>JANUYF010000001.1:315354850-316562350 GCA_026167975.1 Phrynosoma blainvillii
GGAAAGGAAAACGTTTTAGCTTTGGATTGCCTTTGGATATTGTGTGGACACAAGGAAAGGAAAACGTTTTAGCTTTGGATTGCCTTTGGATATTGTGTGGACACAAGGAAAGGAAAAACGTTTTAGCTTTGGATTGCCTTTGGATATCTTCTGCTTGGGACCCCGTGGGATAAGGCCCTTACTGTCAGGAAGTTCCTCCTAATGTTGAGGTGGAATCTCTTTTCCTGTAGTTTGAATCTGTTGCTCCGGATTCTCTGGAGCAGCAGAAAACAAGCTTGCTCCATCCTCAGTATGACATCTCTTCAAATATTAAACATGACTATCATGTCCCCTCTTAATTATCTTTTCATCAGGCTAAACATACCCAGCTCCTTACATCTCTCCTCTTAAGTCATGGTTTCTAGACCCTTCGCCATTCTCTGGACATGAATATACTAAAGATACAAAACATTAATCAGAAATTCTAAAGGTTTTTTTCAGGGGAAAATCAATTTGGATTTAAAATCAGTGAGGGAAGGAACAGTCCCCAAGTTTATAGGGTGGCAGTTCCAGTAATAAGTGCTTTTAGAAGTCTTTGTCCAATGCTTTAGCCACTATACCACAGAAGCTTTTATTTTCTTACATCTATTACATTTGCCTAGTATGCAAACTTAGTGGAAATGCTGTGTAAAGTACTTTGTTGTCAGTGCTGTTCTGGATTAAACTATAAGTTATAGCAGGTTACAATGAATCTATGATTTCCACACAATCATTTCCAGTAATTACATTTCCGCTGTTCTGCAGTTTATTTGGTAGTCTGTGGTGGGTCCAGTTGGTGAGGGATGTAGCTTAGCTACTGTTTACTTAGAATAGGACTCAGTGAGACTCATTCAAGTGTACAAGTTTGAGGTCTTAAACTGATGTTATGCTTTTGCATCTAGTTGGTTTCTGTTTGGCTAGCTATAACTTTGTTTCCCTTTGCTAGGTTTTCCCATATGACTAAGGACAAGCCTTTGCATACCTCCTGGGAACGCAAGATGAAAGAACGTCAGGAAAAGAAATTAGTCAAAGACTTTGCCCGACATTTGGAAGAAGAAAAGCGGAGAGAGCGTGAGGTGAGAAATGTAGTACATAGTAACCAATTTAGTAACTTGTTATATATATGAGTACTATTAAAGTACACAATAACATTCATTTTTTGCAACACGAAAAGTGTTTTTCACAATATCAGTAGCAACTAAAAGCAAAACCACTGTGGAACAGTTTACACTAACTAGAAAGTGGCACCTTTTTATGCTGGATCCATTTGTATACCTGAACAATTGGCATTTTCTGTCTCTTTTTTTCTCTGCTTGAGTCATTTGACATTCTCTACCTCAGCATTTCACTGGATTGATTGTCCTGTAGTACATTAAACAGTGTGTTTGACCATTTTATCTATCTCCCCACCCCTTTTCAGGAGAAGAAGCAGCGAAGGAAAGAGAACTTAGAAAGACGTCTGGAGAATGAGCGGAAAGCAGAGATTGTGCAAGTGGTAAGTTTTGACTAAAGTTCTTATTTTCTCCTGAAAGGAAACAGTTGAGACAGACTGGGAGCACTGTTGTAGTACCCAGATCTGGTCGTCTTCTGATATCAGAGTAACCTTGGTAAATGTGTGCGATAACATTATTAGCCTACAAGTAATATTCAGTAGACTCTACATTCTAGTTGCCATTCATTAAGGAAGAAAGACCTTCAGAGGTGAAATCTGATGACTGCACAGACTGTATCTGAACCCTATCTTGCCCCAAGTTGACCTGCTTGAGACTGTGACCATATATATAAATCTGCCGTCACTTGGTTCCTTTGATCCCTGCCACAAAGATTCTTCTTTAGTGTTCAGTGAAAATGAAGTAATGAGCTTGCTCCATTTATTACAGGAGGTCCTGATTCATTACCTTGCTTGTAGGCAGCCAATTTGCCTCTTTTCACTGGTTCTGTGCCAGTTCTTCTGGTCTGTCAAGAGTACTAGATGCTAAGGGAACAACTGGTTTTCTGTGGTCAGCTTAGTCTCTTGGATGTCTTTGTTGGAGATACTAGTTAGCTGTCAGCATTGGCACTGTCGTTGTTTTTTTAAACAATTACCAAGGATCTGCTCCAAATATGATAGAACGACAGTGTGAGTGGACAATGAGGAATGAATGTCTTGCCTCCTCCAAGAGTAGAAGGAACAGAAGAAAATGAGGGTTCCATATAGTTGGGAGAACATAGCCCCAAGTTTGCAATATAAGAGAATACACTCTTACATATTTGGGGCTATGAAAGTCTAGTTGTATGAGTACTTCCTAAATCATCTATAAGAATGATGGTATGGGGACATAATGTAGTAACGTGGATGGCAGTGTAACAGCATTGTAACTGGGCTGATACTACATAAATGCAGTTGGAAGTTTCCTTTTGTCATTCACGCTAATAATTGGTGGACATTTCTTTATTAAGCATTTTTAACTTGCTGTTCAAGGAGAAAAAGAGGAGGACCCAGTGAGCAGATTCAAATACTAGCTGTTAGCTAACTGTTTCTCAGAGGGTTGTTAGGTGTGATACACAAAAAAGATGAGAGCAACAACATCTTCTTTTCATTTCTTTCCTCCAGATTCGGAATCCGCTAAAGCTGAAGCGTGCAAAGAAGAAGCAGTTGCGTCGCATCGAGAAGCGAGACACACTGGTGCTTCTCCAGAAACAACAGACACAACGCAAAGCAGCCAAAGAATGAAGTCTGGATAGGAAGTGATCTCTCCCTTCTTACATGTGGAAATGATTTCCTGGGAGTGGCATAAGCCAGGATGCTGGATCCACTGCAGTGGGGACCTTGGATGCTCTGCTAGCATCTCCCTGGTTTATCCTGCCATTGAAGAGCAGATTCTTCCAAAAGGCATCTGTCTTGCATCTAGAAGTTTCTCTTTGCTTTTCCTTGTTGTCATGGATGCAGAGTGCAGCAGACTGAACTTAAGACTTGAGATTTGCAACTTGCAGACTTTGGTTATATATGACAGTGCCTCAGTGAAAAAGTGGATTAAACCTATATTTGTTTGATATCTGTGACCCAAAAAAATAAGTAACATGGTTGTCATTTGTTATGGGGTTCTGTATTGAGATGTGGGATGGAGTGAGCAAATTGCCTAATCCTGAAATCATTACTTTGGCTGTTCTAGGACCTCATTTTTCCAACACTGTGATTTTAGCACTATACATTAGTACCCTCTAGTTGCTCTGGACTGCATTTCACAATAGTACCAACACAAAGCAAACAGACAGATTGTGTGTGATTATAGTCAAAACCTTCTGAGGGCCCCAAGCTAGGTAGAAATTCTGCTGTGTAGTGTCAGCAAGGGTAGGTGCAGCTTCCTAAGGATATTTTGGAGGTTCACATCCCCTGAACAAATTTAAGTTTTAAAAAATCAAATTTAGACCTAAAAGCCCACCCTCACAAGTCACCAATGAGTGTGGATAGCATTTTTGCCTTGGTTTTGACTTGCTGATAAATTTTATGTTTCATATGTCTACTAGGCCTAGAATATGCCAGAAGAACATGATGAAATTTCCCTCTCTATCCCATAAGGAGACAAAATTTTTGAGAGACAAAAATTGGTGAAAGAAGAGAGCTGTGCAGGGTGTCTCTGCACTATCTAAATATAATATACCTGTTGAGCAGAATATGACAGATATAAAACAAATAATTGAGTTTAGTAAGAAGCTACCAACAGACCAAAAGTTTTATGTCTTTGCTAAATTGCTCCATTCCTGCCTCAAAATTTCTATGTTCACAATCTTAGTGGCAACCCAGAGATACTTGGCATAAATCCAGTTTGTTCGTGTGTTTTGTTTTTTAATGTGTACCAGTCATACTTCTTGCAATCCTATACATGTTTACTTATAAATGAATTTTACTCGTTTCAGTGGGCTGTTTAATAGGTTAGAGTATGGAAATATGGTTTCTCAGGCATGTTAACATCTTCAGGTTAGTTAAGCATAAACTGTTTCTCTGTCAGGAAGGAACAGATCTGTGTGACCCATGGAATCAGATTAAAAACCTCTTAACTGAAGAGACTAAGGGCTTGAACAGACTGCCAGAAATAATCCAGCCTGAGACCACTTTAACTGTCCTGGCTCAATGCTAGGGAATCATGGGAATTGTAGTTTTTTCTGAGACATTGTGCCTTCTGTCAGAGAGCTCTGGTGCCACAATAAACTACAGTTCCCATGATTCCCTAGCACTGAGCCAGGGCAGTTAAAGTGGTCTCAAGCTGCATTATTTCTGGCTGGCTGTTCAGGCCCCAAATTCCAGAGACTAGTCTTTGAGCAGATACTGTCTACCTCTTTTTAAAAGATTTTGTTTTTAAATGAACAGAAACAGGCAAATCCTGCGACCATCTAATACAAGATCATGGTGACTTGAAGCCTTTGTTTCTATTGGCTTTTTCTTAGGACACGTAATTTGACAACCAGTGCCAGATTCTCTGCTTCCACATTACAATTGAACTGCATACTGCACTGCCTGTAATGGTTAGAATATAGCCATGCAAAGTGCAACTGTCCTGATGATGTTGGAAAGCAACTCACATCAAACCCAGGTTTGCTTCATGGAATCTCACGTGACAGATGCTATACCATCCCTCAGTTTCCATATACACATACAAAGATGTTTATCTCATTTATTAAAATAGGGCAAGTTTTTCCAAACAGGTGAGAAAGGGTGGAAAATCTATACTGGTATCTTTTGCTTTTGAGGTAACAGCAGCTGGCCATTAACAGGTTTTGTAACATTGCAAAATTCTGCAGAGATTTCAAATCTTCCTTAGGGAGAGGAAAACAACATCTATGGAAAACAGGCTTACTCAGTGATTTTGTAATAAGATATGCTTGTACAATAATAGTCCCATTACAGTTCCACTTTAGCCCTATCGAGATTTTTTTTAAAAAAAATAACAGATTCAGCATTTCTTAATGCAGAGTATGCCTTCCTTCCTTCCTTCCTTCCTTCCTTCCTTCCTTCCTTCCTTCCTTCCTTCCTTCCTTCCTTCCTTTGTTGGTATAACTAACTTCACACAACTCTCACACAAATGCTAGAATTTTTTTCTGATTTAAAATGAAAGCTGAAATTCTAAGGATACTTAGACTTTGGATCTACTATGTTACAATCATACTACACTGCCTGCAATATCCACAAAGGAAACGTGCGTTAGAATTTATCACCCAACACACACAAACACACTCATATTTGCTGACCTTGTCTATCAGGCCAAATTGAGCTGCAAAAAGAGTTTGGACTTTGAGCTTCAGATTCTGGCAGACTCTGTAAGTGGGACAGAGAAGAACTTCAAGGCCTCTTGATGAAAAGGTACTATTGCTGCCTGTCACTTAATAATTAGCCTTTACTTGGCTGTGCAATGTTTGGCGTAAACAGAAGGTATAAAATCAAAGGGAACAAAGTCCAGATCTAATATATAACTCTGGGACTTTGAAATCAAACAAGTTTTATGAAGAGTCTTCCATCTAAGCAGGTACTGGAGTAGCAAACAAAGGGGTGAATCTGGCCTATTGCATCAAATTGTTCCATGCTTTTGGAACCACTTGGGGTTTATGTGTTTGGCTGCTTAGTTGTTTTTCCTAGGTGCTGCCATATGCTCTGGCACATGGTTATAAGCCTCTGCTGTTTGCGATAAGCAATTGAGCTGATGGGTTGTGGTGTCAGCACACAGCACAGGTATCAGCAGTTGCATAAGTCTCCAGCTTGCCAGTCAAAAGAAAACTTGCTGCTCAGAGTTAGTAAGCACTAGGAGACAGAAACGGAGTTTACTGGAGAAAATTGAAGTGGAGTCCAAGAGGTAAGCCAGGCTTGTAAGGAACCCCAGATTTACAAGCATGAGAGTGCATATTTAGAGGATGTGATCTCTCAAGGGTTGAAAGACAGTCTTTTGTCATAGCGCATGATTCTTCTCTGAAGAAGCTCTGTCCTAACAGAAGAAATGTGTTAATAGTACTTTAAATTTTTAGTTTGATCCTCAACCCCAGTAACAAAGCACCAGAATAATAAGAAATGGGCCAGACAAATCAGTCTAGCCACAGAGGAAGGAGACCTTTTCTCAGCTGTGGCTTTTATATTGTACGCCATTAGTGCACCTAAAGATGTGGACTGAAAGACACAAAAACTCATGCTTAAATGAATCCGGCTTTTATCACACAAGCCTTGTTCTCACCTCAGTTTTGTTGCAGTTGTGTTTTTAAAAGAGAATGAAAACATATTGGATTTAATATGTTTAAATATTAAGCCTCAATAGCACAATGAGGATTTTTGCGCCATTGCAGGTCCCAGTGTGCTCTCTTCCTCATTCCTCCTTGACTCTGCCTCCCTGCTCTATACCCTACGCAGCATGCCTTCTCGACCACTCATCCTGCTAAAGAAGAAATAATCTCTCCTTCTTTGGCAGGCAGGGGAGTGGGGATCAGGAGAAAAGAAAGATTTAAGAACCCAGCCAACTCTGGAATAGGGAGCAGGAGGGAAGAGTCACTGATACCCCATATCTTTACAATACCAGAACTGCTACCTAAGGAGTTATTGCAGTTGAAGACAAGTGCTACAGTAGCATTTTGGGGACCTTATTGATGTGTTTTCCCCATCAATTAAAAGGGATGCTAACATCTAAGCAGCAATGAAATGACCATGACATTGTGCAGTAAGTATTGCCAAAAACACTCTTCCCTAGGTTTAATAGATATAAGTCTTGTGTGATAAAGTCTTTAGTCTCCAAGGTGCTACTACATTCATGCCCCTCCCTTTACTTTCTATACCAGAGGTAGGCAACCTTTTTGAGCTGGGGGCCGGGTTGCTGTCCCTCAGACAATTGGGGGGGGGGGGCCGAAGCACCAAATATAAATAAATAAATAAATATTTAAAAAAGTAAAAAAAAACATTAAAATTGAAAATATGCATGCACACTGTCTCAGCCCTAGAAAAGCCATGATGGCAAAACCCCTGTGGAGATTTTGCCAAGAAAACCCCAAGAACAAATAATAACAACAATAATCAATATCATCATGGCGGGGGGCGGCGGCGGCGGCGGCGGCAGGACCAGTCTGGGGCCAGTCCAAAGGCCTCGGGGGGGCGCATCTGGCCCCTGGGCCATAGGTTGCCTACCCATGTTCTATACTGTTACAGATTAACGTGGCCATTTCTTGGAAAATTACTTCATATAATAAATAACTTCATTTTGCAAATGAACAACAGAATAACAAAAAGACCATTGCGAAAGTAGAAAGACAGAAGTAGGGAGGTGCTTTCTAGTGTATACAACTTTCTGCTAGTGTGATGCAGTATCTAAAAAGGCCAATGCAATTCTAGGCTGCATCAATAGAAGTATAGTGTCTAGATCAAGGGAAGTAATAGTGCCACTCTATCTGCTTTGGTCAGGCCTCACCTGGAATACTGCAGAGATCTGGGCTCCACAATTCAAAAAGAATGTTGACAAGCTGGAGTGTTTTTTGTGGGTTTTTCGGGCTGTGTGGCCATGTTCTAGAAGAGTTTCTTTCTGACGTTTTGCCAGCATCTGTGGCTGGCATCTTCAGAGAAAACTGGAATAGAAGAGAATGGGTCTATATATACTGTGAGACCCTGGGTAGGGAGGAGTGGTTCCCAGGTGAACTGTGTGTTGTTCTGTGTTGAATAGGTATTGTTCTGTTACTAATGGCATGGCACCAGGGTGGGAGGGAATGCAGTCAAGGTTATTGTCTGCTAATCCCATGTAAACTGTGTATTGTTCTGTGTTGAATAGGTATTGTTCTGTTGTTAATGGCATGGCTTCCAGATGAGGATATGCAATCAAGGAGATTGTCTGCTATTGTCTGCTGGGAAAGCCCCTGACCCTGGTTGGTTTCCCATTTGCATTTGCTGAGTGCTGATTTTCTTATTTTGTAGGACTGGTAGCCATATCTTGTTTACTTTAAGGGTTTCTTCTTTCCTGTTGAAGTTGTCCAGGTGTTTGTGGATTTTGATGGCTTTCCTGTGCATTCTGACCTGATAGTTGTTGGCATGGTCCAGAATTTCAGTGTTTTCAAACAGCATTTTATGCCCAGGATGGTTTATAATGTGTTCTGCTACTCCTGATTTTTCTGGCTGGCCCAGTCTGCAGTGTCTCTCATGTTCTTTGACTCGTGTTTGTACACTGCGTTTGGTGGTCCCTATGTAGACTTGTTGCATGGTATGCAGTAAACTCCTGCGGCTGTGAGAGGGTCTCTCCTGTCCTTCACTGAGTGCAGCATTTATTGGATTTTCTTGGTTGGTTTGTAAACCATTTGGAGGTTGTGTTTCCTCACTACTTTCCCTATTCTGTCTGTGACTCCTTTGATATATGGTAAAAAATACCTTCCCTTTGGGTGGCTGCTTGTCTTCAGTCCTCTGGGTTTTTCTGGGTCTGGCAGCCCTTCTGATGTCTGAGCTGGAGTAACCATTTGCCTGTAGAGCCTGGTCTAGGTGTTTCAATTCCTCTTCCAAGAAGTGGGGTTCACAGATGCATTTTGCCCGGTCTACCAGTGTTTTTATTGTGCTTCTTTTTTGTCCTGGGTGATGGTTAGAGTTCTTGTGCAGGTATCTGTCTGTATGTGTGGGTTTTCTGTATACTGTGTGTCCCAGACGTTGGTTTGGTTTGCGGATGACTAGGACATCTAGGAATGGCAGTGTTCCTTCCTTTTCTTTTTCCATAGTGAATTGGATGTTAGGGTGGATGTTGTTCAGGTGATTCAGGAACCCAGCCAGATCTTCTTCTCCATGGCTCCAAATGGTGAAAGTGTCATCCACGTATCGGAACCAAGCTGTGGGCTTTTTCGGTGCTGTTTCCAGGGCTTGTTTTTCAAAGTGTTCCCACAAAACCCACAAAAAACTATGGATGCCGGCCATGAAAGCCTACGACTTCACAAGCTGGAGTGTGTCCAAAGAAGGGCACCTAAAATGGTGCAGGGTCTGGAAATCATGACTTATGAGGAGAGACTTAGGGAGCTGGGTATGTTTAGCCTGGAAAAGAGATGGCTAAGAGGCGATATGATAGCCCTGTTTTAAGTATTTGAAGGGGTGTCATATTGAGGATGGAGCAAGTTTGTTTTCTACTGCTCAAGAGAATAGGACCCAGAGCAATGCATGCAAGCTACAGGAAAAGAGATTCTACATAAACATTAGGAGGAATTTCCTGGCAATAGGAGCTGTTTGACAGTGGAACACACTCCCTCGGAGAGTGGTGGAGTCTCCTTCTTTGGAAGTATTTAAAAAGAGACTGGATAGCCATCTATCAGGGGTGCTCTGATTATGAGTTCCTACATGGCAGAATAGGGTTGGACTCAGTGGCTCTTGGGGTCTCTTTAAACACTATGATTCTGTGATTCTATGAAACTGGATTATTTCTGCAGTGCAGATGCAGCCTCAGTCTTCTAATTTCTTGACTGCAGTCTTCTGATGAATGACTGGGCCAAAGTATGGAAAAGCTTGAACTATTTCACCATCTTAATCGTCTGCAAGTTATGTAAACAATATGTGGTCATTACTTTTGTTTTCTTAAAGTTCAACTGTAAACCTGCCTTTGCACTTCGTACTTTGATTTTCTTCAGTAACTGTACAAAGTCTTTGCTATTTTCTGCTAGTAGTACTCTGTCATCTGCATATATTAAATTGTTGATATTCCTTCCTCCAATTTTCATGCCTTCTTCTTGGCAAGATTTGTTCAGAGGAGGTCTGCCATTGACTTCCCCTGAGATAATGTGACATGTTGCTGGCTGGAAAACCCATTTGGATAGGAGTAGAGTGTGAGACCAGGGCTCTCCTTGAAAGCAAAGATGATCAAGTTGAGACTATCATACTTTGGCCACATAATGAGAAGGTATGGATCACTAGAAAAAACACTAATGTTAGGAAAGGTAGAGGGTAGAAGAAAGGGAGAAAGACCACAAATCAGATGGATAGACTCAATCAGGGAGGTTATGGGAAGGGTTTGCAGGATCTGGGCAAGGCAATAAAAGATAGGGATTCTTGGAGATGTCTCATCCACAGGGTTGCCATGAGTCGGAACCGACTCGAGGGCAGCTAATAACAACAAACAGTGTGAGGACAGCCCCTGGCTCTTGTTTGCAATCTCAGTCTCAATCCCTGCTTTACAAGGGTGAGGACTGGTGGGAAATGACACCCCTCCTCCCCCAACTGTGGAGGGAATCAGCACATGGCAAAGTGCCCAGGCTGGCTCCTGAACAATGTTTTTTTGTTTTTCCTAGCTGAGGTTTCTCTGGGACACTTGGCAGCAATTCAAGCACAGTGGTGGAGCCTGGGAAAATGATCCAGGACAGTGCCAACTAGGCAGGACATAGCAAGCAAAGTCAGCTCCTCCTTCTGCCTCTTCCTCCCATCCTAGCTCCCTTCCAGGTCTCCTGGCTGGTGTGGAGTCATTTCCTGTCTGGTGCTGCAAGGCAGGCCTCTTCCTTAGCCGTGCCTGCTTAGCCGAGGCACCGGTCCTCCTTTCTTTCCAGGTCCAGAAGCCACCAAGCTGAAAGGTACCTTGCCAGTTGGGCACCGGGAAGGCGATCAGGTGAGGCACCAGCCACTGACTGGCAAATTATTTCTCCCATGGACTCAAGTGTTGAGCCAGGGTGGCAAAGTAGTTTGATTGTTGGACTCTGGAGACCAGGGTTGGAATCCCTACTTGGCCATGTGGTTGACCTTGGGCAAGTTACATTCCCTCAGCCTCAGAGGATGGCCAGGGCAAGCTCCCTCTGAAGAAACTTGCCCAGAAAACCCTAGCATAAATAATCGGAAATGACATGAAGGCACACAACAGCAGCAAACAAGCCTGTGCAGCCTGCTTTGTGTTTAGCTATGAAGTACATTGCTGCTGTTCCTGCTCATGTCAATGTAACTGCCACAAATTTGGGAGGATCCATGTGAGGATTGTTTGCAAGCACTGGCTAGTGGAAAGGAGACTGGAAAAAAGTAACCTGGTACAAGGGCAAAAATATAACAGAACACACACACACACAACAAATTTTGTTTTTGTTTACTCTTGCTGTTAAGACATTAATAAAATCTGTGTGCGTGTGCGCACACAGAGACTCGTAAAATCTTGACCCTTTTCTGTTGATTTTTACAACTTTGACAAAATGTTTTAGAACACAGAACCAAATCAAAAAATGCTACTAGCCAAACCCACTTTGCTGTCTGAAGTAAAGCAGCCATTGTGTTCCAGTACAAATAGAATCATAGAATCATAGAGTTGGAAGAGACCACAAGGGCCATCCAGTCCAACCCCCTGCCATGCAGGAACTCCCAATCCCCGACAGATGGCCATCCAGCCTCTGCTTAAAGACCTCCAAGAAAGGAGACTCCACTACTCTCCGAGGGCAAAAAATGCTATTACCAAACCCACTTTGCTGTCTGAAGTAAAGCAGCCATTGTGTTCCAGTACGAATAGAATCAATACAAAGCTAGTCAAATTTATTTTGGCCTCTATAACATCAAATCCCATAAATACCTTTTTCTTTCACTATCAGTGACAGTATAACAGTAATACATGGCAAAACTACAGTTTGCCAGCCTTTTATGACATGCAGAACTACGTGCTTGGAGCTGTGTCCTCATAGGCTTGTGAATTTCAAGATTTAGACCAAATCACTGCTTTCAGTAGAAGCTGTTGCATTTATTTTCCCCTCTTATTTGGAAGAAGGGAGTCCACAAAATCATTCAGTGGCCCTATCCATTGTGGTAGTTTTCAAAAAAGTAGCCATGTCTTGCAGCATAAAAAAGGAAAAGAGGGGAAGGAAAAAAAGAAATGTGCCATCGCCTTTATGACTAACTAGTTTTTATTTTAGCACAAGCTTTCATGAATATAAACTCACTTCTTCAGATGCAGTACTGGTGATATTAAGGCCTCAGGTAGAAGAGATTAGTGGTAGTGGCTCATCACCTGGGGAAGATAGGAAATCAGTGCAGAAATCCACAATGTTAGAGCACCTGTGAGTGTTGGTGCCTTCAAGTCATTTCCAATTTATGGTCACCATATCATGGGGGTTTTCTTGACAAAATCTGTTCAGGGGGTGCTTTGGCGTTGCCTTCTTCTGATGCTGAGAGAAGGTGACCTGTGGGTTCCCATGGCCAAACAGGGATTCGAACCCTGACTCACCATTTAAGAGTGTTTCTTACTCAGACATTTTCTATGGAGAGAGGGGAAGAATCCACAAGCCACCCTGTTTTTAAAAATGAGATAAGCCATAGAGTTTATCGCACCAGTACCTGGAACGTTCCCATCAAGTCCCTGGAACGGAACGATATGGGAAGGGGTCTTACAATTGAGAATGCGATGGTAACGTTCAGAGCACACAGATTATCACACAGTAACCAGCGCCAAAGCAGTTCCTTAGCCCCTCCGTTCCCACTTCTTTTAAGGACAGAAAAACTTTCTTTCTTTCTTTCTCTCTTTCTTTCTTATATTCATTTATTTCCAGTGCTGTAATGTATGGCTACATTTATTGAACATACCTTCAAGAAAAAGCTTCACACACACACTGGTTTTAACTAACATTAGCACCCAATCCTATTAAAAATCCCTCCTTCTCCCATTGCATCCCGTCCTAAATGCTTGGCTGGAGAAAGGAGGAAGCCCCACTGAAGTCAATGGGACTGGTTTCCCTAGAAAACCAATGGGCCCGGTCTTGTAAGGGTTGGTAACCACAACGGAGAGTTAACAAAGAACAAAAGATGAACCGGCTGCGAGAAGACCTTGCATAAAAAAAGGATTGGAGGGAAAGGAGGGGTAGAGAAGTGCGGGAGGGACTTCTTTAAAAATTACTAATGAAGGAAAATATTGGAAGGAAAGAAGGAAGATTAAGATCTTCAGTTTTCAAACCTCCAGGAATGTTGAAAGACATTGTTGGGGTTTTTAATTAATTTTTTAAAAAAAGAACGAAGAAAGGAAGGAAAGAAGGAAGGAAGGAGAGAAAGGGCCTCGGCAGACGGCTAATTGCGCCGTCTCCGAGGCCCGGAAGAGGAGGAGCCGCCGCACGTTCAGCGGCTCTTCCTCTTCCTGAGGGCGCACCCGGAAGCGCCGGCCTTCCGCACGGCCGGCGACTGCGGGTTGCCCTCACGCCGCGGCAGCCGAACGCACCGCGGCGTTTGAGCCGCCGAAAGTGCGCCCGCCGCTGTTAGGGCGCACTTTCGGCAGAATCTAAAAGGATCGCTATTTTGGCGGTCCTTTTAGATGCGCCGGGGATGCGCCGCCGTCCGGAGGCTGAACTCCGGCGGCGGTCCGGACCAGGGCGTCTCCGACGCCCTCGTCTGCATCCCCCCAAAGAAAGAAAGAAAGCAGAGGAAGAAAGAAGGGGGGGAGGATAAAAGAGGTCTTTCTTGGAGATTTTTTTAAAAAACAGGGGGGGAAAAGAAAATGACAACAGGTCGATGATCCTTTGGTTGCAAAAGAAACAAAAATCTGCTGCTCCCTCCCTCCTCTCTTTCATTCTCTCTCTCTTTGGGGGAAAAAAAGAGCAACTTTGATTTAAAAAGATGTTTCTGTCTTCTATAGTCCAAAGGAAAGGAAGCACCTTGCCTCACCCTGGTAGGTGCGAGAAACCGAGAGGGGTTTTTCTCCCTCTCAAGATAAAATGAACGTTTATATAGTTGGGAATGCAGATTGATTTACGAATTTAAACACGCCGGTTTTATTGGGGTTCATAAATCTGTCAGGGGGGCTACCGATCAAACTGAGAGCCTTCCCAAACTGCGGTCCTCGGCCAGCCAAACCTCCCTGCCTCTTTCTCTGTCGCTGAAAGGGACCTTTGCAGAAGGAAAAAACTGCAGGATCCAAACACAGAATCCAAACATGTATGTGTGTGTCAAATCAAATCATTTTATTACAGCCATTAGGCCAGTATAAAAACACATATAAAAACACAATAAAACATCTAAGTAACATATAACTCCTTATTAAAACATGATGATAACCATTAACATGTTTTAGTTTCAAGAGAACAAGACAAAAGTGAGACAGCATTATTTCATGATCATAATGTCTACAGAAATGTCTACAACAGTCATAATAACTCACTAAAATGGTCTTTAGATCTGTTTTAAGAATTTTTTGTGGTTTGCAATAGCAGCCGCAAAAAATTTGGCAACTTTTAGGGTTGTATCTTTATTGCAATCCGCAAGAAGATAATTGCCATAGAATTTCTCCTGCCTGCCCGGTATCTGCAGTACAATTGGGGTTATGTATAGAGCACGTATTTCTGCATACAGGGAACACTGAAAAAGAACATGGTTAATTGTTTCAACTTCTTCAGTACCGCAGGGACAATATCTATATTGATAAAGGGTCTTTTTATATCTGCCTTCAAGGACTGATGATGGTAAAATGTTAAATCTTGCAAGCATGAAGGCTCTTCTAAACTTCAAAACACTCAGGTGGTCAAGATATCTGGCATATTTGCCAGGTCTACTAGTTTCTCTGATGGGATACAAGGTTGACTTGTTTAAGTGCATTTGAAAATCAATATCCTTTATCCGCTGTGTAATGACATATTTTGCTTTATCATATCCAAGAGAAGCTATAACTGCCGGTGAAAATCCAAGAGAAAAAAGTTTTGAAGTAAGAGATTCCTTCCAAGAAGAAGAAAAAGAATCAGTCATAATTAGTGGCACCAGCCCAACCGTATGTGTGTGTGTGTTTATCAGTGTCCAACGCTTGGAAGTACCCTTGGATAAACTGATGTAAGCAGTGTAAGCATTCATCTTACCCAGCTCTAGAAGAAGGGTCTGTAGCCCAGTCTTATGCGTGTTTATTCAGAAGCAAATCCGACTGGTTTTCAATGGGATTTACACTTAAGAAAATGGGAGTGCCAAACAAGAAGCCTTCCAGATCCAGCTAGGATCTGACGCCTGTAATCCTCAACAGAGGAGCCTACTTAGGAGAAGGAAGGCGTCCTAATCCCATCAAAACAGCAATGACTGATCCTAAGGGTACATCCAAGCATTGGGCACTGATAAGGGTACATTCCAGGTACATCCAAGCATTGGGCACTGATAAAACACACACACACACACACATGTTCAGATCCTGTGTTCGGGTCCTGCTGTTTTTTCCTTCTGCAAAGGTCCCTTTCAGCACCAGAGAAAGAGGCAGGGAGGTTTGGCTGGCCGAGGACCGCAGTTTGGGAAGGCTCTCAGTTTGATCAGTAGCCCCCTGACAGATTTATGATCCCCAGTAAAACCAGCGTGTTCAAATTCGTAAATCAATCTGCCTTCCCCACTATATAAACGTTTATTTTATCTTGAGAGGGGAAAAAAACCCCTCTCGGTTTCTCGCACCTACCAGGGTGAGGCGAGGCGCTTCCTTGGATAAAAATTAAAGGGGAGGGAAAGAACAGGGATGTTATTGTGGGAGTCTACTACAGACCCCCAACTCAGGCAGAGGAATTGGATGATGCCTTTCTAGAACAGATGACCACACACTCAAAAAGGAGAAATATAGTAGTGATGGGTGACTTCAACTATCCTGATATTTGCTGGAATTCAAACTCAGCAAAATCCTCAAAGTCTAGCAAATTCCTCACTTGCCTTGAAGACAATTTCATTGTCCAAAAGGTGGAAGAGGCAACAAGGGAGTCAGCTATTTTGGATCTGATCCTAACTAACAGGGATGGCCTAGTTAATGGGGTGCAAGTGGTTGGATCTTTAGGTGGGAGTGATCACGTTCTCCTGGAATTTATTATACAGTGGAAAGGAGAAGCCAGGCATAGTCAGACACACATTCTAGACTTTAGGAGAGCTGATTTTGATAAACTTAGGGAAATACTGGGGGTGATCCCGGGGTCAGGAATACTAAAAGAGAAGGGAGTTCAAGATGGATGGGAGTTTCTCAAAAGGGAAATACTGAAGGCACAATTTCAAACAGTTCCAATGAGGAAGAAAAATGGTAGGTGTCTCAAGAAACCAGGATGGATGACTAAGGAACTTTCAACTGAACTAAGTTTTAAACGGAGCATGTACAAGAAATGGAAAAATGGGAAAATCACCAAAGAGGAATTCAAACAAATAACTAGCAAATGTAGGGTTAAAGTCAGAAAAGTTAAAGTGCAGAACGAATTCAGGCTTGCTAGAGAGGTTAAGAACAATAAAAAGGGCTTTTTTGGGTATGTCCGCAGCAAAAGGAAGAAGAAGGAAATGGTAGGGCCACTGTGTGGAAAAGATGGCAAAAAGTTAATAGGGGACAGAGAAAAGGCAGAATTACTCAACAAATTCTTTGCTTCAGTCTTCTCAGAAAAGGCAAAGGGTGCTCAACCTGAGGATAATAGAGCAGAGGACAGAATAGGAGAATTTCAGCATAGAATAAGTAAAGAGATAGTACAGGAATACCTGGTTAATCTAAATGAATATAAGTCTCCAGGACCAGATGAATTACATCCAAGGGTATTAAAAGAACTGGCAAATGTAATATCGGAACCATTGGCAATAATCTTTGAGAACTCCTGGAGAACAGGAGAAGTCCCAGCAGACTGGAGGAGGGCAAACGTCCCCATCTTCAAAAAGGGAAAAAAGAGGATCCCAACAATTATCGTCCAGTTAGTCTGACATCAATACCGGGGAAAATTCTGGAGCAGATCATTAAACAGAGAGTCTGTGAACACCTGGAAGGTAATTCCATAATCACAAAAAGTCAACATGGGTTTCAGAGAAACAAGTCGTGCCAGACAAATCTGATCTCTTTTTTTGATAAAATTACCAGCTTGGTAGATAAAGGGAATGCTGTAGATATAGTATATCTTGATTTCAGTAAGGCCTTTGACAAGCTTCCCCATGACATTCTTAAAAACAAGTTGGTAAAATGTGGGCTAGACAAAGTAACTGTTACATGGATTTGTAATTGGTTGACTGGCCGAACCCAAAGGGTGCTCAACAATGGCTCCTTTTCAACCTGGAAAGAAGTGACCAGTGGGGTACCACAGGGTTCTGTCCTGGGCCCAGTGCGATTCATTATCTTTATCAATGACTTGGATGACGGTATTGGGGGTATAGTTATCAAATTTGCAGATGACACCAAATTGGGAGCAGTAGCTAATACCCCAGAAGACAGGATCAAAATTCAAAATGACTTGCACAGACTAGAAAGTTGGGCCAAAGCTAACAAAATGAAATTCAACACGGAGAAATGTAAAGTACTGCACTTAGGGCGGAAAAATGAAAAGCACAGATATACAATGGAGGACACCTGGCTGAACGAGACTACGTGTGAAAGGGATCTAGGAGTCCAGGTAGACCAGAAGTTGAACATGAGTCAACAGTGCGATGCAGCAGCTAAAAAGGCCAATGCAATTTTAGGCTGCATCAGTAGAAGTATAGTGTCTAGATCAAGGGAAGTAATAGTGCCACTCTATTCTGCTTTGGTCAGGCCTCACCTGGAATACTGTGTCCAGTTCTAGGCACCACAATTCAAAAAAAATGTGGAGAAACTGGAGCGTGTCCAAAGGAGGGCAACTAAACTGGTGAAGGGTCTGGAAACCAAGCCCTATGAGGAACGACTTAGGGAGCTGGGGATGTTTAGCCTGGAGAAGAGAAGGTTAAGAGGTGATATGATAGCCTTGTTTAAATATTTAAAGGGATGTCATATTGAGGAAGGAACAAGCTTGTTTTCTGCTGTCCCACAAACTAGGACCCGGAACAATGGGTGCAAGCTCCAGGAAAAGAGATTCCACCTCAACATTAGGAGGAACTTCCTGACAGTAAGGGCTGTTCGACTGTGGAACACACCCTCGGAGAGTAGTGGAGTCTCCTTCCTTGGAGGTCTTTAAGCAGAGGCTGGCTGGCCATCTGTCAGGGATGCTTTGATTGGGAATTCCTGCATGGCAGGGGTTGGACTGGATGGCCCTTGTGGTCTCTTCCAACTCTATGATTCTATGATTCTGTATTCTTTCCTTTGAACTATAGAAGACAGAAACATCTTTTTAAATCAAAGTTGCTCTTTTTTTTATAGAGAGAGAAAGAATGAAAGAGAGGAGGGATGAAGCAGCAGATTTTTGTTTCTTTTGCAACCAAAGGATCATAGACCTGTTGTCGTTTTCTTTCTTTTTTTCCCTGTTTTTTTTAAAAAAAATCTCCAAGAAAGACCTCTTTTATCCTCCCCCCTTCTTTCTTCCTCTGCTTTCTTTCTCTCTTCCTTCCTTCTTTCCTTCCTTTCTTTGTTCTTTTTTAAAAAAATTAATTAAAAACCCCAACAATGTCTTTCAACATTCCTGGAGGTTTGAAAACTGAAGATCTTAATCTTCCTTCCTTCCTTCCTTCCAATATTTTCCTTCATTAGTAATTTTTAAAGAAGTCCCTCCCGCACCTCTCTACTCCTCCTTTCCCTCCAATCCTTTTTTTATGCAAGGTCTTCTCGCAGCCGGTTCATCTTTTGTTCTTTGTTAACTCTCCGTTGTGGTTACCAACCCTTACAAGACCGGGCCCATTGGTTTTCTAGGGAAACCAGTCCCATTGACTTCAGTGGGGCTTCTTCCTTTCTCCAGCCAAGCATTTAGGATGGGATGCAATGGGAGAAGGAGGGATTTTTAATAGGATTGGGTGCTAATGTTAGTTAAAACCAGTGTGTGTGTGTGAAGCTTTTTCTTGAAGGTATGTTCAATAAATGTATCCATACATTACATTACAGCACTGGAAATAAATGAATGAAAGAAAAAAAGAGAAAGAAAGAAAGAAAGAAAGAAAGAGTTTTTCTGTCCTTAAAAGAAGTGGGAACAGAGGGGATAAGGAACTGCTTTGGCGCTGGTTACTGTGTGATAATCTGTGTGCTCAGAACGTTACCATCGTATTCTCAATTGTAAGACCCCTTCCCATATCGTTCCGTTCCAGGGACTTGATGGGAACGTTCCAGGGACTAGTGCGATAAACTCCTATGACTCAGTTTAATCATCTTGGCTTCTAGGGAGAATTCAGGGTTGATTGGCTCTAGGGCCCATTTATTTGTCTTTTTATCAGTTCAGGATATCTGTAGACCTCTTCTCCAACATCACATTTCAAATGGGTTCCCCCCCCCCCCTTCCTATGAGCTTTCTTCACAAGTAAAGTGTGAGAGCATTGCTCAAAATTTATGGGGCAGAGTTGCTATGCAGGACACAATAAAAGATGCTGAGTTCCTTCACACTACTTATAATGGTCCCAACTATATATATATTTGATGTGAATAACACTTTGCTCACTTTCCCTAAGCACTGTCGAGAGCTGGCTACCATGGTCCACCTCAGCATCACACCTGAAAGCTCACTTGCTGATGCCCCTGTGTGGATTGTTGTGGCTGGCCTGGTTCCCTCCCAGATTGTGACTCTGCATGCATCACTGACGGATGAAAAGGGAGTGAGATTTGAAGCCAGAGCTTTCTACAAGGCCAACAATGCTGGAGAGGTAGATTTGAAGAAGGCGCCTGCTCTGGGAGGAGACTATGTAGGTGTGTGGCCCATGGGCCTCTTTTCCTCTCTGAAGCCTAACAAGATGCATCACCGACTGTTGAAACGGGATGTGATGGGAAGCCCTTTTCATATCCAGATCAGCCTCTATGATGTTTTTAAGGTTATGCCTTCATCCATGGATGTAGCACTTAAAACTTGTACTGTGGAAAGATGGTATGTGGCTCCTGGAATGGAACGTTTCCAGATCAAGACAGGCCGAGTTCGGGGGGCCCTTTTTGTGCCTCCAGGTAAGACAACTCAATTCTTTCTCTCTTTTTTTCTCCTCCTCCTCCTCCTCCTCCTCCTCCTCCTCCTCTATTTAATTATATTAATAATAATATAATTAATTATTATATTAATTATATTAATAAGTATATTATTATCCCTTTTTTGAAAGTTTCTTTTTTAAATGTTCGTATGTTAGTACAAACGTGTAATGTTCAACGCTGAAAATATTATATATAAACACTGGTATTGAAAAAGTTACTAATTTTGTCTGTGGCTCTTGGAATCTTCCACCCAACATGGGCAGTGTATATGGGGATTATGGCCTTTACAGACTGCCAGAAAGACACGCCAAATCCACACCAGGATAGACACAGGTTGTAACCATCACTGACAGATCTTATCACACTGTCCTGTGCCTAGGCAGTAGGCAGCCTGTATCCAATCTGGACTTCTCCGGCATGTTTTCAAAAATGGAAACATCCCGTTCTTGAAAAGCTGCAGGAGAAGCCCAGGTTGGATATGGGCTGCCTACTTCCCAGGAACAGGCCAGTGTGATAAGATCTATCAGTAATGGTTACAACCCATGTCTATCCTGGTATGGATTTAGCATGCGATAATCTCCATCACCTGTTAAGTTATGGTGATCCCATTAATTTCATATGGTTTTCTTAGGCTAGGATTATTCAGTGGTAGTTTTTCTAGTTCTTTCTTCTGAAAAATAGCATACAGCACCTGGTATTCATTGGGGGGTCTCCCACTGAATTACTAACCAGAGCTGACCCTTCTTAGCTTCCAATGCCAGATAGAATTTCATGCCGTTAGGATATGAAGGCAGTTTTTATCCTGAGCTTTATATTATTGTTGTTTTTGATGATGAGCACAAGGACAATTCTTTTCCTGCTTGGAGGGAAATTGGGGTTTATTTTTCTTTGTTCTGATCCCCTGCTTGCTCTCACTTCCTCTGACTTCTCTGCAGGACCTGGGCCATTTCCAGGGGTGATTGACCTGTTTGGTGGAAGTGGAGGACTCTTTGAATTCAGAGCCAGCCTACTGGCTAGCAAAGGCTTTGTTGTTCTGGCCTTGGCTTACTTTGCATATGATGACCTGCCACAGACCCTGACGGAAGTGAACCTGGAATATTTTGAGGAAGCATCAATATTGCTCTTAAAACATCCTAAGGTATGTCTGAAAGGGCATGTTTTCTTTTATATTATCATGAGGCACAACAAATTCTTCTGTTCCGAGATAATGCCTTCCATATATCAGGAATTTATCCTGCAGCCAGAATGATTCACTGACTGTCCCTTTGCTTCTTGAACCATGACATGGTGACCTGACATTCTCCTTTTCCAGGACATGTCCTAAATTTCAGCCTTCTGTCCAGGAGGAATTCCAAAATGTGCTTCATTTTGGGAATAACTAAGAAGCATGAATTTATATTTATATGAGTGTTTCTAGATTTCATGTTGTACTACATTTTTCTTGAATGTCCTACAGTTTGTGTCCTCTGCTGTTATGATAACTGGTCACCCTGAACCATGGAGCCATTCACAGTAGACAGTTATAGCAAGATGATTTATATAACTTGTAGACAACAAAGACCTTGGGCCTTTGCAGACTGCTAGAAATAGTGCAAACTGAGTCCACTTTAAGAGGAAGCAGACGGGCGGCACGGGGCCGCCCCGGGAAGCTGCGGATCGGGGCCGAGGTATCCGCACTCCTCGGCCCCAATGCGCCGCGTCCCAGGCCCAGGAAGGAGCGCTAAAATAGCGCTCCTTCCTCAAGACGCTGAAGGTGCACCGCAAAAGGCCTCCGGCGCACCTTCGGCACCTCTTGCGCTGCAGCGTGTGCAGACGCTGCAGCAGAAGTGCGTCGTCGGAGCACCGGCCGTGCGGAGGGCCGGCCGCTCCGATGACATTTTCAGGAAGGGGTTGGGGCACCCAGCGTGAGGCTGCCCCTCCCCTTCCTGGCCTTGAAAACGGGGCTTTGCGCCATCTGCTTAGGCCCTTTAACTGCCCTGGCTCAGTGCTAGGGAATCATGGGAATTGTATTTTTTTCTGGGAAATTGAGCCTTCTATGTCAGAGAGCTCTGGTGCCACAATAAACTACAGTTCCCATGATTCCCTAGTACTGAGCCAGTGCAGTTAAAGTGAACTCAATTTGCACTATTTCTAGCAGTCTGCAAAGGCATAGAAATAGTTCAAGATTTTCTGCACTTTGTCTCAATTATTCAGAATGGAGACTGCTGGCAAGAAATCAGAAAAAGACTAGGACTTCAAAGGGCAGCTAAGAAGGAATTAAATTCTACCCTCAACTTATCCACAGGCCATATCAAAATCCATGGCCCTAAAACCTTCCCTCAACTAAACATGAGGTCAAACTGTACACTATATACGGTAGGTCCTGAAGCAAATCAACCATGAACTCTTCCTAGAAGCCTGACTAGACTGAGATGGTTGTACATTGGTCATACATATGAAGACATGACTCACTAAAAAAGACAATCAAATAAAGAGGAAGACCACGTTCCAGATGGACTCAGAACTTTTTCACATGAGGCTTGAAGGGTAGAATTAGAACAGGATACTGGCTGTCATTGTGTCATTGTCTACTTTAAAGTTTTGTAAATCATCTGTGGTGATTATTTATGTTCTCCTGTTGTACAGCTGTAAACCTGCTTTGCACTTTCAGTTCCTTGACTTTCTTCAGTAGACGTTCCAAGTCTTTGCTATTTTCTGATAGCAGTAGTGTCACTAAGGTGGTGTCACCCAGTACAGGAACCCATGGTGTCATCCCTCTCATTGACCTCCTCCCATACCGTACTGACTCCTTTGTAATATTTTTTGTACTGTTACTTATAAATCATAAATACTTTATATTACTGAATGTAATGGCAATAGTTATGATAAAACTACTACAAAATTAAAATTTTACCTTAAAATAACATATGCTGAATGTATTTACATTTAGGGGCTATGTAGCCGGGCGGCTCTGAGCCACCCCTGCTAGCGGCGGATTGGGGCCGCAGCAACCCCACGCCGCAGCCCCAATCCTCCCTTTTGCCGCCCCTAAAAGAGAGGTAAAATGCCACTCCTTTTAGGGGCAACACAATGCCGCCCTAAGAGCCAGCACCGTGACTCTTCTGCACCCTTTCAGCACAGCATGTCTACACACTGCATACGGGCGCACAGTGTCAGGACAGCATTGGGCTAGGGTTGGGGCGGCCGGCATGCGGCTGCCCCACCCCAATTCCAACCCCTGGGAGGCCCTTTAGGCCGGTCTGCAACACTCCTTACATAGTTTCATGTGGCTAGTATGAAAATTTGGTAAGATGTGATGTTTTTCAAGAAAAAATTAAATGGGTAAAATTTTAATAATAATAATAATAATAATAACCCTGTGGCCTTTCCTTTCTCTACTCATTGAGCCTTGCCCCACTCACACTGTCTCTTCTGCTGAGCTCCAGGGATGCAGGCACATGATTTATTTCTCCCAATTGCCCTTTCTAAAATTTAAGGTTCATCTTCAAATGGTTTTTCCCTGAATGAATCTGTCATTCTTTCATCTCTTTTATACAGTTTTCCCATCTATTGTTTGCATCATCTTTTTATTTCAATTTGGTCATGTAATGTGTTCCCTGCTGGTCGTAGTGCATCCCTACTCTTGGTTTAAATTTCCCTTTGATTTCTCAGATTTTGTTGAAGAGGTCTCTTTTTCCCCCTTTTTTTTGTTGTCACCTTTTATTTCTCTGCATTATTGTAGTTCTCCTTTTCCCTGCACACATGTCATTGAACAGTTGCATTCAGGGTTCTAACACTGTTTCTGTCACCTTTTAATTTTGGTTCTCGTCTGTCCTTAACTGCTTGAAGAGGAGTACAGCCCTCTATATAACTAGGAAGTGCATGAAGGCTCCTCAGCCCGTCAGTTGCCTGTCCCTGTTGTACAGTTAAGGTCCAGATTATTTGAAGGACTGTATTTTCTCATACAAGCCTGCCTAGGTTTTGAAATGTTCAGGAGTGGCCCTTCTCGCCATCTGATCACTTGATCAGATACATCTGTAGCCTTCTCAATGGCTGCTCCCAGACTCTGGAACTCCCTTTGTAGAGAGGCTGTGCTATTGCATTATGTTGTCCTTTGAGAAGGATGCAAAAACTGCTGTATTGTTCATATTTGTTGGGGTTTGCATGTTTATCCTTTTAAATTGCTTTTAATTCTATTGATAGTTGCATTTTAACTTTGTCACATTAAATGCCTTGTAGAACCACTGTTTAAATTTTAATAGCAGTGTCTAAACAAAACAACAGAATCCTAATGTGGCAGCCACAAGGTAGAAATATTTAAATACAGTCTGAAAATAATCCAAAATTCTAACTTATCTATCACTTGATCTTATGCAGAACCCATTTTGTTCTGAATTAATATGTTTGGCAAGAATTCATAAAGATTATACTCTTTGCTAAGCTGTATTTGGTCCCCAGCCTCTTGAGGCTTTTATGAAATAATTGTTTTATCCATTTGCCTGTGTCTCTCTGTTTTCTTCAGGTAAGAGGCCCAGGACTTGGAGTCATTGGGTTGTCCAAAGGAGCAGAAATTGCACTAGCCATAGCTACCTTCCTGCCACAAATAATGGCTGCAGTATGCATCAATGGTGCCACATATATGAATGGTGCATCACTCCGCTTTGGTGATCTCCATATCCCTGCACTTCCCTACTCTCCAGAGAGAATTGTCATCACTGAAATGGGAACAATAGTCAATCTTCATATTTGGGGAGATCCTCAGGATGAAAGTTCTCAAGCTTCTGCCATCCCTGTGGAGAAAGCTCTGGGGCCTGTGCTCTTTGTGGTGGGTGAAGATGATAAAAGCTTGAAGAGCAAGTTGTATGCTGAGGCAGCCATAGCCAGAGCAAAGAAACATGGGAAAAATAACTGTACCCTGCTGTCTTATCCAGGGGCTGGGCACCTCATAGAACCTCCTGGTTCCCCACTTTGCTGCATCTCTCAAATGCACCAAAAACCTCTACAGTGGGGAGGCAAAACAGAACTCCATGCCAAAGCCCAGGAACACTCCTGGAAGGAGATCCAGAAATTCTTTGAACTTCATCTTGGCCCACCTGGAAATAGCAATTTGTGATGCTGGAAGAAAGAAAGAGAAAATTAGGTGGCTTATTCGAGTCTTTGAAGATATGCAAATAAATCAGCTGTCCTGCACAGGACAGTCTTAGTGAGAATGTCTCCACAACGTCTCTTGCTACATTCATACAGTGTGTGTGCATGCCTTCAGGTCACTTATAAACTATGGCAACCCCATGAATTTCATAGGGTTTTCTTAGACAAGGAATTATAGACCTCAGAAAGACAACTTTGTATAAAGTTAGACACAGTTTAAGACTCTCGATATCCCATTCAATCTTCCATCTGCTTCATGCTTCTAGTTGATTTGTGTCTCTGATTTTATTCCATCCATAAAGTACAGTGTTTCCCCCCCCTCGTTCTGACATATTTTCCTCTATTCTAAATTATTTGGAGAGAGGAATCTCAGGCCAGTTTGGCTAGCCTGGAAAGTATACATGGAAACATGAAACATACCACTATCAGAAAACATTAGCTTGACTGACCATATCAAGAGGGATTTATAAAGGATGTTCATTTGCAATTTTGCTGTTCTTTTGCAGGCTGCTTACTTGTGTTCACTTTTCTATTTGTTCTTCTTTGTTCTTCTATCTGTTCTTCTTACCTGCTGATAATCCATCCACTGCACTTGAATGGCTTCCTTGACTCATAACCAGGAGTTAGCTATTGGATTCCCTAAATAGACTTCTGGGCTAGGGCCTCTTTAACCTTTTACTGGTTCTAGTGGGAGGGTCACAGAATTCCAAGATGATCTGGAAATCATAACATCATTTCATCTTCTTTTCTTATTCTTGCCACTACAGTTATCATGTCAATTATTTCAAATGTTTTGGTTTTACTGATAGAAGCTTCACATGTTCAAGCCATGATAATTCCTAAAAGCCACAGGCTATTCAGGCTTTCTTCTTCCAGATCACTAGTTATGACTCCAGTCAGCAACAAGATGGAAATATTTAAATAAGAGTCATAATCCTTGCACAGAGAAATACCTAGATTCAGTTCAATTTTTCCATTGATTAATTTATTGTGCATTTGCACTTTCTGATTCTTAGTCCATCTCTTTCCCAGACAGCACATGAGACAGAGAAACCTGTCCACTCACACAGCTAATGTCTAGTTAGCTATATAGCCTAGAATCATATAGCTGGAAGAGACCACAAGGGCCATCCAGTCCAATCCCCTGCCATGCATCAAAATACTCCTGACAGATGGCCACCCAGTCTCTGTTTAAAAATCTCCAAAGAAGGAGACTCCACCATATAGTTGTTTAGTCCACTGAAGTGATATTTACAACAGTGAACTGTGTAAAATTAAGACACCTGGAATTCTTTACATTGCTGCACCCATCCTGAACCGGTTGGTAACACACTGTTTAGTAGACTTACCATCATTGTTTACAAAGAGAAGGAAAAAGGGGGACTTCCAGTCAAAATTATGTGCCATCTGCAGCTTTGGTGATGTGCCATAGCATCACCCACCTACTGTGGAAATTGTCAGTCCAGTGTAATTCAGACTGGCAGAAATTATCCCCCTGTTATTGGGAACTCGGAGAGAGCTCACAGGGGTCCATTGCCTATCCCTGATGTCCAGATGGGAAGAGTGTACCAAAGAACCCAAAAAAGGGGTTATGCCAAAGGAGTATAAACAACAATGTCCCACCCAACTTCAAAAACAATAATGTAAGAAATGACCAAAACCCTGGAGCAGAAAAACCTCTATAATTACTAAAAGGGTAAAATTACCCCACTAAATCACGTGCCAATAATGAAAATGAAATAAAAGACACAAAAAATCAAGGGCTAAATTTATGAAAAGATAACAATGCCCTTAAAAAACACTTATAGTTCAAAACCAGGCCAAATTTCTATAAGGGTAACATTTACCCCACTAAACAGTCTGCAAATGCAGAAAAAGGTAAAATAAAAATTCATAAACCAAGGCCAGACGCGTTTCGACTACTGTCTTCCTCAGTGGCCTATGAATATATAATTTATATAAATATTTATTTCACAGCTCACACAATGTGACTCTGCACTATTCCAAAGTAATAATGTGTTCCTCCTGCTTCCAGAGACTCTCATATAACCAACCTTGCTGGTGATGAAACTAATCCAGTCAAGACTTAAGACAAAAGAAAAGCCTTAAAATGTGGAAGGGCAATTAACAATTCAAACCAAACAATAAGCCTTTCTACATAAGCCCACCAGGGATTCAGATAACAAAGTGTGACTCCCTTGTTGTTTAACCATTTTTAGATATTGCATCTTTAGATTTATATATTTGTAGATATTTCAACTGTATAATGTAGAGCAATACTTCAGTTGAATCCTACTACTACTCTTAGCTGCACTTGTTCAAATCAGTCAGAATAGTGGTGGGAGATAACCTATAAAGAATAAGATGAAACTAAGGGAAAACCAAGGGTGTGGAGAGATGTTGGAAAACTCAAATTAACCAGTTCACATTTTCATTTAAACCAACTGGTGATTCAGATTTCAACCGATGAATCCATTTCAGTTCCAATAGTTGTAGTTGTTTTATGTTTTTGATGTTTGGTATCCCTCAATTGCGAGGCAGAGAGGCGGGTTATTAATAATAATAATAATAATAATAATAATAATAATAATAATAATTATCTATGCACCAGAATTTGAATGAATTAAAAGTATGTTGCTTATCCAAAAAATGTTTAACCAATGGAGCCTCTATTTTATGATTTTTAATGCAACTTCTGTGTTCCACTATTCGGGTACGAATTTCCCTGCTGGTACAACCCACGTAAAGGAATTTACAGGGGCATTCAATTATATATATATATAACATTCTTACTTGCACACGTAAAGAACTTATATATATCATAACTTTTCCCGTCTGCAGTATTCACAAAACATTTTAAATTGCTGCTATGTTTGCATACCGAGCAATGTCCACAGATGTAATGTCCTTTGACCTTCAAATTATTTTGTATAGTTGGAAAATTAAAGTTTGCTCGTACCAGTATATTCTTAATGTTTTGAGTTCGTCTATGGGCAAACATCGGTTTGTTTTTATATCCGGGTATATTCTCCAGCAAGTACCAATGTTTCAATATGCTTTTCTTGACCCTTTGTGTATGTGTGTTGAAAGTCAGTGGTATGACCACTCTTTCAGGTGCTTTCTTGGGTTTGGAATCAAACAGAAGTTTCTTTCTATCCAACTTACGAACTTTATCTTGTGCCTCTTTTATAACCTTCAAGGGATATCCTTTCTCCAAAAACTGTAAACATGTAATATTCGATTCCCTTTCATATCCCTCCAGTGTTTTGCAATTGCGCCTAATACGTAAAAACTGTGAATATGGAAGGTTATTTTTAAGAGGTTTTGGATGATAGCTATCATATCTTTAAAATGAATTGACATCCTTTGGTTTTCTATATAAGTTCATTTCAAATGATCCCCTTTTTAGTTGAATATTTAGATCTAGAAAGTTCACTGTGCTAGAGTTATACACCATATCAAATTTGATGCTTCCATGGATACTATTAAGGAAAACCAAAAATTGTTTCAAAGAAGATTCAGAACCGACCCATATACAAAATATATCATCTAAAAATCTTTTCCACGTGTTTATATGGGGGGAAAATAACCCATTATTTTCCCCGAAACCAAGAATTGGGTTGCAACCTCCAGTCCTGGATGTGGTCACACTCTCCTCCAGTGACTGTGTTCGCAGTCTGGGGGTGCTCCTTGATTCGTCGTTCCTGATGACAAATCAGGTTAACGCGATGATCAGGAGCACCTGCTATCAGCTTCGGCTGATACGCCAGCTGCGCCCTTTTCTGGAAGTAAGGGATCTCGAGACTGTTGTGCACGCACTGGTAACCTCCCGCCTCAACTTCTGTAATGCGCTCTACATGGGGCTACCCTTGTGCCAGGTTCGGAAGCTACAATTAGTTCAAAATATGGCAGCCAGGCTTGTTTCTGGAACATCTAGGAGGGACCACATCACTCCGGTTTTGAGGTCCCTCCATGGCTGCCTATCCGCTTCCGGGCCCAGTACAAGGTGTTGGTTATTACCTTTAAAGCCCTAAATGGCTTGGGTCCAAGTTATATCAGAGACCGCCTCCTCCCGTATAATCCTCCCCGCACACTCCGTTCCTCTGGGAGGAAATTCTTGGAGTCTAGGAAAGCTAGACTATCAGCAACCTCCCAAAGGGCTTTTTCTGTATTTGCCCCAGACTCTGGAACGACCTGCCGGACGAGATCCGTCAGTTAACATCTTTGGACAGTTTTAAAAAAGCTGTAAAGACAGATCTCTTCCGGCAGGCCTTTCCAGATTAGATGGCCGGCCTCAGGCTGCCTCGGGCTGCCTCTCCGTCTGGGATATTATGTGGCACCTGGTTCCCTTATTGCGTAAAAATGTGAAACATCTTATGGGGTTCTTGGAATTGTAATTATTGATTTTTATTGTAGCTGTTATATTGATTTTAAATTGTAATTGTTTAATACTGTTTTAAGGGTGGGAGGGATATATTTTGTATTGTATTTTATGCTGGTAACCGCCTGGATTGGGAAACCATTGGGCGGTATACAAATAAATTTTATTATTATTATTATTATTATTATTATTCCATATATAGGAACGTTCAAAATGGTCCATGTACAAATTAGCCAATAGAATTGATCACCGAATTTGAAGTAATTTTTTGTCAGAGTTATTTCAATTAAATGTAACAAAAAAATGAATGGGAGGAAGTCCCATGGGTTTGGACAGCAAAGCTGATTCTAAGATCTCCAATGTCTCATCCTGGGGAATATTAGTGTAGAGTGATGTCACATCTAGTGTTACCAAGAAAAATTCTCCTATGGGTGGTGTAAGTTGTTCCATGTATTTCACAAACTCCTTGGTATCTTTTATGTAAGATGGTATCTCTGGAATCAAAGGTTTCAGAAAAGATGAAATATATGTGGCTAGTGGTTCCAGAATAGAACCACAGCCAGACACAATTGGTCTACCCGAAACTGGAATTTTATCCTTGTGAATTTTAGGTAATAGATAAAACAGAGGGATCCTGGCTGGAGAATCCTGTAGGTATTCATATACATTAGTTTTTATATATACCATATTCAATGCCTCCTCTAGAGTGATCTTAATATACTTCAAAATATCCTCTGTGGGGTCTTTCATACATTATTTATAGTGTTTTGCATTTGATAATTGATTGTATGCCTCTGTTTCATAATCTTGGTCTTTACTGGCACAAACACCACAAGTGACTATTTTAAAAGTTAGAAGATTATTCAATATCGTTTCAAGGACTGCATAACAAAAAAAAAAAGGTTTCATTTCACAGTTGTTCTGACTGTACTGCAGCACAAATGCATTTGAAGATCTTGCTCAGACCAGTGATAGTAAGTGCAACACCCTTCACTCATCTACTCAAACAACTACCACACAATGAGTTTTTATATGGCTGTTCCTAGACAGGGCACTAATATTATGAATGTTTTTTGTTGCCCAGTTTAGACTCTTTGTTACATGGAGCCTGAAAACAAGCTGGCAGAAATCCACCATTTTGAAATGTTGCAGCTTGTAGTTTAGCAACATTCTCCTCATGTTGAAGAGGTGATAATTTGAGGTGAAGAATGTTTTGAGGTTGCTACAGAAGGCCAATGCATGTGTTGTACATAAGAGTCTTGAAGGCTTTTCAGTACACTACCTTTTATGCCTACTCCTTATTCTTCTATCTTCTTTTTGAACCTTAAAATATTATACCTGTGGGGATGCAGGAGCAGCAGCTGAGGGCTGTCAGCCAGCTCTTGCAAGCAGCAACAAGTAGGAGTGTGTGCAGCTGCACTCCTTTTGCCTATTTGTGGAAAAGAGAGAAGTCCCAAAAGGGCAGAGTGACCAGATGTTATAACTACAGAATGTAGGAGATTCAAGAAAAATATAGGACATTACTAAGGGACCATACAGACGGCTCCTAAGGGGCGGTTCTGTGCCGCCCCTGGGAGCGCTGGATTGTGGACACAGCAACCACATGCTGCGGCCCCGATCTGGCTTTTTGCCGCTCTTTTTTGGAGCAGCAAAAAGCCGCCCTTAGTGTTGCCACCACGGCTCTTTTGTGTCCCATTGGCACAGTGTGTCTACACGCTGCGCCAACGGGGCGCCCTGACACTGCACACCATGCGGTGAGGAATGTGACATGATGGCGGAGTCGGGGCGGCTATGTTGGGGCTTAGAAAGACGCGCTGTGTCCACCACGACCACATGCAGAGTTGAACCACGTCGACAGGACGCCAAGGAGAAGGATTCCTGAGAGACGTCTGCAAAAAGACTCCAAGCCGAGAAGGAAAAATTCCTTCACCGCATCACATGGCCTTGAGCTCTAGCTTGCCAAATAAAGACAGCAACAAGGCCAGCCTTCACTCAGCTCGAGGGCTTTAATCTTGGTTTGCAGAGTAGAGGGCTGTTTGGTCACACCTACTGTCACCAGTGCCTTCAAAAGCTGAGAAGGAGCTGAGACTGCAGAGCAGAGGGCTGTTTGGCCACATCTACTATCATCCCAGTGCCATTTGAAAACCACCACTCCTGCCTTCTACCTCCCACAACAGTGAGATACTGGCACTGAAAACTGCAACAGTGGGGAGCCATTAGTAACATCATCCCTCTTGCACCGGTGGCTGTGGTAAATAACCATACCAAAAGTTTTAATATTTTAATGTTATTTTTTACCTAACGCTTTTATCTAATTTTAATTTTTAATTGTGATTTGGATGAACCAAGTGTTTTAACTACTCGATAGAAGCTTTTGCTTATCTAGGAAAGAAAAGAAGCAGGACATTAACTAAATTTCATTTGTTGAGAGTCCTAGGTATTTTAAATTTGAGTTTTTGACAGCCAACATATTTTTTAAAAAAATTTCAAATATTCCACCTCTGTTCTCTGAGGGAGTTCCTTCCAAGATAGGAAAACTTAAGAGATAGTGTTAAGCATTATCGTTTAATTTGTATAATTTAGTTTCCATGCTCTCGCCTGATTTCATTAAACACTGCACATGAACTAGAGATTGGGGTGACACTGGTAAATAATCTAGCAAAAGATGGTGGTCCTAACCAGACAGGAATGCAAGAGACTTGGTATTTCTCCAACAGACAAAGGTTTATTAGTAAATAAGGAGGTTCACAAGAAACAAACAAAACAGACTGAGATTCAGCATTACTTCTCTCCAATTGTTAAGATAAATGACGAAGGATCCGCCCAATCACCTGAATCAAAGTTGGAATGGACACTTGAACAGAGACATATGCTAATTGATCCCCAATCTGGAAATAGCATTAGCTTGGCGGAGGAAATTGCCTGGGTGGATAACAATCACAAAAACACCTTGTCATGGGACTGGAGGAAAGGATCTAGATTAAATTCCACAAAAGAAAACTCCTTTTATGATCTAACAGGAAATGGACCAAACCTAAGCTCCAGCCCACGGGAGGTAAAGAACTCGGAACAACCCATAGAACTAACCGATTATGTTATAGGGCTGTCTAAAGAGCTGCAATCTATCAAATCTTATCTCTCTGAATGCAATGGTCTATTAACAACCATCACTGAATTGTTGGTAAAGCTTGAATCTCAGACTGAAACCAAACAATCTGCCTGTGAGGTTGTCCTAGGTCAACATAGTACAGGAAGGAGGGCAGCTAACAAGAGGGTGATTAAGGACAATAGGAATAAGATAAAGTTACTTCCACACAGAGAAATTAATTTAAAAAAACAAAGAATATCAAGAGATCATCTAAACATCACTGTGCCTTGGCAAAACAGGTTAAGCTGGACTTTAAGAAACTATTCAATCTGCTTGAGGCAGAACAACTGCCATTAAGGCGCCCAAAGAAGAAAGACTTAGGAGAGACTTCTAGCAACACACCCAGCTTAACCATGAAGATCTTGCAGCCTACACTTGGTCAAATTGTTGCCTTTAGTGACCCTCCAAGGAAGGTTGGGAGTAACGAAGCAGACAATCAAGATCCCTGGGACAATCAAGATCCCTGGGACAACATCCTTAAAAATGATCCACAGAAATGGAAGTCAATGTTGCATCAGGAAAGTCATAAACCGTTACCCCGCCTGGACAACAGTGGACGCAGGGCTTGGAACTTGTTATTAATTAAAAATAAGCTTGCCATTAGTAATTATCCCAAAATTAGGGGCTTACTATCTCAAACTGTACGTAGGGAACACTTGTCTCATGTGGTAGAATCTATAACTAACAGATTCCTCCCCCCCCCCCGAAATTTTATGGGTAGAGTATCATCCATACAACCACAGTCAAGTCCGAGCTATTGTATCATTTACTAATGAAGATTCCACAAAGGAACTGTATTCCCTTAGAGGTGATTTTTTTACAAAAAGGCAAATCAATCTCCCGGTTTTTAAAAATGACCATTAGTTATTCAGAAATTAGTATCTGAGAAGGAACCTAATTATAATACAGTGACTGACCTCATTGAATTATCAGTTCCTACGATGGAAATAGTTCAATCCCCCTCTACCAAAGACCCTCAAAAGGTGTCCCATGTGAAAGTATTACCATCAAACACCTTCAATGAAATGGTCATAGAGGAAGAAGAGACACTTCTGAAAATTTCCAGTCCCTGCCCCTATCTCTACAATCTGAGATTATAGATAGACTCTCATCCCTCAGCACAACACTATTAAACCTTCAGAGAAAGGGGGCTTTGGGCGAGCCTAAGTTATTAAATATGCTGGTGACTTCCCCAATAGGGGTTTCCATTGAAGGCAGGGAAATTGATAGTCCCCTACTGGGACATGAGATAAAACATGACAACATAGCTTTGGATAACCTAAGTCATAGCAATAATAAGGGGGCCGAGGAAACAAATGCAGTACCTGTGGCATCCAAAAGAAAGGGAACAAGACAAAATGGTACTATTTTTTATGATGTAAGTGGTAGTCTTGATCAGATCCAAATATTGGACTGACACGAGAAGAAAAATGTACCATTACTAGAAGCTGACTCTGTAAACTCATTGGTCCCCTCTTATGACACTTTGGGCTTGAGTAATGTTAAATCCCCTGCACTAGGTAAATCGCAACTCAGCTACCTATCTTGGAACATTGCGGGGTGGAAACTGAAATCAAGAAATCCTGAGTGTATAGAGTATCTACGGAAATTTGATATTATTTTGTCCAGGAGACATGGTGCACAATTCATCTTGACTTTAATGGCTACAGTGTTACTGAAGAACCTGCTACAATTCCCACAGGCAAAGGGAGACCAAGAGCAGGTCTAGCTATCTTGATTGCTACTTCCCTTGAGACCTCAATTATCACTTTACCGAAGTGTGGCCAGATCGCCATTGCAAGTTTAGTTAATTTTGGATATATGAGCTTAATAGTTGTTAATGTTTATATCCCTCCTACTAGAAAGAGAGAAAAGCTAAAACATATATGGGAAATTCTAGAAGAATATTTAATAAACCTAGAAGCTCAGTCACCCAAGGTACATTTAATTGTGATGGGTGACTTTAACACCAGAATTGGAGCTAACAACGAGGCACTTTTCTCTTCTCGCTCCTGGCATCTAAAGGAGAAGGAGGGTCATATACTAAACACTAGGAGGCACTCAAAAGACATTGGGATCAACTATGCAGGGATAAATCTCTTTCAAATGGTGGAGCGCCTATCTCTCAGAATTTTAAATGGAGATCCAAAATTTGAACAACTTTACGTATATCTCTGGAAAAGGAAGAATTTACGTATATCTCTGGAAAAGGAAGTAGCACAATAGATTATGCTATAGTCTCCAACTCTTTGTATAAACAAGTAATTAAATTCTCCTTAGCAGCTATACTTGAGAGTGATCATCTCCCTCTATTTCTTTTTGTAAGCACTCCCAATGAAGTTCTCCTCAGCCACCAACAATGTTTTGATAATACAAAAATCGACACTAGGCAGAGAAGATTGAGATGGTCAGATAGCACTAGTAATAAGATCGAATCTCTCCTAAATTCCCCAGCATGTATTAATCATAAAAGCTTGATTATGGAGACCCAAGATGTACAGGTGGCCATTGCAAACTTTACAACTCTCTTGGAATTGCTGACCAAAAGTATCAGGGAGACTCAAAATCTTGCCAGTAGGAAAAAGAATAAAGATACTGCCACACGCTTAGATAGAGAATGTTTAACCCTCAAAGACAAAATGAGAAAAATATATCTTCAGTACTGGAGAGATAATATCCGTTTTTTTACCTGAGATTTACTATGATATTAAAAAATATCATAAATCATTGATTGCTAAAAGGAATAAAGAAAAGAACCACAGGCAATGGCAGGCACTCTTGGCTTCCTCTTTAGAAAGAAACACCAAACAGTTTTGGTCCATTGTTACAGTGCTCTGGGAAATTTTGAGGGAGCACCCCAATTCAACATACCCGCTCATATATGAGAAGACTATTTTTCCACCCTGTACAGAGATCATGAGGCATACATCTCTGGTCCAGCACGTGAATCAGGTATAGCTTCCTTGAAATTCTTAGACACCCCACAATAGCCCCCTGTTACTGAACAGAAAGTCAAAAGCTTAATTTCTTGCCTGAAACCAGGCAAAGCTCCAGGGCCTGATCATATTATGCCTGAATTACTAAAAGTGAATAGCACTTGGTGGATACCCCTTCTGGCAACTCTATTCACCCATATCAACAGAACGGCCCAGCTGCCTAGTAGCTGGTCCCAAGCCATTATAATTCCAATTTACAAAAAGGGTGACAAAAGCGAGCCTACTATTTACCGGCCTATAAGCTTGTTGTCAGTAGTAGGAAAGCTGTACGGTAGATTTCTAAACAACCGACTCACGGATTGGGTAGAGGCTGAAAAAATCCTTGGGGATGTACAAGCTGGTTTCAGAAAAAGCAAGTCACCTACTGACCATTGTACAGTTCTTAGCCATCTTGCAGAGAAGTACACTAGAGCACATAGTCATGGATTATTTGTTGCCTTTATGGATCTGAAATCAGCTTTCGATTCGATATCAAGAGACAAACTCTGGGATAAACTTCTGGCTTCCACGATTGATAAAATACTGCTTGGCCTAATCATGAAGTTATACAGTAACATCACCATAAGAGTAAGGTGTGGATTACAGGGAAACCTAACTAGCTCCATTACTGTAGTAAGAGGGGTACGACAGGGGTGCATTCTTGCACCCACCCTCTTTAATTTATATCTTAGTGATCTCCCTTCAGCGATTTCCTCAGACACCTTTCACCCTCCGAAGTTAGCCTCAGTCAGCATCCCTCTGCTCTTATATGCTGATGATGCTGTGTTGTTATCTTTTTCTAAGGTGGGATTATTAAGAACAGTGAGAGCTTTCACTGAGTACTGTGGAAATAATCAATTAGATTACAATAAATCAAAAAATGTTTTTTTCTAAGAAACGTGCCATATTCAGCTGGAAGATCGCAGGCCATGAAATAGAGCAAGTAAGGCAATTTAGATACCTAGGAATTACATTTAATGCATCAGGTACCTGAACAGCACACCGGGTAATTTCTGTTCAGAACGCTGCAAACAGCAGTATGGCTATTGTCTGTTTCTTCTACACTAAAGGCGAGCAACTGATACCATCTGCTCTAAAGGTCTTCAGAGCTAAGGTTCTGCCACAACTTTTGTTTAGTATCCCATTGTGGATTCTAGGTTTCACATCATCTGTAGAAAGAGTCCTTTCTGCATTCCTCAGGAAAATCTTTCACATGTCGAACTGCATTCCAACAGCAGCCCTACGTCTTGAGGCTGGGTGCTCATCAGTGGAATGCCTTGCGTGGAAATGGATCTTAGGCTATTTCCTGAAACTTTTTTTTGCAGGCCCTGAGATTGTATACACCTATTTAATATACAGAGATACATATACCACCGATTTGATTAAGTCAGTGACAGAAAAATTCCAGAAATTGGGTCTCCCGCATGACTTTTTAGGTACTCTTGTCAGGCCTAAGGTAAAACAGATTCTTATACAACGTATTAAAGACATAGATATGCAATACTCAACATCTGTCGCATGCTCTACCTGCTCCCCAAAGGGTCTGGGACTATGCTTCAACCCAAAGGGGGCAAAAGATTTGGAAATCTAACAATCTCCAAATATCGGTTGGCATTCAGCAAAGGCCGGTTTAATGTAATTCCTTCAGCTATGCTAGAGGGATGTTTCCATCAAATTGAATATAAGGATAGAATTTGTCCATGTGGAGAGTGCCAACCAGAATCCATATCTCACATTCTTCTTTATTGTATATTTTATAAAGATGACAAAAAGATCACAGAGGAAGTTGCAAAGTTTATTTTCTCTGCTATCAGAATTCGTAAAGTCATGTGCTATAAAGGCAAGTAGTGCTGCTCTCTCTCAGCTCAAACACTTATGGAAAATTAGGGTGGGTTATTGGCTGGATTATGAAGTGGTGAGTCTGTTCACAAAAATCTTGTCATAATGTATTTTACATGTCTGTTTTTTATGCTATGTATGTATTATTCTTATTGTGACTCTATTGGTGTCTGTTTGTCTATTTAAAAACTGCCTATGGTTTGTTAACTGAAATAAAGGCATTCATTCTGTTTGCAGTATTTACAAATATATACACAGAGTATCAGACAGCCATCTCAAATACTTACAAATCTTTTTCAAACCAACAAACTGCTCCACCAACCACCATCCACAACAAACCCACACTGGAGATAATTCCCATCTCCCTTTTATAGGTGGTCATCAATTCCTGTTGCATCAGACATCCCAGGTATGCATATTCCCAAGTGCTGACCCACTCACACCTGCCACTGGAGCTCAACTACTTGCATTTCCTAGTTTACAGCTCAATCTTGTGGTCACATACATGTGTGCGGTCGCCCCGCCCCAACTCCAACCCCAGGTCGGCCCTTTGGGCCAGTCTGCACAAACCCTAAATAAAAGCTAAAAACACTAATATAAACATAAACCTAGTGTAGTTCTCATTTCCCATACCCTCCAGGTGATGCCACTGAAGCTCTGGAAGAAATGTGAAAGGGGATTTCCTCACTGAACAACCTAATCTTTGCTTCTTTGTCATACAGGACAACTCTTCAACCCTTCACTAGCATTTTCTTAGGTAAGGAATACTCAAGGATGGTTTGCCATTGCCTTCCTCTGAAATATAGCCAACAGCACCTGGTATTCCTTGGTATTTCCTCCTTTTATTCATCTTGAAGGCTTACCCTTATCCTTACCTTTGCACTTTTTTTAGCTCATTGATTTAGCTCATTGATTCTCACTTGGACCTCAACAAAAGTTCCAACATTAAGGGGTTCAAAATTCAGTTTCCTGCAATAGATGAGGTGCCTTACTAGAGATACAAGCTGCATCCAAGGTCACAGCTTAGAACAGGGGTAGGCAAACTAAGGCCCGGGGGCCGGATGCAGCCCCTCCGAGGCCTTTGGATTGGCCCCAGGCCGGTCCTGCCACCGCTGCTGCCGCCCGTCATGATGATATTGAATAATAATAATAATAATAATAATAATAATAATAATAATAATAATAATAATAATAATTTGTATTTCCTGCCTCTCCCTGCTGATCGAAGCGGGATAACAAGTAATATAAAAATACAAAACATAATATATATAAAACCCATAACAACAATATCCCCCCCCAACAATAAAACCCCATAATCCCTCTAATTAAAACCAATACCCTATCCAGGGAACAAGTAGGTCATCATCTTCACACATCCAGGAGGTCATATTGATAGAACAGTTAGTTTTTTACAAATTAGGAAGGTCAGGTGGATTATTGTTGTTATTACTTGTTCTTGGAGTTTTCTTGGCAAAATCTCCACAGGGGTTTTGCCATGGCTTTTCTGGGACTGAGAGAGTGTGCATGCATATTTTTTATATTTTTTATTTATTTATTTATTTATGTATTTATTTATTTTTGGTGCTTCGGCCCCCCCAATTGTATGAGGGACAGCAACCCGGCCCCTGGCTCAAAAAGGTTGCCTATCCCTGGCTTAGAACATATTGTTGTTAGCATTCTTCAATGGATGATGGTATCATATTCCTGTAGAGGCATTAGAGTCAATCTACTAACTGAGAAATTCTCCCTTTGGTCCAAAGTACCTGAAAGAGATGGCACCTCAGCACCAAACAGGGATAAATGAGGGAGCCTATGATGTCCCAATGTAAAATGTCTGGCCACTGGTTGCCACTGCTTTCTGGTCAGGATTGCAGATTTGTGGTTCCTGAAAGATGTACACAGGTGTGTGATTGTTTTCCCTACTTGCTGCAGATGACACTTGTGTTTCTGCTTTGTTTCACATAAATAAGATTGCAGGAGCTGCTGACCTTGACAATATCAGGTCAAATGGAGTGGTAAAAGTAGTTATGATTGTGAGCGTCAAAAATGGCAACACCTATAAATGGTGCCGAGAATAATTTCAAGGCCAGTAGCCGAGTGATCAAAAAGTGTTATTGCTTGAAGAAGCTATGCCATTATTGCCATCATTTAATGATTACCACTTGATTGTGTAACATCTCAAAAACACAGAAGGCATTAAATCAACCATAGGAGACAAAGTACGAATAGGTCCAAGTCCAATAGAACTAGAATGTTGAATTCAAGCACAAGTCTTGTGGAGAATCATCTATTTGAGCAGGTGCCTAGGAGCACCAAAGTGAGGAATAAAACTGAAGGGGTAAGTCTGTTGCTTCAGGTTATTTCATGTTTTTGCAACCACTTGAGTTTTGTGTGTGTGACTGTTTGGTTAGATGTTTTTCCTAGTTCCTGTCATATGGTCTGTCACATGATTCTGGCCTCTGCAGTACTCTATATACTCATGTATACGTCTAGAAATTTTAGTCAAAAAATTGACAAAAAACCTGAATCAACTTATCCATGGGTCAATCTAAGTATTATACTTTGAATCTGTTTTAAAAAGGAAACGTCCCCTGGTGAAAGGCAAGAGCATAATTTAAGGATTAGATAATCCAAGGGATATAATATTTGGAGAGGGTGGTCTTAACTAGACAGGGATATAAAAATAGGTATTTCCCCAGCTGATAAAACATTGCAGGCTAACAACGATGCCAATAAAAAACAGTAAAAGCAAACAGAGATATTGCAGTACTTTTTCCCAATTGTCAAAATTACAGATGAAGGAACGGATCAACCATCTGACACAATTGTGGAATGGTCATTTGAACATAAACAAATGCTATTCGATCTATATGATGAGAATAAACCCAGCTTGGCTGAAGAAATTGCCCTGGCCGATGGCATCTGCAATAATACTGTCTCATGGGTAGAGGGGAAAGAATCTACATCAAATTTTGTAAAAGAAAATCTTTCTCACTATGGAACTGAAAGTGCACCTAACTTAAGTATAACTTTTGGAGAAAGGATGATTCCTATAGAATTTACAAAACTTATTTCATCAGACATTTTTTGGTAATATACTGCTGAGAGCCCATCTGGTCCTGGGGCCTTTCCTGGTCTCATCTTTCCTATTTCCTCCAGTATCTCCTTCTTGGTTATAGGCTTGTTCAAATTTTCTACTTGATCTTCACTTAGTGTATTTAATTTTGTCTATCTAAACATAGTTTTATTGTATTTTTGTCATTTTCATTTTCTGTTTCTCTTTTATAATGGTTTTCATAATATTCCTTAAATAATCTTTTGATATTATCTTGATCTGTCAATGTCTTTCCCTCGTGTTCCATCTCTGTAATTATCTTTTTGTCTTTTTCCTTCCTTATTTTACTAGCTAATAATTTCCTCTCCTTGTTTCCTGCTTCAAAATGCTTTTGTTTTGGCAGTTTTAGTTTCTTTTCTATTTATTTAATTGTTATTAATTTTAATTGTTATTGTAAATTATCAATCTCACATTTTAAGCATTTGTCTCCACTTCTTTTCCATTCCATTTCCGTGAAATAATCGAACCGTTTAGAGAGATGATAAATAAAATCCATGAAGAAGGTATGCCAGATTCATTGAAAGAGGCATACATTTGTCTAATACCAAAAGAAAATAAAGAGAAAACTAATGTAAAAAATTACAGACCAATTTCACTGATCAACAACAATTACAAAATATTTGTGGCTATAATAGCAACAAGACTTAAAAAGATCCTTAAATTGACAATACATGAAGATCAGAATGGGTTCTTACCTGGAAGGCAAGCAAAAAACAATTTGAGAATAGTATTGAATATGATAGAAAGCTTTGAACACCATAACGAAAAAAAACTGGTGATGATCATGTTAGATGTGGAGAAGGCTTTTGATAGAGTCAAATGGAATTTTATGCAAGAACTAATTAAGAGAATGAATATGGGTATGAAGTTTATAAAATGGATAAATACCATCTATAAAGAGCAAAGAGCCCAAATTATAGTAAATAGTGAAAGAACAGAAAGCATTAATATACAAAGAGGGACAAGACAGGGTTGCCCCCTGTAACCCCTCCTATTCATTACAATCTTAGAAATACTGAACAATCAAATCAGAGAAGATGGAAAGATAAAGGGGGTAAAAATAAAGGAATATACTTTCAAATTCCAGGCATTCACTGATGAAATTATCTGCTTTCTAGAGGAACCCAAAGAAAGTATAGATAGATTATTATTTGTAATACAAGAATTTGGAAACTTAGCCAGACTTCAGTTAAGCAAAGATAAAACGTCAATATTGACAAAGAATATGAATTCGAAAGAAGAAGAAGAGTTAAGAGAAATGACAGGATTCAAGATAGAGAAAAAGGTTAAATACTTGAGTATATACTTAACAAAGAGAAATATAGATCTGTTCAAAAATAACTACCAAAAAACATGGGATGAAATTAAAAAAAAACTGGAGAAATGGAAGAAATTACAACTATCCTTTGTGGGCAAGATAGCAGTATTAAAAATGAATGTGCTGCCTAGACTTATATTTCACTTTCAAAATTTACCGATAATCACGAACGAGAAATATTTGGATGAGTGGCAAAGGGAATTAGTGAAATTTATATGGTCGGGGGAAAAAGCTAGAATTAGGTGGAAACTACTGACGGAAGAAAAAATTAAAGGAGGATACGGATTGCCAAATTTGAAGGTATCTGCTCAGAATCTCTGGAGAAATAGAGATGGAGGGGAGCTTAAAAGCCATTAAACATAAAACAAACACCCTTTTCTTATCACAGGCAGAAAGGGTAAACTTTTAAATTATTTTACAAATGTGGGCAGCTGCATTTTTACTCTTTAATACCTTGCTGAATCCATGCTTATTGAACTGTTTGATCAATCAGAGGGCAGTACCCCAAAAGCAGGTGCCTCCTCAAAATCAAAAGATTCCCTCAGATTCTTTTCCAATCAGACATTGTGAATGGAAGGCAAAACTCACAAACCATGTTTTAGAGAGTGAAATAGTTCTCTTTGTGTACACATGTTGGATGGTAGAGCATCTGTCAGGTGTGCTGTTCTATGAGGCAAAGGTGAACTTGCAAATAATAGTCACATATTATGGGAACTGAAGAGTTTCCTGTCTCAGTGCTGTACAACAGACATTAGAAAGTAGCAAAACTCTAAAACTTGGATTAATGTTAATATATAGAGGCAGATGGGGGGGGGTCTTCATTTGTTTACATAGTGAGTGAAATGTGGGAGGGGGAGTCAATTGGTAATCAATGATAATTATCCAGTAAATAGCACAAGTCCCAGGACCTACCTCAGCTCTTGTGGGCAGTTAACAAAACCTTCTGCACTGTGGAAGGGCCCAACCACAAGAGCCCCGATCAGCTGCCACTGTGGAATAGCCCAGAGCATCACCCAGGAGTAGGTGAGTGGGTTCATCCCTCTCCTTGCTGCAGGACAATAGCAACAGCTCTCCTCTGCTACTCAGAGGGGAGGCAGCACAGTCATCATCCAAGAAAGCAAGAGATGGTTGTGAGGAAGACCCATCTGAGCATGCTGACTTGGACTTTCCAAGTAGGTTGTTGCAGGGAAGTAGGTAAGGAACTGCTTCTCATGGCTGTCACTCCTTCTCAGATCTGAAGCCTCCCGCATGCTGTAGCACTCTAATCCTTACAAGGAGCAGATGCTGGAAGGTAACAGAAAGCCCCTGGAAAAGAAAACTGTGTGCCATGCACCTTGCCCAGTGCACCTTCACATAGTCATTGGAGTTTATCACATGGGATGGATCCCGTGCAGAAACTGGATTTAAAGTGAAAACAACCTGCAAAAGCAGGTTGTTTTTTCACACATTCAGGGTTATCCTGAACAGAAACTAGAAATAACCCGAAAAAGCGGGTTGTTTTTCACATGACCTTGGCATCAAGGAGAAATAATGCGACACTAATCTGAATGGAAAGTTGTCAAAACCCATTCCTTTTTACTTTTGGGAACTTCTGAAAGTAAAAAGGAGTGGGTTTTGGTGACTTTCTGTTGGAGTTAATCATAGAATCATAGAGTTAGAAGAGACCACAAGGGCCATCCAGTCCAACCCCCTGCCATGCACGAATTCCCATCAAAGCATCCCCAACAGATGGCCATCCAGCTTCTGCTTAAAGACCTCCAAGGAAGGAGACTCCACTACTCTCTGAGAGAATGTGTTCCACTGTCGAACAGCCCTTACTGTCAGGAAGTTCCTCCTAATGTTGAGGTGGAATCTCTTTTCCTGGAGCTTGCATCTGTTGTTCCAGGTCCTGTTCTCTGGGGCAGCAGAAAACCAGCTAGCTCTCTCCTCAATATGACATCCCTTCAAATATTTAATCACGGCTATCATATCACCTCTCAGCCTTCTCTTCTCCAGGCTAAACATCCTGGAGAAGAGAATAATGTTGCATTATTTCTCCTTTACAAAAATATGTCTGAAAAACAACCCGCTGGGGGGGAGGGTGGATTCCCATTTCTGCACGTGATTTAAATAGTTTGCCTCCGTATGATAAACTCCATAGTGTTCATGAGAATAGTCTCCCTTTCCTAGCTTTTTGTCCATGGAAACAGGAAGAAGTGTTATCTTGTTACTCTGCTCAGGCAGCCAAGTATCTTGTGCCAGCTCTGCAGGAAATACAGCATGCAAGGAGCTTTGCCCACGCTTTGAGGGCTACTGTTGCTTTGGAGGACACAAGAAAGAAGGCTGAGTTTGTTCACACTACCTATAACAGTCCCAATGTTTTAAAAATATTTTAATTTTTTTCTCTCTGAGGACGTTATCACACTAGCGGGCAAGAAAAGCGGCAAGGAATCAATCCAGAGCCATACCGGAATGATTCTGGTCGCGCAGCCGTAATTCAGGGGTAGGTAACCTTTTTGAGCCAGGGGCCGGGTTGCTGTCTCTCAGACAATTGGGGGGCTGAAGCACCATAAATAAATAAATAAATAAATAAATAAATAAATAAAAATATATTTTTTTGAAAAATTAAAAAATTTTTAAAAATATGCATGCACACTCTCTCAGCCCCAGAAACGCCATGGCAAACCCCCTGTGGAGATTTTGCCAAGAAAACCTCAAGAACAAGTAATAACAACAATAATGAATATCATCATGGTGGGCGGTGGTGGCGGCGGGAGGGCGGCGGCAGGACCGGCCTGGGGCCGGTCCAAAGGCCTCAGAGGGCCACATACGGGCCCCGGGCCTTAGGTTGCCTACCCCTGCCGTAATTCCTCTTTGAAAGAGGAATTCAAAAGAGCTGGAATGATGCAGCGATGGCGCAAGGATGATGCAGGGATGGGCGGGGTTTGCCGCGACGTCGTCTGATCACAGGGCAAAGGATCCAGAATGATGCAGCGATGGCGCAAGGATGGTGCAGGGATGGGCGGGGTTTGCCGCGACGTCGTCTGATCACAGAGGCAAAGGAACCGGAATGATGCAGCGATGGCGAAGGGGTGGGGCTGCTTTAAACCCCGTGTGATAACGCCCTGAGTGACACAGTTTCATTTTCCCCAGGTATTTTCAAGCGCTGGCTGCCATGGTCCACCTCAGCATCATCCCTGAAAGCTCACTTGCTGATGTTCCAGTGTGGATTTGTGTTTCTGACCTGGTTCCCTCTCAGATTGTGACCCTGCATGCATCACTGACGGATGAAAAGGGAGTGAGATTTGAAGCCAGAGCTTTCTACCAGGCCAACAATGCTGGAGAGGTAGATTTGAAGGAGGCGCCTGCTCTGGGAGGAGACTATGTAGGTGTGTGGCCCATGGGCCTCTTTTCCTCTCTGAAGCCTAACAAGATGCATCACCGACTAATGAAACGGGATGTGATGGGAAGCCCTTTTCATATCCAGATCAGCCTCTATGATGCTTATAAGGTTATATCTTCATCCATGGATGTACCACTTAAAACTTGTACTGTGGAAAGATGGTATGTGGCTCCTGGAGTGGAACGTTTCCAGATCAAGACAGGCCGAGTTCGAGGGGCCCTTTTTGTGCCTCCAGGTAAGAAAACTGATTTTTTGTTTCTTCTCTATGGGACTGAATGGCTCAGAGTATACTCCAGAAGTACTGAAACATTTATGAAATTAATTTACCATGAATCAGTGCCTGTATAGATGGTCACCACAACCCACACTGTCTATAAGAATAAAGTATAGTCCTGGGCTGAAGAACCTGTAGTCCCATTAGCTGTTGAAGAACAACCACTCCCATCCTTCATAACCTTTGGCCAGGATAATAAGGACTGTTTGGACACAAGCAACACCCATTGGATCCCAGGTTCCCAAACTTTGGGACCTTTCCCTCAGTCCTTTGCCTCTGAACTACCTTTTCCTTCTCTGTTTGGATCTGCATGCACCTTTCATTCTCTGAAATTTTCCAACAACTCTATATGTTTTTTCATTCCCCGCCCCCACTCTCCCCAGGATTTTGTGCACATACACTGAAACACACACCATTTAAAAAACTGCTATGAATCCAGGAATTCGATCCGTTGCCTACATCCCTTGCAAAGCGTTTGCAGTAAACTTTGGAATTAAACTCCTTAAACCCTTTGCCTTTCTGAAACCATTCACAAGGTCATAACTATCCAAGTACCTTCTTGCTGCACATGTGTCGAGAATAATAAGAATGCCATTCAGAAAGCCTATTGCAGACCTGCACAACTTGGCAGTAGGTAGGGGCCAAAATGAAAATAGGTTAAACTTCCTTGGGCCGCAGATAGGTTTTAATTAAATATTAATTAATTAATATTAATTCCACCCTCCTCCTCCTCTGCTCAGCCCTCTTCTCAGGAGAAAGCTGAGTGGCAGAAGAGCGTTGTTTGTCCTTCTCCTCCACTGCCTGGTCTTCTTGGGAGAAGGCTGAGTGACAGCGGAGCCTTGAGGGGCGAGCATTTGACTCTGCTGCCCAGCCTTCTCAGAAGAAACCCAGGTAAAGAAGGAGCCTTGCAGGGAGAGTGTTTGCCGTTCCTCTTCCACCCATCCTTCTCCTTGGGAGAAAGCTGAGCAGTGGAGGAGCCTTGCAGGGCGAGTGTTTGGCTGTCCTTGTCTGCCACCTTGCCTTCTCCTTGGGAGAAAGCCAGGCAGTGGAGAAGCCTTGAGGGCCAAGTGTTTGCCCATCCTTCTCCTCAAGAGAAAGCCAGGGGACAGAGGAGTCTTGCAGGGTGAGCGTGCACCCTTCTTCCTCCTCCTCCACATGGCCCTCTCTTCAGGCGATGGCTGAGCAATGGAGGAGCCTTGAAGTCATTCCACATCCTCCTGGACTGCCCAAAATCCATTGGCAGGCCGCATACTGCATGAAGGATCATTCATCTATGTTGTAGGCCCTACAGACTGGATCACACTGGATCATCCAGATCTCACAACTGGCATGGCTAGCAATGATTGGCAGTCATGGCTTCTATATCATTGGGGTAGTGAAACCACTTTAGGTTTGCATCCAATCTTTGAAGGATCTATCCACAGTTTTGACCCAATTTGGGCGATAGGGTCCAACCCCTAAAATAACTCCAGAGTGGATTCAGTGATTCACTGAATGGATACCACCAGCAATATTTCTAGGAGTTCAAACTCCTGAGTTACATCAATTTGATATTATTTTAAATGTTATGTCTCCATCCTGCAGAATCCTGGGCTATGTCATTTGGAGAGGCACTTATAGTTTTCTAAATTACTGACTGATACAATTATTCACTAATTTTCTTCTTGAAGGAGCAACAAGTAATTTTAGCAATTTTCTTCCTAATATAAGAAAGTATTTAAAAATCATAGTTTTTGAAGCCTATTCCACACAAAATTCACACTTGGTTGTTTAGTGCAGGACACAGGATTTTCTGTGCATAAATAGTATTTTCTGTAGAGAAAAAGCAGTTTCCTGCACAAGACAATCATATGCGTACAGAATAAATCCCCCAATTACACATTTTCTGTACTTTAAATAGCTTTTTCTGTGCAGAAAATAATCTTTTTCCTCAGAAATATTATGAAAATTCCTGTCAGTCCAGGAGTCTGCTCTTCAGAGTTTCTCAGTGCTCAAAAGGCAATTTTCTCAACACACACACACACACTCAAATGTTTTTTCTATCCCTACTGCCTGAACTATGACACTTACTTACTTTTGCAAAGAACTATTGACTCTTTGCCAACCTATCAATCCCAGGATCCCTTAGAATTATGCCTTGACATTTAAACAGCTACCAAGCTTTTATAATTCTGTAGCCTAGCTATATTCTGGAACACGGATGGGAATCATGCATCCCTAGGGAGGACCCAGTGCAGCCCTTGAGATCACATCTTCAACCCACAAAACCCACTTAAACATTTTCATTCAGGAGCCAGAATGATTCTGTTGTTTTTTTTTTAAAAAAACACCCATTTTCAGTTCCATCCCCCCCCCCCCAAAAAAAAAACAGCTTTGGATGGCATATAAATGCTGTTTTGGATGGTCACTAGAAGTGACACAACATCCCATCCAGTTACTCCAATCTGAGAAGATAAAACATCAGGAGAATGTTCCCACTCCTCCAAGGTCTTCTTAAAGCCATTACTGAGCCCAGTTCATATAAACAAATTAGACAACTGAGGTTTTTTAATCCACATTTCTATTCACATGAAGGATTCTTTCTCTTGTATAAAGGGCACATATGTTTACAATATACCTGATCTATAAAGGTAAAAAGGTAAAGGTATTCCCCGTTGACAAGGTTGTCAAGTTGTGTCCGACCATAAGGGACGGTGCTCATCTCTGTTTCTAAGCCAAAAAGCCAGCGTTGTCAGAGACTACTCTGTGATCATGTGGCCAGCAGGATTGCACAGAATGCTGTTACCTTCCCACCAAAGTGGTACCTATTTATCTACTTGCATTTGCATGCTTTCAAACTATTATTTTGAACCTAATCTATAGAACCAGCCCAAATGCCACTGTATGCTTCTAAGTCAGGGGTAGGCAACCTTTCTCCTTTAAGGGCCGAGGGACTTCAGCTCCCAGAAGCCTCAGTCATGTTGGCCAATAGTCCCATGTTGGCCAATAGCTCTTGGGATTCTGGGAGCTGAAGTCCCTCGGCCCTTAAAGGGGAAAGGTTGCCTACCCCTGTTCTAAGTGACTCCTTCTGGCTCCAGAATGTACACCTTTGGCTAGAGTGAGGACTAGCTGCTTGCTCTCACTTCCTCTGACTTCTCTGCAGGACCTGGGCCATTTCCAGGGGTGATTGACCTATTTGGTGGAAGTGGAGGACTCTTTGAATTCAGAGCCAGCCTGCTGGCTAGCAAAGGCTTTGTTGTTCTGGCCTTGGCTTACTTTGCATACGATGACCTGCCACAGACCCTGACGGAAGTGAACCTAGAATATTTTGAGGAAGCATCAATATTGCTCTTAAAACATCCTAAGGTATGTCTGAAAGGGCAAGTTTCCTTCTGTGTTATTATAAGGCAGAACATTCTCCTGTTCTGTACTAATTCCTTCCACATATCAGGAATTTATCCTGCATTGTTGAGTCAAAATGATTCAGTTGTGTGTGTGTGTGTGTACGAGTGCACACGCCTTCAAGTTGCCTGTTGACTTATGGTGACCCCATGAATTTCATAGGGCTTTCTTAAGTAAGGAATGCTCAGAGGTGGTTTTGCCAGCTCCTTCCTGTGAAATATAGGCTACAGCACCTGGTAGTCATTGGTGGTCTCCCATCCAAGTACAAACCAGGGCAGATCCTGCTTAGCTTCCAAGATCAGATGGGATCTGAGAGAAATCATAGAGACAGAAATATTATTAAACAAATATTATTATTAAATTCCTCCTTCATGGAAAATATTTAAGCTTAAGGACATGTGGGGGACTTATCTTATATTTTATAGGCCTGTAGAGACCTTTCTTTGGACTATACAGCCTTCCCCCCACCAAATCAAAGGACTATGAATGAAGCAGGAAGTCCCTGATATGAAAAAAGTATTTGTGAAAAGGTGATGGGACCTCAGAAAATGTGACAAAATTGCTGATGAGACCTCACAAAGTCTAGTGATGCTGCTGGCTATCTAGGGGAACCCCAACATTGCAGGAAGCTTTCAAAGGCTGACAAATGGTGGTGCAGCCTGTATACTGAGGGTCCCATGCCCTGGCAGTTGTCCATTTCTGATTTAATGACTCATTCATACAAAACAGGTAGCTATTATAAGGCTAATACCTGAAGGAATGACTCATTGGAAAAAAACAATAATGCTAGGAAAGATGGAGGGATGTAGAAAGAGAGGAAGACCACATGCTAGATGGAGGACTCTATTAAGGTGCTCATGGGCATGAATTTGTAGGAGCCAAGCAGAGCAGTGGAAATTAGGGAGTCTTGGAGATGTCTACTCCACAGGGTCACCATGAGTCAAAATCGACTTGAAGATGGTTAACAACAACAAAAACCTGCAAAGAATAAGCTCCATGTAAGCCTTGTGGCGGATTTTTGCTCAATGTGATTTGCTTGCAGTGAGGCACACAGACACACTTGGGTATGAAAAAGTCAAGAACCATTGACTCTCCAGAGCTTTTAAACTTAAACTTCCAGAAAATCTAGACACAACAATCAAAATAAAGGGCTTGCGGGAGGCATTTTATAATGTTACATAGGTTAGATCATGTACACATTTATTTAGGTGCAAATGGGGTTGTCTTAGGGTTGCCATAAGTCAGAAACAACTTGAAGGAACACAACACCAACAAAAACCCCACTGAACTCATCTCGGCTTATTTCTGAATAGAAGTCCATTCTCCCTCCCCTCACACACACACACACACACACACACCACAGATTATTCCTCTCACAAAGATACACTCCCTCTCCCATGCTTTTTGGGGAAAATATGAAGTAGCCTTGTGAAAAATATCTAGTAGTTTTAATGCTTGTGAAGGTAAAATAATAGCAGAATTGTAGAACTGAAAAGGACCAGAAGCGGCAACTCATTCTCTGCCATGTACAGAACCCTTCTGATTTCTGAATGAACACATTTCAGCTCAGCAAATAGGGGTTCTACTTTTCACTAAGGAGCTTATTGCACAGTTAATTAAATCGCCTTACCTGATCCGGTTTAAATTTTAAATCAGGCTGCATCCAGAGCCTATTGCAAGAATTTAGCCAACAAAATTGCCACCCGGGTCCATCTCTGCTCTCAGGGCTGCTCTGGCAGCCATTTTCTCAAGCCGGAAAACTCCTGGCTTCGAAGAAAGCCACACTGAGCGGCCCTGGGAGCAGGGGTGGACTCAGGATGGACCCTGGAGGCGATTTCAGTGGCTAAATCCTTGTAGTAAGCTCCAGATGTAGCCCAATTTAAAATTTAAACCAGATCAGGTAAGGCGATTTAATTTACTGCACGATACACTTCTAAGCTATGTTTGCACCTTAGTCTCTCAAGCCTTCAACAGAGTGACTAATTTAACTGTGTTTTGTTTTCCCCAGGTAAAGGGTCCTGGACTTGGAGTCATTGGGTTGTCCAAAGGAGCTGAAATTGCACTAGCCATGGCTACCTTCCTACCGCAGATACTGGCTACAGTTTGCATCAATGGTGCCACCAGTATTATTAATACGTCACTCCATTTTCGCAATATCCATATCCCTGCTGTTCCCCATGCTCTAGAGAAGATTCTCATCACTGAAACAGGACTTTCTGCTTGTCTCCATGTCATGGGAGATCCCCGGGATGAAAGATATCAAGCTTCTGCCATCCCTGTGGAGAAGGCTCAAGGGCCTGTGCTCTTCATTGTGGGAGAAGCTGATGAAGCCTTGAAAAGCATGTTGTATGCTGAGGCAGCCATAGCCAGAGCAAAGAAGTACGGGAAAAGTAACTGTACCCTGCTCTCTTATCCAGGGGCTGGGCATCTCATAGAACCCCCAGGATCCCCACTTTGCTACGTCTCCCGAATGCAACAATCGGCTCTACCCATACAGTGGGGCGGCAAAACAGAGCCCCATGTCAAAGCCCAGGAACATTCCTGGAAGGAGATCCTGAAATTCCTTGAATGTAATCTTGGCCCTCTTCAAAATAGTAATTTGTGATGCCAGGAAAAAAAGAGAAAATTGGGTGGCTTATTTTAGTCTTTTAAAGAAATTCAAATAATTTGCATATTTTGTGAAGTAGGGTAGTAGAAGCTGTGATCCAATAACACCTGGAAGGAGAAACATTCCTCACCCCTGCCTTCTCTTTTCAAAAGCAATAATGCACTGACAGCTGAATACAGTAAGAGGGATAGGCAACCCAATTTCCACTCATATTTTGGACTACAGCTCCCATCATAAGGTCCATTCAGCACATGAGGCAGTAGTGGGGAATCATGGAGCAGCACATTTTTCTTTCCACAGGGATGTGGCCATAGATATTGCTCAGTCTCCAGACAAAGTCCTGGGTGGAGTTTCTCAGCATGGTGCTTTGGACAGGGAATGTGAGTCCTTTCACACTATACTAGTGCTATGATTCCACTTTTACTACCATGGTTCCGTCCTATGAAATCCTGGGAGTTGCATTTTAGGGAGGAGTATTTAGATTTCTCAGCCAGAGAACTCCTGTAGTGCTTCACTTGAAATCCCAGAATTCCATAGATTGCAGCTATGGCAGTTAAAGTGGAATCATAGTGCTGTAATTGTATAGTGTAGTCTTTGCTCCTCAGCAGACAATGGAGACGAGGAGTGACTTTCCCCCAGCAGTAGCAGGCACCAGCTGAATCCCGAAAGATAAACGCTTTATGTATTGCTTTCCATATCAGATGGGAAAGAGCATGGAGAAATGTATACCCCTAAGGTAAAGTATTACAAGAGGGATTCTCCTCCTTCAGCAGGTATAGCTTTCTGTACCTGCATTCCGCTTTAACTGCCATGATTCCATCCTATGGTGTCCTGGGATTTTCAGTTTAGGGAACGGTATTTAGAAGTCTCAGCCAGAGAGCTCTAGAAATCCCAGGGTTCCATAGGATACACCCATGGTAGCAAAAGTGGAATAATAGTGCTATAAAACTGTGTAATATGAAAGGGCTCTGAACAGGGAGCCTCCATGGGCCAGATGCTGCTTCCCCTCAATTACATTTATGACCAATAGGTTGGGGTTGTGACTGCAATTGTCCATAGTCCCTACTGATATGTAGGTGTGGGAAAAGTTTTAGCAACAGGAGATCCAGCGATCAAATAGCATTGCTATTTTGAACTAGTTGCGGCTGGAGCAGTTATTAAAGCTCATTCTTGCACAAAGTCCTTTTCATGCCAGATTAATCATTGAAAACTTAGCAAGATAGTTTTGAGTAGTAGCATCATCAGTAAAATCAAGCATGCCAAGCCTTGATTGACCCTCACACTGGAGAACAGGACAGACTAGAAAAACTGAGATAAAGCTGAAAAGGAACACAGAGGCCATGCCTAGAAGACAGAACAATATACAGTAGCCCTTCCAAATTCGCAGGGGATTCATGCCCCCTCCTCCTCCCATGAGAATGGCGACTTGCAAATATTCAAATCCCATTGAAAATAATGGTGCGTGCACAGTGGCACATGCGTGGGGCCATGTGCAGGCACGCACTGTCATTTTGTCCCTCCCTGCTTGTCCCTCCCATGAAGAGCGAGACCGCGGACTTCAAGTCCGCGAATGGAGAGGGACGACTGTATTTAAAAATTTGCTGCAAGGACCATTCCTAGATTGACACAAACAGATATTTCTCATACTGTCATCCTCAGACTGAAAAAAATTTCCTGCCCTTATCTATGGACAGCAATGCCCTTTCTTGCTACATGTTTCATGGCAAGGCAGCCTGCCTGGAGCAATGGGAGAACAACCTGAGCGAGGCACGGTCTCTGGAAGGGGACTTTCTTCACTGTACCAATATAATATTTGTTTCTCTTTTTTAAAAACATGGCCTACAGAACAATCTGGAAATATCAAGGAATGTGAAGAACGCAGTAGTTGGACAATAGCCTTAGTACATGGTGAAAGCAAGAGCAGTGGATCACAGGAGGCATCCCATGTGTCTTTAATCATCACCTTACACTTGGAATTATCTTCCACAGCATAAGCACATTCTGGTTCTTTCTTCAAGCCTCCTGTTTTGTTGTCTAATTTTTCCTAGCCCTTCAGAAATTCAAGTTGTAAATATATGGGCTTTTGCCCTTGGTCCTTCTCCCGATCATTCCATCATCTTATGCAGGTTATGGGCAAATCTCCACATCCGTTGCTTGCTCATATGATGACAGGATCATGGCTGGAACAAAGGCCATAATCTCAAACACACTTGCCAAAGGAAGGCTCCAATCTTGCACACCTAGCAGTAACCCTCACTGAATTCAGTGGAGTTTACTACTATGGAGGATTAAACTGGGAGCCCACTAAATTCAATGAGGCTACTTTACTGAATAAACAAGTATAGGTTCAATACAGAAGGTGCTCTAATACTCACAATACTGCAAAATGGGGGAAGGAGGAGGAGGAGGAGGAGGAGGAGGAGGAGGAGGAGGAGGAAAAGACCAGTTAGAAGGCAAAGATGCAAACCAGTGGCACCACTGGGGTTGGCATCACTCCTCCCATACCACACCATACAAAATCTTTAGTCATGTTCTTTGTACTCATGTTATATAAAGTCCCATATATCACTGAATGTAATGGTAATAGTGATAATGAAAACAACTAGCAAAATTAAAATTATACCTTTAAATTGCAATATCATCTTTCTCTTCTATATGGAAAATACTCTTCTATATGATTACAACTGCCAGAGTCCTATTCGCAAGTAAATGGAAAGCAAAGGAAACTCCTAGTAAAGAAGACTAGCTTTGGAAACTCTATGACATCTTAGAAATGGATGAACTGTCACAACTGCTTCAAGGATGTTCCCCGGAGAAATATAATAGAGATTGGGGAAAAGTTGTTAAGTTTATAAGAGAGCAATGGGGAGGGATTGCAATGGCTAATTCAACAGGATAACATTGGATATGCTTGTTATAAATAATTCGACAAAGTTAAGCCAAGTGGACATTATAAAAGATTTATACTTAATATGAATTTATTTGATAATCATAATATATATTATATTAGTGGAGAGAATAGGTCAAGTCAAGTATCACTATCTAAACCATTTAATTTAATTTTAATTAAGGAAGAAACGAAGGAAACAATAAGACATCATGATTGTTTTCAATAATAGGATTGGTAATGATGAAGTTTAATTGTTTGTTTTTTGTGTATTGTACTTTTTATTGTCTATTGTATTGTTGGTGTTTGTTGGTTTGTTTGTTTATGTCACATTTAATATACATCAATATTAAAATAAAAAATTTAAAAAAAAAATAAATTGCAATATCATATGCACAGCCTAAATGTATTTACATATACATGTGGTTAAAGTGGAAGTTTAGTAAGATACGATTAAAAAAAAAACATTTAAAAGAATTTTTTTAAAAAAATAAATAAAATTTACTTTTTTAAAAAAAAACCTGGGGGCTCTCCTTTCTCCTCTCACTGAGCCTGCCCCGATTCACATCATCTCTTCAGTATTTTAAAGGGACACAGGGGAACGCCACAGACCATTTCTGTCAAAAGGCAGTTGTTTGAGAAGTAGTGACGTCAAACACACCCAGGATGTCACCTGGTGCAGTCCGCACCCCCATCCCTAATGACACTCCTGATGCAAACATGTCAGGAGCAGACTGGAAAGCATCTGACTTCATCAGGATCTGTCTCAGATACAGTTTTCTATTTACTGCAGTTTGTATGAAAAGCTGGCAATCTGGGCTACATTTTTTTTTTTTTTTTTTTTTTTTTTTTGGTCTTGGGATTCCTGACATTCTACTACTGAGAAATGTAAATAATTAAACAGTTTAAAAATAAAGTTTCAAATATCTTTTCTGTTAGCACCCCCTGCTGGCTGGCTATTAACACTAGGATACCAGAGGCTTGTACTTAATACCGGGGTGTGTTCCCACAGGTAGTAGAAAGGGAATTTCTAAATTCACTGGTTTATAGAATCCACAGGGAATAGATATGGAAAGAATGGAGCAAAAAACAGGCCCTCAAACCAATCAACCAGAAAGTGCAGAAGATGAAGCCCATTCAGCATTTTTATCTTTTAAAAAATTGCATTTTATTATTTTAATGAGTAATATGATTTAATACTGTAATAGTTTAATTCTGTTTTTATGCTCACTTTTGTATGTTTTTCATTATATTGTTTTTAAACTGTAAGCCACAAGGAGGAGGAGGAATGGAATGGAGTATGTTGAACAGGAATGTTCCATGCTGCAACATTTGTTGCAGGTCTCATTTTGTCAAGCTGTAAAACAGGTGAATGGTCTTCCAGAAGTTGGTGGACTGCCACTCCCATCAGTCTTAGGCTGCATTTGCACTGTAGAAATAATGCAGTTTAATACTGCTTTAATTACCATGGCTCAATGCTATGGAATCCTGGGGTTTGTAGTTTGCGGCACCAGAGCTCTCTGACAGTGAAGGCTAAATAGCTCACAGAACTACAAATCCCCAATAACTCCCAGAACTACAAATTGAGCCATGGCATTTAAAGCAGTATTTAAAAACCGCATCGTTTCTGCAGTGCAGATGCATCCTTAGTCACCACAGCCAATGGTGAGGAATGCTGGGAGCTGCAGAGTGTAATACATACCTACCATTCTGGATTCAATGACCACTGTAAACCACACTTGGTGGAGATGCTACCATATTGCAGAAAGGGGGCTCAGCAATTAGATTTAAATCCAATTCTAAATTAGAATTAACTAGAATAAACAAACTTATTTTCCCAGCAGCATTCCATTGTGTCTTCCCAGCTCTTCGATAGGGAAACTTTCTGTGGCATAAGCTTTTCCAACGGGCCTCAGCCAGCGCTAAAAAAGAAAGGATGACGAAATTAGTAATATTTAAAAAATTATAACTAACAATTGGCTTTTCTTTTATTTCACCCCAGATTTGCTGCCTGAGGTGCTTGCCTCACTCTGCACCTATAGGCCTGTATTTTACCAGCACAGGAGGACTGCAACACTAAAGAGCAAATACGTTGAGTGTCACCTTATCTCCATCCTTTATCAATTCAGAGCTAGAAAGGGTGATGAGGAGTAAAAAAGTGAGCCATGTCCTTGTCATAGATAGATAGCCCATTTCTCTTTGGGCTAAGCTTTGTACTTTTCACCTGCTCCCTCATTAGCACAGAGCACCAGGTGCAAACTCTGCTGGCTGAGTTCTCCCTCCAGCCAACCCCACACACCCACTGACCCTATAAAACCACAGTCTTCCTCCAGCTGAGGCCTTATAAAGGGGGGCTGTTTGGTCCTCTTCATTGCTGCAACCATGGGGTTGGGTTGCAGGGTTTCTGTGGGTTCGCTCATTTTGGTGATTTGGGGGTTGTGCCATGGGCAAGGGGACTTTTGGAGAGCTGGTCCCTCCACCCTGAAATATCAGTACAACTGTGGAGAACATGGCATGCAGCTGCTTGTGTTTCCTCGCCAGGACCAGGATGTCCGCTTTAAAGTTGTGGGTAAGGAGTACTTTCTTTTCTCTCCCTGAGGTGATAAGGAGGGTTACTTTCTGAAAACAGGACTGTGACTGCTCAATGCCTTGTTTTTATTGGTGTAAGAAGAGAAGGGAGAATCTAGACAGAATAGTCCTGTCACTAGTTTTGGAGAAGAGGCAAAACAGGGAGTACTCTTATTCTCCTCAGACTCTGGTCTCCTATTTGAAGAATACATATAAATAAGGCTTTCCTGCAGGACCTAAATACCCAGCAGAGTTAGCTCTACTGTTAGCCCTAGTGTCGAATGGGATTGTTGCCTCAAGTACTAAGTTCTGGATGTCATGAAAGCAAAACAAACTGTTAAGCTTTTCACTCTACTAACTACATAAGTGGTGGTGGTGGTTTTAACTGCTAAGGATGGATATATATATATATATATATATAGCAGTATGGCATAATGTTTTGAGCTTTGGACTATGACTCTGGAGACCAGGTTCAATTCCTAGCTCAGCCATGAAGCCCACACTCTCTGACTTGGAGAATGGCAAGGGCAAACCCCCTCTGAAGAAACTTGCCAAGAAACCCCACCATGGATAGGGTTCCCATAAGTTCTAAAGGCACACACAACAACAACAACAAAAGCCCTTTGACTAGGTGAGTGAAGGGAATTATAGCATTTCTCCTTCTGCCTGGAGCAAAATATCATGCATTCTGCCCTGACACTGAAAGTAAGGCATGTGATCAATCAAAGCCACTAAAGGATTTTCAGGACAGTTAAATCCTTCAGTAGTACTATTTTCCTCAACTTGCTTGGCTACATAATAGGGCTTGTTTCAGTAGAAGATATTCTGGGAATCCACCAACTCTCTTTCACACACATACTTGCCTCTTTGTGATGCTGAATCTGCAAACACAACTGTCTGCCTTGCCAATACCCCTTATATTGAATAGTATTAAGGCACTTGCAACTTCTCGCCAGTGTAGCCTGGAACATTAGTATCTGCAGTGCAACATTTAACAGGAAATGAGACTTTGAAGATGTGAAACTAGAGGAAGCAGAATCATGTATTTTTATCTTATTTAAGTTAATGATTTTAATCTAGAATTGTTTAAATTATTTATATTGTTTTATCTGAATGCTGACCTGAGATCTCATGTCAAACCTGCATGGCAGAGGGTTGAAACAGATGCCCCTGGCAGTCCTTTCCAACTCTTTAAGATTCTGTTTAAAGAAAGGCAGATAGTTGTAGCATTCATGAGAGCATCACAACTGTAGGAATCGAATTTGGTCCTAGCTTTATCAGACTTTGAAGAAAGTGAATAATAGCGGATGCAACCAGTTGGGCATTGACATGTAAGGCACTTATACAGTATGACCAGAAGTCCTCTTTTTCCAGGGCATGCCCTACATTTCAACCTTCTGTCCAGGAGGAATGTCAAAATGTCCTCCATTTTGAGCATGACTAAGAAGCATGATTTTACATTTATGAGTGTGTTTAGCTTTTATTTTGTAATGTCTACATTTTTCTTGAATGTCCTACATTTTGCGGTGCCTTGTCGTCCTTTGCGGTTATGACATCTGGTCACCCTGCATTTATACCTGAAAGATTTATACCTAAGAGTATCTGCCAATGTAATGTGCTTCTTTTTGCAGTGAGACTTTTTTTGACTGTTTCTTATGTCCCTTGCATTAACTTAGTCCTACGTTAACTTGCATGACAAAGTTATTAACTGAACGATGTCCTGATGCATTAACTCTTGTCAACAGATGAGTTTGGGACAGCGTTTGAAGTTTCAAATTGCTCCATTTGTCGCCACTGGATCACATCTAATGATGGTTCTATTACTTTCTCTGCTGGTTATAACGGCTGCCATGTACTAAAGAAGGTGAGGTTTGTGATGAGGCTGGAACTATAAACAGAATTCTGCATTGCAGTGCTGAGCAATACTGTTATATTTGAATAAGTATCTGACTTGTGTGCTTCTTTCAAAGTGTTCAGGAACAACACAGAAGCTCCCCTTTGCCCATAGAAGGTAGATGTAATTCCTTCACATTCTATAATCCTGTGACAGGGGGCTCCTCAGGATGCTTCATGTATGCCTCATTCATTTCTTGCTCATTCTAAAACATCATTCATTTGTGATGTTTTATTGTTGTAAGCTGCCCTGATTTGCATTTGCAGAGGGGCAGGATATTATTATTATTATTATTATTATTATTATTATTATTATTATTATTATTATTAGCTTACAAGAGCCTTGTCAGAAAAGTTACTGAAAAAGCCTGATCCAAAGATGCCCAATTCGGTTTGAGACTGAGCAAGGATTTTAAACTGGCTCTACAGCCAGTTCTTTCTCAGCATGTCATATCAACCTAGGGAAGCCTGAGCTATAGAACATAGAACAAGCCTAACTAAGGAGATTATCACTCAGCTTTTAAAATTGACTTACCTCTCCCAGCTTAAAATTTAATTCTGGTGGCATCACAGCAATTTTGCCGCCAAATCTGCTGCCCAGGTCCATCCCTGCTCCCAAGAGCACTCTAGTGGCCCTTTTCTTAAGCCAGAAAACTCCTGGCTTTGAAAAGAGACACACTGATCTCCCCTGGGAGTAGGGATGGAACCAGACAGCAAATTTGGCAGCAAAATCGCTATGATAATATCAGGATGTTAGCCGAATTAAAATTTAAACCGGAAGAGGTACGGTAAGTAAATTTGAAAAGTGATACAATAAGCTTCTTAGAAATGGTAGGTCAGGAGACTCCTCCTTGTCTGGCACCAAACAATCTAGTTCAGTAAGTTAAATAACATTCTCCACCCATGTTTTTTTTTGTTTGTTTTAGACTACGAAAAGTTGATTTGACAGGATCATAGCACGGTTATGATGATCCCATATTCTAAACACTGTGATCTCCAATGTCTTAAAACCTCTACTCCAATTCCTGCCACTTACATGAAATGTATCTATGATAAAAAATATTTAAAAATTCATATTAATCTGGATCAATGTCTTTCTAGGATGGCAGGAACCATTTACAGGTCCGGCTGGAGGAACTAACAAGGAACAGAAGAGTTTCTGCTACCCATGACATCAACATGATCTGCCCCAGGCAACAAGAATATGTCCCAGTACCAGAGAACAACATGCGCCTTGGGCCTCCCCGCCAGCCTGAGCCAAGTCTCATACACCCCAATCCTCAGCCTGGCCTGATGCATCCAGAGCCTCAGCCACCAGTGCTTCAGACCAGTCTAGGGAGCCCAGAATCCCACCAACGTCCCATGCCTGGCCTTGTGCGCCCAGAAGTTCAGCCCCAGCCTGTGCCTGGCATAGCACAACCAGTGCTTCAGACAAGTCTAGAGCACCCAGACTCTCACCGACATCCTGTGCCTGGCCTCGTGCACCCAGAAGCTCAGCCCCGGCCCATGCCTGCCCTCATACATCCAGAGGCTCAGCCCCAGCCTGTGCCTGGCATAGTACAGCCAGTGCTGCAGACCAGTCTAGGGCGCACAGAATCTCACCAACGTCCTATGCCTGGCCTAGTGCGTCCAGGGGCTCAACCTCAGCCCGTGCCTAGCCTAGTACGCCCCGGGGGTCAGCCTCGGCCCATGCCCAGCATCATACGTCCAGAGGTTCAGCCCCAGCCCATGCCCAGCCTAGTGCGCCCAGAGGCTCAGCCTCAGCCTGTATCCAGCCTAGTGCGCCCAGAGGCTCAGCCCCGGCCCGTGCCCGGCCTTGTGCGCCCAGAGGCTCAGCCCCGGCCCGTGCCCAGCCTTGTGCGCCCGGAGGCTCGGCCCCGGCCCGTGCCCGGCCTTGTGCGCCCGGAGGCTCGGCCCCGGCCCGTGCCCGGCCTTGTGCGCCCGGACGCTCAGCCCCGGCCCGTGCCCGGCCTTGTGCGCCCGGAGGCTCAGCCCCGGCCCGTGCCCGGCCTTGTGCGCCCGGAGGCTCAGCCCCGGCCCGTGCCCGGCCTTGTGCGCCCGGAGGCTCAGCCCCGGCCCGTGCCCGGCCTTGTGCGCCCGGAGGCTCAGCCCCGGCCCGTGCCCGGCCTTGTGCGCCCGGAGGCTCAGCCCCGGCCCGTGCCCGGCCTTGTGCGCCCGGAGACTCAGCTCCGGCCCGTGCCCGGCCTTGTGCGCCCGGAGGCTCAGCTCCGGCCCGTGCCCGGCCTAGTGCACCCAGAGGCTCAGCCCCAGCCCGTGCCCGGCTTTGTGTACCCAGAAGCTCAGCCTCAGCCCGTGCCCAGCCTAGTGCACCCAGAGGCTCAACCTCGGCCCATGCCTGGCCTCATACATCCAGAGGCTCAGCCCCAGCCTGTACCTGGTGTAGTACACCCAGTGCTTCAGACCAGTCTAGGGCGCCCAGAATCTCACCAACATCCTATGCCCGGCCTTGTACGCCCAGAGGCTCAGCCCCGGCCCGTGCCCGGCCTCGTGCGCCCAGAGGCTCAGCCCCGGCCCGTGCCCGGCCTCGTGCGCCCAGAGGCTCAGCCCCGGCCCGTGCCCGGCCTCGTGCTCCCAGAGGCTCAGCCCCGGCCCGTGCCCGGCCTCGTGCTCCCAGAGGCTCAGCCCCGGCCCGTGCCCGGCCTCGTGCGCCCAGAGGCTCAGCCCCGGCCCGTGCCCGGCCTCGTGCGCCCAGAGGCTCAGCCCCGGCCCGTGCCCGGCCTCGTGCGCCCAGAGGCTCAGCCCCGGCCCGTGCCCGGCCTCGTGCGCCCAGAGGCTCAGCCCCGGCCCGTGCCCGGCCTCGTGCGCCCAGAGGCTCAGCCCCGGCCCGTGCCCGGCCTCGTGCGCCCAGAGGCTCAGCCCCGGCCCGTGCCCGGCCTCGTGCGCCCAGAGGCTCAGCCCCGGCCCGTGCCCGGCCTCGTGCGCCCAGAGGCTCAGCCCCGGCCCGTGCCCGGCCTCGTGCGCCCAGAGGCTCAGCCCCGGCCCGTGCCCGGCCTCGTGCGCCCAGAGGCTCAGCCCCGGCCCGTGCCCGGCCTCGTGCGCCCAGAGGCTCAGCCCCGGCCCGTGCCCGGCCTCGTGCGCCCAGAGGCTCAGCCCCGGCCCGTGCCCGGCCTCGTGCGCCCAGAGGCTCAGCCCCGGCCCGTGCCCGGCCTCGTGCGCCCAGAGGCTCAGCCCCGGCCCGTGCCCGGCCTCGTGCGCCCAGAGGCTCAGCCCCGGCCAGTGCCTGGAATACTACAGCCAGTGCTTCAGACCAGTGTAGGGCACCCAGAATCTCATCAACATCCCACGCCTGGCCTGGTGCATCCAGATCTTCAGCCTCAGCCCTGGCCCATGCCTGGCTTGGTGCACCTAGAAGCTCAGCCTCAGCCTGAAATGGTGGCAGTACATAGCATAGGTACGTGATCCTTTTTTAGTGTGTATAATTAATATGATTATGCAAGGGACAATTCCTTGCTAAGAAGAAACTGGTACTGTCTGCAATTGAAGTGATTGTACAGGAAATATGCATAATGAGAATATGTGAAAAATATAGAGAGTGATTTTAATTATAATTAAATAAACTATAATATTTTAAGAAAGCTGACTTATAATAAATTGGGATCTCTGCACTACTCTTCTAGGAAAAGATATATGGGAAGACTAAGCAGTATTTTATTTATGTTATATAGTCTGACCTGCTTTTACCACTGAGTAACAGATGAGTAACAGATTGCAAGACTGGCAGGTTGCCAGTTGTGGCCTGGGTGCTACATGATGGGGTGAGCTCCTTTCACTAGTCCCAGCTTCTGCCAACCTAGCAATTCAAAAGCATGCAAATGCAAGTAGATAAATAGGTACCTACTGTTTGGTGGAAAAGTAAACAACGTTTTGTGAACCATGCTGGCCACATGATCACAAAGTAGTCTCTGACAATGCTGGCTCTTCGACTTAGTAATGGAGAGGAGCACCGCCCCCTACAGTTGGATACCACTTGACAACCTTGTCAATGGGAAATACCTTTACCTTTAACAGATGAGAAGAGCTTGTACAGCTCTTGTAGTATTTTATCAGAGAGGAAATATTGTATAGTGTAGGAGTATAATTTGTCAGTCACCAGATAATTCTAGATCTCTTATTTTACTGCCTTAGGTTCCCCACTAACACTAAAGCAATGCCAAGTTTCTTCCGGAAGGATTCCCTGTGCAGATGCACAGGGACCAGCAGCCTGTTACCAGACTGGATGCTGCTATGATGACCAGGATCGAACAACACCATGTTACTATGGCAACACAGGTAAAAAGATAAAAGGACTTCCTTTCTACTGATTTATCCTGAGTCCTCCTGTTAAATGAAGCTGGTATCCAGTTGTTGCCACAGTATATATTAGCAAGAAACACAATGTTAGTTAGACTTAGCAAATACATTGACACAACCCTTGGACATGCTCAGCAAATCTATGGATGACTCTAAATTAAGTGGGTCAGCTAATACCCCAGATGATGGGATCAGAATTCAAAATGACTGCCAGACTGGAGAGCTGGACCAAAATTAAAATGAATTTCAACAAGGATAAATGTAAGGTAGTACATCTAGGGAGGGAAAATTAAATGCACAAATGTAGGATGGGTGACATGTGGCTTCAAAATAGTATTTGTGAAAAGGATGTAGAGGTCTTAATACAGCAACTGCAAAAGCCAGCTCAATTCTAGGCTGTATCAACAGAAGCATAATACCCAGATCAAGTGAAGAAATAGTGCCACTCTATTCTGTTTTGATCAGACCACCTGGAATCCTGTGTCTAGTTCTGAGCACCACAGTTCAAGAGGGATGTTGACAAACTGGGACATGTCTAGAGTTGGGCAAACAAGATAATCTGGAAACCAAGCCCTGTGAAGGAAACTAAGGGAAATAGATACAGTTAGCTTGAAGAAAAGATATTGAAAGGTGATATCCAAAGGGATGTCATGTAAGGTAGGGTGTGCTTATTCCTGCTGTGCTGGACTGTGTATGTGTGTTAACAGACTTTCAAGCTACAGCATTATCCCTGCCAAACTGTAGTAAAAACTTGTGCTGGCTGCTTCAAGAGGTCTGCACAGAAGTGAGACAAAACCACATCTGTCGTGCTAGGGTAGTGCACCTTGTGATTCTTTTCTGCCACCGCCTTCAAATTTCATAGAATCATAGAACATATAATGCAGCAGACATGTATAGCTACTCTGGGATGTTGAGATAATGATATATTTTGGAATATATTGTCTTTTCACTGTCAAGGCTCTAGAGATCTTGTCCTCACCTGCAGCCTGAGGGATTGTTTGTGCACACCATGCATGAAAGGCTGATCTTGCTTCTGTCTTCTCCTGCATACAGCTGGGAGCTAAAGGTTCTCAGCTTCTGCCTTGAATGATGACACTCTCCAGTTGTAACTCTTGTGTTCTGTTCTGCCTCACAGTCACTGTCCAGTGTCTTAGGGATGGGCACTTCATCTTGGTTGTCTCCAGGGATATGTTGGATTACCCCATCATCCTGGACAGTGTCAGGCTCTCCTATGCCCAAGCTGGATGTGAACCTATCAGGAAAACAGAATCTTTCCTGGTCTTCCGCTTCCCCCTCACACAGTGTGGCACAACAGTCCAGGTGAGGATGGAGCCTTGCTGGGTAGGGGGGGGGGGGTATCACCTGAATCTTGGAGGCCCTTCAAGATGGTCACTAAACCTAGTTAATTAATGTATGTGTTATTTTTCTAGATAGCTGGTGGTAGACTGATATATGAAAATCAGCTGGTTTCTGGCATTGACATTTTAAGGGGGCCAGATGGTTCCATTACACGAGACAGCACTTTCATGTAAGTTCAGTTTCAGTTTTGGTGAGACAGTTGTTGTTTTTGTTCCAGAAGCTGACCTGCTGGTCCTTAATCAGGAGAGCTGAATATGTCAATTTTTCCATTCAAATTACATGTCGCTGTAGCAAGGATGGACAGCCTGTGGCTCTCCAGATGTGGTGGGAATATATCTTCTGTCATCCCTTACCACTGATTTGAGCTGATGATATCCCAACAATATTTGGGATGCCACTGGTGCCCAATTCCTGTCCTAAGAATTTGTTTCTGCTTTTGAAGTGCAAAAAATACTTTAGCCTGTGCTCGTGTTCTGCAGTGCACTCTAAAAGGGAGGCATGTGGAGCAAGAGTCATGCCCTAAGAAATTGTTTCTGTTTTTGAAGAGCAAAAAAAGTGCCCACTCCTGTCAAATCTGATCATCTCCTTTTGTTTTGAAACATGAGAGAAAAGGGTAATGAAAAGTTAACTGGAATCTAGTAGTGTTTTGTGGTCTTTTAAGGAACTGCCTACCTTGTTGCCCAACAAAGTGTAAGGATTATTTCAGAAACATCAGATTTGTAAATGAGGCTAATGACTATAGCAGTACTCTACACCATCTCTTCCCCCTCTCTTTCCTCTGCAGCCTCCATGCTCGCTGCATCTATAATGCCACTGGCTTCCTGCCTGTTCAGGTCCAAGTCTTCCCACCTCCCACCCCAGCTCCAATTTTGCAGGTGGGACCTCTCCGACTGGAGCTGCGCATTGCTACAGGTAGGTGTGTTTCTCTTCTCCTTCTGCAAGACTGCTTTGCAGCTCATCGCTTTGAACAACCATACACCCTTTGCTTTCTCTTTCCCAGACTCCAGTTACACATTCTACTATTCGGATGCAGATTATCCAGTACTGAAGGTGCTGAGGGAGCCCGTACATGTGGAGGTTCGCCTCCTGCAGAGAATGGACCCATCTCTGGTTCTGGTTCTGCATGAGTGCTGGGCCACCCCCAGCACTAATCCCCTCGAGCCTCTGCAGTGGCCAATCCTGGTGAATGGGTGAGTTGAGTGGCAGGAAAGGAGGTAGTCCTATAAGAAGTGGGCAGAGAACTGTCAGCCCTTTGGGGATGGCTTGCTTCTGTTCTCTGATAAGTGTTTCACCTTCCCAGGTGCCCATTTGGAGGAGACAATTACCAAACTCAGCTGGTGCCCATGGGACCTCCCACGTCTGACCTGCCCTTTCCAACCCACTACCAGCGCTTCATCATTTCTACATTCACATTTGTGGGTTCTTCCCCCCAGCTGGTGCTTGATGGATTGGTAAGACTGCAGAGAAAATGTCTTAACTGTAGTCAACCAGAGTGACTATTACCTCCAAATATTTGTCTTTTTACTGCAACTCTTCTCACCATTAGCTATGCTGCCTAGAGGATATGGTAGCTATAGACCACAAATATCTAGAGGGAAAAGGTCAGCAGTACTGCAGCTCTTCTAATTCCTCTCCATTAGCTGTGCTGGCTAGGGCTCAGTTGTAGGCCACAAATAGCTAAAGGGCCACAGTCAGCAGCCTCTGAGCTAGAACAATAAAATTCCCTTCCATGATATGGTGAATAATTGCAGGGAGAATTAGGAGAGGCTAGAGGCCCACAAAGCTAACTTTAGGGCATGAGTGGCCCCCAGGTCTCTGCTTGCCTAACCCAGTACTAAGAAATCCACACTTGGAATTATGCTTAGCTGGCATGTGCAGTGTGTCAATTTAAAATAAATCAGTAAACCATAAGGATTCTAGAAAAATGAGATCTTGCCATGCTGAGAGTGGTCCATACCTTTGCTTTCACCCTCTCCTAATGAAAGCCAATGTCTCTTTACAGGTTTATCTCTTCTGCAGTGTGTCTGTCTGCTACCCCTCTCAGCTAGAACCTTGCAGGGTCCCATGTCAAATGCCAGTGGCCGCAAGTAAGTTGAAATGACTCTGCAGTAATACTTTAAGGACCTTTGAATCTGTTCAGGCTGCCAGTAGCACTTGTTGCACAGCCAAAAGACTCTAATGTGCAATGCCTACAAAATATTAAACCTTGGTAATATCAATTTGGAAATTGGGGAGAGGGGGTGTTTAAAATGCATAGCACTAAGAGCTAAGGCACTGCATGTATGGATAGACCATGGGTGAATGTAGTAATAAATGAAACTTGATGTTTAAAAATGGCTGCCAAACACTTTTTTCAGCAGCATACTGCATTTTTAAAAAAATAAGCCAACTCCTATAATAGGCTACTGGAACATATTTCTGATCACAATATTGAAGAAAGGGGAGACTAAAAATAAAAATAAAGGGTTCTCCAAGGCAGTATTGTATGTTAATGCTATTGCTGACACCATTTGGCAGTTACGTATCTAGTCACTGGTCATATAAATCTATTTCTTGGGCTGTGTGTTGATCACTGGTTTCCAGTTACAACACTGTGATAGCTAATGTTGTTTCTCCTTTCCTACTTGCCCCAAATCATACATGTCACCCAAGATGCTCTACTTACAGACCATAACCATTTTCTGTTACCAATTTGTCTCATAGGAAGCCGTCGGTTTTTGGAGGTTGGCAATGGGACAGAATCTTTGGACCTAGTAAGCACTTATGGAGCTGTGATCTTTCAAGAGAGCAGTCAATTGTATGAGAAAGAAGTCAAACGGGGCAAAAGTAAGTGATTATGAGGAGGTCAGTTCATGACTAAGAATATAAATATTGTGTCTGTTACATTTCATTTTATGTTGTCTGCTGTCTCTGCTAAATGCTTAAAGCACAAACCTCTGCAAACCTTGCTTTGGGAAGATGCAAGCCCAGTATGAAGGATATAATCTGACAATTGCTGCTAGCAAGGCCACAAAATTTGTCCCTAAGGTGAGTTACCTTGTCACTGGCAATTATGGGGATAATGACCTACAGTATTATTCCTGATGGGGAGCCTGAGCTGTGAGTCAGGGACTTCCTGGTTCATCCTTACACAGCACTGAAAACTGAGGTATGGTTTGTCATATTGTCTTAAAATGTGAGCCCTTATCCAGATTAGTTTGCCTTAAAATATGTTTCCAAAGAATAACGTCAAGTAAACTCTTCATATCAAATGTGGATACTGTCTTTTAGGTTTGTCTTAAGCAGAGGCAACAACTGCCTTTGTCTCCACAGGATAGCCATAATATGCTGAATGAAGTGTGCTCCATCATCTTGGCCAAGGAAGTTATGGTTCGCAGATTGCTGCCTCATGACATGCAACTGCAGGTCTCTTAGCCTTTCTGCTCTCTTTTGCAGGCATGACCTCCAGTGAAGACTTGACCTTGACACTTTTGGTGGCATTACCTTTGGTGGGTATTGTCCTATTTGTTGCTGCATTGGTGCTCTGGAAGAAGAAAAGCAGGACAACAAAGCTGTAAGATGCTGTTGGAGAAAATGTAAAAATAAAGTGATAAAATTCAATGGTTTTCAGTAGAACTTTTGATATGTTATATCAGTAACTTTGTTGACTACATGTCAAAGCCACTTAACTTCTATCCCACAGAAGATGTTTACCATTACACACTGCCTACCATCACACTTCCTACAGTTAAATGTAAGGGAACTAATTCTGGTACTGCAATCTGTGCTTTGTATGTGGTTCCTTATGGTCTGGATCAGGGACCGGCAACCTATGGCCCGGGGGCCGGTTAAGGCCCTGGACTTACCGGCCCAGGCGGAAGGTTGCCGCCATCGCCGCCGCTGCGCGCCGCCGTCGGGACGCGTTTTCGGCCACGCTCGCTGCGGCTGCCATTTTGGAAGTCAAAATGGCATGCGCAAATGTGTCGCGGCCACGATTTGGACTACCAAAATGGCGGCCACCACATGTGCCGTGGCAGCTGCGGCAACGCAAGCTATGGCAGCGGCCACAGTAGCGGCCATGGTGGCAGCGTGTGCAGGGGCGCGCGTGTGCGTGCGCGCTGCCATTCCCCCCCCCCTTTGCCCAGCCGAGACCTGGTCTACAGGAGACCGGCCCAGGTCTCCAAAAGGTTGCCTGTCCCTGGTCTGGATCCTTTGCTTAAACGAGTATATGTTCTTTTAAGCATGGAAAGGCAACAGCTTTTGGTCTACCATAGTAGATATTCTAAGCACAGAACTTATTCCCAGTGGAAGATCTATTGCAAGAGATGAAAGGGAGCTAAATCAAACACCTTGAACAGACCCAATATATTTATATTTGATCCCAAATACAAATGGCTACATAATTTTTCTGTTACTCAATTGGTCTGATGAATTGCCTTGGAAAATGCTGCCTCAAAAATCCTATCAACTAAATCATATTTTTCTGCTTGAGTCTTCTACATCACTGCACCCTAATTGCACCTTGATATCATAAGGAGGATTTTATAAAAGATCTTCGCCTCCTGTTGCAAAAGCAAGAGGGAGGGGAAGTGGATGTTGCATGAAACTGACCTGTGCTTGCTGCCCAGGAAGCTGGTCCACTAGGCCTTATGTCTGAAGAGAGAATTGCAGAAATGAGCTGTGCCTAATATTCTTGGTAGAAAAATGTTCAGGTTGTTAAGAATGAAATCCAATTCTAATGCTTTGCTTTGAGTCCAGTCCCTACTGACATCTTGTTGGGTGTTGAGGACAAGGAAGCAGTAACTAAAAATTAGGAGAAAGCTAAGCCCACAACAGCAGTGATGCTCAAAATGGCAACACAATTAGAAAAACAAACCCATCCTTTTAGAGAAAGATGGCATGACAAGATACGGAAAATACAACGAATAAGAGCTTGCATCATTGATAAGCTGGTAGTGTCCAGTTCTAAAGTAGCAGATTTCTGCCAGTCTAAACATCAAAATAGCCCTGGGGGTTGACAGTGCTGAACAATTTTGACATGTATCTTAGTGTATACAGAAGAAATTTATGTTGTGGCCAACTAGGGTTAGTGTTACCCAGTGTGGTAACTCATGGTGGTCCTCTCTTCTCCTTCCCTTGTAGCAGTGTATGCTGAGGTAATAAGCAAGATGCATGACCTATAGAGGAGACTTGATCAAAAAAGGGAAGGCCAGGAAGGAGCATGTGAAAGTGAGGTCTGTGTTTTCTTTGCCCACTGAGCCCTCCTTCACCCCACACCTTCAAGACTTAGGGCCTTTACAGACTGCCAGAAATAGTGCAAATTGAGGCCACTTTAACTGTCCTGGCTCAGTGCTAGGGAATCATGGGAATTGTATTTTTTTCTTTTTTTGAACATTGAGCCTTCTCTGCCAGAGAGCTCTGGTGCCACAATAAACTACAGTTCCCATGATTCCTTAGCACTGAGCCGACAGTTAAAGTGGCCTCAATTTGCACTATTTCTGGCAGTCTGTAAAGGCCCTTAGTGGGCCGAGAAAGGAATGGCCTCACTTGCTCACCCCAGACCTTTTCTTCCTCTGAACTCCAATGTTTTAAAAGGATGCGGGCAAATGAATGTCAATAGCAAGTACTGCTATCAGTGCACTTAAGCATTCCCTTAGCGGTTTACAATATGTAACTAAATGTCCCCAACAAGCTGGGTACTCATTTTAGTGACCTATGGAAGGATGCAAGGCTGAGTCGACCCTGAGCATCTGGCTGGTACTGAACTCACAACCTTGGGTTTTGTGAGTGAGTGGCTGAAGTAAAGGCATTTAACCACTGCACCACCAGGGCTCCTCTGATGAAAAAGTGTCATTCTAGTGCTATTATCCCCATAATCCAGAAGGCAGACAGTGTGGGAATATCCAGTGAATTCATTTGTGTTTTAACATAAATTTGAACTGGCCTTTTATTGCATGAAACAAGAGACACATGCACACACACATCCTTCCACATATAGAGGTTGATCAGACTGACAAAGGAGTCTTCATTCTTTATTGGCAAAAGAAAGGCATCTCCCAGTACACCAGTCTCTGAACTCAGCAGGCTAGTTAATGGGGTTTGGGGCATGCTGTACATCACACCCAGTCCTCTTGTACCTAGCTGCTGCTCCCCAACATCCGCTGCCTGACTCACTTTGTTTAATTGTAGGAACAGCAGCTCATACTATATTACCCATTATGCTATGCTGTATTTCTACCACATCTGTAGTTCTCTAAATGATGTGGAACCCAGAACTCACGAAACTCCCAGAAACCCTAGTCAATGATGATGTATTATGGGGCTTCCAGTTGAAAAAGCATTAAAAGGGCCACAATGGATGATCTCAACCACACAGTTTTACACACACACATACCCTACAAACCAACTACAATTCCAAGCATTTGTATTTGGGATCAAATATAAATATCAGGTATTAATAAATGATATGAGTACTTGGGACACCCATAAATAAATATTTGACATTAAAGGTTTCTGCAAGTTTTTGTCAAGGCTTTTTTTAAAATATTTTAACCAGCAGTGTTGCTTGTCTCCATCAAATTAGGAGCAGATATACCTGTTGAATTTCCTCCTCTTAAAGCACAACTGCCCTTCCTCAAAAAAGTTAGGAAAAAGATACAGGCATCATAATATGCCACAGAAATTGTAATTCTGTGACTCCTGCCTAGATGAAACATATTCTGTGCAAAAAAAAAAAAAGAAAGCACCTACACTGAAGCACACTTAACCATGGGAAGACAAAATTCTCAGTTCTTTGCTTTTGGGATCCATTTCAATTGAGTTTCACAATGATCTCCCAGTTTGACACTACAAAATAATAGGACATGTAAGGATGTGGGATCTTTTGAATACATTTCAGTTCTCATTACATTCTAGAGGGAGGAGATGGATGAAGAGAGAGTGAGAGAGAGAAAGTCATTGAAAAACAAAGGAGAAAAACGAATGGCTGGAAGAGAAAGAATGAATATACAGAGAAATACCAGAAAGAGCTAATGAACAGCATGGATTACATATTTTTCTCCTCAGCCTGAATCTTGCACTTCTGACATGACCCCTCAAAGGTCCTGTCTGCTCCAGGTGCAATGCTGCTATCAGTTTCATAACCATGTTTCTTCCTATGTATAAATCTCTATTCCTGGGTGCTCTTTGCTTATAAACCATTTTAAACTCCTCCAATTCTTTGTAGATGAACTAATCAGCAATGGAGGAGTACAAGAACATGTCCTGGCACTAGTGGACAATGTCAGTGCTGCAGCCCTTGTGCAAACAGTGCCTCATAATATTTGCACACTGAATGTTTATCTAAATTGATTTACTTTCCTAACCTATATTTTGTATCCATTTCTCAGATTTCAAACACTCAAATTAGAGTTCCAAAATCCTACCTTAGCTTTACAGAAGACACATTTGCAGACTACCAGAAATAGTGCAAATTGAGTCCACTTTTAGGGTTACGGCTAGGGCTAGGGAATCATGGGAAATGTAGTTTATTGTGGCACCAGAGCTCTCTGACAGAGAAGGCTCAATGTCTCTGAAAAAAAAATACAATTCCCATGATTCCCTAGCACTGAGCCAGGGCAGTTAAAGTGGACTCAATTTGCATTATTTCTAGCAGTCTGCAAAATTGTTAACATGTGCTCTTATAAAATAGACTTAGGTCCCATCTGGGAGAAGGGCAGCACATAACATAACATAACATAACATAATGGAGGGTGTGCAGTAAAATTCAAAGAGCAATTCCAAAATTTCGTATTCCATCAAATGGTGTGTTTCTCCTGAGCAGACTTTCTCAATGTATTAATGAAAGATGTTTGATCAACTACTGTCATTGAGTCTCCTAGGTTCCCAGCTTGCACTGGAAAAATGTCACGTTTAGTTTATAAAAATCCTTTATGCAAATGTCCAAGCAGCCAAACTGGGGGCCGCTGTAGCCTGCATTTCTCCTGTTAAGTGTGGAAAATCAGGTAAAATCCTGCTGTTCAATTAGGAAACCTAAATGCTGCCATTAGTGTGAGCACCTCGCTAAATCTCACTTATATATAGTATTTCCTACCCTTTGGTATTGTGAGGGGTGAGAATGTATAATTGTAGTAAGATTGCAGCTATGAAAAATTATATTTTTGGACTGCAGTTTCTAGAACCTTTCCTGTCATGGCCACTGGCTGGAGGATTCTGGGGGTTATAGTCCAGAAAAGTGACCTTTCCAAACCACTTTGAGTAGTATATTCAGTATTTTGGAATATTGTGGTCTGTCTTCCAGAAGTAACCGATCAATCTTTGTGTAGATATGTGGTCAGAGATACTGACTGACATGCTCTTGGTTTGATCCATTCTATAATAATTGCCTCTTTATGCCTCACAGTTGCCATAGCCACAGCATCTGGCTATATATGTTAGACTGCCCCATTGTCCTGACAGGATCAGGCTCACCAAAGGCCAAGCAAGATGTAACCCTATAGGAAAACTGAACATTTCCTGGTCTTTCTGCTTCTGTGGTACAATGGTTCAGGTGAGGCTACTTGTCAGCCCTTGCTGCTCTGGGAAAAGCCTCTCAGTGCTGAAGCAAGAGTCCATGTAAACTCTCATGTCCATCTGCCCTAGATGATTAGGAACAAACTCCATCTCTGCTATTGATATCCAGAGGACCTGCTGATTCTATCGCCCAAGAAAACACCTTTGTGTTAGTTTCCAGCAGGCTTATGCAGTAAGTATGTCATATTTAAATGATACACTGGGATTGCTGTGTTTACTTAAATTATACACTGGGCCAGTGTGGAGTAATGGTTTAAGTGTCGGACTAGGACACTGGGAGATCAGGGTTCGAATCCTGGCTCAGCCATGGAAACCCACTAGATGACCTTGGGCAAGTCACATGCTGTCAGCCTCGGAAGAGGGCAATGGCAACTCCCCTCTGAAGAAACTTGCCAAGAAGACTCTATGATAGGTTTGCCTTAGGGTTCCCATAAGTCAGAAATGACTTGAAGGCACACATCATCAACAACAAAAATGGCTGTTAACCCCAAAATTTCAGCCTTCAGGTATGGAATCCTTCAATAGGCTTCCAGGAATTTTAGATTTTGCTAAAAGGTGCATTTCTACATCAGTATTCATGGCTACAGAAAAATGCAATGATGCACCAACACTAAGGTTTGTATTTCAAAGATACACATGTCTAATCCCCACTTGCTAGTACCTGATGTGGAATGAGTAGGCAAAGGGCAGGCCTCCAGATGTAGCTGGACTACAACGACCATCCTTTTCACATTATTGGCTATGCAGAGCAGGGCTGTTGAATTTCCTGGTAAGGGTCTTACAGGTTCTTGGCAAATGTAAGCTGGTGGTAAAGTTTTGTAAATGGATTGCTAGCAAGAGAAACACTCGGCCCAAGCCACAAATCTCAAACTTACTAATATATACATTTTCAAAATTTGGCCCATACTGGCCCTTCCAGCTCTGCCCCTTTACTCTAGCTCTCTCTGGTTAATAGTCCCATCAGATTTTGGGGACTATTAACAGCTTCTGTGCTACAAGTCGGCAGGAAATGGGGGAGGAAAATTGGAGTCGGGTGTTTTTAAAGCACATTTTGTACTGTGTCACACCTATAGACAAAACCACCACACTGTGAAGTTCAAAGTGAGTTATCTAGCTTGCTTATACCCAAAGCTGTGTCTCATTATTGCATTAGTTAGTGTCTTGTCCTGATGATGCCATTTGGATCATACTATATAAGTAAAGACAAGCCTATGTGCTGAAGTGCTTCCTTTGAATATATGACACAGGAGAGAAGTGGGAGAGCTGAGATATCTAAAATCTGGATCATGGAGGCGAAAGCATTACTAGTTGCAGGGGTGTCACTAAGGAGATGCATGGAGTTTGGGGCACACTAGGTGACCCCATAAGAAGGGTGTGACACCACTGTTCCCCAAATGTCTGCCTTTTGGTAGAAATAGACTATGGGATTCACCTGCATCCCTTTAAAACCCTGGAGCTCAGCAGAAGGAAAGGCTTGAGTGGGGTGAGGCTCAGTGGGTGAAGAGCCTCAGGGTTTGGGGTTTTTTAATTTTGTCTTTTTAAATTTTCTTCAAAAACAACACATTTTACCAAATTTTAACTGGACTAGAATAAAGAAGAAATTGGATAGAGGTCTCCCACTTTGGACCTCCCTGCAGGAAGCTTTGTTTAGCAGAAGTAAGAAAGACAATAGGAAATGGATTAGATATCAGGATATTACAGTGAAGCAAGGAAAGGAAGAACGCATAATGAAATCTAAAGAACAATTAGAACTGGAAGGAATTAACAGCAATTGGTTTCTTTATCTGCAATTAAATGAAAGATTCATACTGGATATGAAAACAAAAGGATTTGAAGAACAAAACACAGATTTGTATAAGATAATAATGGACAAAGAAGGTCACCACATAACAAAATATTATAAGTTATTTATGACAAGAAATCTAGAGCAAGAAACGATCAAACAGGTAATGATAGACTGGTCAAGGGACATAAAGAAAAAGATTGAACTAGAAAATTGGGAAAAAAGCATGATACTGTGATTTAAAGGTATCATTTTAATTTTGCTAGTTGTTTATGTTACAACTATTGCCATTACATTCAGTGATATATGGGAATTACAATTTTTGAGTAACAGTGCAAAACATTTACTAAGGATTCTGTATGGTGTGGTATGGCAGAAGATCAGTGGGGGGAGTGACACCATGAGTTATTACTACAGGTGATGCCAGCCCTAGTGATGCCACTGACCAGTGATCCTTGGAAAAATGCATCTGGCAAATGTACAAGTATTGTCAAAGGAAGACTTGGTAGTGGAATAGAAGTCTCTGATTGTTAAATGTCAAAGACTCACTATACTATCTATTGTGCTCATTCAGGGAGTGAATACAGATAAGCAAACAACTAACTGAATCCAGATTACCAATTTAGGGTGGATCTATACTGTAGAAATAATGCAATTTGACACCACTAAGTGCTGTAGCTCTATCCTATGGAATCCTGGGATATGTAGCTTTATGAGATCTTTGGCCTTCTTTGCCAGAGTGCTGGTGCTTAGAATGGAGCTATTATTGTTGTTGTTGTTGTTGTTATTTCCTGCTTTTCTCCCAATGTAGGGACTCAAAACGGCTATTGGTAGTTAAAGTGGTGTCAAACTGTATTATTTCTATTACTGTAGATGCACCCTGAGTTCCTTTTCCATATACAGCCTTGAAGCTTGCAGAATCCACAATGCCAAAGACTTCCTGCCACTTTAGGCTGAAGTCTTCTTGCCTCCCTCCCCACTCCAGTTCTGCAAGTGGGACGTCTGTGGCTAGAGCTGTGCATTGCTTCAGATAGATGTGCACCTCATCTTTTTGCATCATTAAATCTGCTAGAAAAGATATTATTTACACTAGGAGAGTGCAGCAGGTTAGTATTTGTGGACTTATGGCTACAAACAGAAATAAGTGCACTGGAGTCTCAGGGTAAGGTGAAAGACAAAGCTTGTGTTTGTTGCAAGTAATCCATTCAGCATAGGACAAGATATACTAAAACAAAGCTAGACTTGAATACAGAATCCCCTAGAGCTGGTGTGCAGGTATGCTGTTAGTTATTATTGAGATTTATTTTCACAACAGACCATGAATTATATGTCCTAGGAACTGGGAAAACAATTTTGCCACATCCCCTCACCCCAGCTCATTTTATGCACAGGATAGGGCTTTTTAGTAACAGGAAATCAATCAGAGGTTTCTTCTTGCTGCAAAAAAACCTCTTCTCTTCCTAAAGTGGTCCAGAGGAAAGCAAACTGTGGCAAAATTGGCCTCATGTCCCCAGGTGTGTTTATGGGGGCATTTGGGGCCAATAAAGAAAAAAGATTTCAGGGTGGAGGTATGGTAGAGGCAGTGTGGCCTTTGAAGTTTCCATTGAGGATGTAAGCAGTCTTTCCAGAACCTGACAGTTGGCCACCCCTACCTTAGAGTATGCAGTGCTTTTGGTACATTGGAAACTAACATTATACATTGGTACTTGGTTGCATTTACAGTCAGTCAGGTGTACGTTTTGGTAGTGCATCAGCTTGTTATCCTTCCCACTTTGAGTTCTACACAAACTTATACAGCAACAGTCCTCAGTCAAATAAATGACCATGTTTTTCTGTCACGTTATGTTCAAGATGTGGTAGCCAAGTGTAATCACTGATTTCTTCCCCGACAAAAAAGCCTGGGACACAATGGGACCCACGGGAAACTCTTACCAACGATTCTGGCCGCCCTTGCTAAGTATTCTAGGAGTGTGGTGGTTACAACAGCACTTAAAGGCTTTGATATCCTGGCCAAAGAATCTGGATAATAGGATTCAAATTAGAGCCAGAGGGGCAAACAGTGCATTACAAGATGCAAATACAGGTATCAACGTCTCAACAGTCATATTTGTAACAGCAAACTTCATAAAGGAGAGACTTAAATAAAAGTGATAGTTGGGCTGAATCATGCCCATTTTATGCTCCAGCCCCCCCTCCCCTAATGTCTGATTAGACCTATAATATTATCGTACATACAGGAAGAGCCAGCGTGATGTAGTGGTTCGAGCATTGGACTACAACTCTGGAGACCAGGGTTTGAATCAGGAAGTCAGCAGTTTGGGTGTCCCTTTTCATTGATGGGGAAAACCTGTCAACAAGCTGGCAATTGCACTAGTCTCAAGTGTGAAATGCTACTGCTGAGCCAGCTGTGGTACTGGCATGCATCCCCTTCACTATTCCAAAGCAGGCTGATTCCATTTATTTTAACACGATTGGTGGTTCCACCACTCCAAGGCAGCATATTCCATTGCTGAACAGCTCTTACTGTCAGGAAGTTCTTCCTAATGTTTAGGTGGAATCACTTTTCCTGTAGTTGGAATCTATTTTTTCCATGTCCTGACCAAAGAATAGAGTGGCACAATGACTTCTCTCAATCTAGACACTATACTCCTACTGACAGTCTAGAATTGCATTGGCTTTCTTAGCTGCTACATCACACTGTTGACTCATGTTTAGCCTGTGGTCTACTAAGATTCCTAGATCCCTTTCACATGTACTGTTGTCAAGCCAGGTGTCACCCATCCTATGTCTGTGCATTTCATTTTTCCTGCCAAAGTGTAGTACCTTGCATTTCTCCCTGACAAGTTCTGTAATTTGTTAAGGTCATTTTGAATTCTGATCCTGTCCTCTGAGGTTTTGGTTACCCCTCCTAATTTGGTGTCATCTGCAAATTTGATAAGTATGCCCTCTAGTTGATCATCCAAGACATTGATAAAGATGCTGCAGAGCACTGGGCCCAGGACAGAACCTGTGGAGCCCCACTAGTCATTTTTCTCCAGGATGAAGATAAGTCATTAGTGAACACCTGTGGGGTCTGTTAGTCAACCAATTACAGATCCACCTAACAGTTGCATTGTCTAGCCAACATTTTACTAGCATTTTTGCAAGGGTATCATGGGGGACTTTGTCAAAGGCCTTACTGAAATCAAGTTACCAAGCTCGTAACTCTATCAAAAAAGAGATTAGTCTAGCATAACCTATTTTTGAGAAATCTATGTTGGCTTTTAGTTATCATAGCATTCCTGTTTCATGATCTGCTCTAAAATATTTCCTGGTACTGATGTCCTATGAGCAGATCAAGCCAGAAACCTCCCTGGAAGCCATGACCAAACGGAGGCAGTCGTACTTTGGACACATCATGAGAAGGGAAGACCTTTTGGAAAAAAATAATGATGCTGGGAAAGGTGGAGGGAAGTAGGAAGAGAGGAAGGCCACAGGTCAGATGGATGGACTCTTACTAAGGTCACGGCTATTAAGGGGTTGCAGGAATTAAGCAGAGCACTGGAGGACAGAGGGTCTTGGAGATGTCTCATCCATAGGGCCACCATGAGTCGAGATCAACTCAAGGGCAGTTAATAACAACAAACCGATGTCAGGCTGAGTGGTAATTGTTTTGGGTCCTCTGAGCAAACCAAGGATGTGGATAGGATTCTTGGAGAGATGAGAGCCACTATATGTTAAATCAAGGGTCGGCAACCTACGCCCCTGCCACCGCCGCATGTGTCGCGGCCGCCATATTGTTTTCCAAAATGGTCGCTGCGACTCGTTTGCGCATGCGCAGTACTCGGCACATGCGCAAACGAGTTGCAGCTGCCATTTTGGAAAACAAAATGGCGGCCGCGACTCGCTCACACATGCACAGTACTCCAGAACTACTGTGCATGCACACGCACACGGCGCCATTTCCCCCCCCCCCAGGTAAGAAAATCTTGCCGACCCCTGTGTTAGATCCTCACACTTCTTGTCTTTTTTAAAAAAGCTACAATCTGGAACTGGCTGTGTGGGTAGAGAGTAGCTAATGCTAGCTAAAACAAGACAGAGTTCCAGCTTGCTTGAAGGAAACAGTTATAAACCTCAAAAGCACTCCCTTGATTCCAGCCTTCTGGATAATTATCAGCCTGCCTCTAACATTCAAATTTTAGACATGGTTTTGGAGAAGGTGGTGGCCCCTCCAGCTCCAGGGGCTTCTAGATGAGAGATCTATTTCAGTCTGGTTTCAGGCCTGATTATGGGACAGATGGCTTTAATCACCTTGGTGGATGACCTATGCCAGGAACTAAATGGAGGTGTGTCCGTTGGCTCTTCTGAATCTCTCTGCAGCTTTCAAAACCACTGACCACAGCATCCTTCTGGGTCACCCTGCTGAGACTGGGGACCCCATAATAGTGGTTTCATTCCTTTCTGCAGGGGCAACCCCTGCAGTGGTGCTGCGGGACTGCTCCAGCCCTTGGCTGCTGGCCTGCAGAAAGGCTCGGCTCTGTCCCCCGTGCTATTTTAACATATACATGAAACTGCTGACAGAGGGTGTCTGTAATTTTAGGGTTTGGTGCTATCAGTATGTGGATTACACCCAACTCTATTACTCCATTCCACCCCAAGCCAAAGAAGCTGCTGTGGTCCTAAACCAGTGCATGTCACCAGTAATTGAATGTGTAAGAACAAACTGAATCTTAATCTAGACAAGATAAATGTGCTCTTATAGAGTTGAAAGGCAGATCATAGCACAGGGATTCCACCTGTGTTGGATAGCATTACACTTCCACTGAAGATGCAGGTCTGTAGCTTGGGTGTGCTTCTGGACTCAACCCTAAGCCTGGAAGCTCAGGTTTCAGTGGTAGCCAGGAGTGCATATGCACAATTAAATCTTGGGTGGCAGCTGTGCCCATTCCTTGAGATGTCAGATCTGGCCAAGGTGACTCATGCTTTAGCTACAGGGAGGCTCTGGAACTCCATTCCCAGAGTGGCTAAACTGCTGCTGCCACCATCACCCTGCTTTCTTTCTTAAGGGTCTTGCAGCAGTAGGCCCAAAGGAGGACAATCATGGTGTAATTCCTGGTGGCAGAGGAAAGCAGATGAGAAATGTCTTTCCTGCTTCTCTAGAAAGAAAGCAAGGCCTTTGTCAGACCTTTGCTTCTTCCACCCCATGTGACTTTTTGATGAACTCTTCTGACAACTTCACTGACAAAACCTGGCTGATCTTTTTTTTAAAGAATCCACCATCTATCTCCCTTTCTATTATTTGTTATCCTTCTAGAGCAGGGGTAGGCAACTTTTCCCCTTTAAGGGCCGAGGGACTTCAGCTCCCAGAATCCCAGGAGCTATTGGCCAACATGGAGCTATTGGCCAACATGGCTGAGGCTTCTGGGAGCTGAAGTCCCTCGGCCCTTAAAGGGGAAAGGTTGCCTACCCCTGTGCTAGATATATGGAAGTTTTAGCAAACTGAGAAGCCAAGAATGATGAGCAGATACTACACAGCATCATTAAAATGTATAGTTGAATAGTCTTTTTTTAATCAAACTAGAGAGCTGCATACAAAATAAACCCTGCACATCTCCCCATCCCTTTTTTTAATCCTCATCCCTGCCACTACCCCTCACTAGATAGTCAACACTTGGATGGGCTTGGGTCGATACAGTTACAATCACAGCACAGACAAAGCTGGAAAAGAACAAATATGGAAGAGAAAACATTCATTCAGCACAGGGTTCAATATTCCATTCTACAGGCAGCCTGAACTGAGATTAAAAGCTATGATGTACCCTATTTCCCACTTACCCCACCCCCACCCCATATGCTTCATGGTTACTCTGAAATCTTAATACTACTGCAAGTAATAGACTTCCACCCCTTTGTATCCTGAAAGAGGAGCTACAAGCTGTAAAATTTCAGGCTTCTGTCCATGCCTGTTGAAGCAAGGAACTTGGCATGATGACCAAAGGCCACTCCTGTTGTCAGACCGCTATGCTCTGCAGAAAGAAGAGGAGGCAGTTAGAAAAGACACCAACTCAAAAAAACCCCAACCCCAAAACAAATACTGATATTAACCACCAGCACAACATTTTGGACACAATATAGAGCTTCTCAGGTATGCCATAAAGAGCACTTGTCACTCACCTGTGAAGTGGAGAACTTCTGTCCACTGCTTACAGATGTATACTTGGACATCAGTGCCACCTAGGGCCAAGTATGTGCCACTCTGGTCAAATATGAGAGACTTCACCTAAAAAGTATATTTGAGATGCAAATGTCTCCGGTTAAGAAGCAGGCGATAGCCAAATGTCTTGGAAAGGTGCAGCCACCTGTGCCCCATTACTTTGAACTTTTATTTATTACTAAAAGCTACCAGCTATCGCAATTCTATTTAAATAAAAGTCAAATGGCAGAATAACTTTAAAACTTGGCACCAAATACAAAATAGAAATGATGAAACAAAAAATTGTCACAAATATAAAAGTTACAAATGTATGAAATTGTTCTGACAAACCAGCACAATAAAATTATTTAGTATTAAAACTAATGCTTTTGATACTTACCGTATATACTTGACTATAAGTCAACCTCATGTATAAGTCGAGGGCAGGTTTGGGGGCTAAAATTATGGATTTTGATATGACCCATGTGTAAGGCGAGGGTAAAATTTAGGGGCATGTGACAAAGGATTTATAGGATGAAGCAAAGGAAAACAATGCCAAATAACTTTTAAAAATCCAACAGGCATAACTGTTTGTGCTCTCACTAAAGGCTGGATGGATGAGAGAGCAGAAGGGGGGGGGTGTCAGTTTTTTCAGGACAGATTGCACTTTTGCCTTTCACCAAGGGATGGCTCCTTTTTTATGAGCTAAAGTACAGTACTTACAGTGACATGTGGATATGTCAACTCAGGGTTTTGGGGTCAATTTTTTGACTAAAATTTCTAGACTTATACATGAATATATACATTAGCTCTTACCTTAATTGCAGCCAAAGCAAAATTTGCCACCATCTCAATAAGAGTGCCCCAATACAAAAGAGGGGGTTCACCAAGCTAGGGTAAATAGCTATGAATAGCTTAGCCAGGTATCAAAAATGTATGAAATGGTCTCCCAAGGATTCAAAGCGGGGTAAAGGACTCAAGATGACTACATGTGGGGATTCCAGTAGCTACATGCAAATTAAAGAGATTGGTAATCCAGGCCAGTGGAGCATACAAACCTCAAAGTTATTGTCTAGCTGCAGCGTCTTGAAGTTCTTCAGTTTGCGCAAATCCCAGAGTTTGACAGAGGAGTCATCAGCAGCAGTAGCCAAGTAGTAGCCATTCTCAGAGAAGGCAATGCTTGTAATAGGGCCTGAATGTCCAGGGAAGTTTGCTACATTGGTCCGTTCCTAAGAAAAGCAAGTCGATCAGCACTGTTAGATACAGTTAGCCCACAAATAGTTTGCAAGAATTTGCAAACGGAGCACCCGAAGATAAAACTTGTTGCTATGGACAGTGCAATTAATAAATACATTCTCCCTTGACATTTGCCTGTGATTCATCTTTGTGACTAGGAGCTGCAGGGCTTGCTTTCCTTCTGTACTTTTTCCCAGTAGATAATGCCCAGCAGTGTTTTGCTTTCCCCTAACATCACTATAAAATGGCTATAACCATCACCACATAACACAGTTGTATCTACTTACCCCAAAGCTGCAGTCAACAATAAAAACAGTAAGTAAGTGTCAATCACAGTATTATGCATTCTTGCAATGAAATTTAACACTAAATTTAAAGAGAGGTATTGCTCTGAAACAAAGATGACATAAGAGCATCCAGAGAGGGCACTAGAATTTTGGACTATTCTGTATCTAGGCCAGTTCCAGACAGGACAGAAATAGCACATTTTGTGTATTTTCTGCCAATATGACAGTGCAAACCAGCCTCTATGCAACTTTCCCACAGGGATACTAACATTGCTTTGCATGTACAGTCAACCCTCCACTTTTGTGGGGGTTAGGGGTGCAAGACCCCCGCGAACGTGGAAAAAACACAACTCTCCCGCCATAAGGAAGCAAGCAAAAGGGATGAGGGGAGGGAACAGGAGCAGCAGCGTGCGCTCCTCTTCTTCCCCCCTCCCGTGTCCCTTTAACTGGCTCCCCGCCCCTTTCCCAGGCAAATGGATGGCTGTCTTCCCCAGGCACCCATCCGTCCGGGAAAGGGGTTTGGGGGGCATGGATCCACCACCCCCAGTCTCTTTCCCAGGTGGATGGATGCCAGGGAAAACAGGCACGCATCTGTCCAAGAAAGAGGCTTGGGGAGTGGATGCATCCCCTCCCCTTTCCTAACTGGATCGGTGCTTGGGGAAGGCACTGATCTGGCCAGGAAAAGGGCAGGATTGCCGCACGCACCCTTCCTGGCTAGTCCCTCCTGGGCTTTTTCCTCCCAGGGGAAAAGCCCAGGAGGAAGGAGGAGTGCACATGCACATGACAGCTTGATCTTGTGAATAATTAAAATCGCAAATGACAAATCCACGATATGCCACACTTAAATTTTTACACCTTTCACATCCATTGTCTATAATCCTTACAACCAAATTTAGAGCCTTTGAGGCTGCGGAGGACTGCCTTCCAACTCACAGTCCTACGAGGACCACCTGAGCGGCCTGAGCCGCCCCACCCCCGCGGTTGCCGGGAGGAGCACCGGCGGCTATAAAGCGCCGCCTGACAACATTTCCCTCCTGCACCGAGCGGCGGCACCTTTGAGGCTGCGGAGGACTGCCTTCTAACTCGCAGTCCTACGAGGACCACCTGAGCAGCCTGAGCTGTCCACCCTGGAGAGTTAGGGAAGAGTTTATAATCCTTCCCCAGTAATACCTTTTTAGTAACAATGTAATCAAGCATTTTATGTTGTTCGCTGCATATTTATATTGGGTATTTTATATTTTTAATAACTGTTTTGTAATTTGTTTTGTTGAGTTGTTTTTGGGGGATGAGTGGGGGTGGGAATGAGGGAGGGGATGTGACTTTATGTGAATTGTTGATGTTTTGAATTCTGTACGCCGCCCCGATTGCTTGGCAGACGGGCGGGATATAAATAAAATGATTATTATTAGAAAACAGATTAAGGACCTACATGTTTTTTTTCTCTTACCTTCAAGTCCCATATCTTAATCTGAGAGTCCATAGTTCCAGTTCCAAAAATGAGCCCATCAGGATGGAACTGTGCACAGGTGAGAGCTACAAAGAGACAATATTGGATCACCACAAAGCTGAGAGCGAGAACGTGAAGGGCAGGATGGGTATACTAAACCTCCAACCAGCCTGCTACTCCCCATGAACCACATTAAACGTTGCATTCTCTCAAATCTCTTTCATGAGGTACCAAAATTAGATATGAAATGCAGAATCCTTACCACAGCCAGAAGTTTCATCTGTGACCTTGGTGAGAACACGGCCAGTCTGGATGTCAGAGAAAGCCCAATACTGAAAGAAAGGAAAGGCTGAGTTTTAGCTTTATGAAAGCCTCTCTGCCAAACCCTGTTCCAATGACTTTTGACTTATTTCTGGTTTTGTTTTCTGTGTTGATCTCTTTGATTTTTTTAAAAACTGGTATCTGTGTTTTCTTCAATATAGCTTGGATTACATTATTGTCATTTTCTATCTCAGGTGAGAGAGATACTTGGAAAGTCCTTTTTTAAAAAGAAGCAGGATAGCTAGCTACAATAAAAATTAAATATGAAAATGGCACCCCTTCCATTTTGCAGATGCTCTTTTTCTATACCCTAAGCACAAAGAATTGACAAGTAACACAGTCTGAACCTCTAGTTCAGATCTCACCTGGTCATCAGAAGAGCTCAGCAGGTAATCTCCTGTTGCATGAAGACTTAGCCCTGTCACAGCACTCTCATGGGCACGCACAACCTGCACACATGAAGCACTGGGGACTGACCAGATCCGTATAGTGGCATCTGGAGAAGCTGAGAACACTAGTTCCTAAAGGGGAAAGGAAAGACAGACTGAGAATTAGACTGAAGTCAGATTTTTTTTCTTTTGAATTCAGAAGCAAAATAGCATCCATATCCTGAATTGGCGTTTCAGACTACAATGCATGAATTGATTCCCGCAAAAAAGCTCGCACAATTAATTGAGAGAGGTAAATGGACAGATAGTCAAGGACTGCATCTGCACTGTAGAAATAATCCAGTTTGACACACTTTAACTGCAATGGTTATGGAATTGTGGGAATTGTAGTTTGTTGCGGCAACAGAGCTCTGACAGAAAAGGCGGAATGTCTCACAAAACTAAAATCCTCAGAATTCTATAGTATTGAGCCAGACAGTTAACGTGATGCCAAACTAGATTATTTCTGCAGTGCAGATGCAGCCAAGGATACCATGCTCCCAGACTAAAATAAAGTTGTAAAATATTGTAAAATAATGAACTATTGCTCTTACCTGTGACGGGTGGAACACTACGCTGGTGACCTTCTTAGTGTGACCTTTTAGAGTTGCCAGGATCTGCTCCGAGCTCTTATCAAAGACAACAACATTTTTATCCGCTCCACCTGGAAAACAAAAACATGACCTGAGAAGCCAAAATGGCCCAGCATTCAAGAACCAAGAAAATGCCCTACACTCTTTCAGCCCTCATCTGTTGACAAAGTACAGCCAAGATCCTGTTTATGGCCGAGGCAGATGCCAGGGTAAGCTCTTTCTGAAGCACTGGACAACAACCAGGGTACAAGGAGGGAACAGTTGCAAAGCCCATCTCTTTTCAGGAAAGAAAGCTGTTTGGGAACCAACATGGTAGCTTTGTCTTCTAATTGACACAGCTTTTACTGCAGGCTGTCCCTTCCCACCACCACAGTGCCTGCAGTTACCTTATCTTTGGTACTGTGCTGCCACTTTGTGGTGATCCAATATTGGTACTGTGCTGCCACTTTGTGGTGATCCAATATTGTCTCTCTTCCAATGCCCATGTACTTGTGTTGACCAATAAAGTCCCTGCCTCTGCTTCACAGCAATATTAATAATGTTACCCATAGGTTGCATACACCTTATCTGGCCAATTTTGAGGTGTATGCAGCATTCTGAAAATCTTTCATTAAAAAAAACCTCTTAAAACCCCTGCATCATTTAAAGAGGGAAATTTCACCATGCCCTGCCCACCCCCCAGAGAAGCAATTTTCAGTTTACTTCCTGGTTTGAAAAAAGGCTCTCCTGGACCTAAAACAGCGGGGGTGGGGGTGTTAGAGAACCATATATATGCTCACCTTGAAGGTGTAGGGGGCATTTGTGCTTTTTATGTTTAAGCTTTTAAAAATTCAGCAGTAAAATGCAATGGGGAACATGGTCATTCTGAGTTCTGACAAGGAGCATTTCTAGTTCCTAGACCTGAGGCTATTGGCCCATCCTTGCGTGAAATTTAACTGTTAGGCCAGGATGGGCATATTAAATCAATGTGCACTTGATAAATGAACACTTATGACTGGACCTATTTTAGCTGTCTCTAACAAAGGAACATGGAGGGGAAAGCTGATGTCCCTACTTTCCAATCTAAGCTTGGAATAAACAGAACAGGTGCTTTTGACAGAGAGGGAAAGACCCCATGACTGACACTAGCCTAATACTGCAATATTCTGGAAAGCCACTGAGCCAGCTGCTTTCACATACCTGTGAGAATCTTGTTGGTGTCGGAAGGACACAGGTCGAGAGCCAAGATGCCAGGGATACTGGCACTGTGCAATCCCTGTTCAAAAGCAACAATGTTGGCATTAGCACTAACAAATTTGAGGAAGAAAAAAGTGAAGCAACATTGGGGAAAGGGAAACTCTTCCAAAAAGTGATATCCTTAGACAGCTAGTTCTAACTCAGGTTTTCCTGTTTGTTGGTACCCCTGAGAGAACAAGCAGTTCCTCCTTTTGACAAGAACCTTTGGTAGATGTATCACTGCATATCCAGCTCCAAGCCTGCAGCCTCATGCACCCCACCCCCAGGAATCCTAACATCAACAGCAAGGCTAAGTCAATTTCCTCCTATAATGAAGTAGAACAAGTAAGCATGAATTTACTTCAGAAATAAGGACAATGGGAGAAAATCCTCAACACTGTAACATCACCCTCATTTTGCTTTGGACAAAGAAACAGCAAAGTACTAATGACTGATGGCAGCATGTTGTCATAGTAACATTTATTGCAAAAGCCGACAAAAGCTAAGTGCCTTCCCAATCCTGATCAGATTAATGTAAATCATGGCTGGAGGGTAATGGTCAGGCAACAACAGAGTTATTTAGATGGAACACATGATTCCACAAGGTATAGACCTCCTATGGCAGGAAGAAAATTGACTTATTTGAAATGTGATGCTGGAAGAGTGCTCTAAATATACCATGGACTGCTACAAAAACAAAATGGACATGTTAGTGAAAATCAAGCCTGAACTCTCCCTAGAAGCCAAAACATCAGGAGACAACATGACTCACTGGAGAAGACAATACTCCTTCATAAAGTGGAAGGCAATAGGAAAAGAGGAAGCCCCCACTACAAGTGGACTACAGTCGACCCTTGATTTTCGCAGCTTTGGTCTTGCGGCTTTGATTATTTGTGAGTCCCTAGCTGTGCGCACATGCACTCCACCTCCCTCCAGGGCTTTTCCCCTGGGAGTGGGGGAAAAGCGGGAGGATGTGCACACGCTGCTCTCGCCCCTTCTCGGCTGCCTCAGACAGCTTCCCAAAGCTGCCTGAGGCATTGGAAGGGTAGCGGGGGACCCAGAAGTACACACTCCCCTGCCCTTCCAGTGCCTCAGACAGCTTCCCAGAGCTATTTGAGGCATTGGAAGGTAGGCAAGCGACCCACGAGCAAGCGCTCCCCTGACCTTCCAGTGCCTCAGCTTGCTAGAGCTATTTCAAGCATTGGAAGGGAGATGGGTGACTGCACTCACCCCCCCCCCATGCTTTATTTGTGGAATTTTGACTTCCGTGGGGGTCCAGCAGCCCAACCCCCACGAAAGTCAAGGGTTGACTATATTTCACAGTCAACATAGCCATGGCCCTGTTTCTTTCCCAAGACTTAAGCATGGCAGTTGATGACTTGGAGATCTCTTATTCATAAAGTTGCTGTAAATCGAAAATTACAACTACAAGTGAGAAGCTGGGCAAGAATCAGCCAATCACAGCTCATAAAATACGATGAAGGTAGGGGGCTATTGTGGAGAGGGAATATAACTTAGAGGCTTGTTAGGGCAGTCACAGATAGACGGAAGACCAGTTTGGAAGAAAGGAATTCTAAAATCTGAATAGGTTTTGGGAATATGGAACGAATTCAGGAAGCTCATGTTCATTTTATTTGTTATATATTAAATTTTAGTGGTTTATTTTCTACAACTGTACCTATTTTTATTTAAAAATTGATTAGAACAAGTGCTTACACTTTGCCACACTGAACCCACTGATCAATAAAGCTACTTGTGCAGCCCAGTAAACACCTTGAGGCCTGTACCAGATCCAGGAAGGAATCTTGGGATAAAAGGGTATGATGAGGGATAGGAAGTGGTGTTGGAAGTGTGAGGCAGCCTGGATAGGGGTTCCATCACAACAGCAGACAACAAAATAGACTTCCTGATCATGATCAACATATACTCACCACATGTGAAGCCACCTGCCGGTACCTGCTTAATTCTTCTGGCTTTACCAGTTCCTCCGGCACAGTCTTCCCTCTCTGCCAAGACAAGATAAAATTCAGCCAGATGGAACTGGAGGATCTCATCAACCCAGCACAGTGGGCTGCACCTCTGCAGTTTTCATTGTAATAAAATATTTATACACAAATGCACACACCAGAATCACCTGACAGTCTTCTTCTGGAAAGCAAGCTTTTTAGGGAAGGACTCACCTTTTTACGCTCCGTGGTCAGCACTGTGGCTTTGTCTTGAAGCTGCAAAACAGAACAGCATTATAAGAAGCCACGTTCAAAAACTGGCATTTTAGCACATAGATAGATAGGTCAGGTACTGCAGTTGTTGTGCAAGAAGAAAGGCAAAATGGTGTGGAAATTAAACAAGTGTTGTTATAAACATAGCCAGCTCTAAAGGTTTATCTATGGAGCAAGAAGTGGACAGATAATCCTGAGTCATGATGTTTCGCACCTTCTGGATAATTTCTGGAGTCATTCCCGCCAGCTCTCCAAGATCCATTGGTTCACCAGCACCCTAAAAATGGAAAGAAACCTGTTAGTCCAGAGAAGAAAAAGAGAAAATGAAGGATAGAATCAACACATACACAGGTGTAACTTACCACTGCATTGGGCTGTGCAGAAGGCACAGCCTGGGGAACGATGAGACCAGCCTGGGGTTTCAGAGTTGCCAAAGCTGTGAAAAGACACACATGATTTGGAAGGTTAAACAGACAGCGGGCACAACACTCTTCCTCTGGAAATTAACCAAGGAGCACATAATCCACTGTGGTTTACCTTCTCTTGCAGCAGTGACTTCTTTGGTGAGGCGGGCAATAACACGGCAGGCAGCATCATGTTGGTAGAGGGCGTGAGATAGTTCCTGGCGTGTGGTCTGCAGCTGCTGGCGCAGTGTGAAACTGTGCAGCATAACAGCATCCTGGAATAGGCAGATTAGCATATTGTTGTATTTACAGCACATTGACCAGGTCCATATGTAAAATTAAAGGATTTATAAACAAGCAGTATGCTGGTTTATGAAGCACATTTATTTTTTGTTTTCCTGTTTGCACAAAAGGAACAGAAACGAGAAGCAGAAACCTTCATGTGATATCTGAATGTGGGATTGTTGTTTCTAAACAAGCCAAGATTCCTAAGGTGACCACAAACACTGAATTCTTTTCGCATTACAGATCCTGACTTGTTGACTATCCTGCTCATGTGACAGGAAGAACCAAAACAGAAATAAATGGGCTGCATGCACCATCATGTTGGTCATGTTACAGCAAGCCAGGATAAGCCAAGGACCCTGGTTTACTATGTATAAATGTGGTCACCTTACAAGTAAACCATATTTTGCCAAAAGTGGTAAAGTGACCAGCATAACAAGCCTATCAATTTTACTGAAGAGGCAAAGCTGCTCCTAATTAAGAAGCTTCCTTCCTTACTACTCAAGTTTCCCAATCCTACTCAAGTTTCCTAACAGGTTCTTACTTTCTGCCACAACTGAAGCCAGGGAAGAGTGACTTAAGGCACACAGTTATTCCATTTTTGTGAACAAAAGAGAAAGTTCTGACACATAATACTGAAGAGGGGGAAAATATATACTTACCCATTCATCCTGAAGTGCTTTAAGAATGGCTGGAATACTAGTTGCAGAAGGTGGCTTTGGCCGAATTGGGTGGGCAACTGAAAATGAAAAACACATGGAAGTGTTAGAAAGAACTTAACCAAACTGTTAAGAGCAGGGGCGCCTTACACATCCATTGTAAACACATCCATTTGGCGCCACCTACTGTTGCAGTTAAATAATTACACATTGGTCCTTATCCACTCCTTTCATGCCAATCATGCAGGATGAAAAATTGAGGGAGGAGGATAAAAGGCAGGTGGAGGGAGGATTGTGAATCCAATGAAAAAAGCAGCATTCAGAATGAGGATAAAAGATGTGGGGGGGGAATTTTCCTGGTTCTGTCATATGTTAGCCTAGCTTTTAAGTTACTATCATTTATAGTAAAAAACAACAATCAAACTGAAGACATTTCTTTGAAATATGATCATATTTGAATTAAAACATTATTTTAATCCAGATATGAAAAGATGTAACATTCTGGTTTAAGTAGTTTTATCTAATTATTCTTTCTATTCAAGTACAGCATCCTTCCCCCAGCCAACAACCAAGTTAAAAAACAATCCACCCAAGTCTTTAAGAGGAAAAAGATCAAGATTAATAATAACTCCACTATCAACATATCAAGAACATGGCAAACTCGCTTCTAGCTGTTCTGTTCCTCTTCACCTTTGATATCTATGAGCTGTTCTTCAGACAATGGCTGGTTGTTCACTGGATCAGTACCATTCTCTGCAATATACTTTTCAATTAGTCTTCGCTCGTAGACATGGTTTGAGACTGGGGATACACAGGGATGCTCAGGCACCTCATTTGAAACTGTAAGAAAAAGAAAGTACAGCTAAAAACAGGCAGGGCATGTAAAGGGCCACATCTCTCACAGGAGTCAGGAAGGAGAGTAAAAATATATTTGTGCCAAAGAAAATCTAGTATCCCAACTCTCAGGAATTTAGAATACACACACTAATCTCTGTTAACCTTTCTGTGCAGCACACCATACTTCATTACCAATGGTCTTGTGTGCCTTCAAGTCATTTTTGCTTATGGCAACCTTAAGGCAAACGTATCGAGTTTTCTTGGCAAGATTTATTCAGTGGAGGTTTGCCATTGCTTTCCCCTGAGGCTGAGAGCATGTGACTTGCCCAAGGCCACCCAGCGGGTTTTACAGCTGAATGGGGAATAGAACCCTCATTTCCAGAGTCATAGTCCAACACTCAAACCACTAATTCACACTACACTGGTATGAAAAACAGAAGCAGGAAGTCTTGACCACAGATCTAATATTCCTGTACAACTATTGGCTTTGGCATTCTGGGACCATCAGTACAAACCCTGAAAAAGGATGTCTTCCATTAGGGTAGCTGCATGTTACTTATTCATCCCTGCATAAGCAGACATGACTCCCAACACAATGGACTCAAATGGACAACCTTTCAGTCAATATGCAACAGGACCACATCAGATCCTGGCATTGAGAAAACCACATTCCCACTCTGTGCACTGCAGCATCAATAAGCTTCTAACAACTGAACTGAACAAAATGACTAAAAGGCATCCCTTAATGATTTTTGGACATCTACTACATAAAGATGCACAACATACAGCATATAATGTCTCTACGTATGTATTTCTGATTGAATTTCAATGTGAATGTCGGAGTCAATGGGGCAATGCCCTGTTCTTTTCATGGCAACAGGACTTACATTCAGCTAACTTATTCTGACTCAATCATATGTCTAAAATACATTATTCACTGCAGCAGGTTTCAAACTGTGTACCAAGGACTCCTAAGGCTCCCTGGAAAGCTATTGGGGCACCTCAATGAAAAGGTTATTACTGGCAGGCAAACTCCCCTGAAAAGGTCTGAATACCCAAAGGGAACCAGATTCCATGTGATCTTGGAAGCTAAGCAGAGTCAGCCCTGGTTAGTATTGGGATGGGATACCAGGTGCTGTAGGCTATATTTCAGAAGAAAGAACTAGCAAAACCACCTCTGAGTATTCCTTGCTTAAGAAAATCCTATAAAATTCATGGGATCACCATAAGTCTACAGGAGAGTTGAAGACACACATACAAAGAGTTGCATATATAGGAATAATCATAAACAAGAGCCAGGTCATTCTGCAGCTTTCACTACCATTGAACAACTGTTTTCAATATTTAATATCTGCATTTCTACAGTACAAAGTTGCAATTAGCTAACCTTTAGCTCAGATTTTCATAATCAACAAAGAGAAATGAGTAGGAGGCACAGTGTCTGTTCAAAGATGATTTAGAAAGGCTGCAGTCTTAAGATGTGCATGCCATGTTTGTAAATCACATCCACAGACTAGTCTTAAATCCTCAAGATGCAGAATTTGAAGCACACCCACATAATGGCACATTTACCCAATTATAGATGCTTTCAAGACAGCCTAAACTGTAATTGCAAGAATTTTTTTCAATTCAGCAAGCCAGTTTTCTAGATCCATCCAGCTGTAAAGAAGAAATAGATGCTAACGTAACATCCGTGCCACTCCACCATACTTGCTAATTCTCCAGAAGTCCACAGCTTTGTAACTGATTTTATCCCTTCTTTAGCAATAAGCAAAGATAATCACTAGGTTGTCAAAATGGTCTGTAAAGAATCTAATTAACTTAAAAGAAATGCACAAAGATATAAAGTTGAGAAATCTTAAGGTTTATGTTCTGTCTAGGAATTTTAAGGTACTACATACAAGCTAAGAAATTGTACTAAGGCTTTCATGATCAGATGGTAAAGTTATAAATTTAAACAGAATCTAGAATCAAAAGTAAGTGAACAATCACTGGGGAAAATTTGTACCATGCAAGGGATTCGTGATGCCTTCCTGGAGACATATTATTATAAAGAGGTGTGATTAAGGTACCGTATTTTCCGGCGTATAAGACGACTTTTTTACCTGCAAAATCTGTGGCTAAAGTGGGGGGGGGGGGGTCATCTTATACGCCAGATATAAGGATAATGAGGATAGAGGGGCAAAAACTCTATATTTTGACTGGAAAAATGGGGGGGGTCGTCTTATACGCGGGTCGTCTTATACGCCGGAAAATACGGCACTCTTATTATAGCAATGAACTAATAGTAAAGTCTGGTGAGTGGGTTAAGAAGGTGAATCAAAAGCAGGTGCATATGGAAAAGTGAGAACACCACCTATATAATTTTGGGCTCCTTGGCTTACTGCATGCTTAAAATTAAGGTAAGATGAACAAGTAACTAATCTAGATAAAAAATGTTCTAGTAGTTGTTTAGATAAATATAAACCCAGTTTAAGATGAAGGTTACTCTGTTGTACACACTGAATGTGTGTGTGGTGGTGGTGGTGAAAAAGCCTAACTTTGCACACAATTATTACTATGTATCACTGCCACACATCCCTGAACAGCAATTTAAAGCGCATTGGAAGCCCAGACTCCCTCCTATATGTTGAAGTTTTCTGGTGGACAACAGGTTTTCAGCAAGGGAGCAATATATGGGGACAATGGTGCATGAACTAGCCTACACAGCCCCCTTTAAGTGCTCATTCAACACATATACTATAAAAACCTCTGCACAGCTTAATAATGCTTAAATTTAGAATGTAATAATTTCTTAATATTTGCACCTAAAGAACTAAATAAAGACCACTCAGCAGCAAAATGTTTTAAGACTTAAAATTTAAGTAAAAGACTGTCCATCTTAAAAAAAACATTGACAAAGAAAGCGATCAGGTCCTATCACATCTCGAAGTCTACAGATCAGGTTAAAACATTGCTTTTTGTTGAAGTGAAAGGCAAAGACAACCATTACAATATGACAATAAAAAAGCTATTTAAGTATCAATCTGATAGCTTAAGAGTCCTCCAGACAATTAAGATCAATGACAAAGATACAAGTGATAGACTGGAGGGCAAGATTCAGCCACTCAGTCTCATTCAGTATCTAAGATTTGCATGCATGCATCATGTGTATGTGTGCGTACAAGAGAATTCAGAACTCGAGGCCGGTCTCTTCCACCAGAGAGTATTTCTTAACAGTTAATCCCCAAGCCTTCTCTTGTTTATAAGATTATAGTGGAAGGGGGCCATATAGGCTGCCTAGTTCCCCCAACCATGCTCAATGTGAGAATTCTGGAGCTAAAGCATCCCAAAGGACACCCATCCAGTCTCTTTGTGAAGACTTCCAACAAGGAAAAGCACACCACCACGAGTAATTGCAAAGTCTTGTGCATGTTATAAACTAAGAAGAACAGTATTACTCAGCTGCCATAAAGTGTAGTCACCTTCATCAGATGTGTGTGGGTTGTAGTCCACTACAACTTATTTCAATGAAAATGTACTCCAAGACTCCTTGCTGGTTTTGCTGCAACAGACTGATGTAGGCTGCAACCACACTGCAGAAATAATCCAGTTTGACACCACTTTAACTGCCATGGCTCAATGCTATGGAATCTTGGGATCTGTAGTTTCTTGTAGCACCAGAGCTCTCTGACAGAAGGCTAAATGTCTCACAAAACTACAATTCCAAGAATTCCACAACATTAATCCAAGGCAGTTAAAGTGGTGTCAAGCTGTATTATTTCTGCAATGCAGATGCAGCCCCAGCTGAGTCCATCATTCCAGAAGTGGAGGCACTTGTTTTCAAAACGCTAACCAAGTCTCAACAAGACTTCATCTGAAACCTTTCCTCCTGTAATTTATGAGCACTAGAGGAGCATCTATCCTGGAGGCAGCAGAAAACAAATGTCCATCCTCTCCTGTATGACAGCTCCATAGCTTCAACAGGGCCAGTAAGCGTGCTTAGGCTTACCCCCTAAATAAATAAAGCTTGCTCAAGATAGGAGCCTATATATATATGTGTATGTGTACAAGTATCTGCCTTTTATTCAATGTTGTTGTTGTTGTTGCTGTCGTGTGCCTTCAAATCATTGGGTTTTCTTGACAAAATTTGTTCAGAGGTTTGCCATTGCCTTCCCCTGAGGCTGAGAGAGTGTGACTTGTCCAAGGTCATCCACAGGGTTTCATGCACAAGCTGGGAATCAAACCCTGGTCTCCAGAGTCGTACTCCAACACTCAAGCCACTACATCACAATTTGTTGTTGTTGCTGTTGTTGTTAACCACTCTCCAGTCAATCTCAACCCATGGTGACCCTGCTGATGAGACACCTCCAAGACCCCTCTACCCTCCTCAGTTCCTACAAATTCATGCCTGCGACCTCTTTTAGAGTCCATCCATCTAGCACAGGGGTAGGCAACCTTTCCCCTTTAAGGGCCGAGGGACTTCAGCTCCCAGAAGCCTCAGCCATGTTGGCCAATAGTCCCATGTTGGCCAATAGCTCTTGGGATTCTGGGAGCTGAAGTCCCTCGGCCCTTAAAGGGGAAAGGTTGCCTACCCCTGAGTGGTCTTCCTCTCTTTCTTTCTACTTCCCTCCATTTTTTGATGAATCTTGCCTTCTCATGATGTGGCCAAAGTACAACAGCCTCAATTTCATCATCTTGGTGTCTAGGGAAATTTCTGGCTTGATCTGTTCAAATACTTGTTTGTCTTTTTGGCTGTCCATGGGATACTCAGCACTCTTCTCCAGCGCCACATTATCTCAAATGAGTTGATCCTCTTTTTATCCGTTTTGTCCACTGTCCAGCTCTCACATCCACACATAGTGCTAATGGGGAATAGGATGACTTGTACACCACAATGCACAACAGCACCTAAGAGCCCAGCTGAGGAAATCCCCAGTTCAAACTTTCTCACTGGTCCAAAACACACTTAATCCATCTTGAGACCGCTTTAACTGCCCTGGCTCAGTGATATGGAATCCTGGGAATTGTAGTTTATTGTGGCACCAGAGCTCTCTGACAGAGAAGGCTCAATGTCTCACAAAACTACGGCTCCCAGAATTCCCTAGCACTGAGCCAGGGCAGTTAAAACGGTCTCAAATCGGATTATTTCTGCACTTTGTTCTAGAGATCTAGACCTCTGTCCCACAGGCGCCAAGAGACCCAAGGAAAGCTGCTCTCTTTGCCCCAACCCCGCCTGCAATGCAGGGCGGTCCTTACACCGGCCTACCTTACAGGGCTGTTGTGGGGATTAAAAGAGAGCAATGCCTAGGAAGAACTACGAACCTGAAGCAGCCCGAAAGCCCTACCCCAGTGCCGCCCTCTGCTCTTGGGAAACAAAAGGAGCCCATTCCTTAATCCCGGCCCCCTCCACTCCAACCCTCCTTCAGGAGCCCCTCCACTCCCTTCTCTGAGGGGAGAAAAAAGACAGGGACAGAAGGAGTAGGAGAAAAGCGGGTCACTCACTGGAGCATATGAGGGACATGGCGGGCGCCTCCTCGGTGTAACCCCCCCTTGAGGCTACTTCCGGGCCACAAGACCCGAGCGGAGGGTTCTGTTTCCGGTCCCCAAACCCAGCGCCTTTAAACTCTCGTCACACACGCCGGGCGGCAGCGCGCGGGAGAAGGCGGCACCGGCCGGAAATGGAACCCACGGCTCTCCCTCCGCCCCGCCCCTTCCTTGTCTCGCGCGCTTCCAGAGGAGTAAGGAAGTATCGTTGCCGCCGCGAGGCCTAACGGTCCACAGGAGACTGGTCACTTCCGGTTCCGGGGGACTTTGGATGCTCGCTCAACTACAAGCCCCAGCATGCACCGGGGGCAGAGAGAGAGAGTAGAGAGATGTGTCTCTGTAGGGATTTGTATGCAAAGGGATCTTGTAGAACTGACTGAAAGAAAGAAACTGGTAGCATGAGCTTTCCTAGACTTGAGTCTAGTGTGTTGGTTCTTGGAGTTCTCTGACAGAGAAGGCTAAATATCTCACAGAACTACAGATCCCAGTATTCCATTGCGTGGAGCCATGGCAATTAAAGGGGTGTGAAACTGCAACAATACTGCAGTGCATTAAATGGATCCCTCTGCTTTCTGTTGATGGATTTATAAGGGATTCCTCGGGGATGATGGAGTCAATTAGTTGTTTTTGAGATATAAGTGCATTCAACATAAACTATAAATAATAAACTGTGCTGAGCAGTTTTTCCTTGTCAGGAGCAACTTATAGCTATATCTCTTGTCCCTCATTCTAGTTCCCAGGATTCCATAGCACTGAGCCATGGCAGTTAAAGCGGTATCAAACTGGATTAATACCGCAGGATAGATGCAGCCTTAGGTCCAAAACAGAAATAATCCAGTTTGAGACCGCTTTAACTGCCCTGGCTCAATGCTATGGAATTCTGGGAACTATAGTTTTGTGTGACATTTAGCCTTCTCTGTCAGAGAGCTCTGGTCCACAATAAAAGGATTCCCTAACTGAGCCAGGGCAATTAAAGCAGTCTCAAACTGAATGATTTCGGCAGTGTGTTTTGGACCTAACTCTACCGATTTGATAGGATACTGACACACTCAAAGCGGCTGGGACTTTGGCTTCAGTTCTGTTTTCACAGGTGTAAATCACAAATCTTGCCCTCCCTGGTACCTCTTCTGCCCAAAAGGAAGGCTAGAGTGTTTAGGACCTTTTCTGATACTTCTTCTACCTTTCTTTCCTCTAACAAGGCTGCTTGAAGTCTCCGTTCCTGATCTCTTGGGCCTCTCAAAGTAATCTTACTGCTTTTCCAAAATGAATATGCACATCTAGTTTGCAAAGTAAAAGTCTCTACCTAGTAAAGGGCATTCTGGCATGTACAGCAACTGGTGAAATAGTCTGGCATTTCCAATTGTACAAGACAAAGGGACTGTAAAAGGCTTGCAACTTTTCAGACCAGACATTCCCACAACAGGAACTGTGAACTTGCTCAGAGGTCCTCTAAAGTTCGTTACTACAGAGTGACATCTCCACTGTCTAGTAGAAAATCTACAAGTCTGCCAAAAGCTTATGCTACATGGTCTTTGGCTCAAAGTCCCAGAGGTGCTACAAGATCCCTTTGTATATTGATATCCCAGACTAACACAGTTATGTCTCTGAATATACAGTATATGCTTGAGTTAAGCATAAACAGATCTGAGGGAGGTGTTCACAAATCTCAGTACACAACACTATGGAGGGAGGGGATTACATTAGAGGCAGCTATACAAAGCAACCTTTTCTGTCTCTATGGTACAAAATTCATTTGTTGTTAGCTGCCTTCCAGTCATTCCCGACTCATGGTGACCCTATGGATGAGATATTTCCAAGATTGCTTGTCTTCTACTGCTCTTACTCTATTTCTACTACCCTCTCCTTTTCCTAGCATTGGGCCTTTGCAGACTGCCAGAAATAATGCAGATTGAGGTCACTTTAACTGCCCTGGCTCACTGCTAAGGAATCATGGGAACTGTAGTTTATTGTGGCACCAGAGCTCTCCAACAGAGAAGGCTCAATGTCCCAGAAAAAAAATACAATTCCCATGATTCCCTAGCACTGAGCCAAGACAGTTAAAGTGACCTCAATTTGCATTATTTCTGGCGGTCTGCAAAGGCCCATTGTTGGTTTTTTCCAGTGAGTCATGCTTTCTCATGAGGTGTCCAAAGTACGACAGCCTCAATTTTGTCATCTTGGCTTCCAAGGAGATTTCTGGCTTGACTTGTTCAAGGACCCACTTTTTTGCCTTTTTGGCCATCCATGAGATCCTCAGCACTTTTCTCCAGCACCACATCTTGAATTAATTGGTTTTCTTCCTGTCTGCTTTCTTCACTGCCCAACTCTCACATTCATACATGGTGATGGGGAATATGATGGCTTGGATGAGTCTAACTTTAGTGTTCATTTATATATCTTTATATTTTAGGATCTTGTGTAGTTCTTTCTGCCCTTCCCATTCCTAGTCTTCTGATTTCTTGACTGCAGTCTCCTCCTTGATCAATGTTTGATTCAAAGGACGGGAACTCCTTTACTATTTTGGTAGTGGTGGGTGACACTGATATTGAGAGAACAGTAGTGACACCATAGCTAACATGTGTTAGCACTGTGCGCAGGGAGGCAAAGGTGAACCTCCTTGCAAGATCTTCTCACCAAGAAAACCCTATGATACCATGTGTGTGTTTTTGTGTGTATTGTGTGCCTTGGTTTCTGACTTATGGTGACCCTAAAGGCAAGGGCAAAGGGTTTTCCTGGCAACATTTGTTCAGAAGAGGTTTGCCATTGACTTCCCTTGAGGCTGAGAGCATGTGACTTGCCTGAGGCCACCACACTGTTAGCAGAAAACATCTCAGACTTGGCACAATTGTTAAGGAAGAAAGGCAGGCTTAACGCTGAACATAAATACATCACAATTACGTTTTCATATTACAGTTGGCCTTCCGTATCCACGGACTCATTATCCACGGATCCAAGCATCTATGGCTTGAAAATATTTCCGTAAGATACACATTATGGGGGGAAAACTTTGATTTTCCCATTCTATATAAGGGACACCATTTTACTAAGCCATTGTATTTAGTGGGACTTGAACATCTAGAGATTTTGGTATCCATGGGGAGGGGGGGAAACCTGGAACTAAACCCAGCAGATATTAAGGGCCCGTCACTGTATGTTCTTTTTTGGCTTCATCCACACTGGAGAAATAACCTGGCTTTAATTGCCCTGGCTCAAACTATGGAATTCTGGGAATTGGAGCATAGCTCCGCTCTGGGCCCACAACAAACGCCAGTTCCAAGAATTCCATAGCTTGAGCCAGGGCAATTAAAGCAGTCCCAAACCGAGTTATTTCTCCAGTGTGGATGCAGCTTCAGTTTCCTACGAAAATGTTTTCTTTTTCAATTTTTTTTTTTTTAAAGCCTTAAACGTGAGGGGGTGTGTGAAGGACTACGGTTCCCAGCATTCTCCTGGATAAAACTTGAGGTACTTAACTCTGGACTTCATTTCCCAGGATGCACCTGGGCTTGGAGCCAGATTTGAATCCCAGCCTAGAGGAAGGAGGGAGAGAGGGTGGGAGGAGTCCGCCGGCGGCGGCCCCGCCCCCTCCCCTCCGCCGGCCAATCGCGGCCTCGCTCGAGCCCCGCCTCAGTCCCACTTTGGCGCCTCTTAATCTACTCCAGCGGAGGATCCTAATAAGGCGGAAGGCAGGCAGGCGCGAGCTTTCTTTGGCCAACGGTCGCGCCAGATTCCCTCGTTGCTTCCGCAGGTGGCTGGGGCTGATGGGCCTCCGGGGCGGTTTTTAACAAGGTTTGCTGTGTGCCTCGCTTTCTGCTGTAGGGGGACTGGATATGATGAGTGCGGTGATGTTAAGAGCTGGGAAAAGTTACCTTTGCGGGACTACAGGCTCCAGAATTCCCAGCCAGCATGGCCATACTGAGTGGTGGATTCTGGGGGTTAGAGTTTCCGAACCCTGCCATGGACTTGGATAAATACAGGCGCCCAGAGGAGCTAGGAAGAGAGGCGCTTCATTTCTCTGCTCATTTTGTGGCGTGTGGTTGTTCGATTATGATTATGATTATTATTGTTTTGTCAGTCTTCAGGTTGTTTCCGACTTATGGCGACCCCATTATCATGGGTTTTCTTGGTTCTGAAGGGGGGGGTTGCTATGGCCTTCCCCTGAGGCTGAGAGAGTGTGTCTTGCCTAAGGTCACCCAGTGACTGTGCTGAGATTCAAACCCTAGGTCCTAAACACACAGCAGAAATAATCCGGTTTGAGACCCCTTTAACTGGCCTGGCTCAATGCTAGGGAATTCTGGGAACTGTAGTGTTGTGAGACATTTAGCAGCCTCTGTCAGAAGAGAGAGCTGGTGCCACAATAAACTAGAGCTCCCAGGATTATCTAGCACTGAGCCAGGGCAGTTAAAGTGGTCTCAAACTGGATTATTTCTGCAGTCTGTTTTGGATCCTAGCCCAACACTCAAACCACTAAGTGCTGTGAAGTGGGGAGGAGGAGAGCTATCTGTGGTACCCTGATCTAATTCAGTGGTTCCCAACCCTTGGACCTCGCCGGGGGGGGGGGGGGGATTGTTGGACTTCAGCTTCCAGAATCCCTAGCTATCTTGGCCAGCGATCAGGAATTCTGGGAGCTGAAGTCTAAAGTGTCTGGAGTACCAGAGTTTGGGAATCACTGCCTGGATGTAATTGTAGCCAATAGTAAAAGTCTCCTAGATATGTTTTAAATAAAATTCCCTTGCGGATAAAATCCAGAATATATTAGATTAGCTCATCAGTCTGCATTTCTCACTGTTTGTGCTGCATTTCATTTTTCAACATAATCTCTCTAAAATGATCATCACACACACTACAGACGTTTTTGTGTTGCTGGAATATCATCAACCTGTTCATCGGTGAGATTGTCTGTACTATCAGATAAACTTACCTTTTAGGGTTTTTCACTGTTTTGAATTATGTTTGCAGATTACCTGGGCGTGAAGACCGCAGCAGCTGAAGGGATGACCAGATACAGCCTCAAGCCCCTGCTGCATCCAGCCTTGGCCATCGGAATGGCGCTTTTTCTTACACAGATGGCTGTTGCCAGTGCCCAGCACCACCGGAGTGAGCCTTGGCGCGAGAAGCGAGCGGAACCTGACTTTCTAGCACAAATGTCTCGAACCATAAGGAAGACCATGGAGGATCTGATTGGAAGAGAGAACTTCCGGATACTCAATGAGGTAAGATCCATCTTAAGCTGTGTTCATGTATCTGTCCAATAGGTATCAGTAGAACATGCGGGAGAGGAGTTACATATTTAGGGGGAGAGGACAGATGATGCACCAAGCTTGGATTGGATCCTTCAGGATCTTGAGGGAAACAGCATGATTGAATGCTGTTCTGTGCAAAACAAATTCCAGAGTTAGCATGTCAAGGTAATAGTCTAGCCTTAATCTTTGCTTGCTGGTTTTCTGTGTGAAGGTGTCATAACATGGGGGACTATTTCAACATAATAAGCCTCATTTTCAGAATCAATCATAAATTAATCAACTGAGTTTGGTATAGCTAGCCTGAGCAATAATGGGAAAGGCTGGAGGAGAAGAATATACATGTACTATACTGTCCACACACTAGTCTAGAATAAAAGATGCATAAAACCTATCAAATCTGCGGTTTTTAAAAACCAGTCTTAGGAAGTAAAATTTCACAAATCTTGTACATTTTTTTAAATGGGATCCAGTGACAACAGCTGAATCAATAATATGCAAAGCCAGTTACCTAAGGTTTTGCTACAAAAGTCCACTTCATTTAATAAAAGCTATAGGACATATTTAGATTTGCATTCCTATTTACAGTGTAAGGGCAAATTCCAGCATCTTATGAACAGACTTAGGGGCTATGCAGACAGGCGGCTCTGGGCCGCCTCTGTAAGCGGCAGATCGAGGAGGAGGCACCCGCACGCCACAGCCCCGATCATCCCTTTTGCTGCCTCTAAAAGAGCGGCAAAATGCCACTCCTTTTAGGGGTGGCAAAAGGCTGTCCTAAGAGCTGGCACCATGGCTCTTCTGTGCCCTTTCCGCGCAGTGCGTCTACATGCTGCGCCAGGAGGGCATCCTGATGCTACGCACCATGCAGGATAACATTGGGCTGGGGTTGGGGTGGCCGACGTGCAGCTGCCCCACCCCAACTCCACCCCCAGGCCAGCCCTTTAGGCCAGTCTGCAATACCTCTTACTTTTCATCTCCACCCTCTGTATTCCCCCACTGCACTGCTCAGAATTGCTCCAGATGGTGCTCTAAGCAGATTTTGAGGGTAACCAGGAAAGAGGGGGAAGAATCTTCCCCTTTTCTGAAGATGGAAGGTATTCCATCAGTGAAAAGTGTTAATCAGATATTTCCCTATAATCCTGAGTGGCTATTTCTACCTTATCAATGGGTAAAAGTGTTCTGTTTTTCAGAATTGCAACCTTCAGAATATAATACCAAATGATAAAAAAGTCTTTAGAATGCAGGCAGATCTAAAGTTTCCATTTTTCAAGAGCATGTTCTTAGTATGATTTTGGAACCTTAGAATATCTCTCTCTTCCATTCATTGTCTACTCTTCCAAATCACAGGTTTAAGATCAGATTATGGCCCACTTCACAGATGATTTCCATGATGTGATCTGAATGTGATCAGGGGACACCATCACTTTCCCCAGCCCCAAGGTTGCATAACTTCTCTGGCCATGCGCTCAGAGTTCTATAGGACTATGAACCCCATCTTGACTGTGAACATCTCTCTTGAAAATGTTGTTCCTCAGTGTACTGATGCTGGTGATTAAACAGAGTTATGGGCCTGCAGTCCATTGATATGAGTCTGCCTCTTCTAATGGAGTCCACTTCATGCAGTTTATTGCACAAAAAGGACTTTTACAGTCAGAATTTTCCAGGTCATTCTGGTAGGATAGGTTCCAGGAATAAACCATATTGGTCTGTTGCAGCAAAACCAACATAGTCTTATAGTACCTTAAAGACTAAATTGTTTTAATTAACAAAGCAGAAGTGTTCCTTGGCATTACTACTCTAACAGAAAATGTGGTACCATAGGAAGAAATAGAGATAAGTTCCTACATTACAGAAAAAAAGAAGAGCTCTTCAGCACTTATCAGAAGCTAGAAATATGCACAATGGCCTAGATCAGGGGCCGGCAACCTACAGCCCGCGGGCCAGTTCCAGCCCAGGTCCCCGCACATACCAGCCCAGGCAGACCCCTGCTGCCACCATGTGCCACTGCCGCTGCGCGTTTTGGCCGCCGTGCAGCCACGCGCACCACAACCGCCATTTTGATTTCCAAAATGGCGGCCGCGACTCATTTGCGCATGCGCAGTACTCATGCGCAAACGCATCTCTGCTGCCATTTTGGAAATCAAAATGGCAGCCGCGACGTGCGGAGGCGGCTGCGGCCGCATGCGTCGCGACGGCGGAGGAGGCGGCGGCAGCGCGTGCAGGGGGGTCGCACACAGCGCTGCCATCCCCCCCCCCCCCTGGGCCCGGCGGAGGGGAGAACTTCGGAGGACTGGCCCCCGGCTCAAAAAGGTTGCCTACCCCTGGCCTAGATACTCTAAAACACACTCGATCCCCATCTGGTCATGGAAGCTAAGCAGTTAGTGGCCTGGTTACTGCTTGGATGGGAGACTGATAACTATCAGGTGCTGTAGACTATATTTCAGAAGAATTGGCAAAACCACCTCTGAGTATTCCTTGCCTAAGAAAACCCTATGAAATTCATGGGGTCGTCATAAGTCGACAGGCAACTTAAAAGCACAGACACACACATAATAATATACACGTGGACTGAAGCTGTCAGGTTGGGTAAGCCTTGTATAAATAGATAAAAATATCTTGAACCTTTTTGGCTGCTTGATAGCTTCTTCCAAAATGCATTTAGGGAGAGCTTTTTCATTTACCAGCCTCCATTTTTCATATCATTTTCATTTTGGTAGCCAAACCTATAGATGTTGTTGTTGTTGTTGTTGTTTTTATTACCGTATTTTCCGGTATAAGACGACTTTTAACCCAGGAAAATCTGGGGTTAAAGTTGGGGGTCGTTTTATACGGCGGGGAGGAGGAGGAAGACGATGGGGACAGGAGATGGGAGGAAGGCCAGGCGAGAGGAGGAGGAAGACGGGGGTGAGAGGAGGAGGAGGAGGAAGACGATGACGGGGGCGGGAAGAGGAGGACATGTGGGAGGAGGAGGAAGGCCAGGCGAGAGGAGGAGGAAGATGACGGGGGTGGGAGGCGGGAGGAGGAGGAAGAAGAAGAGAGGAGGTCCACGTTAAGAGGAGGAAAAGGAGGAGGAGGAAAAAGAGAGATGAAAAGGAGGAATGAAAGAAGATGAAAAAGGGAAGGAGGAAGAAGGAGAGGAGGAAGAAAAAGTGGAGGAGGATGAAAAAGAGAAGGATGAAAGAGTATGAAAAAGGGAAGGAGGAAGGACAGGAGGACAAAAATGTTGTTCTCCAAAATGGTGGCCGCGACTCGTTTGCGCCATTCCCCCCCCCTCGGCCCGGCGGAAGAGACGACTTCGGGGGACCGGCCCCCCGCTCAAAAAGGTTGCCTACCCCTGATCTAGACTCTCTTAACTGGTTGTTGCTGGAGAAGACGACTGTGTGGAAAGCTCCTGTGAGTTCTAAGAGCTGGTAACAGGGCAGACTAAGGGAGAACTTCCATGTCTGTGTCTGTCTCCTTGCAGAATCTCTCTTCCCTCCTCTGGATAGTGTCCTCTGGGATCTCTTCAGCTTTGCTTGTTGTGGCTCGAATTGTAGGGCAGTTCCTAACTTCCTTTGGCATGGCAGGTAAGTGACCAAGGTATAGACATAGCAGAAAGGAGAGACAATGCATTCTGCTCACTTGTTTACCTCCAGTGCAAACCTAACACAGGCCACAAACCTGTGCATACTAATTGTCTTGTTGAATTCACTGCAGAGTGTCTTGGAAGTAGTTTAGACTAATATATCTGCTGGGCTTTGCACAGAGTGTTTGAATAAACCTATAAGGGTTGTAAGAAAAGCCATGCTGGATCTGACAAAAACCTGTTCTGGTCCAGCACCCTTTGTCACCCTGGCCACCCAGATGTCAATGGAAAGAAGTACACTTGCCTCCAGCATCAGAAATGATATTCAGCCATCATGACTAGAAGCCTTTGATGCATTACTTTTGATGTGAAATTTATCCCATTGTAAAACTGAGTTAATAGCCATTACTACATGTTGTATCAGAGAACTCCACAATGTAACTATGTGCAATGTGAAGCAGTACTTTGTTTTATCTGTCCTGAATTTCTTACCATTCAGATTCCCTGGATAACCTGGTAAGAGAAGACAGCTTTTCCTATCTCTCAACACCATACACAATTGTATCAATCCCAGTTAGTGTTCCTCAAAAGTTGGTAGAGACGTTCTCCCACTAATTCAGTGTTAGTACATGTCCTTCGTGATTATTACCCCTGGATTCCTTGTTATAGTGTTCTTGGCTTAGGAAAACATCATGTGTTAGTGAATTTTGCTCAAGAGGATTTTGTGTTTATGATTCTCAAACAACAGTCCTCTGTCTCTTAGGAGAACCTCCTTTCGCAGCTGAAGGGATTTTCTAAATGCTATTTGTGATAGTGGTAGATATGCTGCTAAATCCCACTAGGCATAAGCAAGCCCTGAAGCAGGGGTGGGGGCAGTGTGAGTCATATGCAGCCCCCCAAGACTGTTTGTGATCTTCAGTCTCCCCCCTTTTCCATTTTGTACTCAAAGCCCATGTTCCTCTCAGGGGTGTGGGGCACATTTGCCGTATTCTTCTCTCTCAGCCCATCTTGGGAATGGGGTGGTCTATTTTTAAAACTAGAAGTAACTTCCAGTTCACTTCCTGGCTTATGTAACAAAGCAAAAGAGAGAGAAAGAGAAGACCCTCTCCTGAACCTAAAATAATATAGGGGATGGTAGCATGGTCACAGTGCCTCTCATGTGAGGTACACCTTTTTGGGAGAGTAAGCTTTCTTTAATTTCCCTCTTCCCCCCAAATATTGGGGGTAAAGAGTGCAGGAAGGTGGCCTTCTAAGGTCTTTTGAGGCCCAGACCTCAGTTAGGCATATACTTCTTCCCTAAAGGATGGAAGTGTCTCTCTTAAGCCAGCCTGTGTCTGGAGATTTTCAGGGGTAATGGGTTAAAGCTTTTCAATTTGTTTTTTAAAAAATTTAATATATAAACAATGGGGGATAACACAAAAACCAGACTGCAACATAGTGGCTGAGCAAGTTGTTTAGGCAGCTCATGAGCAATTAATAGGCAATGTTTAGCTGCTGAAAGAATGGTAAAAGCACAAAGGGGAGGTATTCCTCTTCCATACGGCAGCCTCTCATGTACCCTCAAATCAGTTGTGGAGGGCTGGGAAATGATCTGGAACTGGTTTTCAGGAGGCACGAAGTACTGCCATACGAGGGGAAGAAGGTTTTATTTTGAATACAGCATTGAATTTAGCCCATTTTGGACCACACATTATTTCAACATTGATTGCCTTGTCTGTATAGTTGTAGTATTTCTGTGAGAATTAATGTGGCAGAGAAAATTGAATATCTTGGTGTTTTTCTTTCTTCAATAGAAAAATGTGTCTTGCCCTCCAATTTGTGTTTCAATGTTAATTTCTCTGGAGGGGATTTCCCCTAATTTATTGGGGCTTATTTCAGTCTTGGGGTTGTTCCCCTAATCATATTCCTGTTTCTTTATGCATATAAACTAGATATACATGTATTTTAGTTTATGCCTGAATAATGATTACTCAGTGAATGTTTCTTACAAGGAAATCAGGGCTCTGGAATTAAAATGCATGGTTTCAGTACTATACTCAGGTTTGCTACTGTAGAATATATGAAACAGGACTTCAGGCCCACACATACTACACAATTATACCAATATTTTCCACTTTAGCTACCATGGCAGTATCCCATGGAATCCTGGGATTTGCAGTTTAGGGAGCAGTATTTAGAATTCTAAGACATACAATACTAGTACTGCGCCAAACTGCAAGCCCTAGCATTTCATAGAATGTTACCATGACAGGTAAAGTGGAATATAGCACTATATTTCTGTAGTGTGAATGGGTCCAAGTCTGTATATATTGGGCCATGCATCAAGAAGAACAAAATTTGCATGAGCAAAAGGCATTTTATGTCCCAGCTTGGAAAAGTTACTTAGCGCCCAGAGTCCCATAGCCACCATGGTCCCCAGTTTGTGGGAGCTGTAGTACAGTAAAATAACTTTTCTCACCTGTGTTTGATAGTCTGGCAGTGGAAATGACCATACCATCTTCCTTTGAAAGAAAGATGTGGGCCTCTACTGTCTGCAAGTAATAGTGCTGGGATGGGGAGTCCATCATAGATGTTTCCCTCTGGCTATTGGTGATGCTTTGTCACAACCTGCCATTGTTATGAAATGCCATAGTGCCACCTAAACTGAGTCCACATTATCCCTTGTTTTTTTCCTTTGTCTTCCAGGGGACGATTTTACTCGGTTCCTGAAACTGAGCCCTGATGCGGTCCAGACACTGCTGCTCTGGGGCTTGGCTGCTCTAGTTGGCTACTGGGTGCTGTCACTGGTGCTGAGCCTATTGCTCGCTCTCTTGAGCCGCATCATGTGGGGCCTCAAAATGGTGCTCTTTGGGGCCTGCTTTATGTTCATTGTCTCTTCCGTACCTGACCGCTCTGTGCAAACTCTGCTTCTGTTGGCCCTGCTCACACTCTATGTCCTCCTGGGTTGGCTGAGTGGGTCCCACCACTCTGGAGCACGGCTGGAAGCCAAAGTACGCAGCTTGGAGCGCCAGGTGGAGGAGCTGCAGCGCAGGCAGAAGTGGTCTCCCAAGCACCTGGATGATGAATGAACTCAAAGAGGAGTCTGATGTCCATGTATCTTTCCTAAAAGACAACCACTCTCTTCCTTTCCTCTTGTATTATGTGACTGCTTCCTAGACTGTAGATGCTCTCAGGTTGCTCTTCATCCACAGCTATGCTGGAAAAAGTAAGCACTAAAGCAAACTTCTGTAAGGAAAATGAAAATGTCAGAGATAATTTAACTTCACAATTCATGTTCTAGTACTCTATTCAAAAGACTTTTCTCTATCTTTGTCTCTTTTCTGTTGTTTTCTTTCAGCCTCCCTTCTTCCAGAGGAGGAATGGGCAATTTCAGCAGGTCTGGTATCTTGTTTCCACCCCATTGATTGTGTTCTCCATCTTTGTACTAGAGTCTAGACCTATCAACTTCCTACTCTTTATTTCCCAGAAGGCTCATGGTAGTCTACTTTGTTTCTTTAAGGATGATAGAGCCAGTGATGGAATTGTAGGTGCTGATCCTGTTTTTAAAAACTGAGTACCTTTTTCTGCAGTGCTGCATGTCAGGGGATAGAAGATACTGATAGTAAAGCCGTGTCTCTCTGAAACTAAAGAAGATGGCTGTGCTTGTAGCAGCATAGCAAATCAGGATTACATGTGTCCTGCCTTCTACAAGCCAAAGGTGCCCATTAAAATAGACCTCAGCATTTCTCCCAAATGCATACCAAGTTCTTTGGGAAGAGGAGTAGCTAAATAGTGCCTTGACAGATAGAGTTCACATGTCTGTCCTGAAATAAAATAAGCCATAGGCAGTTGACAAAGTGAATGTACCACAGTTCTTCCCTCCGCACAGGATTTGTTCCATTAGCAAATGCAACAAAACCTCTAAACTAGATTGCCATTTCTTCCTGTTTGGAGAAGGAGGCATAACATATTCTGTGGTGTGAACTTCATGTCTGTTGCCAAATATATATATTTTTAAGCTGCCAGTTTTAAACAAATGGAATATTTTTGTTATATCCTTCCAAATAAAGGCTGTTTAATCATTTCTTAGCTTTGGTTGTTTCTTTCAATTCAACTTTTTTCTGAACAGAGTGGATGTACACACAGCATGTCTGACACAAGGCGTGTGTGTGCTTAACTCAGTGTCTAGCAGCTATCTCCAAGGCAGTTATGAGGAAGCTTTTATTCACTGTATCTGTTGCACTGTTACTCCCATCATACCTTACCATTGATTAAGATTAACTCAATTGGAGTTAAAACATCTGGAGGTTTCCCAATCCTTTTAAAAGGCTGGGAGTAGAAGTCTGATTTGATGCGGCACTATGGCAGTGTTTCAAAAATGTCTGTGTCTGCAGTGTGTTTCTACACACATGTGCTGGAAATGTTACAGTCTGCTCCCATGCACATTCACTGAGTTCAGGAACCCATTTCTAAATAAGGCTTGTGTGCCTTTTTATTAAGAGAACTCATAACACAGCATAACAAATTGAAAGGATAAGGGCTGCCAATGGAGAAGGAATCTTATAACCACTTTACTGAGTCTCAAGACTGTGTTTACCATGATCCTGTCATCTGACTACTACAACCTTGGATGTAAAACAGTAAAATGATTACTTAAATTGTCTTGAGGCTTAAGTGGTGGAATAATATCATGACTTTTTTGCCACATGTTCATTTAGCCCACATACCTTTGGGGAGCCATGTTCATTGGCTATGAGCAAGTCAAGTGCAAGGCATATGGAAATGTTGCCCCATTTTGCTCATTGTATGAGGTCTACTGGAAGGAAGTTGTTGCCTCAGGTATGCTTACCTAGCCACAGAAAGCCATTACAAGGAAAACTATATTTGTGCAAGAGCAGCATTGCTAATTTTAATGTTTTAACAGAATGAAGATGTTGCCTCAGGCAACAGATGCTGAGTAAGGGAAAGTGGTAGCTTTCTGTTGGCAGGATAGAGATCCATGTGACACAGCATTGGCCACCCTGATGCTCTTGGGTGCAATGGAAAAAGCTGTTCCAGCACTGCTATGGAAGCAAGATTCAGCTGCTAATCCAGCTGCTTGATATCTGTGCACCTTTCCTTCCCTTCCCTTCAGGCAGCAAAACAATCTGGGATCAGACTTAAATGTTAGCATTTGCTCTGATACTGAATTAGCAACTTAATGGGAACAAAAGAGGTGTGTATGCGGTGTTTTTTTAAGGCCATGATTCCTCAAACAAGTTGAGCAGGTTTATTTGCAACTGCCCTGTCCTGCTGATTTCAGCAGAATTTCTGCACAAATACCTTCCCATGGATTGGGGCTGTTAGGTTCATTCATTCATGAAACAGCTGTGGATTGTGGAGGGAAAATGACCACACTGGCATTTAAGTGTCTTTTGCCTCTGTTAGGTTGAAAATGGTGTGGGAAATGTCTGGAGCACCTACCAGCTGTGGCTCAGTTGTGTATTGAAACAGGTCAGATTAGCCAGTTTATGCTGCAATGCTGTATGAGCGTGATGGGAAGGAAGTCCCTATCAAATAGTGGTGCTAGAGTAAACCTGGATAGAATTTGGCCTGTAGCTTGTAAATTAATCCTGAAGTTCAAATACATGGCATTGCTTTATAATGTATGTTGCTGAGAAGGGCTCAGATTTATTTTATTGTTTGAATCTTTTACCAACAGTACAGATTATGGAATCTTGACGGACATTTCTTTCTCTAGAGACAGATTTCCAGCAAAATGAGTAAGACTTATTTCTAAGTAACTTTAAAAAAGGATATCTGCTTGTTAATATGCCACACACACACTTTTTTATGGATATTTATCTCACGTTTTGGACTACAACTCCCACTGACCATGCCAACTGGGGAATTCTCCAAGTTGTAGTCCCTAAAAGTTTGTTTTTATTTACTTCTCTTTAGTGCCGCAACAAAAATATTTTACACCTTCACAAGACTGAAGTGGTGACAGTGTCAGTTAAATCAGTTTCTGTTCCAGGTTGTAACACAACAAAAGGTCAACTTTTATTTGTGAGTTGGGGAATACTTTTGCAATGTACTGTACGTTACAGTTTTCTGTTTAATTGGATGCTGAGTTTCTTGCCACCCTGTTTGAAAGAGCTGCTTGTAGAATGAAAACAGCTCCAATTGCAGAGTTTCTGTGATCCAAGACATGAGGCAGTGTGGTTTTTTTGGAAGAAAGAAAAGGGTTTCACTGAAAGCGTGTGTAATTGGCAGCTCCTGCCTTTCTCAAGAGGAAATATTCAGTGAAGTGAATTCCTGTTTCACATCCACGGAAAGCCCCAGTGAATATGATAACAGTATCAGTAGTCAAAGCTCCTGGCCTAGAAACGGAGCTCTTTCCTCTTATATTTCACATTGCTAATGAGGGATTAATTCTAGCAATTCACAATTCTCCTTGGGTAAGCTAAAGATGCTAAAGCTTCTAAATATTTTCATTTTTCATGCCAGCTTGCCTCACTGTTACGTAAGAACGTCTTATCCATGCCTGTTGGCATTTCATAGATATTATTTTGGTTTAGCGCCAGTTCTACATGGCTGTTTATAGCTTTTGCAATGCAAACAGAAATGTGTACTGTGGCGGCTCAGGTACCATCACTGTGTTCACTAAATGGAATTTAGCAATCTCTCTTTCTCCTCACCATCAGTTCAGTTCCTATTTAAATCTACCTACAAGTACTCATGGGGTTACCATAAAGTGACAGGTACCTTGAAGGTACACCAAGTGGGAATAAATTCAGTGAGAAGAAACAGAAGGTGCTTCACCATTTCCCTCTCAGATCTACTGGACCCAACGAGCTCAGCTTTTGGTGGAAGTCTGCTTCTATATGCAACATTTACTTGTATGCCCATCTGGAAAGAGATGAAAAAGAGATTTTTGCCCTCTGTTATTTGGTAAATCATTTCTTTCCCCTTGTTCTGATTCAGGTATGGGGAATCTTTAGCTTTTCAGTTGTTTTGGACTAAAACTCCCATAATCCTTTATTATGTGCTGGCTGGGGCTTCTAGAAGTTGAAGCCCAATGCATCTGTAGGGGCCAATATGGGGCCAGCAGCTGTGACAGTCCCTTTGGGTGTACTGCCCCACTGGTAACATCCAGTGCAGTTCGCACTTCCCGCACTCCACAAGTGACATCTCTGGCCATAGTATTTCCAATTTCCAGGTATGGATGTGGATAGTGAAGAAAGCTGACATGAAGAAAATAATCTCATATGAAATATGGTGTGGAGAAATATTGTATAGATATCATGAGCTACTAAAAAGAGACAAATAAATGGGCATTTTGATCAAATCAAACTTGAATTCTCTCAAGAAGCCCAGACATCTAAACTGAGGCTGGCCTAGTCTAGACATGTCATGAAATGACATGACTCATTGGAAAACACAATAATGCTTGTAAAGTGGAAAGCAGCAGACAAAGTGGAAGAACATGGGCCTTTGCAGACTGCTAGAAATAGTGCAAATTGAGTCCACTTTAAGGGTTAGGATTAGGGAATCATGGGAACTGTATTTTATTATGGCACCAGAGCTCTCTGACAGAGAAAGTTCAATGTCTCGGGGGGGGGGGGGGGACAATTCCCATGATTCCCTAACCGTAACCCTAACCCTTAAAGTGGACTCAATTTGCACTATTTCTGGCAGTCTGCAAAGGCCCCATATTACGGGTGGATTGACTCAATTAAGGAAGGCATTGCCCTGAATGTACAAGGCCTGAGCAGGGCAGCTGATGACAAGGGTTCTTGGGGGTCTCTCATTCATAAATCAAAGTTGATTTCACAGCAAATAATAACAAGAAGCATGTTGTCCACTTCTTCTCTAAAGTACTTCCACAGCCAGTCCTTCAAATGTTTATTCCCTCCACTCTGTCATTACCAGGGCTTTGAGCTTCATACTTGCAGGGACAGACCTGATCACAAAGGGAGGCTTGTTGACTTGGAGGTAAACAACAGCAGCAACCACCTGCAAATCCCAGGATTTCATAGGATGTTGCCATGGCAGTTAAAGCAAAATTATGTGTGTTTAATTGTGTAATGTGAAAGGACCCTTAGTCTTTTTTTCCAGGAATATATAACAAGTAGGCCTGCAGTGAAAAGGGGCAAGCTTTTGTACTCATATTCTAGTACAAGTAGGCACCAGTTGGACCATCATTCTAGACACAGAGCCTTCTAGTTCAGAGGTAGTAGACACGTGCCCTCCTCTAGTGTTTCAACTCCCATCATTCCTCACTATTGGCCATGTTGGAATGGGCAGATGGGAGCTATAACCCAACAAAATTTGGAGGGCTGCATGTTCCTCACCCCTATTCTAGTATAATCATGTGAAGGCACTATTATACAATTGTGTAGTTTGTAATGATGGGTTTGGAAATGGCTATGGGGTCATTTACTAGATGGAAGCTGATCTCGTTCACTTGGCAGCCTTGAATTAACACCACATTCTCATTTGTTCTTTGAATTCCAAAGAGCCATTTCCATTAACAAATCTAGCCGTTTGTGTGTTACTTGTTCTTTTATGTTCCCTAAAACTTTTAGAAGTCTAGTTCCATATTTAGTAAATTGACTGATTAATGCATCAGAACCAATTGTTTGATTTATCAGATACTTAAATTCAAATCACTTAAGTCTCATGTAACAGAATGTAATAAATCATTCCTTTTGGTTTACCCCTTGTATCAAATGAAAGAATATACCATGTGATGATGTTTAGCCAGTCCCATAATATGAAATTGACTCATTAGTCAGCCTCAGATAAACAATTATTGGAAAACATCTGGCTGAAGATGAAAGGTCATAGCTCTCTTTGTGAATTTCATTTTCAAATGGGTTTCAAGTGCAATTTCAGGCAAGAACAACAACAGAATCCCCAACAGCAATGTGCTGAATATACAAATGACTTCAAAATATTGATTTGCCCTAGTTGGATTTAAACCAGCATCCCACAGATGAAAAGCTTCATATCCTCTCTACCCGGCAATCACTCATATGGGCCATTCTGACCCCTGGAGACAGTCTCTGGAAAGGAGGTTGTTAGGATGTTCTGATCTTTTAAAATCCTTATGTTATCATTTTCTCTGTGCTCAATCTTGCAGTCTCTTACTATGGGGACATGGGGAGTTGAGGTGGTGACCTCCCAGCCTTGCAAGACTTGGAGGACATGCTTCCTAGTCAAACTCAGAATGGAGGGTGTTTTGGAATTTCTCCTGGACAAAAGGTTGGAATGTAGAATGTGTCCTGGGAAAGGAGGGGGGAGGAAATGGTGGATTTCCCCAAAAACTAGTGAGAGATGGGATACACCCCTGTACCAACCCACTGCCCCTGTAATCCCTCCCATCCAGTTTCATGCAATTCAGGTCTGTCATTCCCACTTGCTGAACACACTTGCTAATCGCTTCTTTTCAAAAGAACCACCAAAAAACTAGTGTCAGGAAAGAGTGGTTCTTTTGCGTTTGCCTCACTTCATTTTGATTGAAACTGAATGCAGTCAATTTGGAACTAGTTTCAAGTGGAAACAACAGACATATAACCCGATCAGCAATTTGTTTTAAATCATAGTGGGAATGGTGCCTCAGATTTTCCTTTAATCGCTTTAGGGTGTTGGGGGCCACTGTCCCCTGGTGTTCAGTTTGTGTTTTAGTATGTATTTTCCTGACTCTCTTATCCTCCTCCTCTTTCTGCAGCACTTTCACACTTCTTGACTATAATGAGTTTGTTACATACCTGATATAAAGTTGAAGGGACCCCTTTTGTGTTTGTAAGGACTTTATCACATGGGGTGTAGAAACGGGGTTTTAAATAGAAAAAAACCCCTACAAAAGTGGGTAGATTTTCAGACAATGTCGCTGTTAAAGTGCGCTTAACCCGAACGGTTAACTTGCACTGGAAGAGAATTCCCATCTCCTGGTTTCTATTTCCAGGTTTTTGGGTTTTTTACTCATTCATCATCCATTTCCTAGTCATTTTCTATTTAAGCTCTTGTGCATACATACAGATCAGCAGTTACTCTAGTCTGCATTTAGAACTATGGTCATTTTTAGCAGAATTAACCATACAGAAATGAGTGCACTTAGGCAAACTTTAAATCAGCAGGATAGTTCATACAATGAATGAGATGGTATCCTTAGGCAGCATATGCTGGGGAGCAGGGAGGGATGGAATAGTGAAATATTGGGAGGAAGAGACTGTATTTGCCAGATGATATGCCCTGAATCCTCTATGCCTGCTTGCTGCTCTCAAGTGTAGAGAATGGGGGATGCTTCACATCATCACTGAAAGAAAAATCAAACCTGCAGTCCAATTGAACTTTGTACATAGACTGATGGCATCTTGTCTTGCACTTCTGGCATCAAAAAGTTTTGGGATGGACTTACTGAGCTCTGCATCTGTATCTCTCTTAATTTTAACTGTGAGTGCCTGTCTTCCTTCTGATGGAGTACTAATGACATTTTCACTAGTACTAAATTCTAGTCTCCATTTATGGTTGTGAAAATTGGACTGTGAAGAATTCTACAAAAGTCCCAAAGGCAAAAAACCAAGATATATACCAAGAAACCAAAGAAGGGGGTTATGCCAAAGGAATAAAAACAACCATGCCCCACCCAACTTCAAAAACAATGGTATAAGATATATAGAAATATAGAAAGGATTAGCCAAACCCTGGAGCAGAAAAGCCCCTAAAATTACTAAAAGGGTAAAAGTACCCCACTAAATCACGTGCCAATAATGAAAATGTAATAAAAGGCATAAAAACATCAAGGGTCAAATTTATAAAAGAATAACAATGCCCGTAAAAAACACACTTGTAGTTCAAACAAAACAAATTACTAAAAGGGTACCATTTACCCCACTAAGGGATCTGCAAATGCAGAAAAAGTTAAAATAAAAATTCATAAACCAAGGCCAGACACGTTTCGACTATTGTCTTCCTCAGTGGCCTGTGAACATTTAATTTATATATATGTCTATTACACAGCTCACACAATGTGACTCTGCACCATTCCAAAGTAATAATGTGCTTCTCCTGCTTCCAGAGCCTCTTATATAGCCAACCAAGCTGGTGATGAAACTAATCCAGTCAAGACTTAATACAAAAGGAAAACCTTAGAATGTGGAAGGGCGGTTAACAATTCAAACCAAACAATAGGCCTTTTTTAAAATTATTATGTATAAGCCCACCAGGGATTCAGATTTCTAACTGTGACTCCCTTGTTGTTTAACCATTCATAGATATTTCATCTTTAGATTGATATATTTGTAGATATTTCATCTACTCAATGTAGGACAATAGTTCAATGAGATTCTGCTACTACTCTTAGCTTCTCTTGTCCAGATCAGCCAGACTAGTGGTGGGAGATATCCTGTGAAGACTTAAGAAAAAACTAAGGGAAAACCTAGGGTGTGGAGAGCTATTTTAAAAACTCAAATTAGCCAGTTCACATTTTCATTTAAACCAACTGGTGATTCAGATTTCAAACGATGAATCCATTTCAGTTCCAGTAATTGTAATTGTTTTATGTTTTTAATGTTTGGTATCCCGTCTATGCACCAAAATGGTTGTTTTTATTCCTTTGGCATAACCCCCTTCTTTGGTTTTCTGTGAAGAAAGCTAACAGGAAGAAAATCAACTAATTTGAAATGTGGCAGTGGAGAAGAGTTCTACAGATACCATGGACCACGAAAAAGTTCAAAAAGCTGGGAGGAGGTCCTAGAGCAAATCATGTCTGAACTCTCACTAGAAACCAAAATGCCTAAACAGAGGCTATTTTACTTTGGACATATCACAAGATGACTGAGCCCTAAGTGGTGAAAACAGAATGAACCATGAAGTAAAGGGCCTAAGGCCCAGAATAGATAAAGAGATAGTAAATGAATAACCAGCGATTCTAAAAATGAATTCAAACTTGATAGATCAAGGGAGTGCTGTGATTGTAGTATATCTTGATTTCAGTATGGCTTTTGACAAGGTACTTCAATGGTTGTGCTTCATCATGGGGAGAAATGTCTAGTAGGGTGCCTCAGGGTTCTGTCCTGTACTTGGTATTTAACATTTTTATAAATGATGTACATGATGGAATAGAAATCATGCTTATCAAATTTGCAGATGACACCAAATTGAGGTGTGTGCGCTAATACCAAAATGGACAGGAACAAAATTCAAAATATCCTTGACAGACTGGAGTACAGGGCCAAAACTAACAAAATGAATTCCTGGGATAAATGTAAGGTACAACATCTGGGCAGAAAAAATATAATGCACAACTAAAGGGTGGGTGACACCAGGCTTAAAAGCACTACATGCAAAAAGGATCTAGGAGGTCTTTGTAGTTGGCGGTCTCCAATTCAAGTACTAACCAGAGCTTGTGGTGACCCTAAGGTGAACCCATCATGGGGTTTTCTTGGCAAGATTTGTTCAGAGCCTTTGCCTTTCTCTGAGGTTGAGAGAATGTGGCTTGCCCAAGATCACCCAATGGGTTTTCATGGTCACACAGTGATTTGAACGCTGGTCTCTAGGGTTGTAGTACAATGCTCAAACCACTACACCAGGGGTAGGCAACCTTTTTGAGCCGGGGGCCGGGTTGCTGTCCCTCAGACAATTGGGGGGCCGAAGCACCATAAATAAATAAATAAATAAATAAATAAATAAACATTAAAAAAATTAAAAAATTAAAAAAAATATGCATGCACTCTCTCTCAGCCCCAGAAAAGCCATGGCAAAACCCCTGTGGAGATTTTGCCAAGAAAACCCAAAGAACAAGTAATAACAACAATAATATCATCATGGGCAGCGGTGGGCAGCGGGAAGTGCAGCGGTGGCAGGACCGGCCTGGGGCCGGTCCAAAGGCCTCGGGGGGGCCGCATCCGGCCCCCGAGCCTTAGGTTGCCTACCCCTGCACTACACCATGCTGGGTCTCCAGTAGATGACAAAGTAAACATGAGTCAACAGTGTGATGAAATAGCCAAAAACCCTAGTGCAATTTGGGCTGCATTAACGGGAGTATAGTGCTCAAGGGAAGTATTAGTGCAACTCTATTCTGCTTTGGTCAGATGTCATCTGGAATATTGTGTCCAGTCCTGGACATCACAGTTCAAGAGGGATATTAATAACCTGGAATGTATCTAGAAAAGGGTGACCAAGATATTGGAGGTCTGGAAACCAAGCTTTATGAGGAATAACTTAGGGAGCTAGATGTATTTAACTAAGAACCTTTACAGACTGCCAGAAATAATGCAGCTTGAGTCCACTTTAACTGCTCTGGCTCAGTGCTAGGGAATCATGGGAATTGTATTTTTTTCTGGGACATTGAGCCTTCTCAGAGAGCTCTGGTGCCACAATAAACTACAGTTCCCTTGATTCCTTAGCACTGAGCCAGGACAATTAAAGTGGCCTCAAGCTGCACTATTTCTGGCAGTCTGTAAAGGCTTTTAGAGAAGACTTGAGAGGTGACATAATAGCTATCTTTAAATACCTGAAGGTATGTCATGTAAAAGATGGAGCAAGCTTGTTTTCTGTTGTTGTAGGGATTAGAACACAAACCAATGGATTCAAATTACAAGAAAAAGGATTCTACATAAACATTAGGAAAAGCTGTTGACCTATATATGGCAAACCCATGAATCTCATAGGATTTTCTTAGATAAGGAATACTCAGAGGTGATTTTGTCAGTTCCTTCCTCTGAAATATAGCCTATAGCGCCTGGTATTTGTTGGCAGTCTCCTATCCAAGTACTAACCAGATCTGACCTTGCTCAGGCTTCCAAGATCAGATGGGATCTGGTGCCTTTAGGGTCTCAATAAGTTGAAGCCAGCTTGAGGGCAAATAACAACAAAAAGAGCAAAAGAGATAATCTTGCAGCAGATTGGCATTGCTGTGCTCTAAGGAAGGGCTAGTCTCCAATCTTCTCTGACACTGAAAAATGGACAGATAAGATTTTCTGCTGTGTTTTTCTTCACTCATTCTTAACTACAGCTGTAACAGAGAGAAAGCATCTGGTGGAAACAGTGCAAATGGAGTATGCTAATTTAGAGCGTATGCTGTTCACATCCATAATTTTGAAATTCATAAATAAATCACATCCTATGTAAATTAGGTTGCCTGGATGTGTGAGGCTGTGATATGCCAACCCTGTTAATTAAATAAGATGGAATATCTCCCAGTGCGATAGCCATGAGAGAGTAAGAGAGCAAGTTCCACCAAGCAACAGCCTCATAACATCGCCATCTTCAGTCCCATTCTGTATGGTTTGATATATAAGTGATTGAAAATGCAATTTCTTGCTAACCATTAAAAAAAATTCATCACTTGGAGACTGTAACATATATTCTAGTTAAGAATCTTCAGTGGAAACCTTCCTAGAAATTCTATGCTCAAAAATAACACTGCCGAGCACCATCCATGTGTGTCAAAGGTTCAACTTGCATCAGCAATCCCTTTCATAACATTACAGTTTACATAAAAAGATATAAAGGAATTCTTTAAAACTAACTGGGCGGGGGGGGGGGGGGGGAGAGAAATTTCTAACACAAACCTTTGTGGACTATAGTCCATAATCTGACCCAGTGAAGTGGACTGGAGTCCAAAAAAAGCTTAGGCTAAAAAAGAAAATTGTCACTAGTAGTCTCAAATGTGCTATAGCTATAGATCTGTGCGTGTGTGTGTCTTTTTATGCTGATACAGACTAACACAGCTGTGGTCTGGATATTATTATCCACAAATGGCAGAGGGATTTTGACTGAGGTGAGCTCTGAACTAGGGATTTTGCAGCTCATGTGTAAACCCCCCTTGGCCACATTAGCTCACATCTCCCTTATCCCTCAAGCTGTTCAAGATGAAACCAATGACTGAGTTCATTTAAGAATTTAAAATATGTTGTGATCAGTGCATGGATGGCTGATAATTTTATTTCTCTGTCTCTTTGGAAACTGGTAGAGCTATAGATGTGTCCAGCTGGCTGTGGTAATGGACTGGATCAAGCCTAACAAGCTTAGCTTGTTTTGGAAGGACTTGTACTCCTGTGATGGACTGGGGACCATTCAGATTAGTGTTGTTGTTGTTATATACTTATATCCCACCTGTATCCCAATATAAGGACTCAAGGCAGCTAACAACAAATTTACAACAGTACAATTTAAAAACAATACAAAAGCATTAAAAAGTATAAACATAAAGTTTAAAAACAATTAAACAAATTAAAAAGTTAAAACAATTACACATTAAAAATATTAAAATGTGTTAAAACTATATACAGACCAGACATCTGACTTGCACAGCATTTGAAAAGCTAACCTTCATCAGTTTAAAAAGCCTGATATCAATGAAATATAAATATAAATGATCAAAGATGTTAAAGTTGAAGTTATAACACACAGAGGATATAAATGATATAGTACACTGATTGTGAAGACAATAAGACTAAGTTGAAAAATAGTTGAGGACAAACTGGAGGTTCAGTGGAAGTCGATTGTATATATGTAAATATAAATTGAAAATGATATTAATATTTCATTGTAATATGTGTGAAAGAAAAGTACTTTTTAATAAAAATTCAGATTTAAAAAAAGCCTGATGGCACAAAAAATGCCAAAAGGAGAGCAGGGATGGGGTTATCCTGGCCTCTCGAGGGAAGGAGTTCAAGAGCCTGGAAGCAGCCACCAAGAAGGCCCTCTCCCTTCTTCCCACTAAAAGAGCCCAAGAGGGTGGTAGAATCATAGATTCATAGAATTATAGAGTTGGAAGAGACCACAAGGGCTATTCAGTCCAACCCCCTGCCATGCAGGAACTCCCAATTAAAGCATCCCCGACAGATGGCCATCCAGCCTCTGCTTAAAGACCTCCAAGGAAGGAGACTCCACCACTCTCCGAGGGAGTGTGTTCCACTGTCAAACAGCTCTCTCTGTCAGGAAGTTCCTCCTAATGTTGAGGTGGAATCTTTTTTCCTGGAGCTTGCATCCATTGTTCCGGGTCCAGAGAGAAGGGGCTTTCTGAATTATCTTAACACTCCAGTGGGGATCTTAAAGAGAGATACAGTTGTTTCAATAACCTGGACCCAAGCTGTATAGGGCTTTCTAGGTTAAAATCAAAACTAACAGACCAGCAGCCATGGAGCTGTTGCAATATGGGAGTTGTGTCCTCCCTGTAGTGAGGTCTTTGGGCCAACTGCAGTTTCTGAGCACTTTTAAAAGGCAGCCTCGCTACAGAGTCATAGCACTGTTGTTCTATTTTAACTGCTATGGTTTCGTCCTATAAAATCCTGGGATCTGCAGTTTAGGGAGGGACATTTAGAATTTCCAGCAAGAGATCATCAGTCCCAGGATTCCACAGAATGGAACTAAGACAATTAAAGTAGAATAATAGTGTGATAATTCTGTAGTGTGAATTATTATTATTATTATTATTATTATTATTATTATTATTATTCTTCACACTACAGAATTATCACACTATTATTATTATTATTATTATTATTTATATCCCGCCCCTCTGCAGAGCAATCGGGGTGGCTTAAAATATTAAAATTTCCATACATACATCCAGTATGCAATGATTTAATAAGAAATAACAAACAGCGATCAATATTTGTCATTTCCAGTTTCTGCCATAATAAATGTCCGGAAACCCAGGTTCATTGCTTGGAGGTAACTGCTGGATGTATCACTACCATTAGAACTTTGTGTGACTTCTGTGACACCAAGTGGCTTTTACCAGCTGAGGCTGGCATTTTAACTATCCCTCCCCTAGAGATTTTGGACTATCATAGCACACTGAAGACACACTTTCTATTTTGGCTATTGTGACACATTATAAACAGTCCAGAAATGGCAACAGTGCAAAATATGACAATGAGAATTTAGATTGATATTAAATTCTTGGAACACATTACACCAATCCCATCTCAATTTACATTGATGTTATATGTGTTCCAGATATAATTCAAAGTGCTGGTTTTGACCTATTGTACTTCATGACTTGGGATCTCAGTATCTGATGTGACATTCTCCTGCCTACCAATGCTCTCAGGCAGGGAAAGGGAGCCCATGGCAGTGCTCCCTTCGTTGTTGCTGTGTGCCTTCAAGTCATTTCCAACTTATGGCAACCCGAAGGTGAACCCACCATGGGGTTTTCTTGGCAAGATTTGTTCAGAGGAGGTTCGCCATTGCCTTTCCTTGAAGCTGAGAGCATGTGACTTGCCCAAGGTCACCCAGTGGGTTTCATGGCCGAGCCGGGAATCAAATCCTGGTCTCCAGAGTTGTTGTCCAATGCTCAAACCACTATCCCATTCTGGCTCTCTAGTACTCCTTTCCAGCCCCAGCTTTTACTAATGTCTCCAACCAGTGCAGTATTTACAGCTGAGAAATTGGTTTGCAGCTCAAAAATAAACTCTGGTTTGTAATTAGGCATACTCCTGAGTAGACATGCAAGGAGTTGAGCTCTGGTTTGCCTCCCAGAAACCTGTGGAACTGGGGCTTACTTCTGAGTTGGTACACATTGGACTGAGTTGTGTTTTGCATGGAAATAACCAAACAGGTAAAAATTTGCATGACTTTCATAGAGGCATAGCTGAGTTTCAATTCATTAGGAAGGTGCAGAGAGATGAGTCAGAATAACAATTTCTTATCATATAAAAGTGTTAATTTGTTTATCTACTGCCAGGGTGTTTTGTACTATCAGCGCCAGTTCTGAGAATGGCCAGTTTTAATAGCATAATTGTTAGTGCTAGTATTTTCTGCGTTTAATTTCCCTCTCTCCTCACTGTTACAACAATACCTCCAACTAGGAATCCTGAGATACCCGAAACTGTAGATAATACTTCATGGAGCTTATGAAGGGGCCACAGTCCACAAAACTTTATTTTCTGATGAATTTATTAGTCTTTAATGTGTCACAGAATTAATGATCATTTTTACTGCACCAGACTAGCATGACTATCTGTTTGGGAACAAATAATTTGGGTCTGATAATGTTCATAGACTTTCAGTTGCAGCAACATGTCTTCAGTAAACAGTGCAATAAAGCTTAAACTGGGAAAAAATGAAATTATCTTCCGCTAACCCCACTCTTACTGAGTATGGACGTTATCACACGGGGGCAAATCTGCTGGTTAATCCACACAAAACCCAAACAGAAACTGGATTAGTGCCCCGTGTTTGCACACGACATCGCACAGAAACTGGACAGAAAGTGGACAGAAACTGGAGTTAACGGAGATCTTTTGAAATTCGGTTGTTTGGAGGAAATGCAAATGCGCAATTAAGGTAATTTCGCATTTACCGTAATGTGATAGCCAAATGCGCATTTGGAAGCATTTCCCTTTAATTCATGGTTCACCCCGCTTCGTCCTCCGCTTCCAGGATCGGCCCAAGGAAAGGCAGAGGCTGACAGCTTTCCTTGGGCCGATCCTGGAAGCGGAGGAGGAAGCGGGGCCATCCTCCGCTTCCAGGATCGGCCCAAGGAAAGCTGTCAGCCTCTGCCTTTCCATGGGCCGATCCTGGCATTCCACTATCTGCGCATGTGCTAGAAGCTTATTTCTAGTTCATTTACGGGATTTTCTCACTTGTGTGTGAACCTTAAATGCGGTTTCAGCGGGAGCTTACTTTAATTGCGCAATTAAGGTAATTACGTGTGAAAGCCATTTGCGGAATCAAGGTTTATTTTCGGTTTATTTTCGGGATTTGTCATTTCCAGTTTATCATCGCTTTGTGGTCCACGTGTGATAACGTCCTATGCCTGCCTACAAAAGGCAAAGTAAGTAACAGCTGTCTCTGCAGTCCCTTACTAAGCGTGCATGAAAAGCAAAAGAGAAAAAAAAGGGAGAAAGAAAATAAGCTTGCCACACCAGCTACTCCCAGCACATTAAAAAGAAAGAGAGAGAGATCTGTAAGTATGGCCACCAAAATAGAAATCATAAGAAAAGTGGAAGCTCATGAAAGATTCCCCCCTCTCCAGATGCATTTTGATAGAAACCTTCAGATGGTTATTGAATGTGTTTAGAGGAATTTGACCAATATGATAAAGGGTCAGGAAATCAAGCCTTCTGAGGAAAAGATAAGGGATCTGGGCATGCTTAGCTTGAAGAAGAAAAGATGGTGAGGTGATATGAAAGCCATATTTGAATATCTGAAGGGATATCATGTAGAAGATTGAGTTTGTTTTCTGCTGCTCCAGAGACTAGAACTTGAACATTTAAATTACAAGAAAATTCTACCTCAACATTAAGAAAAACATCCTGATAGTGAAGACTGTTCAATAGTGGAATAGGCTTCCCTCAGAGGCCTTTAAACAGAGGTTGGATAGGCATCTTTCAGAGTCTTTAGTTGTGTATTGCTGCATGTGGCATGTGAATTTTATTTAGTTATTGCACCATTATCATTTGTTAGTTATTGTGCTTTCTCCCAAAATGGGATCCAAGGCAGCCTATAATAATTTTTTAAAGATCCAACTGAAACATTCATTTTCAAAAGTTAAAAAGGAATTAAGCATCAACATTATTAAAACAGCTAAAACACTTAAGACATATTTAAAACACAGTTCCAATAAAAAGCCTGTAATACAGTGCACCTCTTCACACACTGCAACTCCATAGTTAAAATTCAAACGCCTGCCAAAATAAAAGAAGCGGTTGGATTAGATGGCCTTTTCATTGCCTTCCATGTCTATGGTTCTGTGATTGGGAGTATAGTGAGCCCTTGGTATCCACTGGAGTTTGGTTCCCAGGCACACACACCCCAAAATCCATGGATGTTCAAATCCCATCAAATACAGTGGCATAGTAAAATGGTGTCCCTTATATAAAATGGCAAATCAAGGTTTGCTTTTTGGAATTTTTTTTTAAAAAATATTTTCAATCTATGGATGGTTGAATCAGTGGATGATTGAATCTGTGGATACAGAGGGCCAACTGTATTTTGTGCAAAGAGCAGGAGAGAGGGCAAAGCAAGGAGAAGATACCACGTTCCTACCAATCTGCTAGTTGCCATAGGAGGGAAGCTGCTTTGAAGATCTTATCCTAGGCTGCATCCGTACTGCAGAAATAATCCGGTTTAATCTCACTTTAACTGCCATGGCTTAGTGCTATGGAATTCTAGGAACTGATTCTGAATGCATGAAAAACAAAAGTGAATGAAAGGGAGAAAGAAAATAAGCTTGTCTCACCAGTATATTAAAAAGAGAGAGGGAGGGAAGGAGGGAAGGAGTGCTCTGGTGCCTCAACAAACTAGAGTTCCCAGAATTCCATAGTATTGAGTCATGGCAGTTAAAGTGGGGTCAAACTGGATTATTTCTGCAGTCCAGATGCAGCCACACGTTCCTACACTCTGGAGCAAATGGTTTTAAACAACACATGCATTTTAGCCCAAGCATCACAAGCTCAGTGTGTTCGGGGTGAGTCCCCCGAATACTACTTCCACCAACCAAGTGAATGCCACTCCTCTGAGACCTCCTCAGTACCCAGTGTTGGGGCAGACCAAAGCAATTGTCATCCCCTCCACCACCCTTCAAAACAGCCACATTGGGATGGCAATTTGGCTCTTGTTTTCACAACAGATTTTTGAACAAGGGCTGGGAGACCACCCAGCTCTAAAAGATGGCACAGGAGGCCCTTCTCCCATCTATCTCCCCTGAGGCAGTGCAGTTGTGCTGGGAATTCTTCTTGTCAGGTCCTGATAGACATTGGCTCACTTCCCGGGAAGAAGGCAAGCTGAAACGTGCCCTTTGGGTGTGAAGGCCTAAAGGGATGGAGATTCCAGAGGCAGGTGAAAGGGTGCCGCAGGGGGCCTGGCAGGCTGAGACACAGCCCCCTTTGCACAGCTTAACAACAACCAAAAGCACCTTCCTGGTTGTCTCTTAAGTGTTAGAAGTCATAAAAAAAGCTCCTCCTTAGCTTTTTGTCTACACTCTACAGTCACCAATCTTATTTATTTATCTCATTGGAACTGCCACCTGGCTGCCTAGCTATCTATCTGGAAACCTGGACTGCTTCGGTTTCTCTTTGCCTTGGGACAGCAACTTATTTTGTTTTTGCCACAAAGGATACTATAGGCCTAAGCAGACTGCCAGAAATAGTGCACATTAAATTGAGGCACTGCCCTGGCTCAGTGCTAGGGAATCATGGGAACTGTATTTTTTTCTGGGACATTGAGCCTTCTCTGTCAGAGAGCTCTGGTGCCACAATAAATTACATTTCCCATGATTCCCTAGCACTGAGCCAGGGCAGTGCCTCAATTTAATGTGCACTATTTCTGGCAGTCTGCTTAGGCCCTAAATTGCTAGGTGTATCCTTTTTTAAAGAAAAGAAGAAGGGAAAAGATGGTCTGTATCACCAACATCCTGTGAAAGGGAATGCGTAACATACGGACAAATGTATAAAGCGTGACCCAATGTTTTTTCCCCCCTAACTGAACTCTTAAAGGTATAGAAATTCTGTTTTGTTACACACATTGTCATATAATTTTGAGGGGGAAATCAGGAGCAGTTTTTATGGTTGAGAATCTGCATTATAAATAATAGCGGTTGCATCTGGCAGACGTTCTTCACGACTCCCCTGATTTTTAATCTTCCTGTTCCGGCAGATATACCCAGAATGAACAATTTCTAGGATGGTGTAGTGGTTAGAGTCAGCGTTGACTCTGATGGCAGTGGGGTGGTGAATCTCCTCTAGGATTTAGTCCAAATTTTAAAGGAGCCATCCAAGGGGTTGAATACTCTTTCCACAATAGGTTCAACATCTTGGATGGATCCTTTAAAGTTCAGAGAAAAGCACAGAGTACGTATATTTACTACCCTGCTCAGATGGAATCTAACAGGCAATGCTGTTTGTAGCGCTGAAGTAGATTTGGGAGGGCCAGTCACTTTCAGCTCGATCTCTCTCACAAGGTTGTTGTGAAGATAAAATGGAGAGGAAGAGAGCCATATATGCATACCATCTTGAGCTCAGGGGAGACAAACAAGGTTATTTTATTTTATTTTGTGTGCCTCCAAATAATTTCTGACTCATGGTGACCCTAAGGCGAACCTATCATAGGTTTTTCTTGGCAAGTTTCTTCAGACGGGGTGTGAAGGTGGTGTTTAACTGATTCTCAGATTATGTGGTAGAATAGTGTTGATGGTCGTGTGATGTGTTTTTATTCTGTTTGTTTTTAATTATGCTTTAAATGGATTTTAAATTGAAATTGATTTTAACTATTTAAATAGTAGCGCTGTCTAACTGTTTAACCTTTTCAGTGTACATTTTAGCCAACTTTAATTTAAAATTTTCCAAGCCATGTTCCTTCATGGGGAAAAAGCAAAGTATAAATTGAACGAATCAAAACGAACTTCTAACAATTAAAGAGAGACTTGCACATGTCTCTGTGACTGCTGTAGCTAGATGGCTCAAAATGTGAGAGTGTTTTTGGTTGTAATCCAAGTTGCAGCAGTACCCAGTTTGAAGCTGAAATTCAGCTGGGGGGAGTTTCCTAGAAGCGAAATGGGAGAGCCTGCTTATCACTCATCAGGAAATATTTTTAAAGAGCTAGAAAAATAAAAGAAGGCTCTCTCAGGCACTGCTTCTGAGGCTTTAAAAAGGGTGGGAGATCAGAAAGAGGTATGTGAGATAGGAGTCCTGGAATAAACAACATGAGGGAGTGGGGAAATAGGAGGCCCCATGGACCTATTTAGAGGTATCAAACACACAGATCCTGGCAATGCCAGGTACACTCCAGCTAGCAAATGAATAACCAATACATTTTTCTGGATAGCATCTCACATCAGAGACAGCTTTGTTCCCTTCCCAGGTATGCACTACAAACCTCTGTTTTACTTTCCCTTTGCTCTCTATGCCTTTTCTAGCATAATCTTATTGTATTTCTTTGCCTTTTTAAAAAAAATGTAGGGCATTGTTCTAACACTGGGTTTAAGTTAGTCAACTAACCAATACTTCTGCCTAGTGCGTCTCTGTGTTAGCACATCCCCCCCATCAATACCAGCTGAATTCTACAGAGAAGACAACACTTGAGATTATAGGCATAAGAGCACTGATTTGCCAAGCAGAGCAGAGGTCAGTCTTGTCTAAACATTTGCTGCTACTTTGCTCCAAGGAAACTCACAAGTAGAGCATCCTTGCAGAGAGATCCATTCGGCCCCAGGTTTCTCTCCAGCATCTGCCATTCAGAGGTCTCACAGAGACCACTGCCTCTAAATAAGTAGATGTATTTATTATTATTGCTAATAGAAGAACAAGAAACAATATCATCCTACGTAATTCAAATCTCCTATATTTCATTTCTGTGTGCCTTTCATCTCCCAGATGGCTCACAGATGAAATGGTTTAAAGAATTTTACAATAAAATTTTTTAAAACAATTAAAACAATCTAGCTAAAAACAGTATAAAATGACATAACACATACAGAAGGAGAAAAACATAATTAGAGCACACGATACATATTAAAAACTACTTGAATAAAAATGTATTTGCTGCTGAAAGGAAAGCAAGGAGGGGACCAGCCTAACCTCCTGTGGAAGGGAGTTCCAAAGGGTGGGAGCAGCCATTGAAGGGGCTCTCTCTTGCATCCTCACCAAGTGAGTCTGTGACGGTGGCAGGACAGAGAGAAAGCCTTCTGCTGTAGATCTTAGGACTTGCAGGTTGGTATGGAGAGAGATGGTATTTCAGAGAGTTTGGACCTAACCATAGGGCTTTATAGGTCATGACCAGCACTTTGAATTGTGCCCGGAAACAAACTGGTAGCCAGTGAAGCTGTTTCAACAAGAGAGTTATATGCTCCCTATAACTGGCCCCAGTCAGCATTTTGGCTGCTACATTTTGAACCCACTAAAATTTCCAAACAGTCTCCAAAGGCAGACCCACGTAGAGTGTGTTACAGTAGTCTAAAAAGGATGTAATTAAGGCATGTGTCACCATAGCCAGATAGATCTCAAGGAACTGATGCAGTTGGCGCACTAGTTGTAGCTGTGCAAATCCACTCCTGGCTGTTGCTGAAACCAGGGAGATTATTGCATGCCTTAAATCAGGAGTAGGCAACCTTTTTGAGCCGGGGGCCGGTCCCCCGAAGTCCTCCCCTCCGCCGGGCCGAGGGGGGGGAATGGTGGCACGTGCGCTCACATGTGCGCGTGCACTCCCCCACCGCCGTGTGCAACCCCTCTGCACGTGCTGCTGCCGTCACCGCCACGGCACGCACGGCTGCAGCCGCCTCTGCGCATGTCGCACCCACCATTTTGATTTCAAAAATGGCGGTCGCGACGCGTTTGCGCATGCGCAGGAGTACTGCGCATACGCAAACGAGTCACAGCCGCCATTTTGGAGAACAAAATGGTGGCTGCCACCCGCGGCCGCCATTTTGTTTTCCAAAATGACGGCCACAACTCATTTGCGCATGCGCAAGAGTACTGCGCATGCGGAAACACGTCGCGGCCGCCATTTTGGAAATCAAAATGGCGGCCGCGGCATGCACGGCCGCATGGCGGCCGAAATGTGAGGCGGTGGCGCACGGCGGCGGCGGCAGGGGTCCACCTGGGCCAGTAAGTGCCGGGACCTGGGCCGGAACCGGCCCGCAGGCCGTAGGTTGCCAGCCCCTGCCTTAAATAATACTCCTTACCTCTCCCAAAGTTAACTCTAATTCATGCTGTGGCCTTGTTCTATTGCATGGCTTTTGCAGCAGAGTCCAACTTCAGAGTAGATCCCTGCTCCAATGCGCATCCAAAAACATGCTCCGGCAGCCATTTTTCCACATCGGAACCTTCTGACTTAGAAAAATGGCCGCCAGAGCGCATTTCCCAATTTGCATTGGAGCAGGGATCTACTCTGACATTGGATTCTGCTGCAAAAGCCGTGCAATAAAACATGGCTGCAGCATGAATTAGAGTTAAATTCGGGAGAGGTAAGGAGTATTATTTAAGCCAGGCATGCGATAATCTCCCAGGGCATCCAGGCTCAGAGTTGAGTCCAGGAGAATTTTATTATAACAATAAATGACATGGTGGTCAGTTTTGCATGGCTGAGAGTCATCTCATCTAGGGTTCCTGATCTTTAATCATAAATCCTAAACTCCTTAATCTTAAATGGCAGAGGTCATTTAGTGATGAGAAGAATCATGCTTAAGAGGTATTTTCTTCATTACTATTTTGTCTGCCATGGTATTGAACACAAATCCCAAGACTGACCTGGTCTGAATTAATTCAAAGACATCAAGCAGCAATGGTGAGTCTCACTTCTTCTGAAAAAACAAAAGGGGTGGATGCACAATCCTATGTACATTTACTAATAAGTAAGTTCACTGATTTCAATAGGACATTTGTTGTTGTTTTACGTGCTGTCATGATCGCTTTGATTTGTGGTGCTCCTATAAATGAGACCTCCAAGACACCTTATTACCAGCTTTGCTGAGATTTTGCAAACTTGGGGCCTTGGCTTCCTTGATTGAGTCTATCCAACAGTAATGCAGTTTTCCTCTTTTCCTAACACTTTCTACTTTTTCTAGCATTATTGTTTTTTCCAATGTGTCATGTAATCTAATGATATGTACGATAGCCTCAAGTTTGGTAAATAAGACTAACAAGGCACACACCGTAATATATACACATAGGATCACAGCTCTGCTGGCTTACCTCATGGACATGTTCTTAGGCTAAGACAATGAAATGTTGCTTTCATATCTCGTCAATAAACTGAAACAACACTTTTCCTAGGGAAAAAGGTTGTGGGGTTTGTTTTTTTGTTTTGTTTTGTTTTGTTTTTTTGGAAGCACACTTCTGTGCATGTGATCAGGTATTAAATACAGGCTTTTAATTTAGCACAGAGAAAAGCTCACTTGTGCTCTTTCAGTATGGCACCCTAATTCTATTTTGTTATCCACTTCCTTTTGTTAATTATTTTTCTGTAGATTTGGCACTTGTTATGCTGACCTGATCGGTGACCTCTGCACCTATAACATGTTAACCAGCATGTGTGGGATGAAGGCTGAAAACTGTGCAAGTAAAGGCAGACAAATTCCCTGGCTTCATATGTCTTACACTGAAAAAGTTAGTATGGATGATATTCTTCCCTGTTTTCTTGTTGTTTCACTCTCTGTGACAGAGACTTTCATAATGCTCTCCTTCTTATACTCAGATTCTACAAACCCCAATCCCAGGGTATTTTCAGATGTGGTGGGAATTGTAGTGGCACAAATCAAAAGTAATGGCAGCTAGTCCATCCTTTCCTCCTCAGTGAAGCTCTTGTAAAACACATCAGTCCTATAGCACCTTAATAACTAATCAGTTTGATTGGCCTTCAGCTTTTGGGGAGTACAGTTCACTTCATGAGAGCCAGAGTGGTGTAGAGTGTTGGACTACGACTCCAAGAGACTAGGGTTCAAATCCCCTTTCAGCCCTGGAAACTCTCTGGGTGATCTTGGGCAAGTCACCTTCTTTCAGTCTCAGCAGAAGGCAATGCCAAACCATCTCAGAACAAATCATGCCAAGAAAACCCTGAGACATCTTGTTGTTCGTGTCCATGTCATTTCTGACTTATGGTGACCATAAGGCAGCCCTTCCTTGGGGGATTCTTAGCAAGATTTGTTCAGAGGGGATTTGCCATTGCTTTACTCCAGGGGTAGGCAACCTAAGGCCTGGGGGCCAGATGTGGCCCCCTGAGGCCTTTGGACCAGCTCCAGGCCGCCCCCTGCCGCCGCCGCTGCCCGCCATGATGATATTAATTATTGTTGTTATTTTTGTTCTTGGGGTTTTCTTGGCAAAATCTCCACAGGGGGTTTGCCATAGCTTTTCTGGGGCTGAGAGAGTGTGCATGCATATATTTTTTATTTTTTAAAAAAATAATTTTATTTATTTATTTATTTATTTATTTATTTTGGGTGCTTCAGCCCCCCAATTGTCTGAGGGACAGCAACTTGGCCCCTGGCTCAAAAAGGTTGCTTACCCCTGCTTTACTCAGAAGAGGGGAGAATGTGATTTGGTTAAGATCACCCAGTAGTCTTCCATGGCTGAGTGGGGAACTGAACCCTGGTCTCTACACTAAAAACACTACCCCATGCTCACACTCAGGTTCACCTTAGGGTCATCATAAGTTGGAAATGATTTGAAGGCACATGTCACATATAAACAATTGACTTCATTAGCTGCAATGCAGCATAGACTCAGTGGGCAGATATTTGTACATGTGCTGTGGTGGAGGGGGGTCTAGTGGAGAGGGAAAGACAAAAGGTACAAGTACACTAATGATCTGTTGTCCTTAAGAGAGGTGCCAATAGATGGAGTAGCATTCAAACAATATCTTGAGCTACTTTTGCCTCCATTTTCTCTTTTCAGCGGCTATTAGGAGATGAGCAAAGGAAAGGAAACAGCCCTCTGGGAATGACTCAGTTCTCAAAGCTTGTATTGATAGTGAGAATCCATTTTGGACTTTCATAGAACAGATCTAATAAGGCTCTGATGTTAATCTGAATATTCTCTCAATTGGAGGTGTTATGCAGCACCTGGGTAAGTGACTGATAAATTTGGTGAGGGTTGGTATTTGTGAACTGGTGTTTCAGGCTCTTTTGCAGAATACAGATGCTGTGCCCAGAATGGATCCTAGAGAGTGATTTTTCTTGTGTGGCTGGCGCATTTGGTGGGAATAGCCTAGATGGAAGCTGGCGTTCTAGACCATTTCAATCTGTTCTAGATGGTTTTGGGAACTTGAATGGTCAACAAAAACATGATTTTTGACATGCTTCAGTTCTAAAGTGTTGTTTGCAAGCATCCCCAAAGCATGCCTATACTTTCGGCATCAATCTCATTCAACAATGACTCATTTTGACCCATTCTAGTTTTTACCCATTCATTATTATGTCCCTTTGAGTAGAATCCTCTTAGGGATTTCTTGGCAAGATTTGTTCAGAGGAGGTCTGCCACTGGCTTCCTCCAAAGCTTAGAGAAGATGACTTGCTCAAAGTCACCCAGTGGGTTTCCACAGCTGAGCAGGGATTCAAGCCCTGTTCTGCTAATCTAACACAAACTACTAAACTATGCTGGCAGGGGGAGGGGGTTGATTGTTTGGGAAAAACTCAACCTGACTTCAATGTGCTCAGCCATCTGTTGAAGATCAGAAAATCCACAAATATACAACCAGCTCAAACAAACTACAATGGCTTTGGGTCCCATCTGGGAAGAAAGGCATGCTTTAAATCAAATCAAGTCATTTGCAGTTTGGTGCAATGTGTGAAGCTGTAAATGTATGCTTGATCAAAACAAGAAATGAGGGCTTGGTCTGCATAAAAGCTGGATGTACAGTCCCCATAAGAGCTGAAATTCTCAGTACTCTTCTCCAGCACAACATCTCAAATGAGTTGATTTTCTTCTTATTGGTTTTCTTCACTGTCCAGCTCTCACATTCACACATGGTGATGGGGAATACTATGGGTTGGGTTGGATGATCTGACTTTAGTGTCCAGTTGTATATCTTTACTTTTTAGGATCTTGTCTAGTTCTTTCATTGCTGCCCTTCCCATTTCTAGTCTTCTTCTTATTTCTTGACTTCAGTCTCTGTTCTGATTGATGTTTAATCCAAGGTACAGGAATCTTTGGCTATTTCAATTTTATTGTTATCTAGTGTGAATTCTTGTAGATCTTCCATGGACTTTTTAAAAAAAATTCTTAATGTGGAGCATTAAGCCTACCCCCGCACTTTCTCCTTTAACTTTCTTTAGTAATTGGTCCAGGTCTTTGTTATTTTTTGCTAGTAGTATGGTGTCATCTGCATATCTAAACAAATTTGTTTAAACTATCTTATCTACTAGTGAGCCAGTATGGTGTAGTGATTGAGCACTAGACTCTGGAGACCAGAGTTTGATTCCTCACTTGGCCATGAAACACACTGTGTGAACTTGGGCAGTCACACTCTCTCAGCCTCAGCAAACCTCCTCTGAACAAATCTTGCCAAGTAAACCCAATGATAGATTAGCCTTAGGGTCACCATAAGTCAGAAATTACTTGAAGTTACACAGCAACAACAAACTAGCTACTCGGGCATTTTACTGAGAACATTTTATTGCTAGGGAATCATGGGAACTGTAGTTTATTGTGGCACCAGAGCTCTCTGACAGAGAAGGCTCAGTGTCTCAGGGGGAAAAAAATACAATTCCCATGATTCCCTAGCACTGAGCCAGGGCAGTTAAAGTGGACCCAAGCTGCATTATTTCTGGCAGTCTGTAAAGCAGGGGTAGGCAACCTTTCCCCTTTAAGGGCCGAGGGACTTCAGCTCCCAGAAGCCTCAGCCATGTTGGCCAATAGTCCCATGTTGGCCAATAGCTCCTGGGATTCTGGGAGCTGAAGTCCCTCGGCCCTTAAAGGGGAAAGGTTGCCTACCCCTGCTGTAAAGAAAGGCCTTTAGTCATGTCCTCCCAACATTTCTCTTGAATTCCACAAAGTCCTCCACCGGGAGCCTCTGCCCTTGAAGCCATGCATCATCTCCAGTTCCACCAGTGTCTTCTCGCTCTTTGACTGGGTGGTGCCCTCCTTTTTCTCCTGGAAGGTCCTCCTTGGCAGAGGTGAGGAGGACCCACCGGGCCACTCTGGGCCTTTCGGGGATGGAGGGAGGAGGAGGAGGAGGAGGAGGAGGAAGAGCAGGGGGTCTCTAGGACCCAGCGGTGGTCTGCGGTCCCCTCCCCTCCCTCCCTCCCTCCCTCTTTCTGTCTTCTATTGTCTGAGCGGCGCTGGTCCTCCTCTTGCTCTTGCTCTTGCTCTTGCTGCTGCTTCTGTGCTGGGGATGCTGGTGGTCCTATGAAGCGCTCCGGCGGAGGCAGGAGGATGGGCTCCCGCTGGCTCCTGCTGGCCCTGGCCGCCCTCGCCTCCTCCCAGGGCCCCCCAGGTCAGTCCTCTGCCCCTCTGCCTCCATGGAGAGGGAGGAGAGGGGTCCCCAGGTCTGGGTCTGGGTCTGGGTGGGAGTCCCGCCTGCCCCCTTGGTCCGGGGGAAGGAGCTCCAGCCTGCCCTCTCCTCCTCCTCCTCCTCCTCCTTCCCCCCAAGAAAGCTATAATCTCCCCCTACCCACCGCCCACCCAAAGTCACTTGTTGGCATTGGACCCCCCCCCCCAAGAAAAGGGGAGCAGGTGGCTCCCACAAGAAGAAAGGGAGACAGGGGTCTCACAAGAAAAGGGCTGGGGCAAAGGACTCTTCCCCCCCTCCCCCAAGAAAGAGGGAGACAGGGGACTTACCCAAGAAAGGGGGGCAGGGGATGTAACCAAGGAAGGAAGAGGGAGACAGGGGGGCACCCCAGGAAAGGAGGAACAGGGGAGCACTTCAAAGAAAGGGGGAGCTGGGATACTTAGAGAAAGGGGGAATCCTTAAAGAAAAGGGAGCAGGGGACCCCTAAAGAAAGGGGGCAGGGGACTTCAAAGAAAGGGGGAGCAGGGGATCTTTAAAGAAATGGGAACAGAGGTCCCTAAAGAAAGGGGGGCAAGGGATCCTCAAAGAAAGGGAGGAGCATGGGATCCTTAAAGAAAAGGGAGCAGGGGGTCCCTAAAGAAAGGGGGGCAAGGGATCCTTAAAGGGAGACAGGGGACCATTTCAAAGAAAGGGAGAGCAGGAGACCTACCCAAGAAAAGGGGTAACAGGGGACCCGCCCCCCAAGAAAGAGCAGCCTGTGTCTCTTGGGATCTGTCCCTCGCGTGTTAGAGGGAGCCCCTGGGGGGGCCGGTCCCTCCTCCTCCTCCTTTTCCGAAGGCTCCCTTCCCTTCCCATCCCTTATTTATTTATGTATTTATTTATTTATTTATTTATTTATTTCCTGAGTGAATTAAGAATGGAATTCCTCAATTGAGATTTGCATTTGATGCCCTGAGTGGTTTTCAGTTGGGTCTGTGTCCCCCCTCCCCCTCTTCCAATATTGCATGTGGATCAGTATTTGGAAATTAGACTTCTTCATCTCCAAATGTCTTATTACTTTCCTAGGGATGGTGTGTGTGTGTGTGTGTGTGCCAGTCAGCATTGCTTTTGTTTGTTTATTTCTTTATTTCATTTGTACGCCGCCTTCCTCCCAGAAGGGACCCAAGAAGGCAGCTCCCAGATAAAAACATTAAAAACAACAAAAATTGCAATACAATTTAAAACAGTTTTTTAAAAAAATCATCTCAAAACAGTATAACATTAGATTCAAATCTACAAAATTGAAAAAGCATAGCTAAAGCACACATACGCCATTAAAAAAAAATACACAAACCTGCCCTGGTTTGAATTCAAAGATATATAGCCGTGTTAGTCTGTAGACTTCAGTAGGTAGAGAGATCTCGTAGCCCCTTTTGATTCCTAAAGAAATGGTGCAAAATTGGAGAAGAACAGCTTTATTTTGTCATCGATCACCTGGTATATTAAATATATGTTTATGTGTGTTCTATACATAATTATGTATTAAATGATGTATTCAATATATCTTTATATATTTATATGTGGCTCCAACCTTTCCTAAGGGTGTGGGGCACAGAAAAAGGTTGGGAACCAGGGCTTTAGTGGGAGGGCAACCTGCTGCTGGAGGAACCTTGGAGTGGGGCTGGGGGAGGCAGGGGGGGATCCCCCCCAGGGCTTTCCCTTGTCATGCAAATGCCTTCCCTTGGGTCCACTCCTGCTGTAATTCAATTAAGCTTTTGGTGACAGACCCTCCCCTCTTCCAGCAGGGCAAGATAAATCTCCGCAGGGCATCTTTCCCTCCAACACACACCCACACCTATTGAAGATGGGCAAACCAAATGGCTCCAGCCCTGTGGCTGACACCCCTTCCCTTGGGAAGCCCAAGCCAATAAAGCTAAATCTGGAAGAGAGAGTGCACCAGCCTCATCCCTTCTCCATCCCACCCCCACCAGCGGCATTTCACCCCTAGAATTATCCACCCAATTCTGTTCCTTCTCTCATGAGCCCTTGCCATCCCACCTTTTGAAATAGCTCTTCTCATCTGGGCACCTGTGGGGATTTATTTCCGTTCACTCTCTGCCCCATGGATGTTTCTGTCTCTTTTCATGTAGACAAGGTTAGGGGTTTTTCTGGGGAGAGGGAATCATTGCGCACAAAGGTTTGCAAGCAGAAGGTGCTACTAGGATGGTGGGGTGCTGTGGTTTTCTTAAACATTTTTGGTGGTGGTATGTGTGTGAGAGAGAGAATCCTCCAGATAGAGGATCATATAGAGAGTTCATATAGCGATCTCTCTATGTGATTATTTATGATCATATCTCTATATATGATCTCTCTATCTGTATTTCTCTATATATGATCTCTTTCTCTCTATACTATATATACATATATTTGATATAAGGATATATACTTATATGGGATATATAAGTCTATATATATGATATAGACAAACTGTCTATATATATGATATAGACAGATCATATAGAGGCTCATTGGTGGCACTTTGAAGGACCTTGCATGGGAGTGGGTCCTCAATTGAATGTGCCTAAGAGAGCATCTCTGTGAAGACAATAACTAAACATATGTGTGACATCACCCATCCCCAGACAGCTGCCCTCCAGGTGTGTTAGTCAACAACCCCCATCATCCCCAGCTGGGTATGATGGGAGTTGTTGCCCAGCACATTGGAACTGGTACAAACAGTTACCCACAGTCATCCCTCTTCTGGTGTAAAGCCATGTAAGGCGGTGGGTACACAACATGTCCCTCAGTTCTCACTAGCTTAAATCTCACTATGTGCCTGTGTGTTTAAGAGCTATTTCATGAAGAAGAAATGGCACTAGTGGTGTTTGGTAGTACGTCCACAGGTGTGCTTGCCAGCATATCTCTTGGTTTGGGATTTGGCCACAGAAGGATTTCCCAACATTACAGTGTTCCTCCTCTCTGAGAATGGATCCTTATTCCATTAAGATAAAGTGGATTAAGCCCTGGGCTGGTTTGAGTGTAAGGATGCTTCTGAGCTCAACGTCACTGGGTTTATTTTATGGTGAATTTGCTGCTGTTTGCCATCGAGTTGGGTCATATTGAACAAATCTTGCCCCTTCATTAAAGAGGAGGGAGTTGTGCAGTGGCCAGGGAACTTGGTTCCTGTCCCCAAATGTTGCATGGATTGGGTGTGCATTTGTGTGTTTTGTATTTATAATTTGTAGTGCCCACTTTGGATGTGATTGAAGACCCGGTGGATGTTGCAATGAAGGTTAAAGGGGCTGTAGAAGATAGGAAGGGATTCTTGTGGCTAAGATAAGAGAATGTGTGTGTGAGAGAAATAGAGGGATGTAGTAGGATTTTTTTTTTGGCGGGGGGGGGACCGCCATCACCACCACCACTCAGCCTGGTCACCCCACCAGTCACTTTGAAGGGAGCTAGATCAGCACAGAATGAAGAAGGGAGGTTATATCTGAATCAGGTTGTCAAGCTGAGGAGGGAAGAATTGATGGAAGAAATCGATTAGCCGAGAAGGGAGCAGGGTGACAGAGGTCATCCCCGAGGGGAGGAAGAAGCCAAATTTGTAAAGAGCCCACTTGTTTCTCCCCCTTCCTTGACATGGAAGGGTGTGATGTCATGGTATCTCTCTGCCATCTGCTCCTTCTTCAGGGGGAGCTCCTGCAACCCAGAGCCTGGGGGAGGAATGATAAGAGATCTCCACAGGGCTCAGCATCATTTCAGAGACTCATTGTTCAGAGGGGTAGGGATGGTTGGGTATTTTTGTTTGATGCTCTGCATACATATCGTACAGAGGAACAGATGAGGATGCAAGGGAACTCTCATTTATGGAGGCTGAATTACAGCCTTAGTTTCACTGCACCCTCTGTCTTCTCTCTCAAACTCTCCCCATGTACAATGTTGGAGAGCAATGTCAGTATTCTCTAAAATTGGTGTATTGTTCTATAGATTAGAAAAATTAATTTGCTTTTTAGACTAGCATTTGAAGGATCTGGTCAGTGGCTGGAGGATCCTACCTGTCTATCTATCTATCTATCTGTCAGAACTGAGAGTTTCAGGGAGTTGTCCAAAAACTTTTCCTTACTCTGCATGAACCACATTAAAAATACAATTTGTCCATTTTTAGTTCCTCTCCTGATCCTTTAAGCCCTACACTTTCATACCAGATCTCTGGGTTCTGTCAAAACTCAGGTTGAGGGGGAGGAGGAAAATGTACTAAAAATAATAAGCGTTTTTCAAATCATTCAAGGAAATTGAATAAAATACTTGGTTTTGCAAATCTTCCTTCTCTCCAGATTTTTTTTTTTACCTGAACCTGTTTTTCACCATTTTGTTTTTTGGACCTTCGTGTGTGTGTGTGTGTGTGTGTGTAATGATATTTCTGTGTGTGCATGCACATGTATGCCTGTGTTTACTCATCCTTTGGTGAGTAATAATATCTTGGTAAGGCACCTCCCAGTTCCCAGTGCTGGAATGTCACATGCACAGTCGTAGAGGTTACTCCAAAAATCACTGACCATCTAAAAAGACTTGGCTTTTTAGACAGTGTAGTGTAAATAGTTTGAGTGTTGGTGTGTTAGACTATGACTCTGAAGACCAGGGTTCGAATCCTGATTTACCATTTAAACCCACTGGATGACCTTAGGCAAATCACATTCTCTCAGCCTCAGCAGATGGCAATGGTAACCCCCCTCTGAAGAAACTTGGCAGGAAAACCCCATGATAGGTTCACTTTAGGGTAGCCATAATTTGGAAATGACTTGAAGGCACACAACAGCAACAACAAATAAAACCACCCAGATCCCTGAGGCAAGAATTATGTCTTCAGTTTGGTTCCTCCAGTAATATCTGAAATCTGAGTTCAGCACCATCCATGCTGGGTGGCCACCTGTTTAGCCTGGAGCAATTTCTGAGACAAGATAGTGTCCCTGAAATACCTGAAGGGAGAAGATAGAGCAGGCATGTTATCTCTTGCTGCAGAAGGCAGGAAGAGAACCATTGGGTGAAAACTGCAAGAAGGTAGATGTTTGGTAAAACACTAGGGAGAACCTCCTAATGCCATGAAATGGTTGACTCTGGAACAGACTGTTTTGGACAGGAGCATGAATGTCTTATGGATTCTGTAGTTGCATCCTGAATTGAAGATTCAGAATTGATCAAGGGCTGAACTTGATGATCTCAAAGAACCCTTCCAATACTATGATTCTTACCTGAATTTAAACCATCCCTGGCCAATAATAGCAGAGCATCCATGCTGGTAGTTTGGAAGGGAGATGGTTGTGCATTCAAATCATGCAAGCCCAGCAATGTCTGTGACTTCAGCCTACACTGGTTCCTGCCATCCTGGATCTTAGGTTGTATGGCTGCCAAAATTTGGTTTGGCTTGTACCCTTATTACTAGATGCATTCAGTCCTGGAAGCATACTGGATGTGTACTGACCTATCCATGAACACTACTGCAACAGTTGAATACTCTCTTCATGCTTCTGCACTCACCTAGAAGAAAGGGAAGGAGTCACTAAAAAGACAGGAATGACATCCCTATTGATATTGTATGCCATCCAAATCAACCATTGACCAAACGGGGGTTGCAGTCAAGAAATTAGGAGAAGACTAGGAATGGGAAGAGCAGCAATGAAAGAACTAGACAAGATTCTAAAGTACAAAGATCTAACACTGAACAATAACATGATCTTCCAAACCATCATATTCTCCATCACCATGTATGGATGTGAGGGGTGGACAGTGAAAAAAGCAGATAAGAAGAATAAATTCATTTGGGATGTGGTGCTGGAGAAGAGTACTGAGGATACCGTGCACAAACATATGGGTCCTTGAACAGATCAAGCCTGAACTCTCCTTGGAAGCCAAGATGACTAAATTGAGGCTGTTGTACTCTGACCACATCAGGAGAAGGCATGACTCACTAGAAAAGACAATAATGCTGGAAAAGGTGGAAGGCAATTGAAAAAGAGGAAGACCGCATGCTAGATGGCTAGATTCAATCATGGAGGTCATAGGCCTGAACCTCAGGGACCTGAGCAGAGTGGCTGAGGATAGATGTTCTTGGAGATGTCTTGTCCACAGGGTAGCCACGAGTTGAGGTTGACTCGAAGGCAGTTAAGAACAAAAACTATAAAATGTATGTTAACATGGGCAAAACAGGTCATTAGCAGGGAATAAAGGATAAAGTTGGGTTAAATAGACTGTGCTCCTCTAACTGGCTTTTATTCACAGTGAAGCTATACTGCACTTTGTGGCAGCAAGAGGATTAAGGTCTCATAGAAGGCATCCAGTCCTCTTTCCCTTTTATCTTGTGTTGAAGTTTCCAATCTGCTTATGCAGTGTGATCTTTGAAAAACTGACTGTACATTAAGAGCACGAAGTTGAAATGGAATTAAATTTTTGGTTTTAGATCAAGTAAACCAGGGTTCAAATCTCCACCTAGCCAGGAGGTAACCCACCATGTATCCTTCAGTATCTCTCTTATCACTTCACATTATAGGGCTCTTATGAGAACAAAATAGGTAGTTAACATGGACTGGTGGGAAATCATGGGATTTGTAGTCCAAAACTTTTAGAATGTGCCAGGTTGGGACAGATTGTTGTATGCATTGCACTAACATCCATAGTAGAAAGGTGAGGTACAGCAATCTATATGTGGTGTGTGTGTGTGTTTAACTTAATTTTGGCAGAGTACTTCAGCATACTTGAATATAGCATTTGGAGGTTTGGGATTTTCACCTTTTTATAAAATTGGAAGTTGACTGTTGAGAACTGCTTTTATGTAGGGCTGGCCAACATTGGGCACAGTAAGATGGCTGTCTCAGGTGGCAGATACTGGGGTGTGCTTCCTTAAGCTGCCATGGCAGCCTGTATCCCTTTGCCATTTTTGAAAAGATTCAGGTGCAAGTCTCATCAGCTTCTACATGTCATGCAGCAAAATGTCTTGGGCTGTCCCTACTTTTATCACAGTACAATGACCTGTTCTCTCTCTGCTCCGCGGGCTACTAACAGCTTTGGCAACCATCCCATGTTCCAGCAACAGTACCAATAGGGCTTGAACCCTCCCCGTACGTACAGATGGGCATTTCTGTATCTCACTTAGATTGCATCTGTGAAGGCTTTCTCTGTTTGCCAAAACAGCTGGAGATGGCATTATTTCTGAAGAGTAGCTGAAAAGCAGTGAGACTCGAGGAATCAGCCTTGAAAAGCTTCCTACTGGCAGATGCACATAATACAATTCCCATGCCCTGATGGACCACTGCAAATATCCCCCCTATGGATAATCTACTACTTCTACTACAAAACGCGCACAGACACCCTCAGGCAAGGGACATGCTGCTCTTCTTTCCAGATAAAGAATAGCTCTAATTAGGTTTCAGTTAATTAAAAGCAGCATCATTATAATTTTTAACATTGTTTGGAAGCTGGGGAAATCCCAGTTAAAGCCAAACCTTGGATTGCTTTAAAAAAAAGCCCTCGCTATTTCTCCCTTGTTCATCCGATAGCTTTAAAATGGCTGCTTTGAAAAACCTTAGATCCCAGGTGTTTCTAGAAATATTGATAAAACCAAACCAGACATATTAGCGAGTAGGTAAGAAATTTTAACTTGGTACAGTTGGCGGATGTCAGTAGGGCTGTGCTTGTTTATGTTCACAAAGCACCTGCTGAAAATCCCTTAAAATGGCATGCAGTTTTAAAATGGAACTTAAAAAAATGGGGGGGGGGACTACCTACAAAACAAATACTACGTATTTAAGATTGCACAAGCTTATAATAAAAGCTTCAAGGCTTTGTTTCTGCTCCCCAACCCCTTACTAGTGCTGTCTGATCAGAATGCCAAAAAATAAAGGAGAGAATGTAACTGCAGTGTCCAGTCTGTAATTTTGGGAAAGATGGGTGTCCATTGTGTTCAGCAGAGCTTTGGGGTAAAATGAACTGCATCTCTTAAAATGATGCCTCTCCATTATCCCTAATCCTGGCTTTTCCCTGCTTAATTAATGTGGACCAGTCCTTTGCCACCTTCTGGAGTACTCCTTCTCATTGAGAAAAAACCCTTTCTACCATTGGGGTTGTCAACAGCATCTTTCAGAAGTCTGACCTGGACATGGCTTATTAATTCCATGGAGAGCAATCAAAGGGAGGAGTGTGTGTGTTTCTGCTGACAGCCGGTCATTTCTTTAGCAATGGGCAGCCATGGCTGCGTAGCCCAATGAATTAAATGGTCTAACTAGAATTGCCTTTCTCTCTCAGCTACTTGGCTTTCATTCCCTTTTCTCATCTCATGGTGTGCTCATACCAATCTCTGGGTACCCAGAGAATTCAAGGGAAGATAAGGCTTCAATTTCTAAAGGAAGAAAGCCGAAATGCAACCGGCTTCCCCCCACGCAGGTTTATATAGGGTTTTCTGTGAACATTATGAAGGCAGATTTGTTAGCTCAAGGTACTCCTGATAATCGGATTTGTCTTACAAAAGGACAGTTTTCCCCCTTCTACAATTCACATTCATTGTTGTTGTGTTTCAGAATGTGTTTTGTGCTTTTGGGTTGTTTAAATGTAATGTATTTAAATCCTCCTTCGTGAAAGCATTCTTTTTTCCCTCTTCTATTCAAAAGGCAGCTAAGATTTTAGCAAAAGAGTGTGGCACGGTTGACCCAGCCAAGGGTGGAAAATGGCTAGTGCATGGGTGGGCAATTGCAGTAGGTCCAGGGGGCAATTTTCTGCCTCTGGGAATCTCCATGGGCACACAAACTGCTAAAAATGTTTTAAAAAACAACAAGAAGAACCTAAAATAAATGGCTGCAATTCCACATTTTTTTTAAGGGTATTTTGGTGGGGCTGGAGACATTGCAATCTATTTAAAAGGTGAATTGCTTCTCCTGGAATGTTTCTGTGTGTACACCCTATTCCCAACCCCCCATCTACCATTTTGTATTGTATCCACATTTCTAATATACTCCCAGGTGAGAATGGAATTACAGTACTGACTGCAAACTGCTATAGAGCTACACTCAAAGAAAGGACCTCCGTTTGAAAAATGTTTATAATGCACAGCCATTTAGATTACCATTGTATATACACTTCAACATTTCACATATGAAAACTGAGATGTGTACGGCCAAGATGGCAAATGGAAGAATATACCAGCTAAGAGAGGCCATTTATTCCCACCTAAGCTTACTAAGAAGCGCAGGATCCTGCCCCTCCTCTCCTCTCCCCCTGGTGATTCAAGTGCAAACTACTTTTACAATTCGAATACAGGACTTTATCACACAGGGGAAATCTATAGTTTATCCCATACAAATCGCGAAAAAACCGCGTAATTACGCACAGCGATTTCACACGACGTTGCACAAAAACTGCTATTAAAGTGGTCAGAAAGTGGTGTTATCCCAGATATTTTTACTTTCGGGATTTTAGTGAAAATGCATTTTCAATATTACTGTAATTGCTCTAGTGTGAAAGTCAAATTTGGTTTATTCACACAATAACACTTTTACTTCCTGTTTTGCTTGGGCAACAAACATGCCAGGCAGACATGAGCCTCTCTTTCTCTTTCTGCGCATGTGCAAGTAAACCATTTCTAGTACATTTATGGATTTCTTTCACTTCTGTATAAAATGTAAAAACGCCTTTTTACCGCTTTTCGCGTTATTTCGCATTTATTCTAATTACATGTGAAATTCATTTGCGTGATCAAGCTCTATTTTCACTTTATTTTCGGGATGGTTTATTTGCGCTTTATTATCTTTTTAAAGATGAAACTGGGCCCCGTGTGATAAAGTCCACAGTTTGTAACAATCAAAGTAAGCTGAGAACAAAGGCAGAAAGTGGAAGGAAGCAAGAGAAGCTGGTACGTTTTAAAAGCAGGTGGAAAAGTGGAATGACAGAGGATTAATTTGGATTATCCCTACCATATCAGGACAGTTGAAGGGTATTTTAAGTTTTTCACATGGGGGAAATCCCATGCAAAATCGCTGCTTTAAAATTAGAAAAAAACCGCAAAAGCGGTCATGATTACACATGACGTCGCTGTTAAATTGATGTTAAAAGGAGGTTAATCCGAACGAAACCCCCTAATTTACACTTCTTTTTACTTTCGGAAAAACCCGAAAGTAAAAATGAGGGGGTTTCGTTCAGATTAACCTCCCTGTTAACAGTGCTTTTACTTTTCACACAGTGCAGAACGGGAGAAATCCCGTTCATTAAAAGCTTCCGCTTTTGCGTTTTTTTTTTTGTTTGTTTGTTTTTTTTTGTTTTTTTTTACTTTAAAGAGCGATTTTGCACGGGGCTCCCTGTGTGATAAACTCCATAGAGTCATAGAGTTGGAAGAGACCACAAGGGCCATCCAGTCTAACCCCCTGCCATGCAGGAACTCAAAATCAAAGCATCCCCGACAGATGGCCATCCAGCCTCTGTTTAAAGACCTTCGAAGAAGGAGACTCCACCACACTCTGTATGTGTACCTGGGAAGAAATCACATGGAATTTAGTGGGGCATGTCTGAATAGATAGGCATCGAACTGTGATGTTAGCTACTCTACTAATTTTAGTCTTCAGGGATGCAGGAGAGAGTGCTGCTGCTTTTGTATCAAAATGGTACCACCCATGCACAAGATGGTAGCATCTATAGACTCAAGGGAATCTAGAAGTTTGCAGAGGGGAATAGGGGAAGGAAACAAAACAGCCTAATGAGGACTCACTGAGCATGTTCAGTGTGTGTGTGTGTGTACGTGTGCTACTTTTGTTGAGAGAACAAAAAGTGGGTGAGAAGAAGAGTGAAACAGCAGAGTATCCTGGAAAATTGGCCAGAAGTGGTCTGTTCTCAGCCAAGATATTTTCATTGTCCTTTCCATCACAGCTTCAGTGTCCCTTTCAGTAGCAGCATAGCTCCCATCAGCATATATGTGAAGCTGGGATTCTTTTCCCCAGAGTGGATCACTTTACACTTCCTTACACTGAACTGTATGATTTTTCTCTTAAAGAGCTTCAGGGCTGGGAGATAGCTTTGCCTCTGAAATGTTGGAGCGCTGCTGCTAGTTAGTGTAGAACCTGTGCAGAAACGGGGCTTTAAATTAAACAAAACCCGCAAAAGCAGGTGTTTTTTCAGACGACGTCGCTGTTAAAAGGAGGTTAATCCGAACGGAAATTAGACAAAAACTGCTTCTTTTTACTTTCGGAAGATCCCAAAAGTAAAAAGAAGCAGTTTTTGTCTAATTTCCGTTCGGATTAACCTCCTTATAACAGCGCTATCACATTTCACACAGGGCAGAACGGGAGAAATCCCGTTCATTAAAAGCTTCCGCTTTTGCGTTTTTGTGGGGTTTTTTTTACGTTAAAGAGCGATTTTGCACGGGGCTCCCCGTGTGATAAACTCCATAGCTGTGGAGGATGGAAGTAGTATTCCATAGCTGTGGAGGGGGTCAGGTTGCTAAAGCTAGTATAGGCAATATTAAACTGAATTCATCAGTAGCCTGGTGCAACATCAGAATTATTGTCATTTAGTTTCCTGACTGAAAACTGGGCTTCCCAAAAGGCAACTCCATGGGATAGAAAAATAGAATAGCAAGATGTTTACACAGTTTTCTCCCATTATTGAAATGTCTTGACGTGTTCTTTGGTGGAAGAGAAATATACATAAATTGTTTGTGCAAGAACACCTCTTTGTGCAAATATATTTCTCTACAGCAGGCCTGCACAGCATATGGCCCGGGGGCAACATGTGGCCCGCCAGAGGGTTTCAGGCAGCCCGTAAGGATGTAGAACAACTTCAAGGGTCCTCTGCTGTCCGGCTGTATCCCAATGAGAAGGCCAGGCAGAGGAGTAGGAGGACAGGCAAATGCTTGCTCTGCAAGGCTCCTTCACCACCTCACAGTCTCCTGAGGAGAAGGCTGGGCAGTGGAGGAGGAAGATGGGCAAACATTTGCCCCTCAAAGCTCCTCCATCACTCAAAGCTCCAGCCAGAGGAGGAGAAGGGCAGATAAGGCTCCTCCTCCGCTTGTCTTTCTCCTGAGGAGAGGGCTGGGCAGAGGAAGAGGAGGAGGACAGAATTATTATTAATTAATTCTAATTAATATTATTAATTATGATTAATTAATAAATGTTTAATGAAATCCTATCTGCAACCCTAACTAGTTCAGCCTATTTTAATTTTGGCCCCTACCTGCATCCAAGTTGTGCTGGCCTGCTCTACAGCACAATTCCCCAGGAACATTTCAGGATATTAGCATATAGGAAGAAAGCTGCAGAGAACTTTTTTCCCCCTTCAAAAAGAAGAAAATTTATGGTAACTTGTCTGTGAGGGTGAAATAGTGGAAGATTTACATCCCTTCACTCAATGTAAGGAACCTTTATTGGCAGTTGTGCATGTTTATGCCTTTTATTTCAGTGGGCACTCTTTGTCCCCCAACAAGTTCAGGTTTGGTCTAGGAGGAAAAAGGTGTGTAACCTTAGAATCGACATGTTTCCTGTTAAGATGGATCCATACAGGCTAATGGCTACTAGGAGGAATGCATAGGGTGGTGGTAATGGTAGTAGTAAAAATGATAGTGAATGTTTCTATCTTTTTTTCAGCGAGTTAATAATACATGAATCTCTTCCTCCTCACTTTATCTTTATAACATCCCTGTGAGTTAGGGATGGTGACTGAGGGCCTTTACAGACTGCCAGAAATAATGCAGTTTGAGGCCACTTTAACTGTCCTGGCTCAGTGCTAAGGAATCATAGGAACTGTAGTTTATTGTGGCACAGAGCTCTCTGACAGAGAAGGCTCAATGTCTCAGAAAAAAAAATACAGTTCCCATGATTCTCTAGTACTGAGCCAGGACAGTTAAAGTGGCCTCAAGCTGCATTATTTCTGGCAGTGTAAAGGCCCTAAATTGAAGTCACTCACTCAGTTTCTGGCCAAGTGGGGATTAGAACCTGGTTCTCCCAACTCCCAGCCCAACACTCAAACCACCACCCTCCAAGGGTTCTCATAACCAGTGGTATGTAATATTATGCATAGTTTGCACATTGATTGGCATTAGGTTGTAGCAATGGCTTATGGTGGGATAAGCCAACCAAGGAGTCTGATTGTCCTTACTTGGTAAGAAGTTCCACAGCAATCAATGGGACTTGTTCCAAAACTGTTGACTCACTATTTTTTAAAACCTGTGCAGACCCCAAATTTAGTCCCCAACTAGTTTCACTATGACCCTGCAAGAAGGTTGATGCACTTTGGAAGGGAAAAGAAAACAAACAAGAGCCTATATATTTAGTAGAGAAATATGGATACTTGTTGAACATAAGGTTGCCAAGGAAGTACCATCCCAAGTCCTGAGCTTTCAGCACCAAAACCTGAGACCCCTTGTCATGTCACAGACTGTGGGTCTTAGTGAGATCATTAAGCATCGCACATTAAGCATGGCATGCACATGGTACCTTAAGCATGGCATTAACCGCAGTTGCACATTCAAATATGTATATCAAGTCTAACAATAAGGAAGAATATATAACATCCTTTTCAAGGCTCTTGCTTTCAAACTCTTCCCCTAATCCAGAGGACTAGAGAAGAAGATCTAGGCTCTGAGATTTGGGAAGATCTGATCAAGCTGGGTTGTGGAAGTACTTGAAAATACAGTCGGCCCTCTGTTTTTGCAGGGGATCCATTGCAGAGCCCCCACAAAAACTGAGACTTATTGATATTCAAGCCCCATAGGCTTGAATGGGGTGTGCCCCCACAGCCGGCCGGCTGTGGGGGGGGGGCGCCCCATTGATCTTAACCGAAGTCACCCCTCCGTGAATATTCAAAACCGCAGACCTCAAGTCCACAAGAACGGAGGGGCGACTGTATGTCATCATTTGCTATTGGTGACTTTTTAAAAATATGTTTGGGGGATTTTGTCACCTCCATTTTACCTGCACACTCTGCACAACTATGCATATTGGTTATTCTTCATTAACAGGAGTCCATCTATTTCAGGAGCAACTTCCTTGTCTGTGACAATGAGGGAAAGCAAAATGACTTCATCTAGTTCTCATAGGGAAGGCGGGCATGGAGCTCTGTATTACTTTACAGAAATGTTTTCTTTGTCATACTGAGACTGTAGCATGAAGACTGATACAGGTAGAGTGAACCTTCTTAAAACCAGCCCCTTGCACTGTCTGAAAAAATGGACTTCCTCAGCTGCTTTTAATGCTTCCATGGAGGAGAAAGGAGCACCATTACAAGGTGAAAAGGAGAGTGACAGCAGAGAGAGATTTGATAGAACAGCCCATTGAGAAAAGGGTAAAGAAGCCCTTCTTTTGCTGCCTTCCTCTGAGTTGTGTTTTTCAGCTCTCTGCCTCCTCAGGTGCATTGTATAGAAGAATTGGTTCACCAAAAAGAACCATGGGGCTAGACCTAATGAGTAATTCTGCTCCAAAAAGAGCTTAACATCTTATCCATAGGATGTTTGAAAAGGAATTAGGTTGCTAACCAAGCAATGAGCCAGCGAAAAGTGAAATTAGGTTCCATTTCTTTGGTCCCTTCAAAGCGATCTAAACAAGCATCCTCCTCTCTCCCTTTCTTCCACCCCTCTCCCCCCTCCACAGTTTGTGTGTTCACAATCCTTAATGATAACTCAGTCTTTGTTTTAATAACATAGGCTGCAAAATTGAGGGTCATAAAAACTTTTAAAGAAATGTATGCTAGTTTTATAGGCATTTCGCATTCTAAATCCAAAAATGACCTCAGATTTGCTTCATCGCATACATTTATTCACAACTTGCTTTGACATTTCTACGTTGTAATAGGAGAAATTCTGAAATTATTCTGCCAAGAATAAGAAAGGGATTAAAGTCATCTAATAAACTTTCAAAACACTTGAATTTGCTGAAATGAAACACACACAAAAAACATTCAAAACATTAAAAGAAATTGCATATTCAAAATATTAATAGAAAAAGAAAATATCAGCACCCATGCTTAATCAAAGCTGAGTAACAACTGAATTGATAAAAAATACTGAGTTTGTGAAAGAACTGTGTGTGGTACGACATTTTTATTTTGGTTTTTTAATTCGGCATCCAAAAATACATTAAGGACAGCTACAATACTGAAAAAAAGATTTTAATCACAGGCCTGTGTAATAACTGCAACCATCTTTGCAGGACTTCCTCACCTGCAATGCACTGTATGCCTTCTGATATCTTAAGACATGACATGCTATGAGGTACAGTTTAAAAAAATATCACAGTTTGATTTTCCAAATCAGTGAGATGCTTAAAACCACTCAGCTGAGCCTTAAAGTACTACTTTGGAGTGAAAGAATCTTGGGATTCATTCAGAAATACACAACTGACTTTTTTTAAAAAAAAATTTTTTTTTTAAAGGTAAGTGTTCTGTATCCTATCTGCCACTCAAGCATGAAGCCATCCTGAGATGGACCTTGACAGGAGATGGAGTATCATTGCCTTGGGCTAGAAATCTGTCTAATTCCATAAACAAAACTAGGTTGCTTTATATCAAAGTGCCAAATGTCATATATCTCATGTTGCCATTCATGCATTTTCTGGTTCTGAGCATTTCAGTATAACCTTCATGGGTGATTTAAAGACATCTAGGAAGTTCTCCACGAATGTCACATTAATACTGCATATTAATTGCCTGCCTTGGACAATTGAAAACATTTTAATCATTCAGCTGTTGGAAATGTTATCCGTGTGTTTTAAATATACTGAGTACAAATTATAGGTGTTACTTTTCAAATCAATATATGTCTAAGCCTGACATATTGGATATACTAAAAATGAACTCATTCCCTAAGTGTGATCCTTATGTAGCCAAAATGATGCCATCTACACACAAGAGGAGCATGATAATCTGAGCAAACCTGAAAGGGGGGAAAAAACCTTAAAAAGGGGAGCAATTGTATACTCATCCCCCAAATAGTCTGGCCAGGATTGGGCATGGAATGTTTTTTGTTGTAAGAGGGGGATGACAGCCAGGGTTGGGGATAATGGAATAGATTCTCCTGAAAGAAGGCATGGCCAGCTGGTGAGCTAGAACCCTGGAGAACTCTGCCCTGTACCATCATGCTCCTCTTGTTAAATTTGTTTTTGAGTTACAGTGGACCCAAGACATTGCCGGGCTAGCTATCTGCAGATTGGAGCTTGCCACGCCCCATAGTATTCAATGGTGGCATGTGCTCACAGATGTGCTGTTGCAGACGTGCACATCGCTGCCCATTGAATAATATGGGGCTTGAGCATCCATGTTTTTTCCCCATCCACAGGGTATGTGTGTGTCTGGAACTGAACCCCTGTGGATGGGAAGGGTGTATTGTACTTGGAAGATGGCTCTAAAAATCTATGAAATCTTTTAGTTGCTGCAACATACTAACTTGTCATATTAGCTTGTCATTGGGAAGAAGCATCAACCTTAATGATTATTAACTATGGGTTGAGTTATCATAGCATGGATTATTGCTGTAGAACTAACTAGAAATGGTCTCCGTGTCCTCTCTATCACAATGTTCAGTCTAATAAAAAAGAGTGAAAATTGGTTTTCTGTACATATATTATGTTGTTTCGTTTCTTTAAAAGACTATATTTCCACATTGGAGCAAGCAATCTGTCATGCCTCACTCCTAGGACCCATGTTCAGAGTATGACACAGACAGTGAAGCAGTAGGACCTAGCAGTCTCAGCATACAAATATGAACTCAACAGTACCTGCCAGAGCCAAACGCAGATGAGAAAGAGAGGGGCTGCGATGCTCATAGCATTTAAAAGGGGAATGCTCATTAATCGGGCAGCAGCTGCAGGAGGCTGTCAGGCCATAAATATTCTAGCAACTCCCTTAAGAGGTTGTTGGACCCTGCAACATGCTTGACACTCCTGTGGCTTGATGCCTTGGATTTATTGCTATACCCTACTCCTAGACTCTGAGAACTATATACACCTGGCTGGTAAGCTCCAGTCTGTACATGGTGGGCTGATACTTTCTTGACTATCTGATGGACTTTGCTCAGTACTTGTCCCTGGCTGGCCTTCAAGACAAGACACAGTCATCCAGTGGCAATATATCTCATCCCCATTTCATGGAAGGCTGAGATACCTGATGCAGTATCATGTTCTGCTTGTGGGCTTCCAATAGACAATTGGATGACTAATATATGAAAAAAAATTTGCACAGCATAGGCATGTGGTTTGATCCAACACTGCCCTTCTTACATTTCTACAGATTATCATTTGCTGCATTTTTATTTTTACAAAAATCAAGAAGAAAGTATATTCTGTGAATGGAGAAGCCTTCAAAAAGATTTCAAAAGCCCATTGGAATAAAAATATCACAGAAATATAACAAAGGTCTCCCCAGGAAGGCATTTTCAGCACTTAGGGTCAGCCCCTGAAAAGGCTCACTTTCACGTTCCCATTAGACTCATGTAGAATCATAGAATCATAGAGTTGGAAGAGACCACAAGGGCCATCCAGTCCAACCTCCCTGCCATGCAGGAACTCCCAATCAAAGCATCCCCGACAGATGGCCATCCAGCCTCTGCGTAAAGACCTCCAAGGAAGGAGACTGAACCACTCTCCGAGGGAGTGTGTTCCACAGTCGAACAGCCCTTACTGTCAGGAAGTTCCTCCTAATGTTGAGGTGGAATCTCTTTTCCTGGAGCTTGCACCCATTGTTCCGGGTCCTAGTTTCTGGGGTGGCAGAAAACAAACTTGTTCCCTCCTCAATATGACATCCCTTTAAATATTTAAACAAGGCTATCATATCACCTCTTAACCTTCTCTTCTCCAGGCTAAACATCCCCAGCTCCCTAAGTCATTCCTCATAGGGCTTGGTTTCCAGACCCTTCACCATTTTAGTTGCCCTCCTTTGGACACGCTCCAGTTTCTCCACATCCTTTTTGAATTGCGGTGCCCAGAACTGGACACAGTATTCCAGGTGAGGCCTGACCAAAGCAGAATAGAGTGGCACTATTACTTCTCTTGATCTAGACCAGGGGTAGGCAACCTTTCCCCTTTAAGGGCCGAAGGACTTCAGCTCCCAGAATCCCAGGAGCTATTGGCCAACATGGGACTATTGGCCAACATGGCTGAGGCTTCTGGGAGCTGAAGTCCCTCGGCCCTTAAAGAGGAAAGGTTGCCTACCCCTGATCTAGACACTATACTTCTATTGATGCAGCCTAAAATTGCATTGGCCTTTTTAGCTGCTGCATCACACTGTTGACTCATGTTCAACTTGTGGTCTACCTGGACTCCTAGATCCCTTTTACACGTAGTCTCATTCAGCCAGGTGTCCCCCATTGTATATCTGTGCTTTTCATTTTTCCGCCCTAAGTGCAGTACTTTACATTTCTCCGTGTTGAATTTCATTTTGTTAGCTTTGGCCCAGCTTTCTAGTCTGTTCAAGTCATTTTGAATTTTGATCCTGTCTTCTGGGGTATTAGCTACTCCTCCTAATTTGGTGTCGTCTGCAAATTTGATAACTATACCCCCAATACCGTCACCCAAGTCATTGATAAAGATGTTGAATAGCACTGGGCCCAGGACAGAGCCCTGTGGCACCCCACTGGTCACTTCTTTCCAGGTTGAAAAGGAGCCATTGTTGAGCACCCTTTGGGTTCGGCCAGTCAACCAATTACAAATCCATGTAACAGTTACTTTGTCTAACCCACATTTTACCATCTTGTTTGCAAGAATGTCATGGGGAACCTTGTCAAAGGCCTTACTGAAATCAAGATATACTATATCCACAGCATTCCCTTCATCTACCAAGCTGGCAATTTTATCAAAAAAAGAGATCAGATTTGTCTGGCATGACTTGTTCTTCTGAAACCCATATTGACTTTTTGTGATTATGGAATTACTTTCCAGGTGTTCATAGACTCGCTGTTTAATGATCTGCTCCAGAATCTTTCCCGGTATTGATGTCAGACTAACTGGACGATAATTGTTGGGATCCTCTTTTTTTCCCTTTTTGAAGATGGGGACAACGTTTGCCCTCCTCCAGTCTGCTGGGACTTCTCCTGTTCTCCAGGAGTTGTAGAGATGGTAGAACCAAGGGAAGAGCCTCTCCTGAAAACCTCAGTGCCATGCAGGCTCAGGTCCTTCAGAGACCTTCAGAGACCCAAGTTGTATAAATCTTTATAGGTCTGAGCCTATAAATTATGCCCACAGACTAATAGACAGTGAAACTGTCTTAACAAGAGTCATGTGTTCTTTCCCTTTCTCATCTACAGATGAACTTTCCGAACAAATTTCAAAGACTTGGATCATGTCTCCTAGATTACATTATCTAACTGAAAAAAAGAGAAATACAGCAGTAATGGGAAGATTCAGATATTCTGATATTTTTTGGAAATCAAACTGCAAAGTCCAACCCTTTTCTCTCTTTTCTTGAAAGAGGAGTTAAAAACAATTTTTAAAAGATTTTTGGGCATATTTGGAATAAAAGGAAAAACAAGAAAGTATTAGGAGTACTATATGGAGATAATGGAGAAATACTAATGGGTGACAGAGGGAAGGCAGAACTGATAATTGTTTATTTTGCCTCCATCTCTTCCCAAATGAAATGCAGTACTGAATCTGGTGGATATAGAACAAGTGGTGCAGTAAGGGTGCTGCTATCCATGGAAGGTAAAGAGGTGCTATGGAAACACCTAGCTACTCTAAATTAATTCTGGTCCCTAGGGCCAGATGAAATGCATCCACAGAACTTGGGAGATAGAATCTCAAAACTTCTATCTATAATCTTGGAGAATTCTTGGAGAAGAAGATTCCTGCAAACTAAAGGATCTCTCTTTTTTGACAGTGTTACAAGCTTGAGAAGGATGCAGTGGCTCAAGTGGTTAAGATGCTGACTCTGTTGACTGCAAGATCAACAGGTTGGCAGTTCGAGGCCCAGGTGCTGCATGATGGGGTGAGCTCCTGGCACTAGTCCCAGCTTCTGCCAACCTAGTAGTTCGAAAGCATGCAAATGCAAGTAGATAAATAGGTACCACTTTGGTGGGAAGCTGAACAGCATTCTGTGCAATCATGCTGGCCACAGGATCACAGAGTAGTCTGACAACACTGGCTCTTCAGCTTAGTAATGGAAATTAGCCCCGTCCCCTACGGTCGGACATGACTTGACAACCTTGTCAATGGGCAATACCTTTACCTTTACTACAAGCATTATAGGTGAATGAAATGCTATAACTGGTGTATCGTGATTTCAGTAAGGCTTTGGATAACGTTCCCTATGATGTTCGTGTAGTGAAGTTGGTAAAGTGTCACCTAAATGATGCTAGTAATGGGTGGATTTTTAGTTGATTGGCAGATCATTTCAAAAGATGGATTGCATCCAGTTCTTCCACATCACCCTGGAGAGAAATGTTGATTCAGGGGATACAGGGTTTCTTTTGAGTCTGATGTTGTTCAACATCTTTATAAATGATTTGGGTGAAGAAATAGAAGGCATGCTCATCAAATTTGCACGTGACATGAAATTAGCAGGGACAGCTAAGAAGACAGAATGAAGATTCAAGATGGTCTTAAAAATTGGAGAACAAAATATATTTTTTAAAAAATATAATGTAATACATGTAGTCAGGAAAAAATTAGATGTGCAAATATAGTGCACGTGAAAAAACTGTAGGAATCATTTTAGACCCAAGCAAAATGTGAGTCAGCTATGAGATGTGGCAGGAGGGAAAATAATGTCTGCATCGACTCAGTTCAAGGAAAGTACCAGTACCACTATGTTCTGCAGTGGTCAAACCTTAGCTTATTGTGTCCAGTTCTGGCACAAAGTTTAAGAAGGAAATCAACAAACTTAAACATATTTAGAGAAGAGTGAAGAAGATGGTAAAGGATCTGGAAACTAAGCCATGTGAGGAACAGCTAAGGGAGCTGGAAAGGTTTACCTGGACAAGGGGTGACTGAGAGGTAACATGATAGCCATGATAGCCATAATTAAATCTCAGACAACAGGTAGAAGATAGAGTAAGCTTATTCACTGTTGCCCTAGAAAATCAGATCCAAACTACTGGATTCAAACTGCAAGGAAAGAGATTCCAGCTAAATATTAGAAAGAATTTCTGGTTGGTAAGAGATGTTTGAAAATAGAATAGACTGCCTCAGAAAGTTAATGGATTCTCTATTGGAGGTTTTTAAACAGAGGTTGGATGGCCATCTCTCAGGGGTGCTTTAGCTATGGATTTCTGTCCTGGACTAGATGATTCTTGGGATCCTTTGTGACTCTGCAATTATATGATTCCATGTCATCTGAAATAAATTATTATTATTATTATTATTATTATTATTATTATTATTAACAAAATTGCACAGTAAAACCCTATTCTGAAACCACCCTGAGTTTCTTACCAAGGCTTTGTGCACACAGTGTCATATCAAAGCCTTAGGACTATCAGGCACTTTTCCTGAATTATTTCTGCATAGTTTCATTACATCCAGTAGCTTCATTCTGTGGCCTCATTTTTAAGCTGCAATAGACAAACCTTTATGTATTAATTTGGTGATTTTGCTCAACTTACTGTAGTTAATTTGAATACAGCATTGGTTTTTTTGAATAGGCACCATTGCCTGCCATTATTAGAAACTGATCTAATATTTCAGCGATCATTTATTTCTTGTTGTTCTTCTCCTCAGTTTCAACTGACCTACATCCGTCACCATCAGTAGCTTATTTGTAGCAACTTTTCCTTGATAAAATCATTGTCAAAGAAACATCAGAAAAATATCAAATGCAACAACATTTCCAATAAAAAGTGGCAAGTCAAGGTTTAAATAGCCATACAAATATTTGTATGGGCTAAGCACATCACATTAATAAACATACTAAGACTCAGAGTTTGAAAGGTTACTCATAAGATGAATGAATATACACGTAATACCGTGCTAAAACTGTCTGTAACTGAGCACTGGTTGGATGATGCTCTGGGAAAATTCAGAGCAACACCCTATCATTGCTCATTTATGGATGCTTCAGCCTGTCATTATGTCATTCATCTTTACATGTAACTTTACAAGCTCTGCGTTAAGAATCAACTGATTAACTGAATCAACTAAGATTTTATGTATTTGTTTTGTGTTTCTTGAATAGATTATTTTTAAAAAAACAACTGATAATTCATGCAATAGACTGAAGAGCTAAATGTTAATCTGCAGTTGCAAATACACAGATATACAAGTAATCGTAAATGGGCTTCATTTTTTTGTTTTATTTTACTTTAATTTGCTGTCAGTTTGGCAACCATACAGATAGATGGGTATTGGGAAAGGAACAATAAAACTAGAAACCCACAATGAGTTACTACTGCAAGCAGTGTTTGAAGGGCTAAGAATATTGTATTTTCCTCATATTGTGCCAATATCCTGGTATGCACTTGTGCATTTGGCACCTGAATGCATGCTTCCAAAGCCAACGAGCCAAGTTTGTGGTTGAAACCATGGGGATGATCTATCTAGACCTATGTCTCTGTGGTGACAGAAGCTGTGGGGAATGGGTATTCATGCACTTTAAAACGCTGTTGCAAAAACAGATCATAATCTAGAAGTCCATTCATCATTAAAATAATCCACCCCAGATGGCCTGTTCTCTCATTCCTCTCTTAAGAGTGGTGGTACATCTTCATGGCCAAACTGTGTTTTGATGTGGCCATTCTAAACAAATATATTGTATCACTTCCAAAGCATTTTGTAAGGGTTTCTCAAAGCCAAGAACCACTTCTCCTTCCTGTGCTTCTTTTAATTTATTTTAAATTCAGTAATCAGCTATAACTAGCCTGCCAATTAAACAGAGAAATTGAATCAGATTATTCATAGGAAGTGTGGCCTTGAATCTGACCTGTGGGCCAGATGGTGATCCAGCTATATAATAAGAATTAGCCTTCTCCGGTAGAAAGGGCTTCTCATGTACAGGCATATGCACTCAGGTACATAAGAGGTCATTGATCAGAGAGACCTGAGGAACAAATTTACTACCTCAAATATGCTTCCTCCTGAGAAGCATTTGGGGGGGGGGGGGGATGGAGGGTTCTCTGCCTTTCCAGAATGTGTTATGACCATTTCAAGAATGCATATTTGAAAGAAAAGTATATAGAATTGCTGCTTTTTTATTTTTGTTTTTGTTTTACCATACCATATGTGTCAGATTGAGGAGGGTCAACAGGGCCAATTAAAGTCACTTAAAGACTTGAGACAAATCTGTAAGGGTGACCAAGGACTAGCTAAAGTTATTTTGGGAGTCTGTGTCTGCCCATGCATCATTGGACCTTTGCAGACTGCCAGAAATAGTGCAAATTGAGTCCACTTTTAGGGTTAGGGAATCATGGGAACTGTATTTTATTGTGGCACCAGAGCTCTCTGACAGAGAAGGCTCAATGTCTCAAAAAAAAAAACCACAACAATTCCCATGATTCCTTAGCACTAACCCTAACCCTTAAAGTGGACTCAATTTGCACTATTTCTGGCAGTCTGCAAAGGCCCATTAATCCCCGATCCAAGGCTTAAGGCAATAACACATATTTGAATCCAAGACCTGAGGCCAGAATCCATGTTGTTTGGTTTCACTTCATGGTTCTGACAAGATGAGATCCTCTGGTATACCTCACCTTTTCCCAGTGTTGCTCAGGAGGGGACTGAGCATTGGGTACATATTGTAGAGTGGAGAAGAGGTTGCCTGACCTGATATTGATGAAGGTGATTCCTTGTCTGTAGTGTGCTGTGAATCCGATCCCCCTGATGTCGTGTTTCTGCCGGCTGAACTGAAAGTGCTCAGTGGCCCAGAGAATTTCCGACTTCAGCGTACGGATCGGTACCTGCCAGGCAATGCCTCTCTCAACTCCCGCTCAGAGACCTTCCTCTTCCTCCGTCGTCAACTCACAGGCAAGCCCACCATCCAAGCTACTTACCAGCCTTTCACTGCTCAGCAGGTAGGAAACATCTTCATTTGAGAAATGGTGCAGAGTTCCCTTCCTCATTTGGTTTGCTTTGTGAGAAGCTTCAGATCTCAGGCTCTTTTTCTTCCCCTGCAGGCAGTACCAGCTGATAACTCCCAATCTATTGATGCCTCTGTTGCCTGGGACATACGAGCTGTGTCCATTGAGGGCACAGTGTCTCCCTATGAGCCGTACACCAGAGTCCTCTTCCATCTCCAGGGGCAGGACTGGATGTCAGAAAAGCAGCCCCTGCCATGTGTCACCCTGTATGTCTTTCATCAGGCCCAGGTGGTTCATCGCGCCTGCCACCTTCAGGTCAGTATATAAGGTGCCACCCACACTAGTCACTTTTCTGTCTGTGAAGAAATTTCAGAGCCATTGGCTGTGAAAATGCCAAAGGATGTGAACTATATATCCCACAGCATAATTTATGAGACATCTCTTACATGTAAAAATTGGTCTGTTGAAGGAAGTGAAAGTGCCTATCGACAAAGCAGAAGTTGCAGTGCACTAAGTTGTCCACAGATGTGATGTCAGTCTATTGAAAAAGAAACAGAAGAAAAAAATGGGGGGGAGGTATAAGATGTGAACATGGGCTAGGCATGCGCATTAATATAAGCTGCTCAAAGTTCCAAAAACACATTCTCTTGAAGTTAATAGCTATTGAGTAAATGTTCATGTGTAACTAAAGCAGTAATGTCTTCTGAACCTAGAACAATAGATGGTGAGTGTTTATTTTCCAACACTGCCAGTCAATATTCAGCTCTAGATGAACCAAGGTTCTGTCTCAGGCTGCATCTACACAGCAAAATTAATGCAGTTTGACGCCGCTTTAACTGCCATGGCTCAATGCTATGGAATTCAGAAATTTGTAGTTTTGTGAGATATTTAGCCTTCTCTGTGAGAGAACTCTAGTGTCACAACAAACTACAAATCCCAGGATTCCATAGGATGGAGCCATGGCAGTTAAAGCGGTGCCAAACTGCATTAATTCTGCAGTCTGGCCAGAGCCTCAGTATATGGTATATGGTAACTTTCTGCTTCTTTTCTACCAACTCAAGTCTCTCATTGAAAGAAATGAAGCATTTCACAAACTCCTTGTTATGGCCATTTGGAACATACATTACAATTTTCCAAAGTTTTAAAAGAAGAAAACCAATATGTCATACCCACTCTAAGCTGGTGCTGCCCTAGGATTCTGTAGCCGGGATATTTGCATGAGCCTTTGCAACTTTTGCAGTTATCTGTACATAGCAAATTATTTTGCACAAGCGACTCACATGTCAGCTTCCCCCTATTATAATGTGTGCTACTGTCCCAGGACAGTTGTCATGGAAAGAATTCAGAACTTGGAAAAGTAACTTTTGAGGGTTACAGTTCCCAGAACCCTATAGCCAGGAGCATTAGGCTGGCGAATTCTCAAAACTGTAGTCCAAGGGCACATCTACACTGTAGAAATAATGCAGCTTGATACCACTTTAAGTGCTGCAGCTCCATTCTATGGAATCCTGGGTTTTGTAGCTTTACGAGGCCTTGAGCCTTCTCTTCCAAAGAGTGCTATGCCTCACAGAACTACAAATCCCAGGCTTCTGTAGGATAGAGCCATAGCAATTAAATTGGTGTCATACTGCATTATTTCTACAGTGTAGATGCACCCCGATGCTCTGGGTGAGAGCTTTTCCAAACCTTGAGTGAGAATGCACATTCTCTTGCTTCATATGTTTTCTGGGTAATGTGGATACTTAAACCTATGACTCAGGATAGTCATTTGGGACCATATTGGTAATTCTTAGAGGCATTCCTTTGGTCCTACTCAAGCCAGGGACATTTAGTACTCAGTGTGGTGTAGTGGTTTGAGCATTGGACTGTGACTCTGGGGGCCAGGGTTCAAATCCTGGCTTGGCCATGTAAACCTGGGTGTCCTTCGGCAAGTCACATTCTTTCAGCCTCAGATGTTGGCAATGGCAAACCCCTTCTGAAGAAACCTGTCAAGAAAACCCTGTGATAGGGTCACCATAGGGTTGCCATAAGTCAGAAATTACTTGAAGGCACGCAACAACATCAAGAAAGACTAGTTAAAAGCTGCATGATGTCAGTAGTTCAATCCATTAGCTTCCTCTCCCAAGCTTTTCACCAGCATCCTATAGCAAAATGGGTATGTGTTCCACTCAGTGCATGTGTTTAGACCAGTGCAAAGCTCCCTCAGCATCCTCAGTGTGAGCATGTGGCAACTGTCAGATGTGTCTTTTGTGCAGGCAGCCTGGTAATATCAGAGTGAGTCTGACATTTCTCTTGACATAGAATTCCTCCTGTTAGCTCACCCTGCTCTACTTAATATCATGACCTCAAAACACAGAAGTGTCACAATCCCTGCCAAGATAGCTTACTTGAGATGGGTAGCAAAGATGAATAGTAATAAGTAGCAGAATTGGGCTATAGTGGTAAGAAGCAGGGCAGGAATGGCAACCTTAGGTTTAGAGGTGGAAAGAATATTCCTAATTGTTCATTTCCAGGTGAAAAAACAAAACAAAACAGATTTTTTTGGTAGGGAAACTCCATTGGGGAAAATAAAAGAACAAGAGTTTTGCATAGTTTCTCCTAGTATTCAAATGTCTTGTGGAGGAATTCTGCAGAGAAAAATGTATGTGTGCATGTTGTGTAAATCCACACCTGTTTTGGCATAGAAAATGAACTTCCTATGCAAAAAAGCATTGTATCCTGCACAGGAAACTTTCTGCATAGAAAGCAAGGGGTGGTGGTGCAGAAAAACAAACAAACCACTTGTTCTTCTCTGCAGAATACTGCCTTCACCACACTTTGGACATTCCAATATGGGAAAAATACTTCAGGGGAATATTTGTTTTCTCCTGCAGTGGGGAGAATACTACCACAATGATTCATCCTTACATGTGAGAATACATGTGAGAAGGCAGGGCTTTACATTGCTGCTTAGGCCACAGTTGGTCCTCAGGGGTTCCCCAGGGCACCCATCTTTTTGATGGACTTTTCCCCATTCTAAAAGATTGGAATGCCTCTCCTAAAGCTTAATTAGTGGCATTAAGCTAAAATATTCTGGTATTTTTAATCCCACCCTTTTTCCTTTGGTCCTAAGCAAAGTATGGAATGGCCCACTTTCAGTATGTCTCTGAATCTGAATTCACCTTTGGCCTTGCCTACCCATGGAGTACAATAACATCCAAGGGTGAAGACCATATAGCATACCCAGGTATTGTTGCACTACAGCTCACATTAGCCCTAGCTAGCACAGTTGGTGGAGATTGTGGCCATTGTAGTCCAACAGCATTGGGGGGGGGGATATCTTTTAGACCGCATCTCCCAGAATGTCCCAGCTAACATGGCGACTGAGGAAATGGCTACAGGATATTGGGAGTTGTAATCCAAAACCTCCCTATCATTACCATGTTCTTCAACAAGAAGACACCCTGTTCCCACCCCTGGAATTGACTACTTGGCTAGATAGACCAGTGATCTGACTCATTAGAATGCTGTTTCATAGTTTAATATATCTTGAGAAAAACGTGGGCTGAAAAGGCAGAAGTGTTTGACTATCTCTGTTCTTCCTGCCTAGGCACCCCTGGGAGTATGTGTAGTGGAACTAGAGCTTCCCGCTCGCTGGTTCTCTCCCCCATTGTCTGCCACCAGTCTCTACAAATCAGAGGATCTGAGCATCACTCCTCTCCGAGCTGAGCTGTATTACACTCTGGCACCCCCTTTGGCAGGGAAGATACCCAGAGAGTGCCCTCATGCACAGACCAAGGAAAAACCACGGCCGGGCAGCGAGGATAGTAAGGAGAAGCTGCACTATGTGGGCCCTGTTGATATCCGAGTGATGAGCCCCCCACGGCGCCAGGAAGTCCGGCTGGATGACAATGTTATGGTCCGAGTCCCTGACATGGCTCTGCGTCCCGGACAGCTCTTCACAGCCACCCTCATTCTGCAGCAGAACTTTACTGCTGATCTGCTGATGCTCCGGTGAGTTCCAAAAGCCAGTCCATAGTACTTGTATGTTCATCTTCTTGCCATAATTTGCCAGTTCCAATAGATGACAGAGTAACTTCAAGAGGAAGTACTCAAATTCATTATTATACCCATCACCATCATGATAAGAGTAAAGGTAAAGGTTTTCCTTTGACAAGATTGTCTAGTCATGTCCGACTGTAAGGGGTGGTGCTCATCTCTGTTACTAAGCCTAGGGAGCCAGTGTTGTTGAAGACAATCCCATGGTCATGTGGCCAGAATGACTGCACAGAACACTGTTACCTTCCCACTGAAGTGGTACCTATTTATCTACTTGGCACTTTTACATGCTTTGGAATCGCTAGTTGGCAGAAGCTGGGACTAGTGATGGGAGCTCACTCCGTCATGTGGTCCTTGGGTCTCGAACTGCCAACCTGCCAACCTTGCAATCGTCAGTCAGCGTATTAACTGCTAAGCCACCATCATGATAACTGTAACCATAATGAATGATTATGAATCACCATCAGAAATAATAATGCTTAATATTTAGTTCTTCCAAGCATTCCAAGTGTTTCATATACTTGCTGAGTTGTAGCCCTGACAAAGGCATTGGAGAAGATGCCATGGCAATGATTCTGCTGACTATATCACTAATCGGTGAACAAAAATAAGGGATTTCTGCACCTCCTTCCCATGTTTCCTGAGGCAATGAGTCCCTCTCTCTCTCTCTCTCTCTCTGGTATGTGTATGTGTGTGTAAGAAAGAGTAAATCAGGTCTAGGCAATCATATTGGGGCTGCATGGCAGTGGCAGGTGCCCTTGCCCTCTTTAAAGTGCAACCCTTCCCATTGTTGACATACAGATACCAACATGTTTGCCTAGATTTAATTCAGCCCTTGCAAAAAAGCTCATGCACCCCTCATCCCCAGCATTGCATATTGGGGGTAAGGGGTGGGGACAGAGAACAGACTGAGAGCCACTTAGTTCATGACAGAAGAAAAACTTGAATTAGGGACTTCATGATTTGTGGTTAAGTTTCTTAGATCCTCTGTTACAGTGTCTTTGATATAGGACTCCTACACTTTCAAACAATTTAAGTCCTCAGATGCTCTAATCCTGACTCAGCCTTGCCTGCCACAATGACTGTTGTGATGCTGGTCTGCTGACTTCTGCTTGCCTGCACTATTTTTAGGAGAAGGGTAAAATATAATTTCATTTTGCTATGTTTCTTGTTTCAGAATCAAGGTGAAGAAGGGGCTACAGGTTCTGGCTGCTCGCCCCACCAGGCCAGATGCCTGGACTGCAAAGCTGGACAAGTTCAAGGGTGCCAAACACCATACTGCTCTGGTTACTTGTCGCCGATCCATTGGTAGTGGGTTGGACTGGCGGTAGGTGATGTAACCTGGGCAGCCACAGTCACTGGTGGGGACTCTGTCCTTAGGAGATTGATAGATGGTATCAGTTCCTTATCTCCCAAATCCAGCCAAACTAACTGGGTATTCATTGCCACTTTCATTGTAGAGAGTTGTTGGTGAGGAGATGAAGGCCAGTGAGAAAGTGATGCTTGAACAACTATGTTCAGAAACAGCTATGTTTCCATCCAGCAGTGCTCAGTTTGCCCCTCTCCCTCCTTTCTTCCTCTTTGGGAAAAATGCCTGTGCATACTGCTGTTTGGAGGCATCCTGAGTACAGTACGACTCTGTATCTGTGGGGGATCCATTCCCAGAATTATTACAGATAAGTTGAAACTGTGCTTAACAGCAAACAATATATTTCTGGCAGAAGTTGACCTTTCCAAATGGAGAAGAGCAGCTGAGTGCTGCCATTGGCAGTGGGTGGTTTCTGTGCTATTGGGAGCGGTGAATCCACTGTAAGGTTTAGTTTGGATTTCCAAGGAGCTATCCAACATACTGAACCTATTTTGGGCTAGGACTCAACAGCTTGGATTGCTCCTTTGAAGTTTGGGCTACCCCCCCCCCCGATGTAGAAGACATCAGCTGATCAAATACCCACACACCCCACCGACACAACAACCACCAGCCATCACATCCAAAGTTCACCATGCTCTTCCTGCTTTGGAGCAAGAAATCTCACCAGTGCAGTTTCTCCAGTTTGGTTCTGCACGGCTGGCCTCTTGTCACACTCACGAGAGAGCAGCACCATGCTCACTGTAAGCTGATGTTTTCACAGTCTGGATGGGAGCAACTATGTGACCTGAAAGAATAGTATTCTGCTATGTTGGAACTTTGGCTCCCTGTGACTTAAAATCATGGCAATTATTATTATTATTATTATTATTATTATTATTATTATTATTGGATGATGATGATGATGATGATGATGATGATGATGATGATGGCTGGGGGATCTAGGGAACTGTAGTCCAAACAAAGATAACTTTCCTAAGCTCCGCTGAAGATAAACATGTTGGATTCATGATTGCATTTTCAGGTGCTGTTCTATGAACCCCTAGCTTCTCCTGGGTACTGTGTGTCCTCCTGGGCTCTGGTTAGCCCTCTGTTGTTTATTTCTTGTTATCTCCATGTAGGGCAGCCGATTCTCCAGAGTTCTTGTATCTGGATTTCATAGTGGAGAACAGCACAGGGGGCCTGTCTTCTACACGTCCTGTCACCTGGCAAGTGGAGTACCCTGGCCAGGACCCAGAAGCTGAAAAAGACAAGATGGTATGGGAGATCCAAGTGTCAGAACGAGACGTGAGAGCCTTGGTACCCCTGGTGAAGGTGAGGCCTAGAGTGCCTGTCTTTCCCCCTGTCATGGAGTATCAGAGTTGACTGTGATGCTGGCTTCTCATGCTTTTACCTTGCTCTGTCCTCTACAGGAGCAGGAGATTGTGAACACTGCACTCCTAACAGGAATCCTTCACTCAGTGCCTGTGAAGCTGATTGTAGTAGAAACAGGAGGAGCAGTCTTTGAGGTGACAGAGCAGATGGGCTGTGAGTCTTCTAACAAGCAGGTCTTGCAGGTGAGAAACTGGCATGCCTCACAGAGGACATTTTTCCTTCTCTGTCGCCAGTTCCAGGATCAAAATCCACAATGCTTATTAAGAACAACAAGGAATCTGGTGACACCTTAAAGACTAGCAGATTTTTGTTCTACTTTACCCTTTCATGGGTCATGGCCCCCTTCATCACCTATTTCTATTTCCTATTTCAGGCTATAGCACCTGAAAGTTAAAACTTGTCAGATACAACTTGTCAGTCTCTAAGGTGCCACAGAATTCTCTCTTGTTTTGCTTCAATAGACTAACATGCTTCTCTACTCTCTTTTAAAAAATCTTCTTCTATCTATATCCTTGGAGTAAGACACTGAATGTCTATCTCTAATGCTGAGACATTCTTATTGGTAAGATTCTGGTCTTCTGACATATAATTTTTAAATTTTATTGTGCTTTTAAAATGTTTATGCTGCCTTGGATCCCATGCTGGAAGGAAAACGAGATACTAACTAACTAACTAATTAAAATTTCAATTTGTTTATTTTATATATGGAACTGCTGATCCTTCCTAATTCGCAGGAATTTATTTATTAGCAGAATTTATTTTATTTTATTTTATTTACTTCACTGATTTACATCCCAGCTTTCTCGCACAATGGGATTTCTGCTAATGACCATACTCTTGTGGCCATGTCCTCTTGTGATAGCCTTCCTATCCCTCAGATTCAGAGCTGACAAACCTATTCTATACAGTTGGGGTGCCATCTTATTTCTAGTCAAAGCTCTCTCCTCATCTGTCTTTTGTTCTGAGCCATCTTTGTTGTTTCATGCATGTTCCACTCATGTGAGAAAACATGGATTAAGAGGGACTGCAATGATGGAGAGAGTTTTTTGGCTGTAGGGCAACCAACCAACCAGCACCCCCTTTCACTCTTCCTCTCTGCCCCACATTCTGGGCATCTGCCATCTCTATCTATTCCAATAGGTCATAACTGTTCCTGGCTGAATTGCTCAGCAAGGGAGGGAAGGGAAAGTGTTTGTTATGGGTCTTTGGCTACATCCATGGTGAGAATAGACTCAGGAACACCTTCCTTCTCACCTTCTCTACCATGGTCTCACTTGTTTCCAACATCACCTTAGATAGTCATCTCTGTTGAACTTGATGTATTCTCAAACCTCACTTTTAGGTCTCAGATGTGTGCGATGCTGTCTACGTAGGTGGTAAAGAGAGCCGAGGGGCACGTGGTGTCCGAGTGGATTTTTGGTACCGTCGACTGCATGCTTCGCTGCTCTTTACAGTCTGGGCCCCACTGCTGCCTCTGCGCATTGAGTTGACAGACACCTCACTGGAGCAAGTGCGAGGCTGGAGGGTGCCTGGCCCAGCCCCTGATAGGTAAGAGCTATGGAGCCAAGAGGGTCAAGCAACATAGAGCCTGATATTTTTTATGTCCCAGTAGTGGGGGACTACATGCTACCGTGGCTTAAGCCTGATGGAAGATAAAAAATTCTGAACAGAAGAAAGGGAGGAGGTGGAAGCTCAGTTTGAAGCAGGATGGAAAGGATCCCAGGTGAAAAATGGGGTTCCCAATAGTTAGGAAACCCCAATGGGATGAATAACAGACCAAGAATTTTGCAGAATTTTCTCTTCATATTGAAATGCCCTGAAGTGTGCAGAGGAATTATTTTCTGGAGAAAAACATTTCATCTTTTGCCAAGAATGAGTTTTCTGCACAGAAAACAGGATTTTCTGCTAAGAGTGTTTTCTGTGCAGAAAATAGTGATTTTGCAGGGGAAAAAATCATGTGTTTCTGTCTGCAAGATAATTCATTAACAACAGTTGGACACGTTCGAATGCAGGGATAATATTATGGAGGAAATTTGTTTTCTCCTGTAGCAGAGAGAAAACTACTGTAATTACCAGTATTCATCCTTGCCTGTGAAGATGAAATACAATTTAGATTGTTAATCAGTACCCAGTGTTTTTTGCCTGGAACAGTGTGAATTCCTCCATGCAAGTCCAAAAGTTTCATGTATCTGACTTTGCTCCTTGGATCCAAGAAAATAAAGAATGCAAAATTGAGTGATAACTTCTACTGAAGGAATCAGCTCTGGGTGGTGTAGGTAGGAATATGTAATATTTTTAGTTACATTGCAGCCTTTGTTGACATCCAATTGTTAGCAGATAGTATGAACCTTACAGGGTTACTGAGATAACATACACAAAGTGGTTCTAAGAGTCTAAAGTGTATGATTGTTCTCTCTTCTCTGAGCAGCAGTCCAGCTGAGCCTGAAGAGGGTGGAGAGGAAGCAGAGAGGAGAGCTCGTGGATGCCGTCTTCAGTACCAACGTGCCGGTGTCCGTTTCCTGGCTCATTTTGTGGCGCATCCTCTAGATAGTGGCCGTCACCTGACCTACATGCCAAGTTCTGATTGGCTGTTGGATGTCTCACATCTGGTGCAGACACATGCCAGAATCCAGGACCCACGAGTGGCAACATTGGAAGGTGGGAGTGTGGTGATTGGCCGTGAACCGGGCATGACATCTGTGGAGGTAAGAAGCCAGTGGGAGGAAAGTGAGGAAGAATTCTTTTTTCTTTTCTTTTTTGACACAGCACAGTAGAGTGAAACATTTGCTTTGAAGTGTAATAGCAATATGTTGGAGTAGGACTGTGTGGAAGATTGCCCTCTATGTATCTTCAGTGGGTTGGGCATATGCCCTGGACATTAATTTGCCCTATGGTGTTGGATGACAGACTTGTCTTGGATAAGGATGGAATGATGGGATGAGTGAACTTCTGTGGACTGGTGCATATGATTAGTATGCAGCTCAGAAATGTGATATGATTGGACATGGGAGGATAGAGATGGAAAGACAGGGAACTAAGCAGGAACAAAGAGGGAGAGCAAGAGTTGGTGTAGTTTCCATAGTATGATGAAAGACAGTGTGGTGAATGTGCCCTCAAAGTGGTGGATTACTATGGCATTGACTGATGGTCCCCCTGGCTCCCTCTACTCCATTCATGACAACACAACAGTTTTTCAGTTCCCTATCATTAGGTGTGGGAATTGCACACAAATGAAGTGCTATTATGATCTTCCTGTACTCAGAGAGCAATTTCTATTGATTTAAATCTGAAACTAATGTTCACCTCAGACAGTACAGGAATCTCCAAGTAGGGAACTTTCAGAGACCCTTGTCACATGGTGCCATTACATGGACACCCCCACCCCAACATTTTCTACTAGCCTTTTTACAGTGCTTGAAAATTACTTTTTGGACTAAAGTTCCTGAATCCTCCAACCATGTTTGGAGGATTCAGGAAGCTATAGTCTGAAAAGGAATAATAGGAACTTTTAGTCCAGAAAAGTAGCTTTTCTTAGCTCTAAACATTTACCTGTATTTGTGACAGTCTCCTGTGGAAACCCAGGTTTCCTGCTTAGTTGCTTAGAGCCAATTCTCAGTACCACTAGACAAGTAGCTGCTTGGATAGTTGATGAATCAGATGGGGTGACAGACAGTGATCATCATCCTATCCCATGTTGTTTAGGCAGAGAATTATTTACTTGCTTTTGCACTCCATCCAAAAACCTCCTGCCTGACAGCTTTCAATCTCCAGGAGCCCAACTGCTGTCATGTACTAGTGGGGATGGGAGGAAGAGGGAAGCAATTTAGGCTATGAAGAACCAGCTGCTCTGAGCACCCAGGGGAAAGAAAAGGCAAGTGCGTGCCACTTGAAAGTACATTTTCATTTCTTTCCCCCTCTTTTGACTGAGCTGAGACCAGCAGCTTCTACATAGTTTGAACCCCTCCCTTCCCCACCAGCAGCAAGGACCTTTTTCTGGGGCTTCACAGCTGATGCACAGTGAGGGAATGCAAAACTCCACATGTGGAGGTACAGGCCAATGTGGGATCTCGGTCATAATGTATACAAGATTGATGGTGAGTGCATCTGCTTTTGAATATAACCATGTCTTTCCTATCCTTTGGTTCAGGTGCGTTCTCCTGTTTCTGACTCTATCCTGGGGGAGCAGACCCTGGTGGTGTCAGAGGAGAAGGTCTCCATCTCAGAGCTGCAGGCCCAGTTGGTGTCTGGTCTCTCATTAACACTCTCTGTGGAGCTAGGACACCCAAATGTCTTCACTGCCACGTGTCAGGGACTCTCTGCTCTGCGCTCCCTGAAGCAGGTGAGGTTGATACTGCAGCACCAAACAGCTTTGTTAGTTTAATGTTCTTCATCCTTTTGGACTAAGAGTTGTGCTGACTATGTACACTGAAGGTGCCTGTAGACTGAAACTAGAGATGGGAAATGTGCAAATCAAAATCAGCAATGTTGAGTCTTTCTTCTACATTCTGTGGCATAACCTGGTAACAATAGCAACAGCAAGTACATTTCTATGCCATTTATCAGTGAACTAGCACTCCCTAAGCAGTTTACAATGTGTAAGCCAATTGCCCCCAACAAGATGGATACTCATTTTACCAACCTATGAAAGGATGGCAGGCTGAGTGGACCTTGAAGTCCTCCTCTAGAATTGAACTTTCAACGTTGTGGCTGCAGTACCAGCATTTAACTACTGCACCACTAGTGTGTCAGATTACATTGCTGTTAACGTCCCTACTTTGGCTAGTAGTGGTCACAGGAGAATGAGGGTGAGGTACTGCAGTCTTGTACCGAGTTGAATGAAGTGACTCAGATCTGCTGTTGTAATGGATTATGTATGCCTCTGGCTATCAGTCAGACCTTAATGCCACTTCACAGGGTCTCTTGACCGGCAGAGTTCCAGAAGGCACCATTTGCATGATTAGAGTATGACAGAATTTGGAAAAAATTACATATAGGAACTACAACTCCCAGAATCTCCCAGCTAGCAGAGCCCCTGGCCATGCTATCTGAGGATTCCTGGGAGCTATTTTCCAAAAGTAGGATTCTCAAGCAATGGATTATAGGCCTCAGTTCAAGCTGAAACAAGGCTTTGTTTATATTAATATGTGCATGTTGACTGCAGCTCCTCATGTCGGTGTGGTCTTCTTTCCCTCCTGATCTCCATTCCCTTTCCCCTGCAGGAGGGAGTCCTGAGCATTTGGCTGGTGTTTACTGATCACACCTTGGCTCCTGTAGAGCTTTATGGTTGGCGGGATGCTGTGCTCTCTGTTTCTTCTCTGAACCCTCATGTGGTCTCTGTACGGCTGGATGAGGAACAGGCTCGCCCAGTGATCATGGCTGAGGGACCAGGCCAAGGTTCCCTCCTGCAGCTCAGCCTCCATTCCCCAGATTCTTGCCGCAAGGGCAAGCACAGGGCTCCCCTTGCCCAGGGTACAGCATGGCTGGAGGTGAACTTTGGCCAGCGCATCCTCACAACAAGCAGCCCACAGCGACAGGAGCCCCGTCTCCATGGGGAGCCTCCCTTCCAGCGAGCAGAAGGCGCTATGTCAGGTGAAGCAGTGACAGTGGCAGCTGTTACTGAGAGCGGAAGGGGAACGAGGAGGCGAGGCCCAGTAGGAGTGGGTCCACCAATGACCAAATTTGAGGGACCTGGAGGAAGCTCCTATGAAGAAGCTGATCAGGTGGAAGATGAGGAGGAAGAAGTGGAACAAGAGGAAGATGAGATGGTGAAGGCCCCAGCAAGGGTGACAGATCTAGAAATTGGCATGTACGTCCTCCTGGGTGTTTTCTGCCTCGCCATCTTCATCTTCCTCATCAACTGCATAGTCTTTGTCCTTCGTTACCAACGCAAGGAACCCCCTGACACTGGGTCAGGGCCAGCCTCTTCGACCCAGCAGCCTCACAACTGGGTCTGGCTGGGTACGGACCAAGAGGAGCTTAGCCGGCAGCTGGATCTCCGCCACCAGCACTGCAAAGACCAATCCCTGGACCCTTCTGGCACAGGTGAGGGCTGTTGCTGCTGCACAGGGCCAGAGGGGAAGCTGGAGCCTGCAGCCCAAGAGAGCCCAACTCCGCTCCCAAGGCCAGAAACAGAAACCCTATTGGTTTCTGCCAGTACTTTGGGCCCAACAGCCCAAGGAAACCTGGCCCTGACCACCACTTTGTCTCGGAAAAAAGAGGGCAGGGAAGTGGGAGGTCGCCGGAAGCGTGTGGAGTTTGTGACCTTTGCCACTCCTCCTGGCTCTGCTTCCAGCCCCCCAGCCTCGGCACCTGCTGTTCAGTCCATCCTGGTGGCTAGTGAAGACGACATCCGCTGGGTGTGCGAGGACATGGGGCTGCATGATCCAGACGAGCTGCGCAGCTACATGGAGAGGATCCGGGGCAGCTCCTGATCTCAGGCTCTCTTGTACTTTCCACCCGTACCCATATGGGCAAACCAATAAGGGATTGGCATTTGCTCCCCCTTGGGTGCTCTCCCAGGCTCATCCAGCTGGGCTTTCTACCTTTGTCATTTCCCCCTTCTAGAGAGGGCTCTATATAAGAGGAAAAAATAGTCTCAGCTTACTCTGGTGGGGAGGGGAGGGGAAGGGGAGAGGGACACAGGGCACCAGAGATACTCTTCCCACTCTCTATGTTAGAGAGATCTCCTTCCTTGATTGTCGTACCACTTAAGGTACAAGAGGGATCTACTGGAGAGGGTTTTACAAGTCAGAGTCTACATTTTCCCCTCCTGTTACTCTTGTTAAGTGGAGCTATAGCTCTCCTTGCTGGGGACAGAACATATGTCCTTGTTGATTCTCTCCTCCCCTCCACACCAAAACCCTTTTGTTGGGTGCAGGTGAAGTGATGCACTCTTGAAGGCAGCTTAGCTACATGCCAGCATCAAGATGCTGTGATGTGCTTTAGAAGGGAACCCCAGCTGGGCCCTGTTCCTGGGCCTCCCTTATTGCTTTGACTCTCATTACCAGTTCGTGTCCATTGTGATGGTTTTAACAACGAGTGTCCCTTCTTTCCTGTGGTCTGAGCCTGGGGCTTTTTCTCCTTCTAAATCCCACCCTACCCCAGCTTTAAAGCTGGGCAGAGGAGCAAAGCTCCAGGCAGGCACTGGCTAGTCCTTTTTTCCTTCCCACCCCCAGCCTGGTGTGCCTGGTGTGTCCTTAACAGTTTTGTACAATCGCTCACATTTTATACCTGTAGTATTGGGAGGCTGCCAAGCAAGTCCTTTATTTATGGGAGATTTTTAATTCTTACATTGTTAAAAAATGGAATAAATAATAATTTTAAAAAGAACTGGGGGTCCGGTATTTTGTGGCTCATTGGTGCTTTTCTTTGTGACAAGGGGGCCTGTCTAGTCACTTGCAACCCTGTCTGCTGGTGAGAGTAAGACCAGGCTCCTGACAGACAGCTCCACCCCTCTTTCCTGATCTCATTCAGAACTTTTCCAGCCTTGGTTCTTATCTAAGGTGGACAGCAATGTCACCACTGCACTCCACGAGATTTTCTGGGCAACTGTTGGCATGGTCAGTAGCAGCTGGTGGATTCTCTGTCAGTGGGGCACTGAATCCACTCTAGGTTTCAGTCTGAACTTTAAAGAAGCTGACCCCTATCCTCTCCAAAAACCGGTTCAGAAGACTAAAGCCCAGACCATTTCATTGCCCCATGGATACAAAAGCTACCAACGTCCACAGGACATGGCTCTTTCAGTTCCTTCCCTCTTATCAGATGAATGATTAGAAACTAACAAGCAACATAGTACTTCCTAAATACAGCCCAAATTCATCAAAGGTGTATTGTGTTTCAGGTGACCATTCAGGCTTCTCGGCTGCTAGCAACTTTCTACTCCCATCACTGCTTGCCACTGAACAGGAGGTTGATGGGAATTGGTCCAATGACATCTGAGAGCCACAAGTTCTCTTGCCCTAGTCTGTTTGGTGGGAAACAAAGGAGGACAAGGCTCTTCAGTTCTGGGACACTCAGCCATCTGGCCATAGGATGCTCACCTGGGGGGCTTTGCTCTCTCACACGTCAGGTTCCCCTTCCTTTTTGACTGCCACTCAGCAGGCACAGCTTTCTGCCTCACCAGTGTCCCTGTGTTTGTGAGAAACATGAGGATCATGTGGACCTCCAGATGTTTTTGGACTACAGCTCCCAGCTTGCCTCTGCTAGCTAGGGTTCCTAGGACTTACTGTCCCACAACATCTAGAAGACCACATGAGCCCCTGTCACTGTAAGAGTCATATAGAAAAAAGAATTTCATCAAGTCCAGCTTTTCTCATCCTACCATGAATTCACACTTGTACCTGTTGGAAGATTCTAGATATTCAAGAGAAAGGAGCAATGCCCTCCTCTGTCCTCTGTGCTTGGTTGGAGTTGCCTTCTAACTTCCAAGGCAGTTCCTGGGGGGTTGCAGACTGTCAAAAATAGTGTGAATTCAGTCCACTTTTAGGGTTAGGGTTAGTGCTAGGGAATCATGGGAATTGTTATTTTTCTGAGACATTGAACCTTCTTTGTCAGAGAACTCTAGTGCCACAATAAAATACAGTCCCCATGATTCCCTAACCTTAACCCTAACCCTAAAAGTGGACTGAATTCACACTATTTCTGACAGTCTGCAACCCCCCTCCTTTCTCCTGTCTCACCAAATAGATCTATAAGCTACAGATCCACTGATCATAAATCATTTAAGATTAAGTTTCATATTACCAGGAAACTAGGCAAAACATGCCTCACATGGAATTTAGTTCTACAGAAGTTCTGTCAAGCATTAAATGTTTCTGTAGGGGAGCTTGATTTTGAAAATCCAAGAAGAGAGAGAAAGACTACATGCTAAAACCTTGAGCTTAAATGAGCTGTGATGGGAGCTAGCCCAGCTGGTGTGTTTGTTCCAGCTCAGATCAAAGCCCTGCTTAGATAGAGAGGCAGCCAGATGGACAAATCTTGAAAGATTTTCCAACAGCTTGTTGGCATTGAACCTGTATATGTTGCACATCCCCCACACTGCTTACTTTTGAGAAACTGGTGTTTGGGTTTGTAAAAATCTGCTATTCCATTTTTCCTCTCCTCTATTCCTAAAGGGAATACTAAGATGAGAAAGCTGATACGAGTTATTATTAAAATGTCTTTTATACTTTATACACTATGGCTTAAGTTTACAAGTCCCTTTAGAATTTACAGAAGTGTTGACGTATTGTTCAACTACTGATTCAATGGACCTACTCCAGTTAGGATCAGCAACTGGATTTAAGTCAAGTAATCTTGTGTGTAGTGGCTTGAATGATTTGATAACAACTCTGGAGAGCAGGGTTGGAATCCCGACTTGGCCACGGAAACCTACTGAGTGACCTTAAACAAGTCACACATTCAGCCTCAGAGGAAGGCAAAGGCTACCTCCCTCTGAACAAATCTTGCCAAGAAAATCCCATGATAGGGTCATCATTAAGTCAGAAACAACTTGAAGGCACACAGCAGCAATCTCATGTGTAAGTCAGATTTGTTCCAGCAGAGTCCAGAAAAATATGCTCCCTCAGATGATATAAATCCAACCCAGTGTTTCCAAGTAAATGGAATCTGTTGTGACATAACTCTTCAGACACCTTTAAACATCAGAGCTTGGAAAAGTTACCCTTTTTGGAGTACAGCTCCCAGAATCTCCAGCCAGCAAGACAGGTGGAAATGTGACTTGGGGTTCTACGAGCTGATTCTAAAAAGGGAATGTTTCCAAGCTCTGGCAAATATGTAATACTTTTGTACTCTTAAAATTCCAGGTGTGCAACAGGCTAAATCTAGAAGAGGCCATTCTCCCAGAATTGTCCTCTGTGACAAACTATCCTTCAAGAACTGATATCGTGCTGATCTTAAGACCTTGTCATTTCACAGGAGTGAAGAAGAATCTTTCCATGTCAAATCAGTATATTGGAAAGGTCAGCTGTAGTGAAAATGCTTTACTCCATTGTCTCTACATCTCCATTTGCTGTCCCCATCCTGGCCTTGAGAAAGAGAATCAATACATTTTAGGAAATGATTTCTCAATAAATCTTTTGACAAAATCATGAAGACAAAAAATATATCTTCTTACATTGACAGATGGTTTTGGAAAATGCTTTCATTTAATCATACCCCGCTCTGCACTGCAAAGGAACCTACTGAAGAGCAAGGGGAATGGTAAGGTATAAAAGAAGTAAGAACGCTTTTGCTGTTTCAGATAATAACCCACCTAATTCAAGCACAATGGCTTTGTCTCCCATGGTAATTTTTGTTTGCAGCTTCCTTAGGCTGTATTATTCACATGATTTCTGGAGGTAAGGCATTAATGACACCTTGAATATGGGGCTGCAGTTTTTGAGTGTTTTGGCTGGCTGCCACTGATGGTTTTATCCGCTCTTAATTTCTCTAATCCTTTTATATTCCATTGGCCTTCACATGATCCCATCCATTAACTATACACGACAGTGGCATGGTGTCTAGGAGAAGGCTGAGAGACCTGGTGAACTCAGGCACTTCTCCTCACAGTCCTGAGAAAGACACATGAGCAATGCATCTCAGTTGCCCTCACGGCCAGTGCAGTGGAGGCAGGGAAGTCGCTGCTGACGCTCATAGCGGAAAGAGATCCAGATAAAGAGGATGCAGGTTACTGTCTGAATCCCAGCTAGCAGGAAGAAGTAATAATCCATCCGACATTTGTTAATGTTCCCTAGGGAAGGAAAAGAGGAAAGCCATTAGCGAGCACAAAGCAAGGAAACAGCAGGGAGCCCCGGTGCCACCATCTCCAGTCTTTTGCTGCTCTTGGCTCTTCTCCTGAATCCTGTCTATATAACAGTTTCCCAACAACACATTCTTTGTCATTTCAAAGGCTCTAGGGCCCTCTGTTTTCTCTGCCCTTGCAGCAAGGCAGGGTTGGTGCACTCAAGATACATGGTGGAGCCCAGATTCCAGCTAGATCTCAGTGAACATTCTCCCTCCCACACCCACCCTAGTTTGCTCTTAGTTTTTCCTCAAGGGCAAAACTGTGAACAACCAAGTCAAGAGTTTTTTTTCTCCTGTGGTTAGAGGGGTGTGCTATGAATTGCTAATTGCGTTCCTCACCATAATCCTCTGGGCAGTGCATCCAGCCAGTGGCTGGTAGTGAGAGCAAAGTCAGGAGGCCAGATCCTAAAAGTGACCCCACTCCAGAAATGAAGAAGAACAAGCCCATGATGGCTCCTTGCATAGATTTTGGTGATTCAGAGTAAGCAAACTCCAGTCCTGGGAAAAACAGAAGAATTCAGAGCAAAGTATCAGCTATGTTGAAATGGTAGTTCAAGGTTTCCTAGACAATTGTTTTTTGTCTTCTGCTTTTTTGGGGGGGGGGTTGGGTCATAGATGAGGTGTTCCTTCCTCCCACCCTTCCCTTGTACCCATTGCGCCCCAGCTGCAACACAAAGATCCATTAATAAAGCTGTGGTTCCCTGCTGCATCCAAACTGCAGAAATGTGGCTTAATGTGAAGGAAATTAGGGAAACAGGCATATGGGAATTAGGACCTCTCCACACTAGCCACTTTTTCTCCATATAGTTCCAGGTCTGTGTTTGCAAATGCAATAGGTACCCCTCCTGCTTTTTACCTGGAATACTGGCAAAGATTTCACTGATTCCAATGAGTAGGTACTGAGGGACTTGCCACCAGATAGAGAGCGGGGCTGCAATGTAGTCATCCTTCCCAATCCGCTGTGAGATGGTCTGATTGTTGTTCACATACTGCAGCCGTTTAGTTTCCAGCAAACCTATTGAAGAGAAAGGCAGCATTTAGAATAGGAGTGATGAATTGTTGTCCTGCTAGGTGTTATTGGAAAACAACTTCCATCACCTCTGACTACTGGCCATGTTGGCTGGGTTGATAGGTGTTGAGAATTGGGGTGTTGTGGTAGTCACGCACGTGGAAGAAATTGTCAGAAATGTACAAATTGTTTACAGACTTTATGACAGCCTGTCACAGATATGAAATGGTTACCTTGCTGCACATAACAGCCAGAGGAAGGCTGAACTTTTTACCTTATTGAAACATTCTAGAGATAAGGCATTCACACACTATTAGTGGGAACCCAACACCCATTCCCAAGCCACAAAAAAGGGGGGATTTTTTTTCTTATCTATTGTGGCAGTTCTAGAAGGAAGAGAGATACCTAAAGGGTTCTGTCATGCCATACCACCCTGGCTTTCTCCCAGAACAAGGAGGGCCCCACACCTGCGTAACCATTGATCTTTGGAGGGTCTGTTAATCATGGACTGGAAGCCCGCTGATAGAACAGTATATATTCCATCATCTATTTGCAGTAATTACCATTAATAAAGTGAGGTACTGAGTGTATCGAGCCTCAAATTAGGACACCCACCATGATTTAGACCCAGAGTAAGACTTTACAGAAGATGCATATAAGACATTTCAAGGCTTCCAGCAGAGTTACTCTCCCTTTGACAAGAGTATTCCCTAAAGAACAGTAGCTCCCCATGGTGACAGTGAACACGACAGCTACACAAAGTACATTTGAACAACCTGTGCCTCAGTAGTCTTTTTTGATGAGTTAGTGTGATGCTGAAAAAGGCAAAAATGGTTATTGGTGACGATTAACGATGGCAATTATAATGAATGGCTGACATTAATTAACATTCCATTAACTTTCTAACAAAGAATCTCCTAACCAGTTAAACAAAAGGTATCATCTGACAGCTTGGAAGTTACTTTTTTTGACATACAAGTCTCAATCCCCAGCTAGTGTGAGAGTTGTAGATAAAAACAGGATCTTTCCCAAGCTCTGATCTGACTTGTAGGCATGTCTTGATGGACACAATAATGCTCAAATATGAATGTGCTGGGGGTGTTTGCACATGGAACATCCCTACATACATTCTCCAGATAATCATTCAAGTGAACAGTTCTGTCTGTGCGCAACATTAGACATACTACCCAATAAGAACCAGCATTATCTAAAGCATCCAATTTTACAGAGCTCAGAGCAGATCTCAACTAGTAATTTTACTGATATTTGTTGTGTTGCATATGTATGAGACAGACAGAGAGAGAGAAGGAGAAGAGATGTGGCTGAATTTACTCACCATCAAAACTTATTAATATTACATTTCATTTGTGACTTTCTTTAAAATATTGTTTGAAACTTAAAATATGAAAAAGTTAAAAAAATGAAAGTAATATATAAAATGAAATAACACTATCAGAACAACAAATTATAGGGATAATTAATTAGTCTATGGCCAATTTTTCAAAAATATGGCCAATCCTGCGCGATCAAATATGGATGTATATGTGGATATATACAGAAGGAAATTACCAAATAGAATCCTAGCCTAGCTCTCTTTCTGAGGCACTACTTTTTTATGTGGAGAAATCTGGCCCTTTACTGTCCTTGCTTTACATGGAAGAGCATTAACAAGCCTGCAGTCCCCCACTAGCATTGTGAAATATTACACTCCTAGGAAGACTGTTCTAAATAAGATCTTTTAACATACAGGTTGATTCCTGCAAGCACATAAATAGCACCTCTTACCTTCTGATTTACCAATCTGTAGACAAGCATGGTTTCCTATTTTGTTAGACATGCAACTGATGAAGTTCTAATCTATTAGGCTTTGAGCTAATTTGAGCTCAAATGTTTAATTCTAAAAAGAAGGAATGGTGTAGTGACTAGATTACTTACCTGCTAAAATAACTGAGCCAAGACCAAAGAACATGCCCAGAGCCATCCTCTTTAATGCTGAAGGCAACAGTTTCCTCTTTGCCAGGAATGGGTCTATGACCCGATCTTTCAGAGGAACCAGAATTAGCAGAACCACCACATTAGCTAGAAGGAGCCAAGCATCTGGGAGCTACAGAGAGACCAAAAGTCAAATGCCAAAATGCAACAAAATCAGCAACAAAATATCTTCTTTTTCTGTGGCTAATGTAAGGTGTCAGTTCTATGGAGTGAAGGCATGGGAGAACACCTGTTTCATAGGATGCTATGCAAAGGGGCTGTAGATTCCATAGAACCATAAAGGTCCAATTCACATAATCAATCTATCACCCTGTGAGTGGATTCATGTAGAGTTCAGCAAGCACTCATCACGATTCTTTCACAAAATGACCACAGTGGTTGCATCAGAAATAGCTACCAGTGGTGTGGTGAGTGGATTGAGTGCAAGCTGAGCACTTGACGAAGGAACTGCGGGACCAGTTCACCCCATGCAAAACTGTGCACAGATCCATTCAGCCAACTAACAATTTCAGGACGCTGATATTTTGTATGAATTGTCACTTACTGCTGTGGTTGATCCATGCCACAATGACCATCTAAGATCAAAGCACACACCTTCTGGCTACCATATGATAGATTTATACAAGCAGCACAACCACAGAAATGTTTTAAACCTTGTTAATTACAACAGAATGTTAGAATGGTTTCCAAAGTGTGCCAAAATCCTGACCCTGTACATGGCGACCCTTATACGTGATTGGGTCCCCCACAAGTAGTAAAGGAATTCACGCAGACATATATAACAGATTTCCTGAGACCACCAGACAACTCATCATTGTGTGAATCAACTCTCAGTAGAGCTGTAATGTAAATGGAAAGAAGCACAATAAAGCTGAGATCTATTTAGATGGAATAGAGGCCTTGTCCATAGCCATTAAACAGAGGGGGCTGGTAAAAATGGCCTAAATGTTAGTCCTGACTAAAGTAAAACCAGTAAATCAACTGGATTTATCGATGTGTTAACTCACCATTCAGCAATTGAATCAATGGGTCTACTCTATTTGGATTTCTGTTGTTGTGCACCTTCAAGTACTTTCTGACTTATGGTGACCCTAGAATGAACTTATCATAGGGTTTTCTTGGCAAGATTTATTCAGAGGGGGTTTGCCTTTGCCTTCTTCTGAGGCTGAGATAATGTGGCTTGCCCAAGGTCACCCAATGGGTTTCCATGACTGAGCAAGGATTCAAACCATGGTTTCCAGAGCCAGAGCCCAGTGTTCAAACCATTATACCACACTAGTTCTCCTCTACTTGGGAACTAACCAACAGTTCTCATCAATACCAGAAATGCTGGAGACAAAGAGACATCATTTTACAATTCTGGAATAAGGAATCCACTTAAGAAAGAGGCCTCAAGTTGACATGAGGATCTCAATTGTTTTCCCAGAGTCCCTCACTCTTTTCCAAAGGCATATCCTCCTTTTTCTCATTTTAGCAATTCCCTCACTGTGGCCTCACATGCGGCCTAAAAGGAAGCAGAACAATTTCTGTTCTGTCTTCTGGTAAGCAAGGCTTGCAAACATAGCTGAAGTCATGTGCAGCTTGTCAGGAGCTATTCTGCCTTCAAAAGCAGGGATTGTGCTTAGGCTTTTGGTGAAGTGGAAGAGGAAGAGGAAAAAGAATTCTGTACTAGATTGTCAATTTAATGATCTTGTATTCTAGAAATGACTTCTTTCTGTTCTATAGGTGAGCAAACTCTGGAGTGCAGAGGGCTGCATTACAAAATTTCTGGACCCTCCAGAGCCCTGGAGATCTGCAGCATGCCATTGCAGCTACTATTGTGGACAACCAGTGATGTCGCTTCACTCCTGGCTGCCTTGTGGGACCGTTTTGAGGGTCTTGCTGTTTTTAGGGTGGCTCTGAAATATAATTCTTAAGCTTTGTAGAGCAGCTTTACTTTAAAAAAATCAGGGTGGGCAATATTTTAGGTCTGCAGGATCCAGGCTACCTTTACTGAGTAATGTTTTCTAATTACTTTTTAACTGTATTTTCGGGGCCTTTGGGGAATATTTTCAATATTTTAATTTAATTTTTTAAAAAACTAACCATAAAATTTTCTTTCCCTTAAAAAAAGTAATGAGTAAAGTGTCGTGCAGTGGTTTGCACATTGGACTACAATTCTAGAGATCAGGATTAGATTCTGTGCTTGGCCATGGAAACCCACTGGGTGACTTTGGGCGAGTCACACATGCTCAGCCCTGGAAAACCTCATGATAGGTTTGCTTTAGGGTCACTATAAGTCAGAAATGACTTGAAGGCACACAACAAAAACAAAGTGATGAGCAGTACAACAAGTTACTTTTCCAACACTGTGGCCAATGAGGACAACAAAATAGTCTCCATAACAAAGATATACATGTAACTTTTAAAAATTGTAATTCCAAGCTCATGTTTATTATTTAAGAGTGCCCAGGTCTCATCCCAAAACAGAGATTTGGCATCATAAAAACTCATCTTTTTAGCACAAGGAGGAAGAAATCTGTCTAGGCTGGGCACTGTCTTTCTGGCTTCCAGAGAGCTAACAAAGCCACATAGTACTGTGTGTCCCATAGCTTACCGTGTAGCCACCATCTACAGCTGCTGAAAGTGCACTGTTGTTCAAATAACTGTTCTGAAAGATGCTGGGGATGAAGAGGTGTAGACCTTGCAGGTAGTAGGTTGACTGCATCTAAAATTTAGCATGAGGTGGATGTTATTAAATATATTTATACTGTGAAGAAAAGGTAACTGGATCAAGATCTATAATAAAAAGCCCAAGATCTATAATAGATTAGAGATGGGGGGAAATGTGGTCCTCCATATATTGTCATACTATAAATTCCATCAGCCATCACAGCAAATGGCGAGGGATGACAAGAGCTGTAGTCCATTAACACCTGGAAAGTTCTACGTATCCCACCATGGTTTAAATCTCATCACAAAATGTTTTCCATATATAGCTAGGTATTGTCGTGTTAGTCCTAGACAAAATAATACACACAATCTCTTTTGTAGTCAGTGCATGTATTATGCACATGGAGGAATCTGTTTGTAAAGTGAGGCCCTTTTTCTCTCAGTGGCATCAGATCTCCTTGAAATTCTACACAGAAAATGCATCTAAATTTGGTCAGAGCTGCTTAAGTCCCTGATTGTATCAAATGCAAAAAAGAAGCAATTAATGAGTTCTCCCCTGATGGTTAGTTACACATATCTGACTGTATTTGCATACTTAGGCCCTACTTCCTTTGTTACAACACCAAAGCAGCATGCATACCACAAAGCACTTTCTCTCTCTATTATAAAACAGTCACAGAACATGAATACATGTCACTTGAGGCCAAAAGAAAGAGTAAGTAAAACAAAAAAAGTGGGATCAGACTTTGAAATATAAAGGGTCACAACTGCAGGCAGAGAGAGGACTTAAGGTAAATTTGCAGTCTGTTCTTCATTTTCCAGGGCAAACAGAGAATATTCCATAGCTCTGGAACATTAATGAAGTATGGAAACCAGGGGGCAGGTTCCAGAGCAAGGCCCATGAAGCAGCCATCTTGCAGAAGCTAAGGAGGTCTGGATCTGATTAGTGTTTGGAGACCGCTGGAATTCCCATGTGGCTCACTTTGATTTCCATCATAGAAGAAAGGTGGGATATAAATGTAATAAATGAACTTTAAACTTTATCATAAAGGTGCATCTATATAGTCTTTCTTTGTGGTAGTCTAGGATGTGCTCCTGTCCTACATGCATTAGTGCCCTCCCCAAACCACATGGAACAGTGAAGCTCAGGATCTGAACACTGTGCTCATCAGCAAACAATTATCTTGTACTAGATGCCCGGTGATGTCATGTAGCCATTCAGATTTGGCTACATTATGATACCAAAAGCCTAAGGGCAATGCTTTCATACTTTCACCCACAGAACGTTTACAATCTCTCCTCTGTTCTTCAGGCTTTCCCAGAGCGATCAGCAGTGTTCACAGCAATTACTTAGGACCTTATCAAACGCTGGCCACGAAGCGAAAAGTAACAGAAAAGTAACCGAAGTGAGAATAAATTCAGTTCTATACCGAAACGAACTGAATTTCGCCCTGGCGGCCATAGCGCAATGAATACGAAGGCTCCAAAGGGGATTTAGCGATCAGGCGCCGCGGGATGCGGTTCACGTGGGAAGAAGGAAAACACACACACACACACACATTTTCTTCTCTCTCTCTCTCTCTCTCTCTCTCTCTCTCTCTCTCCCCCTTCCCGCCACCCAAAAAGCCAGCGTCGCAGAAGGCGCTTCTGTGGATGGCAAGGATGGGATGAAGGAGTCGGGAGGAAAGGCAGCCAAGGGGACCGAGGAGGAGGAGGAGGGCTGGAGGACTGGAGGAGGGAAGGGGTGTTGGTGGGGAAAAATGCGAGAGAGATGGAGAGAGAGAGATCGCCCCCCTCTTCCCTCCTCCTCTCCTTCTCCTCCTCTTTCTCAATCCGGTTTGCCTTTCGCCAATCCCTTCCCCTCGCCAGGATTTTCTGCTTGGGAGAGCTCTCCTGCTTCCCCACCCCGCCCACCATTGTGCAATGAATACGAAGGCTCTGCTTGTACTTCCCCAACAAACCGAATGTCAAAATCTCCCTACTCGCTACGGATTAGCTTCGGGTTCTGTGGAGTTTCGGGGCAGCGTCGTGTGTACATGCGGGGAAACAATACAGATTAGCTCCGTGTTCTAGGGCAGCGTCGTGTGTAAACACGGGGAAATAATATGTATTAGCTGCAGGTACCCTTTGGATTAGCTCTGCTCTAGACCCCATGTGATAAGGTCCTTAGTAAGGCACTGAGGATAAACTGAGGGGACATTCAGACATTGTTGTTTGTAGTGCAACTATGCGAATCATCTCACTCAAGTATTCCGGGTTTGTTATTCACACTATGGAAATGCATTGATGTGCATCTCTGCAAGTTCAGTTGCTCACACATACAAGCATTTGAATAATTTTATCCCAGTCTATTCAGGTCTATTCACATTGGTTATTCACATTATCGATGATACGGATCTCTTTAAAAAAAAAAACTTGGGGAAACCCCAATATTGATTATCCCAGATTAAGTAGGGGTTTGGCAGCCCCCCGCCCAACTTAATCAGGTGCATTTGGGGTGCATGTGAACAAACCAGGATTTATCCTGGATTATTTCCACAGTGTGAATAACACTCAAGTTCCTTCCCTTCTTGATGGTTCTCCATATGTGGAAAATGACAGTCTGAAAAGGACTATGTCGTCTACACATGCAGCTTCTTTATGTGATAGAAACCTGACTGTATGGAATTCGAAAGCTAGCAGAGGCTCTCTTTTCCAGAACCCACATATTCAAATTAAGCCTACATTAAATTCTAGTGAATTGACCCCACATATTCACATTGTCTACTTATAATTCTACTGAATGTGCACATATTTCATGGGAGGCACACATATTTTATTTGTGCAAAATATGTTCCTCAGTTTATTCTGGCATAACCTTAATTTTAATCATTTATTGATTAATTAGTTTAAAGGTAGGTTATGTATCAGTTAGAAATTCCATAATACAGTGAAAAAAGAAAGATGAGCTTCTCTCAACAGCCAAATCTGTGCCATAGCACCTCAGAGTAAATCAATGAAGTGTTGTAAAGAAGCATGATAAACCATTATCAGAACAGTCATTCTAGTCATTTTTAAAAATTTTTTTAGAATAATCTATATTTGATTATCATCTCCATGTGTATTCCTTTTCCCTCACAAATATCTCTTTGGGGTAATTGGTTCTAAATTTTCTTGGCAAACCATGCTCATTGAACAAACAGATTTACAATTCAGCTTTCTTTAAAAATCGAATAGAAACACCTTAACTTTTATATCTTTGGGTTTTACCGCACATTTCATTTCTGTTTATTGCAACCACTTGTCAACTTTACAGCTCTGTTATAACAGCAAACAGGAACCAGGGGGAAATGAAACTGGCAAGCCTGATTTTATATATCCTCTCTACCCAACAATAAGAGCTTGGAAAGCTTGTGGCCTGGTCCTAAACATGCTTGCAGCAGGGTTTAATGCCAAGTGACTGTGCATGGTATTGCTGTCCAGGAGAATCTGGAATGGACAGAGTTTGTACAGGCAAAAGGATTAAGTTATTTTTTATGTTCTATGTGAATTAACTAGATGGATAGAATTCCTGGACCTTTAAAGGTTAAGCAGAAGAATTTGGCTGTTTGAGAAGTTTGTATGTGAGAAAACTAGCCCTAGCTGAAATTCCTCCCCACACCATGTCAAATCCCCTATTGACTTAGGAGTTTTTTTAGGCAAGGAATGAGGATGTGGTTTGCCATTACCTTCCTTTGAAATACAGTTGGCCCTCCGTTTTTATGGGGGATCCATTCCAGACCCCCCCCCAATGAAAATGGAGACTCGCCAATATTCAAGCCCCATAGGTTTGAATGGGGCACACACTGATTTTAACAGAGGTCGGTGCTCCATGACTATTCAAAACCACGGACCTCAAATCCGCGAGAACAGAGGGCAACTGTATAGTCCACAGCCCCTGGTATTCCTTGGTGGTCCCCAGTCCAAAAACTAACCAGGCCTGACCCTGCCTACCATCAGATGGGATCTGGTGTTTTCAGGATATTTAGGCCTTTCGTTCAGCTCTGGAAAATACAGGCACCCTCTTCTGTTTTCTGTATATCACCCCAGTTCTAAGAAGGAGCTACAGAACACCTTGCCAAGAATTACAGTATACACCAGAATGCTCCAGCCAGTCCTGGTTTTATGAGAATTCAACCCTAGAAAGAGTGGGGGGCTGCTATTAGTGGTGGCTGGTAGTTTCCATGTCAGTGCAGAGCATAATCCACTCTGAGTTCTAGCCTAAACATGAAATGAGCTTATCAAGTGAACTTATTTGGAAGATACATTGATACACCTTGGAAAGCTCCAGTCTGGACTGAAACCTATAGCAGATTCATGGTCCCATGGGAACCACTAACCTCTACAGGTCGATGTGAAAAACAGTGGTGTTTATTTCAATGCAGCTCACATCCCTGAAGATGTAGTCACACTGCAGAATTACAGCAGTTTGACACCACTTTAACTGCCATGACTATACTACAGAATCCTGGGATTTGTCTCAGGATTCTGTAGGATAATCATGGCAGTTAAAGTGGTGTCAAACTGCTTTGATTTTGCAGTGTGGCTACACCCTAGGATGAAGATGAAGTGTATTCCCCTTCCTCACCTCCAGAGTATTTGGTCTCCAAATGAGAACTTCATGGCATTGTCAAAACAGGTGATATGAGGAGGCTGAGGAGGAGGACAAGGGACATATGTCAGTGACCGAAAACATGCTTCCAGTGCAAAAGGTCCCAAATTCAGTCCTGGGCACTTCCAGGAAGGGCTGGGAAAGATTCTTTTAATCATCAATATTGGTTTTTCCTTTCTTGCCTTAACTGCTTCTGTTTTGATATTTTTATTGTTATGTTACTGCTTAATCATGTTCTGTAAACTGACTGCAGGGAAGTTCTTTCTTATTTTTGTTTTGTTTTTTGAAAGGCAATAGATAAATATATAAAAACAATAAATAAAATACTTATGAAAGTACAAATTAAATTTGCTTATAAATAATGAGAAAAATTGTAAATGAAAACAGTACAGCCTCTGACTTCTGGGTTTGTTTTCTTTTGTTTTTTGGTGGCTCTAAACAGGACAGAGACTCAAACTACAGCCATTCTCCCCCGTATGTTCTCTACCTGGAAGTAGACCATCCAGTATGGGATGAGAGTAAGCAGCACAGGAAAGATTTTTGCCATGACTTGGAAATTGGAGACATCTTCTTGGGATGGCCCAGTAGGTTGGTGTCTTGTTGTATCTGAAAGTGGACCAGTGCCATCAGCTTCTGACTGGGGACTGCCTGTTCTGTAGATAAAATGTGGAACAGAAATGTGTAAGGGGTTTGAAAATGTGACCAGAGCAATATTTTGGGTTTCAAAGGTAAACTAAGGGCCTCGGCAGACGGCTTATTGAGCCGTCTTGGAGGCCCGGAAGAGGAGGAGCCACCACACGAGCAGCGCTCCTTCCTCTTCCTGAGGTCGCCCTGGGAGCTGCCGGCCCTCCGCACGGCCGGCGCTTCCGGGGCAACCTCCCGCCGCAGCGACCGGACGCGCTGTGGCGGAAGAGTCAGGAAAAGTGCACCCGCTGCTTTTAGGGCGCACTTTCCCTGACATCTAAAAGGAGCGCCAATTTGGAGCTCCTTTTAGGGACGCCGCAGGAGCGCCGCGGTGCAGAGGCTCCGCTCCGCCGGCGCTCCGTCCGGCGGCGTCCCGGAAGCAGTCGTCTGCTTCCCCCCTAACTTGGCTTCTTTGTTCTCGGTTAGTTTCATCTCCTGATCACTGGTCTGAAGGAATCAAAGTACTTGCTTCAGATACCAAAGTAATACAGTATTCCCTAGAAATCAACATCCTAGACAAGGGAGGGAAGAATCCTCACTTCTTTCCTACTAAAACTCCTGAGTGTTAAAGGTCCATGAGCAGGCGCTTTTAAATCAAAAGCTTAAAAAAACCCAAAAACCTTTTTAATGGGGTGATGAATACTCCTCCTCTTGCCCAGAATTTTTAAAAAGTACTTTTAAGGACTATAGCTCCTAGAATTATACAGCCAGTATAGTGTTTATGCTGGTTGGGAGAGATTCTGGGAGCTGTAGTACAAATAAGTAACTTTTATAAGCTCTGTTCTGGTCCATGCTGCAAGGAGAGATCCATGGGAAGGGCCATAGCTCAGTGGGAAATATATTTTGCCTGCAGAAGATCCCAGATTTAATCCTCAGCATCTCCAGCTAAGATAGCTGGCCAGTAACCATAGACAGTTCTCCTATGGGGCTATTGGTTTATGAGACAGCTTCCTACAAATTAAGGGTGAGAAGCATGCTTTGCTCTTTCCTGTGTCCATGTGCAGAGGTACACATTAATTATGTGATACAGCCCTGAAGTAGAACAGTAGTGCTATGCAACTGAACCACAACACCAAATGTGCAAGCAAACACATAACCAAAAGTGCAGGCCCATCAATATGCATTTCACATCTATGAGCATTGTGCACCATGTACCACAACATACAATGGCACCACATGTGAAACTCTGCTTCCACAATCGTGAACTGAATGTGGATCTTCTGCACTGGACACAAATATTCAAACACATTCATAGAGAAACTTATGCATGTATAAAACACTAACAGAATCCCAGCCTTTGTCTTCCTTTGAAGGCTCCTTTTATATGGCTGCTTTTCATTACAAACACTGATAAACAAATAACATAAGGATTTTCACAAATTTGGGGGCCTTTTTCTTTATTTTAATCTTAGATTTCCACTCACCCAGACACAAAAAGATCAGCAAGTGAGATGAACAATTAGCTTATGCCCTTCAGGATCTCATATTGGAACCTATACTGAAAATTCAGCATCGTAAGGTATTAGAATGGACTTTAGCACTTCAAATTGCAGCTGGAAATACTTTTTTTAAAAAAAGCTCACATATGTTAAAACAAAATAAAAGCAAAAGAATTATCTGTAAACAAAAAAGAAACAAGAACTTTCATGGAGCTGGCTGGCTAGAACATTTCAAGATGAGATAATTTTTTCAAGTTTTTTTTTTACCAGCCCCTTCTATCTGTGCTCTAAAATGATAAAAGTCCACTATTGACTCAGAATTTTATTATTATTTATTGCAGCTTCATTTATGCAGCTTCATTTATATACCGCTTCATATCGCGCTATGGGGTGTCTAAGCGGTTTACAACTGTAAGCTCATTGCCCCCCCAACAGCTGGGTACTAATTTTAGTGACCTCGGAAGGATGCAAGCCTGAGTCAAGCCTGAGCCCTGGCTAGTACTGAACTCGCAACCTTGTGCTTTATGAGTGAATGGCTGCAGTACAGGCATTTAACCACTGTGCCACCAGGGCTCTTATTTACTTATTTATTTATTATATTTACGTTGCCTTTCTCCCAGGACAAGATCCACCAGATTCCACTGCATGTGTCTATTAAGCCCATATTAATGCCTTCTAAGTGAGAGGTAACCCTCTGTAAGAAGGGAATATCTAAAGCAGTGATGGGCAACTGTGGCCTTCTAGGTGTCTTGAGGATTGTAACTCCCATAATCCATCACTACTAGCTATGTTGGCTATGGCTGCTGGGAGCTAGAGTCCAATAAAATCTAGCAGGCTGCTCTCGTCCATCCCTGACCTAAACCATTCTGCCTATCCCAAACATGTTATTGGAATCTGTACAATACAGAATAGTCAAGTGCTGTGCAGCTCAGCCTCAAGTATGTTTACTCAGAGGAAAGCCCCAAATAGGTGTTAGCAGATGTACTCCATTTTTCTGGCATTTTAGAAGCATGTGAAGTTCTATGACCCCAGCCTGACCCTTGGGAGATGGCAGCCATAATCCCCTAAATGTAAGGTCATGTAGGCACTGCTAAATTTGCTCAAGACCACTAGAGACTTCCTGGACAGGCAGGTTCGGGAGTTGCCCATGGGAATATCCCATTATACTGGAAAAGATACACAATAGTGTTTATTTGTCTTAGGTCTCACACTTAACGGGACAGTGATCAGATTGACTGTACCCTTCCTCGATAGTTTTGAAACCAAATGCATTGTTTAGGCTATGCTCATCCTTAGATACACAAAGATAAGCTCGTCAAAGCCTTTGTCCTCCATTGTTAGACTCATAGCTAGAAGGCAGAAATTCCCTATAAGAACCCCTGGATTTTTGCAGACCTCGTGCTACCTTGGAAGTGCATGCTGAACCTCTGTCAGTCTGCGCTCTGAGATAGTTCCTGCGACCCCCCCCCCCCCCCCCCCGCCCTTGCTGGTCATGCCCTTCCACTGAATTCATTCGCACTCGCTGCCAGAAGTCTGGAGGAGTCTCCCGGGCATAAGTATATCCCTCATACCCTGGTCTCCCTCTCTGCTCTCCCCACTCTCTCCCGCTTATCCTTTTAGTGTGTGTGTGTGTGTGTGCCTTATTTGGATGTTTGCTCATTGTGTTAATAAATATTGTTAGACTTTAATTGGAGTTTGGTCCGTCTCAGTGTCATCCCTTGCTAGATTCTTTAGGACTCCCGTATACACCTGATTACGTCTCGTGAAACGGAGTTGGGCGTTTCACTCTCGCATATTTGAGCTAATTATAAATCCCCCAAAGTAGCTTTGATCCCAACATAGGTCAATCGATTTCTTCCTAGATATGTGTAAACTGAACTGCAGCCTGAGGCTTCTAGTTTTCTTTTGAATCTTCTGCAGCTCCTGTTGTGCAGTCCCCTTCAGAGGGCATGTGAGGCTTTGCAGAGACTGACTTATTTCCTTACTGATTTATGGTGGCAAGAAGAGCTTGAAAACATTCTTTGGGGGCTATAGTTGCCAGAAATCTGTAGGCAGCTTGGCCACACTTTCTGCCACACCCTCCAATATTTCACAGATGCAAGCACCATCAGAGTGTGATCTAGATGGCAAAAGTTATTAATGAAGAACACACCAGTTAGGAGAGGCTGCAGCAGTTTGCTTTTGCCTGAGTCTACAGGGAAAGGCAAGATTCTGACCCATCTTCTCCCCTCCCCTTCCCAGCTGCATTGACTGCAAACTGTTTTTGCCCTTTGAACTCAGTTTCAGCTATTAAAGTAAGTTGAAGCCAAAGACTGAAAGTGGGTGGAGGAGAGAGAAACTCGAACACTTTAAAAGCAGCTGGAAAAGTGGGATGATTCAGGAGTAACCACGACTGTCCCTGCCAAATTGGGAAAGTTGGGCAACTTGCATACCTTTTCTTTATGGCCATCTTCTGAAGTGCTTGGCTACAGCAGCTATTCTGGAGGGCCAACTGGAACATGGTAGAGACTTGGCTACCAGCAGCTGGCTTGGTGACAAAGATGGGGGCAGCCATGAGAAAAACTAAGAGGGCCAAGGCCAGACAGATAGCAGGGATGGCATAGCCAGTAAGGAAGTCCACATTTTGCTGGATAAAGGCAACTACTAGCAGGGAGATCACAGCCCCAATGTTAATGCTCCAATAGAACCAGTTGAAGAAACGTCGGGTAGCATCCCGGCCACGGTCTGTCACCTGCAATGAAAAAAAAAATGTATGCATATAAAGGGGAGTATTTTCTTTAACAAGTTTGTGGTGTGGCCAGCCCCTGTAAAAATTGTCTCTTGGTTACAGTTGGAAGAGTTACTGGTTGGTCTACAACACCTAGGATTCCTAGACAGTTTGGCCAGTGGCCAAGCTTGTTGTGAGATTTTGGGCTTATAATCCAAAAAGCAAGTTTTTCAAACTGTGCCCTACATGGCCAAATAAGAATTTCTCAGGTAAAAGGCATTTAATTCTTTCTTTTTAAAACTTGTGTTCTTCTTTGACTTTCAAGCCCTCCACATGTAGGTAGACTTACAGAGGGGTAGTAAAATTTTTGGGTTCATTCACAAGGTTAATGTGTGGGCAGCAAAGGAGCAGCTCTGGAAGCGGGAATGGACCCAGGCTGTATTCAGGTGGCAAATTTGGCGGCAAAAAACATCTGATAAGATCAGAATGCTGCCCAAATTAAGATTAAGCCGGATAGAGGTAAACCGATTTAAAAAGCCAAGCGATAAGCTCCAAAATGTAGGCTGCATCTCCAGAATTAATGGAGTTTGACACTGCTTTAACTACCATCTCTCAGTGCTATGGAATTCTGGGACTTGAAGTTTTGTGAGATACTTAGCCTCCTGTTAGAGAGCTCTGGTGCCACAACAAACTAAAATTCCCCAAATTCCAAAGGATGGAACCATGTTAGTTAAAGCAGTGTCAAATTGCTGCAGTGTGGTAGCAACCAAAGAATTAACCAAAACCCTTTGAGCGAGGAGGAGAGAGAATTCCTCCTGTCAAAAGACACTGTGCAGTTACGCCATTGTTTCCTCAACAGATCTCCTGTGGTGAGAAAAAAATGATTGAAGAAACAGTGAAAAAACACAGAAGTGTTACAAGAAAAAAAAAGATATAAAATCCTGTGAATGAGTCAGAACAATTGCATGATGAAAGCCCTGTCTGGAAGCACTCAAGAATGCTATATTACAGTGCAGGAGTGCCACAGGATTTCTCTTGTACTGGGCAGAAGAACCAAGCCTCCCTACTGTTCTGCCACAGGAATTGTCTTTTTTGCTCTCTCTCTAAGGAGCTTGCTGAAGAAACCACCCATCTCCACCTTCTCTTTTCCAAGCTTTTACAGTTTCAAACATAAGTTTAAAAGCCACATCAAGCAAATAATTTGCATTAAAATTGCAAGAGTTCCCAGACAAAGGCACAGAGGCATACTTCACTTTCTGAGTCTTCAGCACAAGTGTTTCTCTATAAAGATTCAAAAATATAAAGATTGAAAAAGCACAGCAAAAAATGGAAATGGAGAACTGTGTGTTTTAATCCAAAGCCCCAATGCTGCCAAATGTTTTACAAATTTTTCCTTTGTTTATACAAAATTTGCAGCATATTGGAAGGGTTATTGTAAAGACTTCTCAGACTTTTAGCACAGACTTCAGAAACCATTCTGGCTTTTGTGTGTGCATGTCTTCTTCTTTTTCATAAAAATAAATACATGTATAGCTTTACTAATGGGAAAAGCATGACATTTAAACATAAGGTGAGGGCATGTTGAATGATGATTTAAAAGCAGTGCATAAAAAGAATTAACAAGGCAAAAAAATTTTTGTCTGTTCAACTGATCATCATCTGTTCAACAGAAGAAAACCAAACTGTTGGGTTCAGATAAATCTCCAAATGATTCAAATCACAGTGCAACATCTGGTAACAAATAAAAGAACTACATGTGAAGTCAAAAAGCCATCTCAGATTTTGCCACATATCAAACTATTAGATCTAAGCAACAGTCTCTTACCTGATCCGCACCAAAGGGTGTGAGGTTAGCTTTGACTGAACTGATGCCCAGGGCAAGAAGCAGTAGACCTGTGTACATGATGGGGGCACAATATTGGCTTGGCAATTGCTGCTTGCACTCTTTACTCCCCTTTGGACATGAGGGCTGCACTGGGAAGGCTGGCATCTCTCCACACAGCCAAAGCCGTCCATCCTGTGAGGCCACAGCAGGCAGCAGGCAGGCGGTCAGCAGGTAGAGCAGGAAGCTCAAGGCGATGGTCCAGTAGCGGCCTAAGTAAGCATCGGCAAGCCACCCTCCGATGGGTGAAAGCAGATAGGAAGCCCCCAGGAAGAGGAGGGCTGCCCGCGAAGCCTGGGACCCACCCCAGTTGAAGATGCTGCTGTTCAGGTAAAGGACCAGGTTGGAGACGATGCCAAAGAAAGCTGCTCGCTCCAGAATTTCCACCAGCAGAACAGCTGCACAGGCAGCCTTCCTGCCCTCAAAGGGAGACACGGCGGGTCGGTCTAGGGCCTCCTCCTGTCCTAAGAGGGGTTTGCGCTCCCCTCGGGCACCCGGTGAGGCCATGCAGGCCAAAATCCTTGCTTTCCCCTCCACTCAGAGTAGACTCTGGTTCCTTGCCTTCTCTCAACTGCTCCCTTTTTGGCCACTCAGTGCCTTTCTGATTTTTCTGGATCTTACTTCTATGTCTTGCTTGCCTATGTTCTTCAAAACATTTCTTGTTCTCCTGTCCTCTCCGAAGCCTTTCAACAGGGCTTGGACTTCCCCATTTCTCTGCTCAAATACAGACATCATATGACAGCTCATTTCCCTGAAAGGAAACTTTTGTATTACACTGGCTAGAGAGGGTTCCCCTTTCACATGAGCCTTCACATGTTTTCTCCCTCCCCTTCAGGCTCTCATTCTTAAATAAAAGAGCAGGGGTTTTTTTCCCCCAAAAAAATCTTTCTGATGTTAATTTCTTGCCTCTTGATGAGATGAGAAGTTGGGGAGTGATAAAAACTAATCAAACTTTAGCTGCAACTGTCTTCTTTCTTTTCAAGAGAGTAAACAGTTGATATCAATGCTAATTTACTTCCCTATCACTAAAGGTTTCTGTTTTCTTTTTTCTAAGGCTCTCAATGGAATAGGCTCATGTTATCTCTAAGAAGTCTTCTTGGAGGGACACTTTAGATTGGTGAATAGTAGTCATATGATTGTTTGGAATTCACAATATTCCAGGAGCAAGACAATTTTCACTGGTGGGGAGGGGAGATGGTTTTGAGCACTGGTCACAATAAAAGAGGTTTCTGTGGGGAAAAAAGCTTTTCATAGGTAATGACAAAAATAACCGTTAATGCATTTTAATTAGTATGGGCTTCCAAAAAAGTAGATCAATTTACAATACAATGTTTTCCCCACACAAAATGGTTGTGTAAGAGTAGGAAGTAGAGGCATATTGTCTAAGTTATCCTATTATAATGATCTGAACTGTTTATAAAGTCTGTGTGGGATTTTCGCTGCATATCTGCGGTGAATGTGAACTTCCTACCAATATGTTATTTTCAAAAACCAAGATTACTAAATTTGCTTTTCTCTGATGAAGCATTGAATGCCTGTATGGTACCAGCAAAGTAGAGAATTAATTTTCACACACAAACACACACCTATAGATGCACCACTGGGGAATCCTACAGCATACAAAGTGGCCATGAATGGAAAGGCTTCCTTGGACATGTACAACATTTTAGTAAGTTTATGAAATGGTAGTGTTGGGGTTTTGCAGGATTTTACCATATCCTTTTTGTGGATGCCTACATTGTATTTCTAAATGGTCAATTGCAATGCTAGAAACTTCAGGACTGAAGGAAAATTTAAGGGAGGCATTTGGTCCCCCTCCTTTGCTGCATCCCTGCATCATTCCATCTTATATGATGACTTTGATGTCAGAGCAGGACTCTTGCTAGACGCTGGGCATGGCCCCATTGACAAAGACCTGGAGCCCCCTGACCTCCACCTTTCATTTCTCTGCCTGTTCACTGGAGGTGCTTCCTGATGGAGATCTTCTCTAGTATTAGAAATCAAAAGACACAGTGCAGCTACTGATCTTTTCTTTCTTCATGGATTTCTTGTGGAAAGAAAAAGAGGAAAAAGAGGAGGAAATCATAGAAAGGTTATAAGTGGAAGATAACATTATTTGGATACCTAGGCCAGAATTCTCTTGGTATATTATGCTGAAGTGATGGGGTTAGTGTAGTATAGTGGTTTGAGTGTTGGATTAGGTCTTGAAGAGACCTGGGTTCAAATCCCTGCTCAGTAATGGAAACCCACTGGGTGACCTAGGGGACATTACACACTCTCAGTCTCAAAGGATGGCAATGGCAAACTTCCTCTGCATAAATTTTATTGAGACACCACCCCCCCCCCCCCCGTATCATAAGTTAGAGTTGACTTAGAAGTCACATAACCACAACACTGGGCATCATTTCACTGCAACGAATTTTCTGGATATTATGCAAGGAGGCACCCAGTTCTTCCTTGCACGATGTTTTTGTCTGGCTGTGCTGTGCAACAGGAGACAGAGGACTCTGTGTGGTGGCTGTGCAGTTTGAGGCCAGGGGAAGGGCAAGCAGATTGACAAAAGTGACTGCAGCAAAATGGACCTGGTGAACCTACTCTTGGAAAGGCTGCATTTTGTTCAAGATTTTCCTCAAACATAAACCTACCACTGTCCTTTTCTTGGTGGGCCTGAGATCCTCAATGAATAATTCTCTCCAGACATATCCTGTATAACCAAGGGTTGGATGAGACAGCCCTTAAGACTTTTTCCAATTCCAGTTTTGTGGTTCTATTATCAATATCCCCAAATCAGCCTATTTTTGAAAAATTATATTCTCTGAGATTGTTTTAGAGACAAGTAGCTTAAACCCACCAATGTTGAAAGTTGTTTGAATGTTGGACAATGGAGATTATCAGACAGGTGACGGGATATCCTTGTCTTGTTCTTTTCCCATCATTGTCCCATCCTTCCCGTGTGATCATAGGAAGGTAGGACAATGGCACGCTGATCCAGGCATTGTCCCCACTGGGAAGTGCAAATGACAGCAATTGCATGAAAGACTTTCATATGATCCTGTCATTGTCCTGTCAGTGAGATGGAATTGCCCCGTCCTTACCCTTCATTTTGCATTAACGGAAGAACCCGTCACCCATCTGATAATCTCCTACAACTCTGGAGACCAGGGTTTGAATCCTAGCTCAGCCATGTAAACCCACCGGGTGACCTTGGGCAAGGCATACTCCCTCAACCCCAGAACAATGGCAATGGCAAACCCACTTTGAAGGAACGTGCCAAGAAAACCTTGTCATTAGTTCACCTTAGGGCTGCAGTAAGTTGGAAATGACTCGAAGGCATACAACAACAGCAACAACAAAACATTTTTTTCCCCTACATGATGCTTGCTGATTTATTTCGACTGCTCCTCTTACCTCTTTGTGTCACCTCTGTTTTAGAGCTACATAGATCAGGGCTTGGCAAAGTTTGTTTTAGAGCTAAATTGTTAATGAATATTAATTTGTTGGCATTGACATTAATTTTCTCAGTCATTAAATTGGGATAAAAACCATTTTAAAATTACTTAAAAGTAGTCGATAGGAAAATAAAGCAACAAGAAACATTGATGTGTTACTTTTTTAAAAATTACTGTTGGCATTTAATGATTAGAATAATACATTTCAAAAAGGGCTGTTAGACAGTTTAACAAATTAGGGGTAACAAATGAATTGCTAGATCAACAGAAAAGGCCTTGTGGGTTTTCCCCTGGAGATTCTGGGAAACATCCTCATTCAGCAATCAAGATGCTACTTCTAGACAATATTTCAGAAACTCAAAAGGGTTGTTTATATATTATATCCTTTGGGATTTGTATTTTTGTGAAGTAGTCAGAATTCTCTGCCAGATAACTCTAATTCCAACTTAATGACTGAGTAAATTAATTTTATTCAGGACAGTGGAGTATAGAATTCTTAATACCTTGCCAAACCAGCAGTCCCAGGATTTCATAGGCTGGAGCAATGTCAGATAAAGTGGTATGGACGTAATATAATTGTGCACTGCAGCTACACCCAACGTGCTGTTTTGAAAATTGGCCTAGCAGCATTTTTTATTTGTTTTTTTCTCTTATCCCCATCCTTCCTTTGTGGCCTTCTGTGCTGAGTCAGTCAAAACTCCCTGATTGGGACATTCAGGAGGGAGAAGATTAGAAAGCAGGTTGTTACTTCACAAAAACAATAAATTAAGCTTCCTCACAACCATGTTAAGGAAACCACTGAGGGGCACCAGTCACTTTCACCTCAACCTGGGAACAAGCAACTCCAATGAGGAAAAGGTTGGGGGACATAATGTATGTCACCAAAGAGGAATAATAATAATAATAATAATAATAATAATAATAATAATAATAATAATAATAATTTATATCCCGCCCCTCTATCACGCAATCAAGGTGGCTCACAACAATTTAAAAACATCATACAATATTAAAATACCATCCAAATCCCACAGCCCCCCCCACCCCTTAAAAAGGAATTAAACAATATTTACATTAAAACAATGATTCAAACACATAGTTAAAATAAACCATAATCAAACAAACAATAATAGGCAGGGCAGCATTTAAACCAAATGTAGGAGGAATAAAAGGACTCCTGAGGCCAGGAAACTAATCAGGGAAGGCCTGCCGGAAGAGATCCGTCTTAACAGCTTTTTAAAAACTGTTTAAAGTTGTCAACTGACGGATCTCATCCGGCAGGCCATTCCATAATTTGGGGGTGATGACGGGAAAAGCCCTCTGGGAGGTTGTCGAGGGCCTGGCTTTCATTGGCTGTAGCAAATTCCTCCCAGAGGACCGGCATGCATGAATGTTCCTGGACAAAGAGAGATATTGTAGTAAGGTTGCCAGGTGAAATATGGGAGGAGGCTCCTGTCTCTTTAATGGTTGTGTTTAATAATAATAATAATAATAATAATAATAATAATAATAAAATTTATTTATATCTCGCCCCTCTGTATAGCAATCGGGGAGGCTTCCAACATAAAAATACAATACAGTAAAATCAACCCTAAACCCCAACCCTCCCAACCCTTAAAAAATTATTAAACAACATCAAATTTAAAAATAGTTTAAAACAAATTACCAAAAAATTTACCAATTACAATAAATTATGGCAGGAGAGAGTATAATAGCAGCTGGAATTGGGGGGGGGGGAGAGAGAGGTACAGGGGACAAGTTCTCTGACTGGGAGGACTAATCAGGAAAGGCCTGCCGGAAGAGATCCGTCTTGACAGCCCTTTTAAAGCTGTCTAAGGTTGGTAAATGATGGATCTCATCTGGCAGGCCATTCCATAGTCTGGGGGCACTCATCGAAAAGGCCCTCTGGGAAGTAGCCGTCAATCTAGATTTATTCACCTGTAACAGATTCCTCCCAGAGGACCGGAGTGCACAGGGCGGATTGTACGGGAGGAGGCGGTCTCAAAGGTAGGTTGGGCCCAAGCCATTTAGGGCTTTATAGGTAATAACTAACTTCTTGTACTGGGCCCAGAAACTAATAGGCAGCCTGTGAAAAGACTTCAGGACAGGTGTTATGTGGTCTCTTTTAGATGTACCGGAGACCAACCTGGTTGCCATATTTTGCACCAATTGAAGTTTCTTAACCAAGCACAAGGGTAGCCCCATGTAGAGCGCATTACAGAAATCCAGACGTGAGGTTACCAGAGCATGTACCACAGTTTCGAGATCCCTTACTTCCAGGAAAGGGCGCAGCTGGCGTATCAGCCGAAGTTGATAACAGGCACTCCTGGCCGTCGCATTCACCTGATTAATCATATGAGGCGACGAGTCCAGGAGCACCCCCAGACTGTGAACACAGTCCTTCACCTTAAGTGTGATCCCATCCAGGACTGGAGGTTGTATCCCAATACCTGGTTTCGGGCCCTTTACTGTAAGTACCTCCATTTTGTCTGGATTCAGTTTCAATCTGTTTTTCCTCATCCAGTCCATTACCACCCAGTCTAATTTGCAGTCTAAATTCATATTACGTGACAGCCCCCAAACCTTAGTGGAATGTAGGTGAAAAGCCCATCCATAATTTCAATACTCCTCGCTTCCCTTGTCCCTGTTTTGAGTTGAGAGAAAAAATGAAACAGCTGCATGAATTCTGAAACACCATTTCTCACTTACCAAAAGGGAACAAATTATAAATATAGATGCACAGGAAGAATGCAGGGAACCAAAACCTTTATCTATACATATAAACTATAATCCAGACACACACCTTATCCCATCAACAGTATCCATCCTGTTCCATGTTAACGATTGCAGCTTATAACTACCCTATCTTAGGGTTTTCTTAGCAAACGATTTATTCAAAGAAGATATGTAATTGCCTTCCTATAAGGTTGTGACTTGCCCAGTGAGTTTCCATGACTGAGCAGGAATTAAAACCCGGATCTCTGGGGTGCTTGTCCAACACTCAGACCACTGCATCATGTTGGTTCTTTTCTTTGAATACCTCTTCATAAACCATATTTCCTGTGAAACTTTTGGCACACCCCTAGTTTTTATTTCCAGCTGAATCTAATCTACATATTGGAGGAGTACATGACCTCCCCATCCAGATACTGTCAAACTGCAGTTTGCATCACCCTTCAGCACCAGCGATATTGTCTAGGACTGTTGGAAGTTGTAGTCCTACAGCATCTAGGGGCTATAAATTGTCCACCCCTGCCCTACTGAAGCTAGACCTGAGAAATGAATACAAATTCATCCCGCTGTTTATAATTCCCCTTGTATCTCCTTACCCATAGCTTTGTCTCCATTTAATTTTAGCCTCCTTCAGCAAACATGTGCTTCTTGTTTTAGATTATATTTGGGAAGAGAAAGGTAAAACTGCCTCCCAGTTTTGCTAAAAAATATTGGGAGGGGGCACAGCAGTTGGAAGCTAATGGTTCCTATACCTGTGAAGAGGTGAATCCATTCTGGGCTATAGCTCAGACTATAAAGGATTTGTCAGAAGTATTAGATCCTGTCCTCCTCAAAGAGATTCAGCAACTATCGGGTAGCTCATTTAAACTTTGAACTAAAATCCCAAATGGATTAACTGAACAAACAAACCACCAGCAGCAACAGACACTGAAGTAATTGGCAGTGAACTTCCAGATGGAGAACTCCTACCACCAATTCTCAAAAGGCACTGTGCAGATATTCTATCTTTTTTCACTCAGTTTTCTTGTTGAAGAGGAGTGGTAGTAAAAAGATGGAAGATAACAGTGAGGAAGCCTGGGAGGACTACAATTTGAAATAGACAACATCTGGACCATCCATAAAATTCCATGAATGAGTCCTGTGAGGAAAGAAATGGTAGATCTAAACAGGTAATCACAATCCCTGAGGACACTTCTGTGTAAACCTGCAGTAAAGGATATGTTCAAACAAGAATGCTACCAAACAAATTCTTTTGAACACTATGTTCCTATTACAGTAGTTGTAAGAGGAATATGGATTAAATGCTAAAAGCAATGAACATTTAAAGTTGAAAATCCCTCTCTGAAAAGCAAGATGACCTTTCTCTGTAATGTAAGCTTTCATTTTTAACTTGCAAAGTAGATAATGTGGCCAGACAATTAGAAGTGTACGGAAGAGAGATTTCATCTCACAATTCCCATGAGTCAATTAAGAGCCTGCTGGCTATTGTTCCAATTGTCTAGTCATGTTATCCACTTAATATGTAACTTGTCACACACCCGAACAATCATCTGTCATTCCTTAGTGTATAAGGGTTAGATAGTTGTATTCTGAGCAAGAGGGCATCTCTCCCACTGCTCATTATTCAGGTGGAAGTCTGCTCTTCTTTCAGGGTGCCAGAAAGTCTATTGTTGAGGGAAGCCAAAGGAGGCTGACATAACAGAAGATCCCCATGTGCCCACTTTAACAGAGGTAAGATTTCATATGGAGCAAAAGTACTGTGCATTAATGATTGTCCAGCAGATTTAATGAGTACATTTTCTCCCATCACAGATTCTGTAGTGAGAGACATTATTCCTTCTGCAGTTCTCCCTTCTGTATCACAATTATAAAGAAACTTTCTTATAAATGAAATCTGATAATCTTATCTTGCACAATTGCAGCGAGGTCTACGTAGAGCAACCCATGAAGGCAACACAGAAGCTGCAAATATTATCACATATTTCTATGTTGCTTATATCCAAAACTTTAAAAGCAGTGTGCAGCAATAAAATTTCAAACATAAACAATACACAAATACATAGAACACAATGCACATATTTTTGAAGTTCAAGAAAGAGAAGTTCAGTTGGACTAAGCAGGCTTAAGCATTAGGGCAAAATGCAGCAGCTAGCTTGTTTGTGCAACATTTCTCACAGAAATCACATTGCATCATGTTTTAAAGGAATTATACTCATTGCCATATGTTTCCATATCTAACCCAAGGTGCCCTAAATGGCTTGCAACATTGGAGATTATGGTACCAGCCTTTATTCCCACACTAGGTGCACCGGCCTTTATTCCCACACAGGGTTGGATTCTATCACACAGCTCCATCGCTGGGCAATACTCATCCCGTACCCAATCTGGGCTTCTCCCATTCTTTAAAAGGTCCGAGAGAAGCCCAGATCAAGTACGGGATGAGTACTGTCCAGGGACAGAGCTGTGTGATAGAATCTGTCCCTGTGAGTTTATATCTCGTGCCCAGCGTGGGAATAAAAGCCAGTGCGATAATCTCCAATATTTGAGGAAGAACTTCTCCCTACATATGCTTGCCCAAGTACCGAGATATGCTGAGAAAACTTTTCATAGGATTTTATCTAGGTCAGTACATTATGCAAAGAAATGGGAGAGGGCCTTCTCTGCCGTGGCACTAGAGTTGTGGAATGCTCTCTCTTAGAGTCTGGACTAGTGTAAAGGTTGATTTCAGTTCAATGCCACTTTAACCCTCCTCCTGAACTTTCCAGATAGAGGGTGCGTTATAAATGAATTTTAAAAACAACCTTTGCACTGAAGGTATATCCATCAATACAGATATAGTTTGTCTTGGTATATCATATCTCAGAGATGGAATGTCAGATACTTCTCCATAACAGTCAAACGTTTGTCCAGTGCCCCTCTCCACTGGACACTTAATGACTATGGAATTGGGGCAACGAGATAAAAAGTGAGTCCCATAGGGATTTGGGGTGTTATGTAAGATCACCAGTAGAGAATTCTATTCTCCATAATAACCAGAGACAATATAGCTCACTAATAGGATGCCAGTTCATCTCTTTGCAATCTCAGACCTTTAAAAAGTCAGCTAAACTGGTTTTACTCTGTTGTTTATGTTTATCTTTTTGTCATCGTCCCTGCTGCATTATTTCTGCCATTTTAATGACTTTGTTACTGTTGTTTTCATCTCATTGTATTGTGATTACAGTTAGGATTGTTAGCCACTGTGAAAGCCTCAAGGCAAGGCATGTTTCATTTACATATGTACATTAAAATCCATTTAATGACACAAACATGGACTTGAAAACACATATTTAAATGGCCAGCCATATTTTCCAGGCTCGGATGCCATAATGTTTTGCAGCCACTCAGTATAACTCATCTAAAAATACTAAAATATGCCAATTTCAAGATTCACTACATTCTTGAAAATCCATTCCCCAAATACCACAGTACTGTGTGAGCCAAAGTTGGCAGGCAGATCTTGATACTAGGTACAGATTCAGTATACTCTTGTAACCTGTAAACATAATGAGAAGATAGGTATTATTGACCCACTGAGATACTTATTATCGGCTTTAAAAATCCTTTCGGTAACAAGGCAAAGACATTTGACTAAATGAAATTTAATGAGGCATTTGTAAAGACAGTCACTGCTAGAGGCCATTTAAGTAGCAAATTGGAAGACCTATAAATCAAGTCAGCTATTAACTACTCAGCCTCCACAATAATCGACTCTGGGTGGTGAGTAATTAACAAATAATCAAGAATGGCATGTGTTTGGGGCAGCACATGAGGGCAGACAACATGCTGGTGGCACAAATGAATCTGTGGAGCTGGAAGATAGGCAGGCAAGCAACTGAGTGTTATGACATCAATAGGCATGCTGGAGAGCCAGTGTGTTGTAGTGGTTAAAGTGTTGGACTAGGACTCTGGACCCGGGTTTGATTCCCCTCTTAGCCATGAAACTGGGTGACCTTGGACAAGTCACACGCTCTCAGCTTCAGGGGAATGCAATGGCATACCTCCTATGAACAAATCTTGCCATGACAGCCCCATGAGAGTTTCATCTTAGGGTTGGAAATGACTTGAAGGCACACAACAATAACAGCAACAAAGGTATCCTGGAGGGGGCAGAACACTACAGATTTGTATATTGTGCTTCTTTCTGTGTCAACATGTAGCATGCCATCAAAGCCAACTGTAGTTTATTATATTGTTATACATATCTGGCAAATCCTTTCTGCATTCACAGGGGTGCAGTTACAGGAGGGAGGGGATGAGGGTATTGCTACCTCAAATAAGAATTCTTCCCTCTATTAAATTTACACGAGTCCCCAAACTTCCAGAGAGGAAGGCACTTGAAAAATTGTTCACCTAACACTCTAATATTTGCTGTGTTCACTTTCCCTTGGTAAGTTTACCTGCCCTTTTTCTTTGGATGCCTCAATTATCTTCTTAAATGCTCATCTGATGTTTTAAGTTTCTGAAATGCTAATAGTATGGGGACCAAAGAAAAATGTCACTGGAGGGCAGAATTCTTCATTGGATGGGCATTGCCTTCTTTCCTCCCCAACCAATAGCAACATCCCTGCTTCAGCCTCTGTGTGGGTACATAGGTGCTCACTGTTTCTCTACCCTAAACCTCAGCCCTGTCATTAAACTTTGCAGTAAGTCAGCCTGGAAAAATAACAGTAGTACAGACAGACAGAGATCCATCATTAACCTCTGCCTTTATCCCAGATTAGTCTGTCTAATCTAGATTAAAAATTTATAGGAGAAGGCTGTGTGACAGCTACCATTCCACCAAAGCACAAGTCTATATGGGGTTCAGGACAAGAGCAGAATTCAGTTTTCTGAAGATCTTGACTTTTGTTTGGAAATTATGTATTAGGTAGTCTTACCCTTCCCCCAGTACCCTAAATCATGAGAGATTTGGAGGGTTCCACTTCATACTCAGCTTTGATTTCTTTTGGAAAGAGGTTTCAATTGGCATTTTGTAATGTGTGCGTTTATTTTTTTAAATACACTCATCCCTCCACATTTGCTGGGGTTAGGGGCACAGGACCCCCTTGAATGTGGAAAAACTACAAATAATAAAAACACTATGTTTTTATCTGAGAGAACACCTCTCTAGGTCCTCAAGAGTAACTCTGTGCTCAACATCTGCCAGACATGGACTGCAGAATTGTGCTGGAGGAGCTACAAATGCCTAGTGGAGTGTTCTCTCTAGGAATCTATAGGTCCCTCAGTGTGACTTTTGGTTAAATTTGACCATAGAGTTGCACTGGAGGACCTAGATATTCCTATAGGGAACATATTAATAAAATCCATGAATAATCAAATCCGCAAAAGTCAAAGCCGCAAACGTGGAAGGATGAATGTATACTGATTGTGCACAGGTGGAGGACTTCAGCTTAAACCCATTCTGATGTGCCCCTCATCTCATTTCAGCCAGCCAAAAACTACTTTCAGAATGTGAAGAAGGCTTTCACAGCCGACATCCATGTTTTTTTGTGGGTTTTTAAGGCAGTGACGCTGTGTTTTAGAAGATTTTATTACTGATGCTTTGCCAGCATCTGTGGCTGGCATCTTCAGAGAATGCTGGCATGGATGTGAGTGGGGTGTATATATACTGTGTGACTCTTTTGAGAGAAGACGATTTACATGTTACATGAAATTTTGGACCACATCAACAACTATTGGGTCAGAATGCATAGGAAAGCCATTGAAATCCACAAACACCTAGAGAATTTCAACAGGAAAGAAGAAACCCTTAAAATAAACAAAGTCTGGCTTGATACTGCTGAAAAACACCAAAATCAAGACCCAGCATGTACAAATGAAAACCAGCCAGGGACAGGGGTTTTCCCAGCAAACAATGGATCACTAATTAAATAGACACAATACTGCCTTGCAAATCCTCCCACCCTGAGGCCTTGCCATTCAACAACAGAGCAACACACAGATTAACATGTAAATCACCTTCTCTCAACCAAATGTCACAGTATATATATACCCCACTCACTTCCATGCCAGCATTCTCTGAAGATGCCAGCCACAGATGCTGGTGAAACATCAGGAATAAAATCTTCTAGAACACAGCCACATAGTCCAGGGGTAGGCAACCTTTTTGAGCCGGGGGCCGGGTTGCTGTCCCTCAGACAATTGGGGGTCCAAAGCACCAAAAATAAACAAACAAACAAATAAATAAATGCATATTAAAAAAATTAAAAAAATTAAAAATTAAAAGAATATGTATGCACACTCTCTCAGCCCCAGAAAAGCCATGGCAAAACCCCTGTGGAGATTTTGCCAAGAAAACCCCAAGAACAAGTAATAACAACAATAATCAATATCATCATGGTGGGCGGCGGCAGCGGTGGCAGGAACGGCCTGGGGCCGGTCCAAAGGCCTCGGGGGGCGCATCTGGCCCCTGGGCCTTAGGTTGCCTACCCCTGTCATAGCCCCAAAAACCCACCAAAAAAACATACTTTCAAAATTATTCTTGCAGAAGCCTTGTCTCTTTTTGTCTGAATTCATCTCTTCCTTCCCCCTCCCCAAAAAACTCTGCAAGTTTGATTTAAAAAAAAACCCCACACAGTGTTTAATTGCCACATTCCTTAGAGGGGAAGGGAGGGGAGATATTCCATTCATGTATCAGCTGATGGTTAAGGACAGCCACCAGCTAAGCTCTGTAATATAAAGGAATCTGCTATAGCAAACTTATCCAATCAGTTTGAACATTTACAGTCTGTTTTTACACATAAAAACACTGAGTGGGGGGTGGGAATTAACCCTTATCCCCACTTTACAGCTCGACTCCCCAACTGACTTGAGAATTTGCAGCTATGCAGTGCATGATGAAATCTATCATATATTCTTTGGTTTCAAGGAATGGTTTCTTATTTAGTAATGCTACATTTTAACATTAAAGACTCAGGAAGCGGTGGTGACAAGTCAAGATGGAGTCCATGTCTCTCTAGCATAAGTGAAAAGCATTTGTATTCAAGAGCTAACCTGAACATACAGGTTACAGCCAGAAAAAAAGTGGGGGAATAGAACGTGAACTATGTTGAAGTGTGCAGATCTAGTCAAATTAAGAAATCTGCTCCACTGACACTTTCTGGGAGTTTGATGTTCTCAAAAACCCTAAGGACATTTTTCACATGATATTTTTAATACACACATGTTTTATTTCCTGCATCTGTAACATAAGTCAAAACATTGGCTAGCACCTCTGGCTGTCATTGGATTTCAGTTCCCATCAGTCTTAGCCCATAGTTAGAAATGAATTACAGTCTGGTGATATTTGGAGGGCCACAGGTTTCCCTTGTGCTGGAATAGGATATCTAGTTGATTTCAGATTTGTTCTCTACAGAAGATTATCATTCACATATGGAAAGAAAAAGAGGGCATGAAAATGACCCTATTGTTGCAGTATCCTACAAACAAATGTGGCAGCTGTCAAATCCATTATACACAAGCAACTTTTAAATGGTCACGTTCCAAGCAATACCATTGTTTGGAGAGAGATCAATATGCAATGGGGAGAATGATACTCATTCTAAATTTTGAATTCTAAGTATCCTTTTTAAATTTCTTTTTAAAGGAAACTTTTGTAAATACTTTAGAAACACTGTGTGGTGTAGTGACATTGGCCTAGAACTCCAAACCTGTGATAAGGTAATCACTAATTAGGGTTGGCTTGAAGGCACATAACACCTAAATAATTGGGGGCAGAGGCAGTTGCTACTGTTGAACCTTCCACAACATTGATCTCTTGGTCAGTAGGATATGTTGTTAACTGCCTTTAAGTTGATCCCGACTCATGGTGACCATGTGAATGAGACATTTCCTACATTGTTTAGGTCTTGCAAATTCATATCAGTGACCTTCTTTACAGAGCCCATCCATCAAGCATGAGGTCTTCCTCTCTTTCTAGATCCGTCCACCTTTCCTAACTTGATTGTCTTTTCTAATGAGTCATGCCTTCTCATGATGTGGCCAAAGTACAACAATACAATTTGATCATCTTGGCTTTCAGGGAGATTTCCAGCTTGATCTGTTCTAGGACCCATTTGTTTGTCTTTTTAGCTATCCGTGGTATCCTTGGTACTGTTCTCCAGCACCACATCTCAAATGAGTTGACTTTCTTCTTATCTGCTTTCTTCACTGTCCAGCTCAGGGGTCAGCAACCTTTTTTTACCTGGGGTCTGTCCCTTCTGGCGGTCCCTTCCGGCGGGCCGGGGGGGGGGATGGTGGCGCGTGCGCTTGTGTGCACACTCACGCCCCACCGCCGCGCACCCCCCCACCTCTGCCGCACACACCACCTCCGCGCATGCTACTACTGCTGCCTCCACGCATGTCATGGCCGCCATTTTGTTTTCCAAAATGGCGGGGCGACTCGTTTGCGCATGTGCAGAAGTACTGCGCATGCGCAAATGAGTCGCAGCCACCATTTTGGAAAACAAAATGGTGGCTGCGACGCATGCGGCCGCCAAAACGTGCGGCGGAGATGGTGGGCAGCGACGGCAGTGGGGATCGGTGGGGGCCGGTAAGCGGCGGTCCATGGGCTGGAACCAGCCCGCGGGCCGTAGGTTGCCGACCCCTGGTCCAGCTCTTTGTAGCCAAGAGTCTGTTTAAGGGGAATTTATGATTAGCCTAATATTGCAAGATGGGCTGGCTACTATGCCCTGCAGAACCGTCTTCCCAATGTGTATACCGAGAAGACCAGGGAATCCCAGAAATGGGGCTGAGGCAGATGCTTTCAATGAATGTAGTTTTATTATAAGGCAAAAATCACACAATAACATGCACTCGCACACTCATACAGGCTCAGGAAAAGTAGAGGTTAGCATGGGGATAGAATATAGGCTTCACTGGGGAAATACTCACCAATAGACTAGGCTCGCCTTTTGGCGTCCGGATGGGAAGAGTGGATGTGGGGACAACTCTGCTCTGCAGCAGGGGTTGAGCAGAAATGCCGGTGACTAGCTTCAGAGGTCAGAGTGACATGGAGTCGTTTAGACCAGGAAGATAGCACCCTGACTGGCCAAAATCTAGGGTTTATATAGGGCCAAACGGGCCTTGAAGCGAAAGGTGATAATTGCAATGATGGCACCCGGCTGTATAGGGTTATTGTCTCTGGTGGTCTTAATCCGAGGGGCGCATAACCTGGGGGAATGTGTGAGTAGGTGACACAATGCACCTTCCGATGGGTGGAGGAGTGTGAGACTGGGTGGCACAATACAGACATTATACCTTGGATGGCTGAGGGTGCTTGTGACTGGGTGACACAATACACCTTCTTGATGGGCTAGATGATCTCATCAGGGAAAATCCCATTCGCAACTCTCCTAGACTATCTGGGGCTATTGTGTGCATTAAGGATTAAGGGTGGTCTGCCCAAGCCATGGGCGCAGAGGACCTTTGCCTCCAATTCCACTGCCAGAGTTCATCTGGAGGTCATCATGGAATTTCTCATTTTTGATAGCAAAGGAACTATGAGTAGCATATAGGTTTTTCATATTTTGGAAATTAAGGGCACTATGGGTAACATCTTGCATCTGTACATGGTGATAGGGAATACAACAGACTGGACGATTCTAGCTTTTGTGCTCAGTTGTATATCTTTACTCTTTAGGATCTTTTCTAGTTCTTTCATCACTGACCTTTTCATTCTTAGGGGCTGAACAGATGGCCCCTAAGGGGTGGTGTCCTGCTGCCCCTTCCTTACTGGATGGGGGCCATGGCAACCACACACCATGGCCCTGATCCAGTGGTTTGCTGCGCTGAAAAGAACTGGCAAATGCCGCTCCTTTTTAGAGTGGAAAAAAGCTGCTCTTGCAGCCACCACGCCTTTTCGGCACTCCTTTGGCACAGTGTATATGAGCGCTGAGCCAAGACAGCACCCTGACACTGCCCACCATTTGATTGTGTGGGCAGCATGACAGTGGCATTGGGGTGGAGTCGGGGCAGCCAGTGTGCGGTCACCACGCCCCCACTCCACCCCCAGGCCAGCCCTTTTGGTTTTCTTCTGATAGTCTTAACTTCTGATAGTCTTCTTCTGATTTCTTAACTGCAGTCCCCCTTCTGATCTATGTTTCATCCAAAGTATGGGAACTCTTTTACTGTTTCAATTTTTTCATTGTCTAGGTTTATCCTAGTAGGATTATCCAGTTAAAGTGAGCATGATTTTGGTGTAATTCACATATGTGGTGCTGTATCACACAATTTCTGTGCCTTTGGGGTAGCTCACCCTCATATATTAGCTTCCCTTCTTCCCAATTCTTCCCCAGTTATGAGGAACAAGCAAACAATTGCAATTTGTTCCTGATTTTCACCATCTTTTAACAAGAGACCACTTGCAGCTGTGTTACTCAAAGTGGTGCTCTCTGGACCAGTGCCATATGTCATGTTTAGTAGTTGGAGACTTTTTAAAAGAAATAAATTTTATTAAGCAAAACTTTAAAAAATGTAGCATATATCACATTCATCAACAACAACAAAAGTCAAACAATACATGCCATACAATATGATTGTTCTTTGTCCCATCTCCCACAAATCTTACTAAGGTTACATCAAATCTGACCCTATTCTACAACACTGTATAGCATTATAATATTATAATTATCATAACTAATAAGCATCAGTCATTCCCCCATCTACTCTATTTCTCTTACTTTCAACCCTTCTTTCTTCTCTTTTACTCCTTCTACTTTCCTCACCTTCTCTCCCAGTTCCACTAATTACCCTTTGAAATTCCTTCTTTACTTTTCTCCTTCTCTCCATTCCTTCTTTATCCTGTCTTCCTTCTCATCCTATTTCTTCTCATCCTATTTCTTCTGCTACCTTTTCACACCCTCACAACATTCTCTCTTCTTTCTAATTCACATACTCTCACCTTCTTACACTTTCTTCTACCTCTTTCAACCTTCCTTTCCATCAGATACCAGTTTATTTCATTTTCTTGACTTTTCATTACTGTTTTCTCTATTGAAATCTTTTCTGTCTTTACCTCTTATTAACTTATCCAACTAGTTTCTATTCTAGCTTACTCTATTACTACTTCTTTTTTTGTTGGTTAAATATTTTATTTTGCTTTTCTCTAACATTTTTGTTTTATTGTTTTGCCTTTCTATACATTTTATACATTTCCCACTCTTGAGCTAACCAAAGCCTTTGGATATACCTGCATGTAGTCACATCCATACGTGTATATGTGTGTGTGTGTGTGTGTGTGTGTGTACACACACACACACACATGCATGTACATATACATTTTTACATCTTTAAGAAGAAAAAGTTACTGTCGCTATATCTCCCCATACCTCTCTTAAATAATTGATCACTGGATTCCATTCCTCTTTGATTTCCCCTGTTTGCTTATAACTTAACATTTGAGTCAATTTGTCCATCTGTATTGCATCGTATAATTTCACTAACCAATCCTTAATGCTAGGAGTAAACCCAGATTTCCATTTTTGCACATACGTTAATCTTGCTGAAGACTTGAAGAACCAGGACAGCATCATCATAAACAGTCATAAACAGCCCCAGGTCTTCTGCCCAGTCTACAATTCCCTTTGATTTTCCCCTCTTCATCCACACCACTTTGTTGTCAGATTCCTATGGAATCATGACACTCAAAGTCACATCTCATATCTTCATATCAACATCTGTTCCCCCCTACACACATAACACTTTGATGGCAGGCTTCTATGGATTCATAGGAACATGACACAATACACATGCGCCTCATCCATAGTGAGTTTCCAGGAGGGAAAGAAGTAATTGTAGTCAGTGGTCATAAATGTGGTACTGGTCCCTGGCACAATGGAGCAAGGGTGGGAGGTTCCTGTATTTTCATAGTAAATAATTTGGGAAGCTGACTTAAAGGACATCAAGTGGAAGACTGAAGGACAGAAGTTTCAAATACTGGAGCACAACTGATAAACACGGGGCATTTCATATTTTCCCCTGCTACTTAGCTGTGGTGTTTTGAAATGAGAAATATTTCAGCATAAGAAGCAAGCAAGAACTGGAAATTTAGGACAGGCCAGAAGATCTAAGTTGTTCCTATGATGCCTGAACTTATTCTGAATTAATTTGAATCTACATTATCATTTAAAATGTCTGTTTATTATACTATACAAATCCATGTGCTTGGCCACATAATTACCAAACTTGGTGTGTTGTCTAATGGAACCAAAAGGCAGTAAAACATGGGGCCCAGTTAGCCAACTATTTCATCTTTCTGTGTTTTGTTGTTGTTGTTTTTGCTCTAGAATGCACATGTGTAAATTGATTTTGACCAAACATGACATTTATACTTAGAATGACATCTCAAATATTTTCATGCAAGTTTGGCATTGATTTGCAAACTTCAGAGTGTATGTAGAAAATTGCTGGTTTTGTTTCATTTTGTGTGGAACGGTCTGAAACAAATTTTAAGGATGATAGGTGCTATCACTAAAACTTCTGTTTCATTCAAAACATGTGCAGAATAATTGACACCAATGTGAGCTACAGTGGATATATTTCCTAGTAATAAATTAAGTTGGAAAGGGAAATATTTGACACAGAAACTGCATTCCAAACAGTCTTTTGGCAATGGCTCGTCTTCTCTCTGCTTGAGTTACATCCAAGCTGCTGTACAACCAAGCTGTTTGATATACCCCAAACAGATTGTGTTTGCATGTGGCTGGAGCTGTGTCTCCACTGGCCAAACTCTATGCTGCTGCACTGGCTCAAGCAGAGCTAGTGATAACTTGAGAAATGATTTATCTTCAAAAAGCAAATAAGCATGGCAGAGTTTATGCTGACCACTGCCAACATGAACTACAGCACCAAAATGGCACCTAACCTTAAATGAAGCTAGTCAGGACCATGAAGTTCAGGCATAGTACTGATTGCACCATAGCAGAAATGCATCAGATCTCTGGTCTGCATCAGTACAAAGATATAGCCAGACAAAATCTACCATTTTTCCATGTCTCACAAAGATGTTGCAGTTTCAATCTTTGTATGTTCTGGTCTTCTCATAAGAATTCTTACATTACATGCTGCTTTGTCAACATCTTTGAAAGAGATTTATCCTTCACTGTGGATTTTTAAATCCTCTTTGGAGCTTATTGTCAAGGCTGGCAGTCAGGATACAAAAGATATAGATCAGGAAAACAGCAGAGTTAAGAATTAGGTAGATGAGCAGATGATGTTCAAAAGCAGCTCCACCTGTGCCTGAACAACAAATAGTTCAGAGATTTGTAGGACCAGGTAGAACCCCATTGGCTTCAAGAATCTCCAGATGTTACAATGGAAGTAAAAGATGCAGAAATGCATAAAATTATAGATGGACCATTTGTCCATGATCCTTATCACATCAGAAGCCAGCACACCCTCTTATAGATTCTCTAACAATCAAAAATGATTTCCACACACTTCCCCCAAATTAAATTCCATCGATTTAGGGAAATTGACACAACTTTCTTTTACCTTTGGGTCAAAAGAAAGCCTGGCCAAGTCTGTGAACTCCTTTTCTAGAGGCTTTATTTTCTATAATATGTCAGCCTTATAGGCTAAATGTGTTAAAGGCACCAGATCCCATCTGATTTTGGAAGATAAGCAGGTTCAGCCCTGGTTAGTACTTGGATGGGAGATCACCAAGGAGACCGCCAGGTGCTGTAGGCTATTATTTCAGAGGAAGGAACTGACATACCACCTCTAAACATTCCTTGCCTAAGAATGTCTTACGAAACTGATGGAGTCACCATAAGTCAACAGGCAACTTGAGGGCACATACAAACACACACACATAACCCAACCCATCTATATATTTCTGTAATACTGAGTACTTTCCATTAGAGGGCAGCATTTCAAAACTTCAGGGGATTTGAATTAGAGGCTTTCCCTTGTGCAAGGTCAGGACTAGAGGCAGATGTTATATTTAAAATCATTCAGTAACACATTTCTTCTGCAACATATTTTTGTTCTCCTAGTTCATGTGGATTGAGCACCAGACTAAAGACAACTGTACCGTGGATTGAATTGTACTCTGGACTGTGCTCTGTGTGTGGAAAAAATGTGAAATATAATGCAGCACTCAATAAGGGCCTTTGCAGACTGCCAGAAATAGTGCAAATTGAGTCCACTTTAAATTGAGGCACTGCCCTGGCTCAGTGCTAGGGAATCATGGGAACTGTAATTTATTGTGGCACCAGAGCTCTCTGACAGAGAAGGTTCAATGTCTTAGGAAAAAACTACAATTCCCATGATTCCCTAACACTGAGCCAGGGCAGTGCCTCAATTTAAAGTGGACTCAATTTGCACTATTTCTGGCAGTCTGCAAAAAGAGAGGATTGTGGTGGACTGAACTTGCTTCTTCTGTGGTGAAGGATCCTAAGGAATGTCTGACATTGCAAAGTCAACCAGAAGCCCAATTAAAAAAAAACAAACTTTTCTTCAAACAACCACCTTCTTCAGCTAAAGAACTCAAATAATCTCTGTTAAATTTTATGTCTGGAAATTAAAACAGATTAAAATATTAGCATGTTGAGACTGCTGTTCTGGTGACATAAGGCTGGTGGAAATATCTACTTCAAAGATGAAAACGTATGGAAATGTAGTAATTATAATCATTGGCATCAACTGTTTCCACCAAAAGGCCTTTAGAGGAAGAAAGAATATGTAGATTGTGGATGAAAACCAAGAGCATTGCTCATAAATATGGTACTGATCCCTGGCACAATGGAGTCACTGAAGAAGTGACTCCAGAAGGACACAAATAATTAAGTAGAACAATTAATGTTTTAAAGTATTATAATTATTCTTAGTGTGTCATGGTGGAAATCTTGGTGCTCATTTCATCTTATGTAGCTATTGTCACACAGGTTGATTTTGCCTTTGCAGACTGCCAGAAATAGTGCAAATTGAGTCCACTTTAACTGTCCTGGCTCAGTGCTAGGGAGTCATGGGAATTGTATTTTTTTCTGAGACATTGAGCCTTCTCTGTCAGAGAGCTCTGGTGGCCACAATAAACTACAGTTCCCATGATTCCCTAGCACTGAGCCAGGACAGTTAAAGTGGACTCAATTTGCACTATTTCTGGCAGTCTGTAAAGGCCCTTTGTTTCTCCCACCACCACCACCACCACAGCTGCCACTGCAACTACCTCAAGGACTATTATTTCATCGTAGCACACTTTCCAAACGTCTTGAGTTACCACCGAGACTTGGAGCACACTGACAGTTTCCTGGTGACTGAAACCACAAGCATAGTGAAAGAAATTACTGTATGGAAACTAGTTACAACGTCAGGAGAAAGAAATGAAGAGAGTGGCTGGGACTTTTCCTTGCCCCAGCTCTGAAGATCATTGTTCTTGATCGCACACCCACATGAGAGACAGTGGTGATGATGGACCTCTTGGATGTGCTCCTAATGGCCCTGTCTGTTATGGAAATCAAAAAAGGTACCTCTTCAGTCTCCGTTCTTTCTCAGTTCTGTTCCTTCATTTAACCCATGCAAGTGGCACTTTCCTTTTCTGCTGTTTTTTCTCAAGGTTCATTGGATGAGGTGTGTTTGTTCAAAGCCGGTGCTTCTCTTCTCCCTTGTTATTTGTTGTTGTTATCCACCCTCGAGTCAATCTCGACCCATGGCACCCCTGTAGATGAGACATCTCCAACATTCTCTGTCCTCCACTGGTCTGCTCATTTCCTGCAAATTCATACCTGTGACCTCTTTTATAATGTCCATCCATCTAGCAAGTGGCCTTCCTCTCTTTCTGCTTCTCTCCATCTTCCCTATCATTGTTGTTTTTTCCAATGAGTCCTGCCTTCTCATGATGTGGCCAAAGTACAATAGCCTTAGTTGTCATCTTGGCTTCCAGAGAGATTTCTGGTTTGATCTGTTCTAGCACCCATTTGTTTGACTTCTTGGCTGTCCATGGTATCCTCAGCAATCTTCTCCAACACCACATTTCAAATGAATTGATTTTCTTGCTATCTGCTTTAACTGTCCAGCTGTTGCATCCATACATGGTAATAGGGAATACAACGGCTTGTACGATTCTAACTTTTATGCTCAGTTGTATATCATTACATAGCAGGATCTTTTCTAGTTCTTTCATAGCTGCCCTCCCCATTCTTAGTCTTTTTATGATTTCTTGAATGTAGTCCCTGCTCTGATCAATGTTTGATCCTAGGTATGAGAACTCTTTTACTATTTCTATTTTCTCATTGTCTTGGTTGCATTTGTGTAAATTCTCTGTGGTCATTATCTTTGTTTACTTTATGGTCTGCAGTAAGCCTGCCTTTGCACTTTCTTCCTTAATCTTCCTTAGTAGTTGCTCTAGGTTTTCTCCCCACCTAGTAGGGACCCACCTACTCTTTTTAGGGGGCTGCCTTCTGTGATAAATGAAATCCCACCTTAAGTTGCCTTTTTAAGATGCCAGTTTCCTACAGCACCCAAAGCTTAAAGTGACTCTCTGTTCTCTTGCTTGTGTTCTCAAGTCAAAAGGACATCATTCAGGTGTTTTTATTCTCCCTTGCAGTAAATAGCAATGAGGAGACATCTGTATCAGCTGGGGTGGGGAAGAAACTCCTCACTCATTTCCTTGGGACTCTTAAATGACCAGGACCAGCTCAAGACATTTTGCTTTATGAGACAAAAGAAGAAATGGTCCCCTCGGGTGTAGCTGTGAACACAGAGTGAACTAGCAGTTGGGTTTTGGTTCAGCATGCCAATAGGATGGTATCTTTCACCACACCAGAGGCAACAGGCTAGTTTATTGGGCCTAGAGATCAGGCTGACCTTGGAAATGGCTTACATTGTAATTTTTTATTTTTAGTGGTATCTGTTCTAACTTTTGTAAGCTACCTTGAGTGCTGGACTTGCCCCTTCAGATAGAGTATTGCATGCAGACTGAGCCAAAGAAGAAGATTATAATAAGATAAAAGCCTGAATACAATTGCTCGTTCCAATTGACTAATACCCAGTGAATCAATAGGAAGGTTGTAAGTCAATACTTGTGTCAGTTCCATTAATTCAATTGTTTTCCAGTTGCTGAGACTAACAATTAGATTTAGCTCCAAGTATCCTCTCCACAAGCAAAAGCAGCAACAGATGAGTGAACAATTTTGGAAAAGCCTCATGGTATTCCAAAAGAAACCCAAATATATTTCATGCTTATTCCTACCATGCTTAAACCACCAGCATAACATTGAAGGAATTCATGTAATGCCAAACACTATGTCCTAGATGTCTGCCAGCAGGACATAGGGACTTCTTTGTGTTTATATAGAATACCTTCGCCCAGTTGTGCCCATGTTATATTATCTTTTAATTACCAAGTCAAGATATCCTTATTCTCTCAAGCAGGGGTAGGCAACCTTTCCCCTTTAAGGGCCGAGGGACTTCAACTCCCAGAATCCCAGGAGCTATTGGCCAACATGGGACTATTGGTCAACATGGCTGAGGCTTCTGGGAGCTGAAGTCCTTCGGCCCTTAAAGGGTTGTTGTTGTTGTTTTTTGGGGGGGCGCTAATGCAGGAGCAGCCCTACCATTAGAGGGCCTTAGACAGTGGACTTTGGGTGTTATGAAAGGCCACCAAATTGTCAGTTATTTAATTTACTATTACAGTAGGCCCTTGGTATTTGCTGGGGTTTGGTTCCAGGATCTCCTGTGGATACCAAAATCCATGGATGTTCAAATCTAATTAAAAACAATGGTTTAATAAAATGATGTCCCTTATATAAAATGGCAAAATCAAGGTTTGCTTTTTTGGAATTTATATAGTTTTTGAATATTTTAAAGCTATGGATGATTGAGTCTGTGGATAAGGAATCTGTGGATGCGAAGGGCCGACGGTATATTTGGTATTGCAGGAAACAGGAGAGAGGCTCAAATGTGAACAATATGACCAGCCTTGGTTACTTTGATGTGGTGGAGTGGAACACAGTTTGCTGTTTCACCTTAAGCAGAAAAGAAACCCAGTGCTGATGTATTTCATTGGGTATTTCATTGGGTCAGGGCTGGTGCTATCATTACCTGGTGAGAGGCATCTCCATCAGGCAGCAGATGTTGGGGAGTGGGGGGCAGTATAGCAGCCCATCTCCTGAGGCTCCCCCCCCCAATCCATCTTCCTCTGTTTGAGGTTAGAACAGGGGTAGGCAACCTTTCCCCTTTAAGGGCCAAGGGACTTCAGCTCCCAGAATCCCCGGAGCTATTGGCCAACATGGGACTATTGGCCAACATGGCTGAGGCTTCTGGGAGTTGAAGTCCCTCGGCCCTTAAAGGGGAAAGGTTGCCTACCCCTGGGTTAGAAATTTGAAATTTGAGGCTAGAAATAGAAAAAGAAACACAGCTTTCCTTTTACCTCTCTCCACCAGTTTGCTGGCCTCAGGTGTAGTGAAGGACACTACCCTGTCACTAGTGTCAAAATAAAATTCAGCCGCCTTTCTCTCTGTCCCACCAGTGGCTGCTCCCAGGGCCTTCTCAGTGGCTGCTCCCAGGCTCTGGAACTCCTTTCCCAGATAAATTAGATTGGTACCATCCCGTCTTTCTTTTTGCAAGCAAGTAAACAGTTTTCCATTCTGACGGGCATTTGACTATATAAGGCCCATCTTACACAATACGCTGGATACTGGTAATTGTTATACTCATGTGTGTATGTGTGTTTAATGATGCATGTTTTTGGTTTTAATAGTTTTGATTATTTAAACTTATGTTAACTTTGTTAAACATCTTGTGGATTTTTAACAATGTCTTTTTAATTTTTAATCATTGTAAATCACTTTGATTCCCAATCTGGGGAAAAGGTGGGACAGAAATAATAATAATAATAATAATAATAATAATAATAATAATAATAATTAATAGAAATGAGTGTTGATGGTGGGAAATACCAGCTTGTCTTTTATCTCAGGCATATTTTGATTTGGCCTTGCATTAGTTGTTGTTTTCTCCTCCTCCTATTGTATTTTACTGGTTTTTTTAAAAAAGAAATCCTTTGCGTCCTTGAAGGGCTTGTGAAAGAAAAGTGGCATCATATGTGATCAATAATCAGAGCATTTAAACAGTGAACTTTTTCAGTGGATCTCAGAATGTGGGCATAATAATACAGAGATAAATCATATCTGCGTATTAAGTCAGTAACAATGAAAGACATTTTGGATACTGTGCAGCATATCTCTGTTCAGAACTGAAAACATTTTTGTTTTAAATTTAATTTTTCTGACTTTCAAGGAACCAACTCTTTTTGTCTTTTTTCTTAATATCGAATTTTCAGTGATAATCTGTTGGTCATCACTACATAGCACGGGAATGCCCTTGAGTTCAGTTTAGGCACACAAACAAAGGTTGTGCTTTCATTAACTGCCAAACTAGACATGATGTTTGTCAAATAGTTTACGACTTGCATAGTGGATTTCAAAAATAAATAAATGTCCAGCATGTGATGGCAGGCGGGAGGAAGATCTGAATTGTAACCAGGAGTTTAGTGAGACAATTTTCATGGGGGGGGGGGCAGTTTTCTTTGGATAGGGTAAGAAGGGTTTGGGCACTGGTCACTATAAAAAAGGTTTCTGTAGGGAAAAAGTTCATAGGTAAAGACAAAAAAACAACACCTCCAATGAAAGCACTCTAATTATAATTCTCCATGCAAAACAGTTGTGTATGCTGAATAATACTAAGAACTAAATGCAAGTAATCTTACTATAATGACGTGGAATGTAATACTTGCAGACTTGCAGAAAAACTGTCCACTTGATAGTCCCTCCAATATGTTACTTTCAAAAGCCAAGATTACTAAATTTGCTTTTTTTTTTTCCCCTGGTTAAGCACTGATCATCTGTTTGGTGTCAACACATGTGCCAAAGTTTAGAATGAATTTGCACACACATTTATAGATGCAGCAAATGTCAGCCCTGCAGTATGCAAAGTGCACATGCATGGAAAGGCTTCCTTGTACATGTACAAGGCTTTAGTAAATTCATTTTGCGGGATTCTACCATATCCTTTTCTTTGAGAGCCTAAAGTATATTTCTAAATGTTCAACTGCAATGCTAGAAATTTGGGGACTGAAGGACAATTTCATTGGCGGGCAGAATTCTTAACTGCAGGGCAATGCCTTCAATTGGCACCACCACATCCAGTCACTACAACCCAATTGCAACCCTGGTGCATGGGGAGAAGAACTTTGACCCTTTCAGCCAGGGCCAGTCCCAATCGAAAGCAGCTCCCCAACACTACCATGTTGCATCCCGCTGCCGCCACTGTGGCTGCTATTAGCTATTTGACGTCAATGGGAACTTTTCTGCTATTCTGAATCACAGGTGCAGGGGTTGCAATTCTGAAAAGGACTACAATGGAAGCACAGAGCAACAACCTCCTTACTCAGTGCCATGGTCCCACTCTTGCTGAGACACCTCCTCCATGCCACTTTTTGATGATGCTTAAATGAGGATCGCAAAGAGCAGCAGCAACAGAATACAGTCCTATACAACTTGCAATTAAAACTTGGAAATACAATTTTTGAACTACAGTCCCAAGAACCCCCACCCCACCCAGCCAGCATGAGCACTTTGGATGGGGTAACCTTAAGAGCCCTTCTACACTGCACAGTTACAGTGTTATGATTCCATTTAAACTGCTGTGGCAACATTCTTTGGGATCCTGTGAGTTGTAGTTTGGCAAGGCACTGGAGATCTCTGGCTGAGAATTCGAACTACACTCCTAAACCACAAATCCAAGGATTCCATAAGATGGAGCCATGGCAGTTAAAATGGGATCATAGTGCTATAATGGTGTAGTGTGAAAGGGCCCCAAGAGTAACTTTCCCCCAAGCTTTACTTCTAATCACAATCTACCAGCCATGCATTTTATCTTTCCAGATGCTTAGATCCACTCTTTGCTACCATTCTGTATGCAGTTCCAGGCAGGCAGAGCAACCAGAATTTAAGTCAAGAAAGATTCTCCTGAAGGTTTGCTTTACAACTCTGATAGTCTACATTTGGTTTGTTCATTGTTTGAAGGTTGTCGGCCATCTATTACTCATCTTATCTGAGAGAGGATTGAGGTTGAGAGAGACTTGCTCCATCTTTGAAACTGCAAGTGCAATCTTTTGCAGCATTTGTCTGGACTCAGGCAAGCCATAAGGGAGATGTAACAAGGAAATGAAAAGTTCTTTCGAATATGACCAACAAAGGCATGTTTTGCAGCAGGAAGATAGGCCAATACAAAAAAAATATATTATGGGTCCTTCTTTAGCCTTCAGGACTACATAGGGAGTTACTGCCACCAATATGAATCAAGTGCTATTTAATTTAAACATGTGATTGCTTGCTTTGATTATTTGCTAGCCTGTAGCAACATTATTTTTACTCTTTTTTAAAAAAAATCTTGTTTTTTTTTTTAAATAATTGTTTTAATTAATGCCACAACAGTGGTTATAACAGAGCCCCATCGCAGTTGTTGTTGATTTTGATTTTTCTGAGCTGCCATTTAATAACTTCCCTGGGAAACAGTGGATCAGATTCAATCATAATTGAGGTAAATAATTATTCATCCCCATAAATCTGTGCAAACACCTGCCAAGGATCTGGCCAAATAAATACCACACTGAATTTTCATGTTTCACTCAGGCCAAATGTGGCTAACAGATACTGGAGAGGCCTTTAATTACTCACTGTGCTTGGAGTTCAGTTTATTATTGTTGTTATGTGCTTTCAAGTCAACTCTGACTTACGGCAACCATATTTTTGGATTTTCCTGACAAGGTTAATTCAGAAGAGGGTTGTTTCTTTTAAGACAGGGGGTTGCAGACTGCCAGAAATAGTGCAAATTGAGTCCACTTTAAGGGTTAGTGCTAGTGCTAGGGAATCATGGGAATTGGGTTTTTTCTTGAGACATTGAGCCTTCTCTGTCAGAGAGCTCTGGTGCCACAATAAACTACAGTCCCCATGATTCCCTAACCCTAACCCTAACCCTGAAAGTGGACTCAATTTGCACTATTTCTGGTGGTCTGCAACTCCCTGAGTGAGTGGGACTTGCTCAAAGTGCATTTCCTTAGCTGAAAGGGGATACAGACCCTACTCTCCCAGAATCCTGGTCAAACGCTCAAACTAGTACATCATGCTCACAATTTATTATGCCACTACTGAAAGTATGGATGTGTGAGAAATTTGTTGGGTTTGCATTTTAATGTGGGATTACCCAGTTTGCATCTGCTGAACCCAAATGAGGGCTGCAATTTGAAGTTAGAAATGTGCAGATTGCTGAGCTAGCAGTGTGGTTCTCAAGATTAAAAAAAAAAAAAAACACCTGTGTGGTCCAAAGATATAAAATTTACTTGGCACAGTAATTTCAAGAAAGCTTGTATAAGATAATGTATAGATGGTGCCTAACCTTGTTGAAAATGTCTATTGGTGTTTCAAACCAATACTGGAGGTATCAAGATAGGAAGGGTTCTTTCTTTCATGTGGCGGACTTGTAAGAAAAGTTACTGGACTAAAATGTATATGTTAATTTTAAAATGATTTCCCCGTCCTGCACCTCCTAATGGTTGCACCTTAAAATTGGAAAGAACAGAACATGAAACTCATTCCTTCATTTCACGGATGGTTTAGCTTGGCTCTGAATGATGTGAAATAATATGGGGAAATAGTGGCAGGAGACTATCTGTATTCTTGGAGTGCTTATATTTATTAAAACAGGTCCCATACAAAGAACACAGATTCTCCCCAATATCATTTTGTTTATTGTGCCCTGTCACCTTTCTAAAGCATTTTTTCTCTAAATTAGGTCCATGAATATGGACTGTACAGCTATCCATGCTGGATAGGAGATTGTAGGAGTTAGGGTTCCTAACGGTAACTTTCCAAGCTCAACACCTATCTCTAGGATCACTTGTGTCCAGTCATTTAGGCAAGTAGAATATCATCATCATCATTATCATCATCATCATCATCATCCTGCTTCCCCCCCCCCCCCCGCTCAAATTGGGACTCAGGGCAGTTTACAACTTAAAATCAGAACAATACAGCTAAAAACATACAAAAATGAACATTAAAATGGAATTAAACTACTCACAACATTAAAACAATTTAACATAAGCTTTAAAAGATAAAAAAATCTAAAAGATAAAAAGCATTTAAAAGCAGTTCAGTTAAAAACAATACCCTCTTAAAAGCCCGTTCTTTGAAAATCGTCTTTTTAAAAAGGTTACTGAAATAAAAAGGTCTTTGACTGCTATCAGAAGGACAGCAAAGAGGGGTTTTTCTGGCTTCCTAGGAAGGGGGTTCCAAAGTCAAGGGCGGCGATTCTACCAACAGTGCTTGAGAAGGTGCTGAGATGAAGCGAGGGGTCACTCTTGAGGTGCTCAGGATCTGAGAAGGCTCATATGGGGAGATATGTTCTGCCAGTTAGCCTGGACTTAAGCCATATAGATGCCTTATTAGGTCACAGCTAGCTAGGCTGACCATATTTTCTTGAGACCAAAACAGGTCATTGGAATGGCAAAAATGGGACTGAGTTATGTAATATTCCGTATGCATGAAAAAATAAAACGATATCAAAAGTTTTATTACATGGACATACTGAGCTAACAATTATTCTTCAGTGACAGAACTCATACCAAAATTTAGGAAGATGTAGAGGGGGACTGTATTTCACCACAATCGTACCATGAATATTTCTCTGACGAAGTAATCTTACGCAACAATTTTTTATCTTTCAACAGCTTATCATGAAACTTCTCATACTCCATGACTCAATTTTGTTCACTTTTTCTGAACTCTAAATTGTCTACAAGATTTTCAAAGTTGATAGCTAGTTCAGTAGCTTAAATCTTATGTTTTTCAGTTAAACTAATGTATGCTTTGAGAGCCAGTGTAGTGTAGTGGTTGAGTGTTGGACTACAACTCTGGAGACCAGGGTTCATTTCCCAGCTCCTCCATGAAACCCACTGGGTAACCTTGGGCAAGTAAAATGCTTTCATCCTCAGGAGAAGGCAATGTCTAACCTCCTCTGAATAAATCTTTCCAAAAAAACCCCATGATAGGATAGCTTTAAGGTCACCACAATTCGAAAAGGACTTGAAGGCACACAACACACACAACGTATGTTTGGAATGTAGATCTTTGGTCTCTTGCAAATGACCACCACAATTTCAAACAGGGATCTTCAAACCATTTTTACAACATAAACAGGGCATTTTTCCTTGAAAATGGGACAAAACTGACATTTATATTAAAATGACAGGACAATCTAGAACAGGGGTAGGCAACCTAAGGCCCGGGGGCCAGATGCGGCTCCCTGAAGCCTTTGGACCGGCCCCAGGCCGGTCCTGCCGCCGCCGCCACCCACCATGATGATATTGATTATTAGTTTTTTGTGGGTTTTTCGGGCTGTGTGGCCATGTTCTAGAAGAGTTTCTTTCTGACGTTTCACCAGCATCTGTGGCTAGCATCTTCAGAGAAAAAGAAGATGCTAGCCACAGATGCTGGCGAAACGTCAGAAAGAAACTCTTTTAGAACATGGCCACACAGCCCGAAAAACCCACAAAAAAATATGGATGCCGGCCATGAAAGCCTACGACTTCATATTGATTATTGATGTTATTACTTGTTCTTGGGGTTTTCTTGGCAAAATCTCCACAGGGGTTTTGCCATGGCTTTTCTGGGGCTGAGAGAGTGTGCATGCATATTTTTTTTTAAATATAAAAAACATTTATTTATTTATTTATTTATTTATTTATTTTTGGCGCTTCGGCCCCCCAATTGTCTAAGGGACAGCAACCCAGCCCCCGGCTCAAAAAGGTTGCCTACCCCTGGTCTAGAAATATGGAAAAAAACCCACAGTACTGTCCTGTTTAAAATGGTACATATGGTCAGCCTATAAGCGCTGGCTCTCAAACCTATAACTATTTCATTTCATTTCATTTTTATGCTGCCTTGCACCCAAAATGGGACTCAAGGTGGCTCACGAGATAAAAACATTTTAAAAACATATGATAAGAATTTTAAAACAGTTAAAATTATCTAATTAAAACAGTACAAAATTAGCACAAAAGCATACAAAAAGTTAAAACATAACTAAAACACCTACCTTATATAAAACCACCCTGTCGTGATTATTATGCTAAAAAGCCTGCCTAATCAAAAACATTTTTGCTTGCCAGCAAAAGGAAAGCAGGGAGGGGGCCAGCCTAGCCTCCCGTGAAAGGGAGTTCCAGAAGTTGGGAGCAGCCACCAAGAAGGCTCTCTCTCTCATGTGCTCACCAAGTGACCCTGGGATGGCGGTGGGACCAAGAGAAAGCCTTCCCCTGAAGATCTTATGGCTCTAGCAGGTTCATAACTAGCTTCATCATAAATTTGTATAGTGCCATCAGTTTACATGACACTTTACAGGTGCAACAACCAACTAAAGCTGTGGGTCCTGCCAGAGGCTTACAATCTATCGCTGTTGGAGTGGTGCACAGAGGCAGCAAGGGAACAGGAGATAAACTTGTCTGCATTCTCAGAGAAAGCTGCCCTGCCAGGTCCCAGGGGCTTTCTTTCTTGACAGAGATGACTTCCTGTGCTGCCCCTCTTCTTCGCTGTAGTGCTTACAGCCATTTCACCCCACCATTGCATTGCCTTGTGTCATGCCGTCAACACCAATGTCAGTGAAGTTATACTGGCTGACAGGATTGTGACCCATATTTGTGAATCCACCCTTAGGTAAAAAGAATCCTCTGGAAAGTAGCCACAAATAGAAAAGTAGCAAGAGAAAAGTGGGAATTGAAATGCTATCCCTGATGTGTCAGTTTCATACTCTTAGGGCGAGTGTTGTTTTTAATCATGATCTAGAATTTAAAAATGGCATCCATCTCTTGTCAAGAGTCTGAACGGATTCAGCACATTTTCTACCTTCTCACTTTTCTGTCTGTGCAATGCAGGAGACATTTAGCACCAGAATTTGGAAGGACTTGAGGCTTCTTACAGCCACAAAGAACTTCTATCCCTGATGTTTTATTTCTTTCAAGAGCTCCATCTCTCATTATTCACTCATTGGTTTTTGTGTTGTTGTGTAGTAGAGCAATTGAGCTCTGCCCTTTAGATCAGCTAAAGGTCTGGCCTGAGATCACATAATTAATTCTTTAATGGTTTATCGAACATTGGCAGTAAACCTTGACAGGACAGTTCCAGCAAAGGAGGCTAAGCAAGATAACGGAAGGACCTGATTCTGGCATGCCAGGAAATCTTCCTCCTGGCAGGTCTATAGCACCAATGTGATGTGATTTACAGGCAGTTGACACAGGTTCCCAAAATGCTGTGATCTTGATAGATGCAATCTGCTTGACAATTACAGTACCCACCATAAGGACATGCAAGATTCAATCTCACTTTGCAGTCATATAACATTGGCAGATAAATATGTATGATTTAATCTGAAGAATATGACTATGTTCCTATCATAGTAGAAGCAACCTATATTTGTTGGAACTGAGCTTCTGAAATATGAACTGGGGTAAATAATGCAAGACACCAGATGATGCTAAACATCGAAGTGCTTAAGGGCTAGAGAAAACCCATATCGTGTTGAGGCTGTTTCCTTCTTACTCTCTGATAGAGATTAGACTTTTAAATTAAATAAAGCTGATAGCAGGGAGATATTCAGGTTGGGATGAAAGAGATTGAGATTAAAATGACAGAAGCCTCCAGGGTTTCAGCCTTTTAGGAAAGTAGAAGGGTTTTCTTTGGGGGGGGGGGAGAGATGAAAGTGTTTAACTTAAAATAACCCCATGTCAACAATAAGATCTATTAGGCTGTGAAAAAGCAGGGATGGAATCCTATTGCTTGGGCTAAGTGGCCCAAACAAAATATCCAAGCATGCAGTGAAAGGCATGGACACAGTGACCTGATTTCTGAAATCAGCCCTTTCTTTTGGCACCAGCGATTGTGCTCACAGCTGGAACAACTGAGGCAGTTGCCCACAATGCCAATATATTTCAGGCTGTTCTATCTCTCTCTCATTCTCCCATGGTCTCTTTTTTTTTAATTTTAATTTTTAATTCAAACTCTTAATCTGATATTGCTAATTATTTCAAGCCTGTTCATATTTGGCTTCCTGATCTTAGACATCCAATCTTTTTTGGGTAAACAAACTTTTTCTGTGATCTTGGCAACCACTGAAGACCTCAAGTGGCTTCATTCTTACATAGGCCACAAGTTCCTCATGCAGTACTTAACAGTTCTAAAAAGGTGACTCACTTATTGGAATATATTAGACCCGAAAACCAGGGTTTGGTTAAATTATACAAATTATGGGACAAAAGACTACTATTAGAATAGAGTATGGAGAAACAGAGTGGTTCCCAGTCATAAAGTGAGTCAGACAAGGATGCATTTTATCACCCTGTTTATTCAATTTATATGCAAAAAATATCATACGCAAAGCAGATTTAAGAGATTATCAGACAGGGGGAAATCGGGGGGGAGGCATACTCCCAGCAAAGTAGTGTGATTGCACTGAAGATTTTCAGATGATATCACGCTTATCCAGGACTTAACCCATGAAGAATAAGCAATGCTCCAGCAACAAACCATTCATGGGACTTCCCCGTGAATGGTTTGTTGCTGGAGCATTGCTCATTCTTCATGGGTTAAGTCTTGGATAAGCGTAATGTGTCTGAAAATCTTCAACACAATTGCGCTACTTTGCCAGGAGTATGCCTTCTACTCCTGGCTTTTTCCCCCGTGTGATAATCTCCTTAGACGTAGAGGAAGAAGGAGTGAAAATTGCAGCAAGGTATATAATCAAAATGTGCCTTTTGCCAAATGGAATTTTCCTATTTGGCAAAAGACACATTTTGACCAACATCTCCCTTCGGGAAGAGAATGGAAGTGCTGCGACAATTGCGGAGCAGCACAGAAAAAGCCACTACTCTTCTGATCCATTTTGTCTTTTTTCTTGTGCAGTAAAGTCCTTAGTCTTTAAGGTAACTCCACAGACATTCTCTGTTGTTTTTGTTGCCTTGCACTGATATGTCTTATGTGCTTGCAGGTTATTCTTGCAACAAAGGCAGTTTGGATGACACCTTTGTTATAATGGTGGGCAGTAAGAAGCAGAGATAGGAAACAGTTAGTAAAGTGTTACTGAGCAAGATTTGTTCCAAAAAAAGGTGGGGAGGACACCCACTGGTTAAGTCCTCTCCACCTAACTATACCTTGACATTTAAATTTATGTTACAGCATTAAAGTCTTTACCAGAATGAAGGTGGAAAATTCGTCCATACTCTCATTCCTTACCCTCATCCCTGTTTTGAACTTGAGTGAGAAGGAAACCGTTGCTTGAATTTGTGATAATGTAATTTCTAAAAAATTTTTTTTAAAAACAGAGGTGAACCATCTGTCAGAAACATTTTCAAATTCTTGTTCATCTTCACCAATTTCTCCTCTTGACCACATTTTTTTCACTGTCCTCCAATGTTCTTTTGCAATCTTCCTGTAGTCCAGTGTTTCCCAAACTTTGGTCCTCCAGGTGTTTTGGACTTCAACTCCCAGAAGCCCCAGCAAGCTTGGCCAACAATCAGAAGTTCTGGACGCTGAAGTCCAAAACATCTGGAGAGCCAGAGTTTGGGAACCACTGCTCTAGTCTTTCTACACTCTCCCATTTAGGTTCTCACTTTCTCAGTTCTCTGCATGTCTTTCTGTCTGATCACTCTGTTCAGTCTTTCTCTCTTCCATTTGCTCTCTCTGTTCCTCCATGTGTGACTTTTGTGCAATTCTGTCTCCTCTTTCACTGTCACCCTTATTCTTGTATTGTCTTGCCTGTCATGTCCGCATTTTTCTCCCTCCCCTCTCATTTTCTGTACAGGGTGGACTTTCCTGCCCCTTCCTCTGCACTTACAAGGCAGTGAGCTGCAGGTTTACTCTTCCTCCTCCTCCCTCTCTCCTGTTCTTTGCTGTTCATCACCTTGGCTGCTGCCCACCTCAGAATGAAAAGCTCCAGAAAGGCCAGGAAAGGACATGGTGTGGAAGGATTAATGTAGCAAATCAGCACACTACCCACTTCATAATGTTCCCTGGGAGGGAAAATGCTCTCAATATTCACTGTGTCATCGGGACCACAAGTACTTTATGTTCTGACTTAAATTCCCACTCCCCTTGAAAATCTAATTTAACACAATTAATATTAATAAAAGATTCTTGTCTATGATAAAAAGGGAAACAGTGAATCAATGGCCCAAGGTTTCAGTGTTCCTTATTGCTCAGATCAGGATAGACACCAGTCTTGAGGAGTCTGATGGAAACATACACAAACATACACACAACCTGAGCAAGTTGTTGGAAACATACACAAATGTATGCACAGCTTCTGGAACAGTGAGGTTTTTATCAATTACTTTATTCCTTAAATTAATGTACGGTATTGATTATTTAAGATGTCCAGTTAATGGAGTCTGATATTTTACTGAGAAAAGGTGTGGAAAGAGCTTATCTTAGCTTCCCGCTGTGAAATCCAAACAGATGTCCCAATTTAATTATTCCTGAAAACTGAAAGAGATAAGATTTCCAAGTTTGTTTCATAGAATCATAGAACCATAGAGTTCGAAGAGACCACAAGGGCCATCCAGTCCAACCCCTGCCGTGCAGGAACTCCCAATTAAAGCATCCCTGACAGATGGCCATCCAGCCTCTGCTTAAAGACCTCCAAGGAAGGAGACTCCACTACTCTCCGAGGGAGTGTGTTCCACTGTCGAACTGCCCTCACTGTCAGGAAGTTCCTCCTAATGTTGAGGTGGAATCTCTTTTCTTGCAGCTTGCATCCATTGTTTCGGGTCCTAGTCTCTGGAGCAGCAGAAAACAAGCTTGTTCCCTCCTCAATATGACATCCCTTCAAATATTTAAACACAGCTATCATATCACCTCTCAGCCTTCTCTTCTTTTATTCAGTTTGTTTATTCAGTTTCAAGCAGAGAGCCAAGAACAGGAAGAATCTTTTTGGTTTAATTCAGATAGTTATATTATTGTATTTCTAAAACACCCCTTGCAGTTTCTCTTGGGTCCATATGTTGGGGAATGGATGGGGGACACTAGTATCTTCTCTTCCCTTATGGGACTCATAGAAGATGGGAAATAATTTAGATGAAGAATGACATGGAAGAGAAGATTTAATCCCTTTCCCCGGTGCTGTAGGTCCAGTCTAATTTGTTTTCTCTGCTCCACACCTTCAATCATCCGCTTTTAACATGGAAGTTTATGTATCTCTCACCATTTTAACTAATTTGTCCTGAACCAAAAACAACAGGATTAGATTGTGTAGGCAAATATATTTCTGTTTTGTAGACCTCTGTCTGGCGAGTGAAATGGCTCCCAAGAATACAGAAGTTAGTCATTTATACTTATAAGATTTTGAAATGATGTTAAAAAGGAAAGAAGGAAGGGGAGGGGGAAATGTGGCTACATCTTTAAGACTAACTGGTTTTTATTTTCTCATGAGCTTTCATGGATATAGACGCACTTCTTTGGATTCTTTTCCCTCCAAATCAGAACAACCATAAAGTGAAGGATTATTTTCATGACTATATGATTAAGTTTTCCCTGCAATACCCAGCTTCCCAGTTCTCTCTTATCTATTTTTCCTTGGTCATGGCTTAATTGTTTAGAACTGAATAAATATATTATTGTAACAAACCCTTTCATTTTCACTCGCCTGTTTACTGAAAAAAGAGCTGGCGGGCTGGCAGATTTAATTCATTTCTCTGGCACTTTTGTTATCAAACTGAATTACAGTCAGAGAGGAGAAACATCAATGAATCTGAAAAAGCTCTGATGTTCCCAGTGACAAAAGTCTCCTTATGTTGTTTATGCCAATTAAACTGGGCATTGTACTGCTCAGATTTACATTGAGTGATTACAGAGCTTTAAAATGGTTTATGCTTCTTTTCAGTTCTTAGTGCCATCCAAAGAATGGGTTAATCTTTTAATAGCTGCTAATCTATCTTTATTCAGCATTCAGTCATTCATGGAGTGGAATAACAACCCATTCTACTGCTTTTAAAATGCCATCAAGGACACATTTCTTTTAAAAATATATAAATATATACTTGATGCTTTTCATGCATACTTTCCTTCTTTCTTCTTTGCTTCTTCCTCATCACAGTATCAAAAACAGGTTGGGCAACACATGATCTGCAACCTACTTGTCTCTCTGCCCACCTTTTTACACCATCTTTTCCCCACTGTCCCATCAGATCCCCACTGCCACCAAATTTGCTGTAGCATCAACAAGGGGTCCATCTTGTTTTCCAAGGGGGGGGGGATGGATTTTAATTGGAAACAAGGTGAACAGGGAAGAGGCACCTTGATTTAAGTGAGGAGAATACCATTGTCCTTCTTTGCGGCAAAGAAGGCAAAGGTAGCACCCAGCAGCAGCACCCAGTGGCTCCATGAGATCCTAATGCAGACCCCCTACTCCCAGAAATTGCATACTGCAGATATGAAACAAAACTAGCCCCTCTTCCCTGGTGAATAATTCTTTCATCAGTTAGGGAGAGAATTCATAAATGTTCTCCTGGATAAATATTCATTCAGTCATAATTTATTACGGCCCATAGATATACAAGTTCTCAAAATTCCCCACAATAAAATTCCCCAGAGTGAAAGAAGAGGAGAGGAAGTCGCTAAATATAACTCTAACTAACTCTAAGGAGCTTATCGCACCACTAAATAAACCTTCCTACCTCTCCCAAATTCAGTCTTAATTCGGGCAGCATCCGAATACTGTCACAGGGATTTTGCTGCCAAATCTGCCACCCGCATCCAGCCCAGGTCCCAGGGGTGCTCCAGTGCCCATTTTCTTAAGTCAGAATACTCCCACTTTCAAAAAAGGTACCCCTGGGACCCAGGCTCAACCTGGGCTGGATGCGGGTGGTAGATACAGCAGCAAAATCCTTGTGATAGTATCCAAATGCTCCCCAAATTAAGATTGAAGTTAGGAGAGGTAAGAAGGTTTATTTTAGCTGTGCAATAAGCTCCTGACTCAAACTTTAATTCTAACTCTAACTGTCCCTTTATACATAGTGGGTTCTGATCCTAGCTGCCTCAGAGAGAAATTTGACAACTACAACAGTGACATTTGGGCATTTATCTCCCAGCAAGAATTTTCCATAAAAAATGTCTGATCTTCCATTCATCTTACTTAATAATGTCGAATCTGGTTGTAAAGACTACAGTGCAGTAAAATAAGTGTCATGGTAAAATATAGCATTAGCTGAGGAAATAAATGTTGGGACCACATTCCTTTTAGTTACAATGATTCTTCCTAATACATTTTAAATATTTGGGAAGGGGGATTTCAGACAAAGCTTTCTTTGGGTAATAACTCTTCCAGAAACATTGGATGTTATGTGACATCCAGATGTCACTGTTTTCCCTTTGTAAGCCTGCTATGTTTCCCCACTATTTGTTGTTGTTGTGTGCCTTCACGTCATTTCCAACTTATGGTGACCCCAAGGTAAACCTATCATGGGGTTTTCTTAACAAGATTTGTTCGGAGGAGGTTTGCCATTGCCTTCTCTTGAGGCCGAGAGCATGTGACTTGCATGTAACAAGGTCACCCAGTGGGTTTTATGGCTGAGGAGGGAATCAAACCCTGGTCTCCAGAGTCGTAGCCCAACACTCAAACCATTATGCTACACTTCTATCTTTTTTCTTACAAGAAAAAACTAATAATTAAGTAGAAAAAGATAATCAAAATACCTATTCTATCGTTTTCTACTTAATTAGTAAATAAAACACTTTATTTTGGTACTTGACTGACAATGGCTTTAACAGTGAATAAGCTGTAGAATTTTGTGAACAAATATAACTGCACTACAGATAGTAATTACCATATTATCATTGTATAATGAGATTATATATTCTTGCAGGCTAGTCATCCCTTTAATCTCCTGTTCCTTTCTAACAGTGATAGATATCTAGCAAGAGCAGAAAGATTAATGGCAACAGTAAGCATCCTTGGCTATTTTAGTTCCTTCTGTGTAATAGAAAATATTCCACTAATTCTGTCTCAGTGTAAATTATTTGAGATTCAAATATATATCTGTTTTTGTAGCTTTGTGGGGTGGGGTGGCTTGTAGCCTAAAAATGTCTGAGGGAAGGGCATTCAGGCCACGGATTACTTTTTCACTTTGAACTCAGCAATGGAAGTAAGCTGAGAACCAAGGGGAAGAGAGAAATTGGGACATTTGCAAAGCAGTTTAAAAAGTGGGAAAGCAGAGAATCGACATGGACTGTCCCTGCCGAATCGGGACAGTTAATAGAATCATAGAATTGGAAGAGACCACAAGGGCCATCCAGTCCAACCCCCTGCCATGCAGGAACTCAAAATCAAAGCATCCCCGACAGATGGCCATCCAGCCTCTGCTTAAAGACCTCCAAGGAAGGAGACTCCACCACTCTCCGAGGGAGTGTGTTCCACTGTCAAACAGCCCTTACTGTCAAGAAGTTCCCCCTAATGTTGAGGTGGAATCTCTTTTCCTGGAGCTTACATCCATTGTTTCGGGTCCTATTCTCTGGAGCATCAGATAAAAAGCTAGCACCCTCCTCAATATGACATCCCTTCAAATATTTAAAGAGGGCTATCATATCCCCTCTTAACCATTTCTTCTCGAGGCTAAACATACCCAGTCCCCTAAGTCGTTCCTCATAGGGCGTGGTTTCCAGACCCTTCGCCATTTTAGTTGCCCTCTTCTGGACACGCTCCAGTTTTTCAACATCCTTTTTGAATTATGGTACCCAGAACTGGACACAATATTCTAGGTGGGGCCTGACCAAAGCAGAATACAGTGGCACTATTACTTCCCTTGATTTAGATACTATACTTCTACTAATGCAGCCTAAAATTGCATTGGCCTTTTTAGCTGCGGCATCACACTGTTGACTCATGTTCAACTTGTGGTCTACTAGGACTGCTAGATCCCTTTCACACGTAGTCTCATTCAGCCAGGTTTCTCCCATCTTACATCTGAGCATTTCATTTTTTTGCCCTAAGTGCAGTACCTTACATTTCCCTGTGTTGAAATTCATTTTGTTAGCTTTGGCCCAGCTTTCTAATCTATTAAGGTTGTTTTGAATTTTCATCCTGTCCTTTGGGGTATTAGCTATTCCTCCTAATTTGGTGTCATCTGCAAATTTGGGAAGCATGCCCCCTATTCTTTCATCCAAGTCATTGATAAAGATGTTGAATAGCACTGGGCCCAGGACAGAAGCCTGTGAGGTGAAGAATGTAACATCTGCAGTCTTGTTCCATCTGCCCCTACCAAGTGAATTTCAACTGGTGCCTAGGAGCAAAGCCTTCTTCTGTCCCCAAGGCTAATGATTTTCCAATACCAGATCAAACCCTTTCAACCTAACTCATCTTTTGGTTGAAGTAGGGGATCAGTAAATCCTGGTTTTCTGTATTGATATATGGATTAATTACAGTTTTGGTGTAGATATTCCCTCCCATTTGCTTCTTTATGTTTCTACGAATAGGAGGTCTTTAAAAAAATATGTGTTTATTAATGTTAACACAAAGTATGTAATTCACAACCAAAACCCTAAACATTCAGAAAGAAAAAAATAAAAATAAAAGAAGACACAAAAGAGACAAATGATAAAAAGACATGTGCATACATAATTAAAACTAATGCATAATAAATACTAAAACACTTAACACTAAACTAAAATTCTAGACATAAACTAAGGAGTTTATCACACACGTTTTGTAGCCCGATCTCTGCAGAGGACGGGATCAGGCCAGAAAGGGGGAGAATGGGTTTTATTGCTCACGAAATTGCTGCTGTGCCGCTGGCCAACCACCACCTGTCCCCGAGTTGCGCTTAGCTGGACAATTTTGCAAGGATGGCCTTACAAAATTGTCTGGCTAAGTGTGGCTTGGGGACAGGTGATGGTCAGCCATCAGCACAGCAGCAATTTCATGAGCGATAAAACCCGTTCTCCCCTGTTCTGGCCTGATCCCATCCTGTGCACGGATCGGGCTACAAAACATGTGTGACACACTCCTTTGACACAAAAAGACTTTGACCACCACCCCTCCAGACCGTAATGAAGGGGGAGGGGAAGCAAAAAGAAAGTCTGTGTAGAAAAAAAATATATTCTACCGTTACAATTATAACTCCACTTCTAAAATAACCCAGTAACCATAAACTAGTAAAACTAGTAACCATAGCCACAGATTATTGCATTGTTACATTTCTTATTGCTCAAAATGTCCAGATGTGGAGCCTCCATTTAGTCTAGTGGTTTTATTGCTATTGTTGTGACATGTTCGTTGTGTTTTATTATTGAAAGAAAGCATATTAAAAATAATGAACAAAATAAGGGAAGAAAAAAATAAAGGGTTTCCTTCCTCCTGTTTTTGTCATGCCCTTTGGTGTCTGACTATGTGTCCTTATACAAAGGTGCATATACAGCACATTTCATTATCTGAGTCTCAGTGATCCAATTTTCTAGCTGTGAATCAATTGAAAGGGAAGCGGCAGTCGCTTGTGACGTGAGAAATGGATTAGAGCAACTGTTCAGTGATTTATGCCAGCAGTAGATCAGTCCTGCTGAGCATTTTTCCTCTGTTTATTTCTATATTTCAGAATGGTCTTTAATAATAATTTTGTGAAATACTATTGCTGTTACTCAAAGTGCCCTGTTGAGAAATAACTCTGGAAATTGGAAACCCCTGTTGATAATAAATACTAAAGCGAATCTCTTTCCATGGGCTTTGATTATTTTGTATTGCTTTCAGAAGTTAATGCAAGTGAATGAGGCTTTCAGAAGTTAATGCAAGTGAATGACTTGATCCCCTAGCAGTATCACTTGAGCAGCAATGGGGACCAACAAAGCTGGTGCTGGCATTAGGTCCTAGGGCAGCGATGGCAAATCTTTTAGGCACCAAGTGCCCAAACTAAATGGCCTTCTGGCAGTGTTACCCTGTGCTGGAGGCAAGACTTCCAGGGGGAACGGGACTTCCAGGGCAGGACTTCTTCCCTCCTGCCCCTCACTGGCCTTCAGCTGCCTCTCCTTCAGTTCCCTGTTCCGCATTCCCCTGTTCCACCTCCACCTCCAGTTCCTCGCCCCATGTACCAGGGAAAATGGCTTCACGTGCCATCTCTGGCACACATATCATAGGTTCACCAATACGGTCCTAGGGTTTCCAACTCCATTATGTGTGTCTCACCACCATTGCTGGTGAGTAACTGAAATGTTGTCTGTAAGCCAGCACAACAAGCCAGCAAGAATGCCTGTTGTGAGAAAGATCATTTTCAAGCAAAAACAAAAACTGTAGATAGCTTGCATAAAGCGTACAAAGGAGCATAATAGCCTTGCATAGGTTGTTCTATACTAAAGGAGGACCATTTATACCTGCTGCAATACATTTCTGCATCTAAAGTTATCTGTATTGTATTATATGGTGATCAAATGTTCGCTTATAACAATTACAATATATTTGAGGTCATTCAAACTAAGGGCCAATGCAGACCGGCCTACAGGGCCGGCCTGGGAGTGGAGTTGGGGCAGGCCGACCACATGCTGGCCGCCCCGACTCTGCCCCAATGTCGCTGTCATGCTATGCATCCGACTGTACAACATGCGGTGTTTTTGTAGCAAAGGGGTACAAAAGAGCCACAGCAGTGGCTCTAAGCTGTTTGCCGCCCCAAAAAGGAGCAGCATTTGCCAGATGTTTTTGGAGTGGCAAAAAGAAGGATTGGGACCATGGTGTCTGCTTGCCACAGCCCCGATCCAGCACTCCCAGGGGCGGCATAGAGCCGCCCTTGGGGGCCGTCTGCATTGGGTCTAAATTTTTTAAGTTTGCTGTTCCATGCTGTGCCTCAAACTCAGCTGTATGACTTGAGGCAGGTCTAATTTCTATTGAAGCTTGAGCCTGGATCCTTATGAGTAATTATTGGTTGAAACTCATGTTTCTGCCATGTGGATTGGCCCCATTCGCATTAATAGATACATATCATTCTTCTTGGAAACAAATGTTAAACAAAATGTTATTATTGTGTGGATTTTCTCAAGATGTTTTATTACAAATGGGCTATATAAGGGCCAAATCAACTTTGCGGCAGTATACATATGGAATATTGAACTGCAAAAATATTGGAATCTAGTTAAAAGTATTCCAGTAATGGATTTTATGAAGGTGTCTTATAACAGACCTAAATATCTTACCAATTTAACAGTTCCTAAATTTAGGTACACTTTTACTGCAGTACAATTTAGCCATATTGGAAGGGAGATATAAAAAGAAACACCCACTGGCCCTTGTACAAATGTAGATATAGAGACTTTCAACCATATTTTATTTTATTGCCCATTTTACCAATGTATCTGCTCCAAATTAACTTCCCCTCTTCTACAAAAATGTCCAGGTAGACTGGAAAGATTTTAGCTATCCCTCCAGTTTGATTATTTGGAGCCACAAATCACAGAGAAGGTGGCTAGGATGTTTGCCTCTGTCATTACTACCTGTAGACAATTAGTATGAGGATAAATATAGGGATTTTAAATACATTTGGATTGTTTAAAATGCATGCATTGCCTTGTGGTAGGGTCGCACAAGACGGCGCTTTTTGCCTGTCTGCTTTGGACCAATGATACAAGAGTCCTGGGCTAGTATTTGTACCTTCCGACATTTTCACAGATGAAATGGGGGCATGTTCCTTCCCTCTTACCTAATTGAACTCTCTCTGCCTCCTGCATGTTTTATTTATTTGATACTGTCTACTGGAGCAGGGTGTGTTTATTAACTGATGGACGGCCACAAGTGTAAGATAATTTAATAAAATAGTTTAGTTTTGAATTTAGTTAATGGATTTAGTTGAAATTGTTGGTGGCCTGGTAGTTGTGGAAAGTAGACAAAAGTAAAAGAAAGAATAGGGCCAAAACAGACAGGCTAAATGGTTCACCTTCGGGCTGCATTGGGGGCGTGATGTTTAGACGACGCATACCCAGAATGCAGCCCGAAACTGCCCCGATGTTTGGTTGCCGCAGCTCTGGGGTGAGCGGTGCTGGGGCAATCCCAATCTGCCCTTTTGGGCGGTCCCTTTCACCCCAATAGTTTGGTAAAAAATTGATCCTAAAACTTGTCAGGGCCAAATCACTTTCTACTAACACAAACTGCTCCTTGGTTCATTATATTGTAAGCCTTTGCACCCTAATTCTCTGAGCAGTGAGATCTCTGTGATTTCATCTTATCTTACCTGGGATTTTGTAGGCTTTGGAATGAGATTCTGGCATTTCTGGGATATCTAATTTATTTACACAAATACATTGGACAAAGAGATTCAAAGACAGAGCTGTGCTAGCCTGGGTCAGTATGCAAAGGGATCTTGAAGCGCCTTTAAGACTGAGAGTATTTATTTATTTATATCTCACTTTTTTTCTTGGTATAGGAACTCAAGGCAGCAAAAAAAAATTAAAACAATACAAGTTTAAAAAATATAAAGCATTAAAATGTAGATACAAAGTTTTTAAAATAATTAAACAATTTTAAAAAGTTAAAAACATTACATGTTAAAATTTGAAATATATTAAAAACGCTATACAAAACTTATACCGCATTTGAAGTCCAAGCCTTGTCAGTTTGAGAAAGCCTAGCAGCATAATAATGTTTTTATCTGCTACTGAAAGGAAAGCAAGGATGGAGCCATCCTGGCCTCCCTAGGGAGTGAGTTCCAAAGCTTGGGAGCAGCCACTGAGAGGGCCCTCTCTCTTGTTCTCACCAAACGAACCTGAGATGGTGGTGGGAAAGAGAGAAGGGCCTCTCCTGAAAATCTCAGTGCTCTAGTGGGGTCGTAAAAGGAGATGTGGTTCTTCAAATAACCTGGGCCCAAGCCATATAGGGCTTTATAGGTCAAAAACAGCACTTTGAATTGTGCCCGGAGATGGACTGGCAGCCTGTGGAGCTGTTGCAACAAAGGAGCTGTGTGCTCCCTGTAGCCAGCACCAGTTAACAACCTGGCTGCAGCTCTTTGGGCCAACTGAAGTTTCTGAGCACTTTTCAAAGACACCTCCATATAGAGTGCATTACAGTAATCCAAGCGGGATGTTACCAAAGCATGTACCACCGTGGCCAGATCTGACTTCTCCAAGAATAGGTGCAGTTGGTGCACTAGAAGGAAGTTGGTAGCATAAGCATCTATAAAATCTATTTTACTTCAAGTATCTGATGAAGCAGAACTAGTCTACGAAAGCTTATGATACCAACCTCTTTCTCTCAGTTAATCTCAAAGGTACTACATGATCCCTTTCCATAGTTAGGGGTTGTGAGCATTAATGGACCAACAAACACAATTCCTCATTTTGGTTTCTAAGGGGAATTTTGTCTCCTACAGATGCTCTCAGACCTCCGGTTAAGTTCTGCCTCTGTTTCAGCTGCACTTTCCACAACAGCTGCTTTTGTCTTCATAGGGACTCTGCTTATTCCTAGGAACAAGAGCAACAGCTGTGGAAAGAAGCATGCCTTCAGATATTTGACAGCCATTAAGATCAATTGGTTTAACACAATGGGGATCTGTCACTACCTAGCTGAACATGTTTGGGTCTTGTTGTGGACATAAAGAATTGTCACTGAGAGGAATTGCCATGAGGAAACAGACTGCTCATAGACATTATTGCACAGCCTGTAATGAGCTTGCATGAGTTCTCTGCTGTTAGTAAAATAGACAGACATTATACTTAGGTGGTGCTGAATACTTATTGATTCTGACATGGCATTTCGAGTTAGTAAATTTCATCCACATAGGCAAGAATGAATAATTTTATCATTTTCTTCCTCACTGGACGTTATCACACGGGGTCTAAAGCAGACAGAACCCCGTCCCATTGCGGTTCCTTTGCCCCTGTGTTCACATGACGTTGCACAGAACCCCGCCCATCCCCGTCCCATCCCTGTCCCATTGCGGATCCTTTGCCCCTGTGTTCACACGACGTCACAGAGAACCCCCTCCCATCCCCGTCCCATTGCGGCATCATCCCCGTTCTTTTGCATGCCGGTTTCATTGGGAATTACATTTGCGCGACCAGAAGCATACCAGAATGATGCTGCTTTCGTTCATTCCGGAATGATGCTAGTTGCTAGAGACCCGCGTGTGAAAACATCCACTGCAAGGACGTCATTGAACACTGTGGAGCTTTCAAAGCTCAGGACTTATTCATTGCCTCCCCCCAAGTGCACTCAGGTTTTTGGAGAGAAAACACCATTTTCTGCATGAAAAACAGGTTTCCTGCCCATAAAACAGCATGTTCTATTCAGCACAGAAAATGCTGTTTTTCTCTGCAACACCTTCTATGCATTTTTCATGCAAGTTAAGTCCTAAAGTTAAAAAAAAATTCTTCTCATCAAGGTTTCTTGTCATTCAAAGCACCCATTTTTTTAACCACTTTTCAAATATTTTCAAATATTTTTTCATTGTATTCTCTGCTTTGCTTCTGCTTCTGCAGTGAAAAGGCCCTGCCTTGTTCCGAGTTGTTTGGGCAAAGCCCCTGCATTATAAAGATGCTCAGCCTTTCCCCCTAGGGCAAGGGACATGCAGTTATTGAAAACGAAGCCTTGGAGGGGTTGTCACAGTGTGACATGAAACCCTTCATGATAGTTGGGGATGGGCAATAACTTTTCATCTGCTATGAAACACCTGCTGCATCCACAATACATCAATAAATCATCTTTTACACAACTGGCTTTGTCTAATCCTGGCTGTCCTCAAATCAATTTTGATGTGGTCACCTAAACAGCCTCTGAGGTTAATACTAATTCTGGTTTTCTTTTTTGTACCAGAAAACCCATCAGGCAGTAAGCAAAAACAACAAAAAGAAAGGCTTGCAAATTTGTTATAACCTGCTTCTACTGTGTAGAATGCTGGCAAGTAATTGTCTGTGTGTACGTGTACACATACACACATGTATAGGCCTATCACGGAAAGCATTCATGACCCAAAGGTCATGGAGATCAAATCCAATTGTCATTAAAGTATATAAATTTGAACTTGAGTGTGGCTAGGCTGCTATAAAGAACAAAGTGTAAGCAGAGCAATGGCATTTTGTAAGCTAGTCTGAGTTCATCTGTCTATCTTATACACTGAGAAATTTGTAAGAGGGAGCTAAAACCTGAAAAACTTTGTGTGTGTGAGGGGGGGAGAGAACATTTACCCATTGTGGTAAAAATCTTCAAAGAGAAATGATGGACAAAATGAATATCACAGACCTCTTTAAAAGCGTTTGAACTAGAATTGCCCCTATTTAGAGTCAGTAAATTTCATTTACATAAGCAAGAATGAATAATTTTATCATTTTCCTCCTCACTACAAGGATGTCATTGAACACTGTGGAGTTTTCAAAGTCAGGACAATGCAAATGACACTTTAGTCAAGAACAGAGTTGACTTTAGAGGCCTGACCTGGCCCCTGTGGCCAGTTTATATGGCCCCAAGTGATCCTGTCGAGTTGTAATCAAGGCATTTTAATCAGGATATAGTTTAGGCCACAGTTTCTCACATCAAGAAAAGATTATTGGCTGGAATCATCTATCATGGCCTATGTTATGTAATCTTAAATATCCTTAGCTATATGTTGTGTATCAGTCCACCGTGCAATGATCCTATTGCACATTGGTCATTTTACTCATTAGTCACTTTGCCAGCACCTCTATATAGTAACACAACAGCAGCCCCTTACTGCATACAGACATTGTGGAACTGGCCAATTCTAATTTCTACAGAAGGAACTCCACTTAGGAAGATATATGTCCTCAATAGGATTCTGCCACAGTTGTAGTCAAAAAAAGAGCTATTTCACATTATCATACTGTGGCTGTCTTCACATGTCAGGATAAACCCAAAATTCTGGCTTACCATAAATGATATAGTGTGCTGGTGCTGCAGGCAAACCATGGGACTTCATCCATGGTTTGTTTGCTGTAAAGCTGGAATGTGACTATCTGGTTTGCCTCTCCTTGATGAACCAAAGAAATGAATAAAAATCAACCTGGGGTTATGTCTATATTTTCCTGTGTTGTTTTTGTGGGATAGACATGACAGCTTATGCATCCCAGTATACAAATTTCAGATGGTTGAACAGTTTCTTGCTGGCATGGGGAAGGGAGTGTGATCGGCCAGCCTGTAGCAGCACACAGGCTCATTCAGGTTTAAGTCAGATTTCCATATGATTCTTATCTGAATGTATTCTATACCTCTTTTTTGCATTCTGTGTGCCTTGTGCATTTTTACGCATTTACAAATTTGCATTTAATGCTGCACTTGAATACATGTACCCCATCATTGAGGATTTCATACTATTCCATAACATTATAAATCCTAAGTATTCCAAACTGGGTCAGTTTATGTGACTAAATACAACTCAAGCCTCCTCCAAATTGCTTTCTGTAACATGGGGCATCCCCTCGAACAAACAGCTTCCCTATTCCTAATGTAGAAGACATTCAGTTTTGAGTGCACCAGATTCCCACAATATGCACAACTAGCTAGCTTCAACAAGTATTACTTCTCCACTGGCCCACACAGTTTACAGGAACCAGCAAACCTGGTGACTTGGATTCAGAGAAATAGAAGGGATTCAGAGAAGTAAGAGAAGAATGGGGCTTTCCCCCTCCCAGCATCTGCTTTCCACTACAACTGTGCATCTGTGTGAATTGGAGTGGAGCTGCAGTGCTGGGGGAGGGTTTTTTAAATGCACCATTCAGTCTCCTGAATCATGTTAGTCTCTGACCCTGAAAAAGACCTTTAGTTTCTCACAGCTCCAGAAAATGAAAAAAACTCAACATTGGAAAGCCATTACGAAATCACTCCCTTCCATGAAAAGCTGGGTGTTTGTGGACAAATAAGGTAGAGACCTTTGAACACTACCTATTGGGCTGCATACATTCTTTTGAGATTAGAACTAAATTGTTTTCTCCTCTTAATTAGTAGAATTTCATACTGTTTTTTTTCCTAGACAAATAGATTTGTTTTCCTTCTTCCCTCCCTTCCTTCTTTTTAATGCATGTAGAGGGTGAAGTTTGTTTTCATCACCTGTGTTTGGTATCATGTGTTTACCAGCTTGAAAAAATAAAAATAAATGCTATGCAAGTAAACAAGACCATATGCTATCTATACAGCATTTCATGTGCTTTTTTAAAAATAATGAATTGAAAATTGTGTTTATGTGTAAACAGTACATGTGTGGTGTATGTTTTATGTACTATATTGTCATGCTGTGTCATTCTGGCTGTCTTGCTAAGAGAGTATTGATCATTAACATCATATTAATAAATGTTAATTATATTTCTTACCAGTCCTTTTCTACCACAGTGAACTACATTTCTACCAAAACTAGGAACTCTGTGGTTCTCCATGTATTTTTATACTCCATCCCCCACCATCCAAGACAGTTGGTGAGGCTACCTGGAACTAATGAGAAGAGAAGGACAACAAAAGTCACAGGTTTCTCATCCCTTCCAACCCAAGATGCTACAATATTGTCTCCTTCACCCTGTGGTTACATACTGTATTTTATAAGACTACTTTTTAACCCAGGAAAATCTTCTCCAAAGTCGGGGGTCGTCTTATACACTGGGTGGAGGAGGAGAAAGAAGGGGTGGCATGGTGCGAGGTGGGAGGAGGAGGAGGAATAGCGGAAGTTCAGGTTAGAGGAGGAGGAGGGGGGAGGAGGAAGGGATGGCGTGAGGCAGAAGGAGGAAGCAGCAGCAGATAAGAGATGAAGGAGGCAGCAGTGGATAAGAGGTGAACCCCTATCCTGGGGTTTTCTTGGCAAGACTGGTTGGAGGAGGTTTGCCATTGCCTTCCCCTGAGGCTGAGAGTGTAAGTTTGTCCAGTGGGTTTCATGGCAGAGTGGGGAATCAAACCCAGGTCTCCAGAGTGGTAGTTCAACACTCAAACCACTACACCATGTTGGCTCCTATTCCCATGTACTACCTATGAAACAATTGCAGACTTTTTTGTTGTTCTTGTGTGTCTTCAAGTCCTTTCCGACTTATGGCGACCCTAAGGCCACCTTATCATGGGGTTTTCTTGGCATGTTTCTTCAAATGGGGGTTGCCGTTACCATTCCCTGAGGGTGAGAGTGTGTGACATGCCCAGGGTCACTTACCTGGCCACAAATTGTACATACCCCAGAGTGCATCACCTAATATATTGGCAGTCCTTCCCCCCCCCCAACTTTCTCATTCCCCCCCCCCCATTGGAAGAGGGGTAGTCTTATACAGCAAGTATACCCCAAACTCTATATTTTAACTGGAAAAGTTGGGGGTTGTCGTATACACCCAGTCGTCTTATATGCCAGAAAATACGGTACATAAAGTAGTAAGCAATCCTGGGGCAATTGTTAATCTGTAGCTACATTTCCAAAGAAGAGGTTCCTCTTTTTTAGGCCAGAACATGTGTTTCCCCTCGGTATCATTAGAATATTACAAACATGAGGGATTTTCTTTTTCATATTTCAAGGATGTAGACAATTTCAACAGTGCAGCTGCATGTTTACTGAGAAAACAATTATCATTGAGTTTATTTCTCCTGGATGTTTGTCTCTAAATTGATTTATCTATGAAGAAGCATAGGCTGGATATAAGTTCAAGAAAACAACAGAGGGGTTTTGTAGACTGTTTTCTATGAAGCTCAGAGGGTCAACCTACCCTTTCTTTCTTCTGCCCCTCAAATGCCAGTTAAGCCAGTCAAGTTGAAAATTAATCACAGACACATTTTCAGGTTCCTTCCATTCACCCATTCAATTTATTTTGTGTGGGGGTTTTTTTAGATGGTCGGGAGCCTGGGCAGTTTATTGGTGTACATTGCAGTACCAAGTACATTTTGGAATGTGAGGTTGTATTAGTTTCATCTTCAATACTTTTCATATACACCAGATGATGAAGACTCAGTAACTGTGATGATCAGAAAACATCCATGGTGACAATGTCTACCATTATGATGAAAATTATCACAAACATGTCATCTAACTGCAGTCAGACAAGAACAGATTATGTTCACCATGAGCACAATGTAGGGATGTACATATTCAGCTTGTCTTCACATGCACGAATGAATAATTTCTGTACTTTTCTGGTGCGGGAAAAATATTTCTGTGCAGTTTTCATATGCATCCTGAAGTGTTTCAGGAAATTACTCTGTGCAGAAATACACTTATTTTCTTTATGCAAAAACCAGTGGAGACTTTTTGCATAAAAACATGTTTCCAGAAATATACGTGCTCTTTTGTGCAAACATCATGTTCTTTGTACATAAAGATGATTTTTCCACACAAAAACAAAACAAAACTCCACTTGTGTTTCTGAAATCAATAGAGATTTCCACAAAAATGTGGCTGTTGGTTTTTTTTTTTGCATAATATAGGTTTTTTTTTAAAATTCAAAACTACATTTTCTTCACAAAAAGTGTGTATCTGTGCAGAATAATTTCCCAAGGCACTTCAGGATGTTTCAGTACTAGGCAAACACTGGGCAAAATTCTGGCTTCTGTGTTATTCTTCCAGACAGTGTTTTCTGTGTGTTAGAAAACACATTTTTCAACCAGGGAATAAATAATGACATATTCTTTCCGTCTCTGATATGATGCTATAGTCATGTCTTAAGATCTGGCTACAACTCAGTTTTGTTGCTGTTTCATATTGAAGTCCCTTTTCTTTTGCTTGTTGCTTTTCTGCAGCAAGATGCAAGAGAAAGTAAAGTGATGGTTCTATGGGCCAGCATCAGGATGATGATAATGCCATTCTCCTAGACTGCCAGGTAAGCCCAGGAGGTAGGAGCATCATTAGGGGCTGGTGGACCATACCAGGTGACACCCTAAGAAGAAGTGACAACACTGCTTCCCAAATGTCGGCTTTTTGGTAGACATACCAATGAGATGGTGTGAGTGGGATGAAGCTCAGTGTAAAGAGAAAGGAGAGGCCCCAAGTTTTAAATAATATAATAATAATAATAATTTTAAAACCTTCTTTTAAACTTTTCTTTAAAAACACCACATCTTACCACATTTTTACATTTGGTGATTTAATTTCCCCAACTTTTACAAAAGGTTGCCTACCCCTGACTTAGAGGTTACTACAGAAAACACTTCTGTAGGCATTTGTAGGTCCTCCAGTGTGATGCTATGGTTAACTTCTGGCAGATGTTAACCACAGAGTTGCACTGGAGGACCTAGAAATTCCTAGAGAGGTGTTCTCTCAGGTTAAAAACATAGTGGTTTTTTATTTGTGGGTTTTCCACTTTCACAGGAGTCCTATGCCCCTAACCCCAGCAAATGTAGAGGGCCCACTATATAGATTACACAGCAACAGTGGTTGAGAGACTGAGGTGGTTGTTTGCAATAGGAACCCGGTTTAAATCAGCTGGGTTATGGCACATTGTAAATTCATAATGCAGGCTCTTGTACTGGAAACCAATTGTTTTTGTAACTTATGCTCTTTGTGCAGTAATGGAAGAAAATGCAATGTTTTGACAGCGCCAAGAGCAAAATCTATGGTCAGCTAATCCAAGTATCTCTTAATAAGTTACACAAATGACACTCAGTTTTTTATTAGTCATTTTTAAAATTATTCTCAGGTTCTCTGTTTGGTCTAAACTCAAATGTTAAACGGTGCAGAAAATTAATAATTATGCTCCATTGTGAGCTGGAGGGCTTGGATCTGTATTCATGAATGCCAATGTCACACAAATTTGTTATTTGTTATTCACACAAATCGGGAATAAAAATTGCCATCTGCTGAAAACTAAATGACCTATTTTCTTCATAAAATTTCAGAAGTGGCTGGCTGCTACATGCTTCCACTGGAAACGTTTACAATAAATGTGTGAGCACAGGCACAGTCTTATGTGGCCAGGGAAATCTGTGGCCCTTCAGATGTTTCTGGACTACCAATCCTATCAACTCTCTTCATTCTTTAGGTCGACAAGAATTACTAGGAGTGGAAATTCAATGACATCTGGAGGGCTACAAATTCCCCACTCCACATCTCAAGGCTTAGTTTGCATTTTTCCTTGTATTCCTGTTTGTGCTTGTTGTTGTTGTTGTTAATTGCCTTTGAGTCAACCCTGACTCATGGTGACCCTGTGGAGGAGACATATTCAAGACTCCCAGTCCTCCACTGCTCTGCTTAGGTCCTGTTAATTCATACCCGTAACCTCCCTGATTGAGGCTATCCATTTGGCGTGCAGTCTTTCTTGCTTTCCACTACCTTCTACCTTTCCTAGCATTATCACCTTTTGTAATGAGTCATGCCTTCTCATGATGTGTCCAAAGTACAACAGCGTCAGTTTCTTCATCTCGGCTTCCAGTGAGTTTTCAGGCTTGATCTGTTCAAGGACCCATTTGTTTGCCTTTTTGACTGTCCACAGTATCCTCTGCACTCTTCTCCAGCACCACATCACAAATGAATTGGTTTTCTTCTTATCCACTTTCTTCGCTGTCCAGCTGTCACATGCACACATGGTGATGGGGAATACAATGGCTTGTACAATTCTAACTTTAGTGTTCAATTATATATCTTTATTCTTTAGGATCTTTTCTATTCTTTCATAGCTGCCCATCCCATTCCGAGTCTACTTCTCATTTCTTGACTGCAGTCTCCTTCCTGATAGATGTTTGATCCAAAGTACAGCACTCTTAAACTATTTCTATTTCCTCATTGTCTAGGTTGAATGTATGCATTTTCTCCAGGGTCATTATTTTTGTTTTCGTTATGTTCAGCATTATGCCTGCTTTTGCACTTTCTTCTTTTACTTTACTTAATAATTTTGGCCAGTCTGTGATGTTTTCTGCTAGTAATATGGTGTCATCCACATATCTTAGATTGTTGATATTACTTTCTCCTATCTTTACTCCTCCATTTCCCTATATTTTTATGCAGAATTCTATACATAAGATATAGAATATTTTTGATATTCTGCTCTTCATATGATATTTTCTACCTACAAGTTGAACAAATAGGGTGACAGAATGCAGCCTTGCCTGACCTTTGTCAATTGGGACCTGAATTCTGTTCAGTTCAATCGTCAATTTCTCCAAATTCTGTTCTGACAGCAGCCTCTTGTCCCAAGTACAGATTTCTCATCAGGAGTGTCAGATGTAGTAGCACTCCCATATCCTTAAAAGCCATGCTTAGTTTTTTGTGATCTATGCTGTCAAATGCTTTGCTGTAATCTATAAAACAAATGCTGATTTTTTCCCCTGGAATTCCTCAGTGTTCTCCATTAGCCATTGTATGTTTGCAATGTGGTCCCTAGTGCCTCCTCCTTTTCTGAACCCTGCTAGAACCTTTGCGATATCTCTCTACACATATGGTTGGAATCTATGTTGCAGAAATTTCAGCATAATTTTGCTTGCATGGGAAATTAATGCTGTGGTCCTATAGCTGCTCAGTCTTTTGTGTTTCCTTTTTTGTAGATGGTGATGTATATTGATCATTTCCATTTTGTTGGCCACCGTTTTGTTTTCCATATTTGTTGACATATATTAGTTAACACTAGAGTTGATTCTGTGTGGATTGTATCAGTTCAATTGGAAGATCAACTGGTGATTTAATTTCCCCAATTTTTCTTAATGTGGCTTCCACCTCCCTTTTTAGAATTTGGAGTTCATCTTCATATGGTACATATGGTTCTTCATTCCACGTGTCATTCATTTTTTTCATCTCTTTTATATAACTCTTCTGTGCATTTATATTTCTTCCTGATCTTGTAGTATTTTCTTTTTATTGTCATAGAGCACCCTGGCCCTTGGTTTGAACTTCTCGTTGTTCCTAGATCTTGAAAAATAAGTCCCTGGTCTTCCTTTTTGTGGGTTTTTTTTCTGTTTCTCTGCATTGATCATTGTAGTAGTTTCCTTTATCCTTGTGAACTCATCATTGTATAGTCACATCCATGGTTAGGCTGTTGTTGCTATCTCCCCTTTTTTGCTTCTCTTCTTTCCTTTACTACTTGAAGCATTTTGTCTGTCATCCATTGTTCCTTCTCTTTCCTTTTGGCCATTGATAGTGTCTTTCTGCATTCTTCCTTTATTTCCCTGGCTTCTGGCCATGAGGGGATGCCGACCAGCACTTTATGCTGGCCTGGGGGTGGAGTTGGTGCGGGGCAACTGCATGCTGGCCACCCCAATTCCACCCCGACTCCACCCTGACACTGCATGCCGGTCCACATGGTGTGCAGTGTCAGGGTACCCTCTTGGCACAGTGTGCATACACGCTGCACCAAAGGGACACAAAAGAGCTGCCACCACGGCTCAAAGGGCAGCTTTTTGCCACCCCTAAAAGGAGCTGCATTTGACCACTCTATTGGGGGCTGCAAAAAAAAAAAAAAGATCAGGGCCGTGATGTGTGGTTGCCGCTGCCCCAATCCGCTGCCCCGACAGGCCATCTGCATCGGCCCATAGATCTTCTAATTTTCAGTTGATTATGCTTAATAGTGCAAATCTATTTCTTACATTGTCAGTAAATTCTGTTGAGATATTGTTCAAATCATATTTTGGTATAATGGTTTTGATTTCTTCTTCAGCTTCACTCTAATTTTTGATATGAGTAGTTCATGTTCTGTTACACAGTCAGTGCCTGGTCTAGTTTTGACCACAAGAATAAAGCTTCTCCATCTTCTGCTTCCAAATATATAGTCTATCTGGGGTTTTTTTTTCTATTGACCATCTGGTGATATGTATAGGGAGGAAGCAGACGGGCGGCACAGGGCCGCCCTGGGAAGCTGCGAATCGGGGCCGAGGTATCCACACTCCTTGGCCCTGCAGTGCAGCGTCCCAGGCCCAGGAAGGAGCGCTAAAATAGTGCTCCTTCTGCAAGACGCTGAAGGTGCACCGCAAAAGGCCTCCGGCGCACCTTTGGCACCTCTGCCACTGCAGCGTGTGCGGACGCTGCAGCAGAAGTGCGTCGTCGGAGCACCGGCCGTGCGGAGGGCCGGCCGCTCCGACGACGTTTTCAGGAAGGGGTTGGGGCACCCAGCGTGAGGCTGCCCCTCCCCTTCCTGGTCTTGAAGACGGCGCTTTGCGCCATCTGCTTAGGCCCATAGTCTCCTCTCTGGTTGTATGAAGAAGGTATTTGCAATGAATAGGTTATTGGCCTCACAACATTCTATCAGATGCCCGTCTGCTTTGTTTCTTTCACCTAATCCGAATCTTCCTATTGTTTTTTATTCTTCTTTGCTTCCTACTTTAGTATTCCAATCTCCTTTGATTACCTTGAAGTCCTGTGTTGCTGTGTCGGCAATTTCTTCCTGGACTCCTTCATAGAATCTCTCAATTTCTTCTTCTTCTGCTTCTATGGGTGGCACATGTACTTGGATTATGGTAATATTTATAGGTTTTCTGTGGAGTCTTATTGACATGATTCGTTCTTACTTTGCATTGTATTTGACTGTTTTTGCCACATTTCTCCTTAGTATCAAAGCCACCCCATTTCTTCATGATTTTTCATTTCCTGAGTAAAACACTGTATAGTTATCTAAGTCAAAGTGACCCATTCCTGTCCATTTTAGCTTGCTCACTCCTGACATTGCTATGTTTATGCATTCTATTCCATTTTTTACTATTTCTAGCTTCTCCTGGCTCATGTGTCTCACATTCCATGTTCCTATACTACGTGTTTGTGCAGAACAAGCTTAAACTTTAGGTGGTAATCTTATGCACACTTAACAAGAAACTGGTCTGAGGTATTTATTTATTATTTTTATATATTGTCTGTCTATCAAGGCATCAGAGGTATTTTTCAGTTTGAAAATATTATTTAGACAAAAAAAAAAGTTACAAAAATTGGAAGTAAGTTCTACCATGCCACTTGCTGGCCTTTTCAGAAGCCGATATCATGAATTTGCTAGCCTGGGCTTCCTCACATCTGCTTTCCCTCAGGGCAAAGAAGTCCTAAGTAACCCTTGGGAAGCACAAGAAAAGCTGCCCTTTCCAGTCAAATGGCATCAGTTCGTTGCACAGCTTTCTTCATCTTTTCATTTGCTATCTGACTGCAGAATATTTTCTACCATTCTCCTGCCATATACTCTAGGCAGGTCTATATCAAAGTGTAGGCTGTATCCACAATGACAGGAAAAAGGCTTTGTAGTAAGTTGAAAGTTTCAGGCGGGAAGAGATCAGCATCTCAACACTCCTCTCCCCATCTCTGCAGTCTGCATGCCCAAGGGATTCTCCTGAGTTTCTGCCCTGATAAAGAGCAAAAGGGGCTATTTTTACTCCAGAGAACAGCCCTGGTGTGCAGATTGGGCCTGTGGTCTGCCTATTTTGGCCCCATGAATCATCTAAACAAGTCAGTGCTGGAATGGGGGTTGAGGGGGGATGTTTCTTTTGTTCCATATGGACATCACCCTGGAATGCTTATGCTTACATATTCATGACTGTTATAAACTACCGTATTTTTCGGCATATAAGACGCACTTTTTCTTCCCCAAAACGAGGGTGGGGAAGTTGCTGCGCCTAATGAAGCGAATATAAAAGCTGAGGGCAAACTGCCGAGGCCTAGGCTAAAAGTAGGCCTCATTTCAATCTCAGCCTTGGTGCTCCAGTGGGCTCCTCCCATCCCAGGAAGAGCCCATTGGAGCAGCCAGGATGGGGGTGGAAAGAGTGCTCTTTTCCTGGCTAGTTGAATGTGCTCCTCCTCTTTCCACCCCCATCCTGGGTGCTTCAATGGACTCTTCCTGGGGTCAGAGGACATCCTCCCATCCCAGGAAGAGTCCATTGGAGCACCCAGGACGGGGGTGGAAAGAGTCCCCCCCTTGAAGAAATCTGCCAGGAAAACCCTCATGGTAGGATCCAAATGATCCAGAAATTACTCCAAGGCACTGGATTAGTACCCTGGCCAAGTTACACTGTCTCAGCCTCAGAGGGTGGAAATTGCAAACTCCCTCCTCTGAAGAAATCGCCAGGAAAACCCTCATGGTAGGATCCAAATGATCCAGAAATTACTCCAAGACACTGGATTAGTACCCTGGCCAAGTTGCACTGTCTCAGCCTCAGAGGGTGGAAATTGCAAACTCCCTCCTCTGAAGAAATCTGCCAAGAAAACCCTCATGGTAGTGTCAAAATGAGCCAGAAATTACTCCAAGGCACTGGATTACTCTGGCCAAATCACACTCTCTCAGCCTCAGAGGATGGAAATGGCAAAAACCCCCCCCTTGAAGAAATCTGCCAAGAAAACCCTCATGGTAGGGTCAAAATAAGCCATAAATTACTCCATAAGCCAATGGCCTAAAAACTCCAAAGGTACCAGTCCATCTGATCTTGGAAGCTAAGCAGGGTCAGTCCTGGATAGTCCTTGGATGAGAGACCGCCAAAGAATCCCAGGTGCTGCAGGCTGTATTTCAGAGGAAGGAACTGGCAAAACCACTTCTCGAGTCTTCCTTGCCTAAGAAATCCCTAAGAAATTCATGGAGTCACCATAAGGCGACAGGAGACTTGCAAGAAAGTTGGGCAGGGAATTTGTGCAATACCTGGCCCTGCTGCTGGCTTAAACTTACATTTACAACTTAAAATTGTTCTTAAACTGCTGTTAACTTTATACAGTTGATATAAAATATTTTACTACAGTATTTGGTTAAGAATCTTTTTTTTCTAGATTTTCCTCCTTTAAAATTGGGTGCGTCTTATATGCCGGAGCGTCTTATATGCCGAAAAATACGGTAGGTGTCAGGTGTTAGGGTTCCAGTTCTGCTGTTCACTCTCAGCTCTGCATGGCAAACATTCATACTATTTAATCAGAAATTACTAGGGATCCAAATGTTGCCCTTAAAAACAATTCATTCCATTTATAATACTGAAGCCTCAAATTGTTGGTTACTATTAGGGCTACAAGATTTCTCCAATGTTAAAATGAATAATGATATTTTGTGGTGGCTTTGCATGCTGTTGAACACTCATGTTAAAATTATGTTTAAATTTATCTGTGATGCATACCTGACATTTTCATAAATTGTACAGCTAAAATTGGGCCTGGGATTTGCAATACCAATTTGTTTAATGTCAGGGTTAGATTTATCCATGGTTGAGTAATATGAGAACATTTCCCCTACCGCCCAAAAAATGTTTTTGCTTTTGTTGTTTTGTTTTAAGCAACAGACAAAATGCAGTAGCAGTGAAAGGAATTATGCTAGCTTGGAATGAATATCAAGAAATTCTATAATTGAGGAAATTCATGAAATTTAATCAAAATCAATTAATTAAGACAATTATTTGGAATAAATTTGCATTTAATATTAGCAGTTTCATTTGTACAGAGCACACTGATATTTTAGATAGTTTCATGAATAAACATAAAAAGTGGGTTTAAAAATTGCCATGGAGAATGGAAAGAAAAATCTATTAAAAAGTAAGACTTCACTAACAATAAAGTTTTAGCAATACTTAAGAAAAAATGTATCTCTAGGGTCTCTCCTGTGATCTTTTTCTTTAGATATATAGTTGGAATAAACAGTTTGTATGAGGCTTCCATAAATAACTGCTCCTCTGTGGCATTATATTTTATCCCATCGACTTTTGTAGGCTTGTTGGATGCAAGGAAGGAGGGGCTGAACCTTTGATATTTGTTCCATATTGAGGCATTCCATATTGAGTAGATAAATCTCCAGCTAGAAAAGAGCCTCAGAAATATCCTGGCTATAAATTTGATCTCACAAAGGTTCATCGCCCCCAGATTACCAATAAACCTGTTCTCGAATGCTAACTAGCCCTTAATTATATACAGTAGAACCACTTCAGATTGCTTAGGGCAATTCCATGGCTCAGTGTTTGGGGTTTTTCACTCCCTGGTGATATGCTCTTTTCCTGCTGGGGTCTTGGGGTCAGACATCAGTGGTTATTCATGCTTAATGTTGTCGGTTTTGATTTCAGTGTACACAAAGCCAACTGGGCCTCCTGCCTTCAGAAACAACAGCGAAGACAGCACAACTGCACAGCCAGGTAAGAGTACAGAGAAAAACAGAGAGTACAGAGTGCAAATGGAAGACTCCATTTCAGATAAGTCTTTTTATATCCCTGGTGCATTTTGCACAAGGATGAGATGAAATAGCAGATACTAGGGACAGGTGTGGAATTTCATTTCAAGTCACTTTTTTGTAAGAATGCTCTGAGATTTACAAATGTCTTCATATTTGGGATACAAAGAATTTGAAATTTTAAAAATCTGAATGTGGAGAAATCAAAACTGACAGATTCATCCAATCAAAACTGACAGATTCATCACTAGCCATTTTATTCTGGGACAAGGGGATGGTAAGGAAGAAGGTCAAGGCTACCTCTGACCTCTTGCTCTTCCTTTACCTCTTTGATAGACAGTGGGGGGGGGGGAGAGGAGAGGAGACAGGCTGCATCAATTTAAAGTAAACTTTGAGTATTGCACATCTGAAGAGGAGTATCCTAGGGCACATACTAATTTTACCTACTTGGCCAAAAACAGCACTCTTGAGAGTTGTGCACTGCATGAAAACAGATGACAGTTTTATAGGAACAAAGAGTCCTCTGTGGTGGACTTCAAATTCATGCTGTCCAATCTTTGTCCCCCCAGTAATCTCCTATAGCCTCATTGCCACTTGGGAAGCCGGGGAACTGAGTGATGGTAGACAAAGGAGCAGGGTCTGTGGAAGTTACTTTTTTGGACTACAACTTCCAAAATTCCCCGACCATCATGGTTGTGCTGGTTGTAAACTTACAAAACAGCAACTTTTCCAGGCTCTACATGAAAGCTGCAAGGTAAATGCCCCACAAAGATTTGGCCCCCAGTCCTCCAGCTATATTCTTCTCCTGCCAAAGTTACAGCACTGGATCTCTTCACCAAAGAATAGAGGCACAGATGTGTCATGAGCTTCAAATGTGGCTTAGGATGTGATGGTTCTCTGCAACCAGTCGGTAACACTTCCACATGGCGACCTTTCACATTGAAGTTGCAAAGTCTGCATGGGCAGCTGCAACTTGACATGAAAGTTGCCAGACATGAAAGAGAAGCAGTGCCAAGTCCCCTGGTTTGTATTCTGTCTTCCTCGTGGTATCATGCGGCTGTTCCAGAAAACTCCAGTGGTATTCAGGGCAAAAACAGGCTTAATATCATCACAGATCTCTGTTCTTGTTATGTGCCTTCAAGTAATTTCTGACCTATGGCAACCTTAAGGCAAACCTATGACAGGATTTTCTTGCCGAGATTTGTTCAGAGGGGTTTGCCTTTGCTTCCCTTTGAGGCTGAGACTGTAACATGCTGATATTCATTCAGTGGGTTTCCATGGCCATGTGTAGATTTGAATCCTGGTCTCCACAGTCATAGTCCAGCACTCAGACCATTATTATTATTATTATTAGCTTTATTTATTAAGCGCCGTATATGTACACGGCGCTGTACAAAATCAATTACACCATTACACCACACTGGCTCTCACAGAACTTACACACTTATATATTAGGAGATCAAATACTGCTCCTTCCTTCCTTCCTTCTTTCCTTCCTTCCTTCCTTCCTTTAAACTCTATATTTATATTTTCTTATTTGTGTGTGTATGTTTTTTTTTAAAAATTACCATACTTTAATAACAATTGCCAAACCTTTATAGGAATGTAGTATGTATGTCCTGGTGATGTCCCATATTCACTAACCAACAGATATTCTTGATAATCAAATTTAATTTAGCTCATTCTGAAAATATTCAAATAGTTTTTCAGATCCAGGACAACAATAAAAATATGTTTGCATTTAAGACAATAGTCAAGCTGCCCTCAGTACCTCTCTAAACTGTTACATCTGCCTTCATCCTCAGTTCCCTTGGTCCACCCAAACAGAAAACAAAGGAATTCCTTTAAAACCACCCTTTTATTCTAAATCCTGCCTAACAGTTTTAGTGATTGGGTCAGAATAGCAGTTAAACACTGTAGGAAGATATTATCTTTAAGAATGAGTATATCAAAAGGAAGAGCTCTGGAGTATTTGCAAGTATTTTATGTAAGTAAGGGGAGGGGGACAAATTGATTTATACTTCTAAAAAACACTGTGTCTAGAACAACTGCTAGGAATACAACTTCTGTATGGTATCTTCATGAAATCAGGTTCATAAAAAGCACAGGCTTATTAATATACAGCCCACACAACACAGGGATATGCCAACAATACCTGTTGGTTAATGCATACTGTAATATTCCAGCTCTGTGCCACTTAGCTGTTGCTGCCCTTACCTTAACAATGAAGAGCAGTATGTGCTATTAGTTAGCTCTGAGCCTCACATGGAGGTTTAATCCATCAAGAACTGCAGAAACATTTGGAACTGATTGGATTGTTCTGTAGCATATAGAGAAGGGAATATACCAGTATTGATGGGTACATCCTCCTTCTTGATTCTGGGAGTGGGTGAACCATGTATGATTTAGAGTGAACAGCATTCAAAGACACAATGGCACAGAATTAATTTGTAACTCTGGATGTTCTTGTATCCAGTGCACCAAGTCCATGTGCCTGGCATAGGATCAGCTTGCAGTGGGCTGCACATCATCCACTTGTGACTGATCTGTTTTACTCTTTATCCTAGGGAACAGGTCCCTGTATTTCCCAAATGTAGTCCCATCTTCATTTCTGGGTGTACTGTGGGGCCCAGGTCCTGGAAGCATGGACAGTTACTTGTGGGGGAAGGTCTAACACCTCCCCCATGGGAATTCTTCCCAGTAAGTGGTGTTTACCTCATTGCTGGTTTTGAGGTTACCCTGAGCTCTGTTTACACTCACCTCAGTGACATTTTCATCAAACAGACAGGATGTTGTGTGGGTGGCAACCTCTGTTACACCTCTCCCACTGATAGAGAGCAGAGTAGATTTGGGGTTGTTGTTACTTTTCTTTCCTTTTCTTTAGTGACCACTTCCTCTACCCATTTGTCTGAATCTGAGGATTTCTACAGCAACCTATACCAGGGCTATCTCTTGACACGATCCATATTGGAACTGATTAGAGAAGCCTACCATTATCCCCCACCTTTATTCTGATAAAGGCTAATAGAAATTATAGTATAAAAACATCTGGATTGAGATACAGTGGGCCCTTGGTATCCACAGGAGTTTGATTCCAGGATAACAAAATCTGTTGATGCTCCAGTCCCATTAAATACAGTGGCAGAGTAAAATGATGTCCCTTATGTAAAATGCCAAAATCAAGGTTTGCTTTTTGGAATTTATATATATTTAAAATATGTTCAAGTCATTAATAGTTGAATCTGTGGATAAAGAATCCATGGATACAGAGGGCCGACTGTATGTTCCTAATCTTTGTTCAGCATGACTAGTGTGCATTAGTCCTGGAAGCACTGTGAATCTCTGTATATGACATAGCATTGAGGATAATAATAATTCTCTCACAGCTGTTAAACCCACAAATACTCTTTCCTTGTAGTGGATTGATAACTGGCATAGTAGGATTTTTTCACTATGTAAAAGATCTCTCAGAAAGTGGAACTCAGCACCACTCCTTATCTTCTGTGCTTCAATGTCTACGTGGTGCAAGGGTAGGTGTCTTTGTTCAGACTTAAAAAATAGTTTTCTGGTCACACTCGAGAATAGACATGTGCCTTACAACAAAAAATCTATGCAAAGATATTACAAAAATGGAAATCTTGGCAAAACCAATCTCGGATCACAATCCAATCATTTTGACTTTTTTTAAAAAAAATTAAATAAAGAATTTACCTGGAAATTACAAGATCACCTCCTTCAAAATAAAAAGGTCTTAGGAGAGGCAAAAAAAACCCCTCTTAAACTATATTTTAAGGAAAATTCCACACAAAATATGAACATAACAACAGTTTGGGCAGCTTCAAAAGCAACAATGAGAGGCTTTTTCATTCAAAGTAATAGTAGATTAAAAAAAGAACAGAGGGAAAAGATACATGAATCAGGAACTTAAGGGAAAAGAATTAGAATTACAAGTGAATCCAACATGCAAAAAGCTACAGGGAGAGATTAAAATATTAAAACAACAGATAAATCAAATCTGGAATAAGGAAATAGAACAAAAAGTAAAATATCTAAAACAGAGAGAATTTCAATTTGCTAATAAATCGGGAAGATGGCTAGCCCATAAATTAAGAAGAGAAAAAGAGAAAAAATGATAACACAAATAAAACAAGGAAATAACATCTTAACAACTCAGAACGATATAAAAAAGATCTTTGAAAACTATTATAGAAACCTCTTTCAAAAAAAATAACAAGATTCAAAATCAGGATATAATAGAGTATTTAGAAAAAAATAAGATCACCCCAATTAATGATCAAAATAGGGAGATACTAGGTCAATCAATCTCGAAAGTAGAAATTCAAGAGGCAATTAAAAAGTTTTTAAAAAAAGGAAAACACCAGGGCCAGATGGTTTTACTTCCTCATATTATAAGGAGTTTGAAGAAATATTAATTGAGCCCTTGCAACAAACAATGAATACTATTCAAGTAGGAAATCTGCCACATTCATGGGAAGAAGCCAATATACTTCTGATTCCTAAAGAAGATCGAGATCCCTTATATCCAGAAAACTACAGACCTATCTCGCTGTTAAACATCGATTACAAACTATTTACTATGATATTAGCGGAGAGATTGAAAAAAATATTAATTGAATGGATCCAATGTGGCTTCTTACCCAAAAGACAATTAAAAGATAATATAAGACATGTTATTAACTTGATTGAACATCACGAGGTAAACAATGATAAGAAATTAGCTTTAGTTTTCATAGATATTGAAAAAGCCTTTGATAACGTCCATTGGGAATTAATGTTTGAAATTCTGGGGGAAAAAATGGGGGTAGGACAAAAATTCTTAGAATGGATAAAAGCGATATATTCAAGACAAAAGGCAAAAAGTATAAATCAACGGGGAAAGAATTGAAGCAATAGAAGTGCAAAAGGGTACCCGGCAAGGATGCCCTTTGTCTCCATTGTTGTTTATCCTAGCTTTTGAGCTCTTACTTGAAAACATAAGAGAAAATAAAAATATAAAGGGGATCAAAGTGAAAGGTACGGAATTTAAAACCCGTGCCTTTGTAGATGATCTCTTGATATCTCTAAGTGACCCATGTAAAGATATTACAAATTTGACAAAAGAACTAGAAAAATTTGAAAAAAATTCAGATTTAAAGATCAATAATTCCAAAACTGCTATCATGACTAAAAATATAGATAGACAAGAAGAAGAATTATTAAAAGAATTAACAGGTTTTCAGGTTAGCAAAAAAATCAAATACATGGGCATAACATTGATTCCCAAAAACATAGACCTATTTAATAATAATTTTAAAAAAAGCTGGGGAAAAATAAAAAATGAATTTAAAAGATGGAAAGATATCCATCTCTCCCTGTTAGGGAAAATCGCTGCAGTAAAAATGTCAATCTTACAAAGAATACTTTTTTTTGTTTCAAACTATCCCTATAATTTACAGGGTATCGGTATTCAATGACTGGCAAAAGGATATAAATAGGTTTATATGGGAAGGCAAGAAACCTAGAATTAGATTAAAATATTTACAAGATGCAAAAGAGAGAGGAGGACTAGCTCTTCTGAATCTCAGGCTATATTATGAAGCATGCTCTTTAATTTGGTTAAAAGATTGGTTGGATTTAGAAAATAAAGATTTGTTGAAATTAGAAAGCACAAATTTCAGATTTAGATGGCATGCGTATCTGTTCTACGACAAAATTAAAGTAAATGGAGATTTTAATAATCATATAATACGAAAATCGTTGTTTAAGGTTTGGATCAGATACAAGAAATTATTTAGTCCAAATATTCCTGTATGGGCATCCCCACAAGAGGCTTTTTTAAAAAGCAGAATGCACGATAAAGAGAAATGGTTAAAGTATGAAGACATAATAAAATTCCAACTAGAAACTTTAGATTTTAAATCTTTAGAAGAATTGAAAAGTGAAGGTAAAATGAACAACTGGTTTGCATATTTTCAGTTGCAGGAACGATTTAAAAGAGATACAAAAGATTCAAGAATAGAATTTGAAAAAACAAAATTAAAAGAAATATTTGATTCAAAAAAAGGAGTAACAATCTCTAAACTATATAAATACTTATTAAAAATATATTGTAAAGACGAAATTGTAAAAGAAAATATGGTGCTCTGGGCACAAAATATAGGCAAACCTTTAGAGTTGGAGCAATGGGAAATAATATGGTCAAAAAGATTAAACTATACATTATGTCAAGACATAAAGGAAAACTTCTATAAAATTAGCTATAGATGATACTTGACCCCGGATAAGATTAATAAAATATATGGAAATAAAAGTAACAAATGCTGGAAGTGTTATAAAAAAAGGGTACCCTTTTTCATATTTGGTGGGGATGTAGAGAGGCTAAAAAATTCTGGAAGAACATTTATTCTACAATTAACAATATATTAGAAATAAAAATGCAGCCCGAACTGGAAGTTTTCCTATTAAATATGCTAGATAAACAATTAGAAAAGAAGTACGGTTGTGTGTTATTTTATATGATTTCATCGGCAAGAATAGTGTTTGCCAAAAATTGGAAAAACAAGAAAGCACCTACTACGGAGGAATGGCTGATTAAACTCTATGAGGTTCTGGATTTAGACAAAATTACAAGAAATTTAAGAGACGAAAAATCCGATGTATTTGTCAATGTTTGGGGAAAAAGTCTTTACCTTTTTAGAACATAATTGGGGAATTTGGGCTACAAATTTGAAAAAACAATATTAATAGAAATATTAAAAGAAGTTATTAAGTATGAAAAGAATTAAGGAAAAAGATAACTTGATTGTTTTTTTCTTTTTAGATTGATTTCATAGAAGAGTGAAACTAGCGAATTTAAGAAAATTTGAAAAATCACAATTTTTACTGATAATTTTGTTAGATGCATATATAGGATACACGGAATGTTAAGAGTAATAGGAAGTGTCAAAATAAGTTTTGTAGTTGTTAGCGATACATAACACTTAATAATGTCAATGATTCTCTCCTAAATCGCTGTTGTACCTTCCTTATTTGTCGTTTTTTTTCTGTGATTTTTTTTGTTTTATGTTCTTTTTTTCTTTTTTTTCTTTTTCTTGCTTGTCTGTTTGTTATTTTCAGATTATATATAATTTTTTTCCTCTGTTTTTTTTTGGGGGGGGGAGGCGAGGGGTTGGTTTATTTCTTTTGTTTTGGTTGTTGTTGTTGTTGTTTTGTTTAGTGGATTGTGAGTATAGAATTAGTACAATTTATCTGTTTGTCTCTTATTTGATTGTTTGTATTGTTGTAATAAGTCATTTGATTGTTAGTTTTGTATTACTACTGTATATGTATATATGTTTTATATTAAAATAATTTTTTTTAAAAAAATAGTTTTCTGCATCTGAGAGAGGGAAAGTGTGCTTATGCCCATAGCTTTTGCCAAAGAAACAAAGAAACAACAACCTCTGTTCAATGCCTCAAGCCATATTGTTCTTTGCCGCATGCTACAGTGTGAGAACAGATTTCAGGATCAAAATACATAGGTGATGGCATGTTTTTCACTCTAGCATCTTGACTGCATTTGAGTTATCAGACTTACAAATGAAGTCTCCTTCAATTACCTCCTAATGATCAAACAGCAAACATCAAACAAAATAAGCTAATTTGCAAAATGCAGAGGTCAGAGAAGCTCAGGCTAGAGCAATTGGACATCTTTTATCAGTCCAGGGAGCACTGCTTCAAAATGCAGAACTTATCCTCTTCTTTGGTCTGAGCTTTAGGCAGAAAGTAAGTGGTTGAGAAGTTCAGTCAACATTTCCCCAGCTGTGAAATTCCAGATAATGACTGTATCTGAATCCTTCCAGGGTTGTTATATTATGAAGCTGAGTTTTGATGTGAGGATTTTGCTACTTCATTCTGCTCCACATAGCAGAATGGATTGCACTATAGATGGAGTTTTTTTGACAACTTTTTCACCTTTAGAAATTTCATCCAAATAGCAAATTAGAAGGAACAGTTCTGGTCCAGAATGTGGTTTGCTCTGCAGGTTTGCTATTTTCAAGGAGTTGGCTTGTTGCTATTCCAATGTAGAGGAGCAGTCAACATGGGGATTTCCACTGCAACATTAGGTGGTCCAACTCATTCTATATCCCTCCCATCCCACATGTTATTCTATTGCATTTGGAAACTGAGCCTAAGTGATTGGCAGATGAATAGGTTGAACCTGACTCACTTGAAAAGCACTGAATTTGGGGCACGGAGAACCAGCATGGTGTAGTGGTTTGAGCAGTGGACTACAACTATGGAAACCAGGGTTCAAATCCCCACTCAGTCATAAAAATCCACTGTGTGACTTTGACCAAGTCACACTCTCTCAGCCTCAAAGGAAGGCAAAGGCAAGCCCCCTCTGAACAAATCTTGCTAAGAAAACTCCATGATAGAGTCACCATAAATCTGAAATTATACACAACAGCAACAAAGGTCATATGAAATTTATAGAATTATCTTTGATGGACTCATTAAGTCTTTGATGGACTCATTTAGTCCATTCAGATGACCCCACTCAGTCACCAGTGGGTTTCTATAGCCATAGCATGGATTTGAACCCTGGTTTCCAGAGTCGTAATCCAACACTCAAACCACTGCAGTCAACAAATGATGAGCATGTTTGTGTTATCTAATGCAATAGATTAGCTTCATTTGTGTCCATATGTGCTAAATCTCAGTTTCCAAAATGAAATAAAGTTGCTAGAGTGCTGCAGAATGTAAAAGCAGGGAATTCTATTATGTTGTATAGAATTTTGGCATGTGGAAATAAGAAATATCCTACTGTCTTACGCCTGTAGTTACTCAGACAGCCAAATCAGGGGACGTTTTCACACAGAGCAAAAAAGGGAGTCGTTCCTACCTCCATCTGGCCCCACTCCGGCTCTGTGCAGGAAAAGTTCACACGACGTCGCAGCAAGCCCCTCCTCATCCTTCGCCATCCCTGCGCCATCCCTACCTCACTCCGGGGTCTTGCTCGACGTGTTCAAACTACGTCGCAGCAAGCCCCGCCCCATCTTGCGCAATCCCTGCGCCATCCCTGCCGCTAGCCGGCTTTAGCGCCATCTTTTTAATTCCTTTTTTAAAAAGGAATTACAGGCGCTTCTGCCGGAGGCAATCAGGAGTCATTCCGGCGGCTGCTGTTTTCGCCGCCGGAATGACTCCTGATGGCTTCCAGGGGGCTTCCAGGCGGCTTTAGAGCCGCCTGTGTGAATACGTCCAAAGAATCATAGAGTGAGAAGGGGCCTCAAGGTCAAATCCATCCCCTGCACAGTGTAGGATCTTCAGCTAAAGCATCCCCAGCAGGTAGCTGTCCAGCCTCTTTTTGAAGCTATCCAGAGGAGGAGACCCCACCACCTCTCTAGGCAGTTGGTTTCATTGCCCAACTGCTGTTCCTGTCAAGAAGTTCCTGCTAATGTTCAATTGAAATCTACTTTCCTGTAACTTAAAACTATTAGACCTGGTTCTACCCTCTGGGGCAGCAGAGAACAAATCCTGTACATAGAACAAACCTCTATTATAGCCTTTGAGATATTTAAAGAGTGCAATCATGTTACCTCTGAACTTTTCTTCACCAAGCTGAACATGCCTGGCTCTTTCAGCATTTCCTCATATGTTTTGTTCTCCATATCTCTTACCATCATTGTTGGCCTTTTCTGAACTTGCTCCAATTTGTCTATATCCTTCTTAAAATAAGATACCCAGAACTGAATGCAGTCCTGGTCAGTGCAGAATATAGCAGGACTATTACTTTCCTTGTCTTAGAAACTATACTGTATTAATGCAGGTTAAAATAGCATTTGAATTCTTTGCTGCAGCATCACAATGCTCGCATATGCATGCTAACAGGGAGACTCTGTGAATTGTCATTCCAAAGAAGTAACTTTTCCAAGCTTTTTCTCTTATCCCAGAGACCATCAATGTTATATATCTGCTATATGGCATCTTAGCCATTGTAGTACAGATGTGCTACAATGACAGCTGGTGGATTTTATGCCAGTGTGCTCATGAAGCCAGTCTGAATTTATCTAAACTTTAAAGGAGTTGTCCAGGGTTCTAAATCTTATACCTCAAAATAGGGTCAGCAACTTGGACTGTTCTTTTAATGTTTGGAACAAAGACCAAAACAAAATCTCCACCCCACTAATATGGAACCCATCAGCTGTCGTTGTTGTAAAGTATCAAATGTAGGCATATCAAGGCTGGGAGTCACATTTGTTTTTTTCAACTGTATATATCCTGTTCCTTCATGATACAGTTGAATGGTGTGTGACTAGAGTTGTCAGAGCTCAGAACCTGGCCCCTCTTCTCCTGTCTACAGACAAGGGGAAGGAATCTCAGAGCAAAAGGACTGCTTTGAAAAATGTGTGTATGTGTATTTTCCTCATTTGTTTTACATGATGATTTTTATTTAAATGGCATACTTTGTGCAACTGTGGTTGATGCTTTAGATATCATGCTTAATGACATCACCAGGGGTCACTCCTTGTAACACCAACCTTGTAACTTCACCAAGTCCCACCCCTGTGACATCACAGGTTTTGGTCCTGAAATCTCAGGGCCTGGAGTAGTCCTGATTTGGCCACCCTATCTTTGACCCATCTCTTCTCCATTTCTTTTCCCCAGGATTTCTGAGGATGCGTTTGATAAATGGAGGAAACCGCTGTTCTGGCAGGGTGGAGCTGGACTACAATGGAGCCTGGGGTACTGTCTGTGATGACAACTGGGACTTGGTTGATGCTGTAGTTGTGTGCCAGCAGCTGGGTTGTGGCTGGGCCATTCAGGCTCTGAATGCCTCTTATTTCCAGAAGGGAACAGGTCCCATCCATTTGGGTCGAGTGAAATGCTCTGGGATTGAGTCTTATTTATGGGACTGTCCCGCTGAGAGGACCCCTGACTGTGGACATACAAAAGAAGCTGGTGTGATATGTTCAGGTTTGTTATTTGATGTTTAATCCAGAGATGATCCATTTCTTAAGCCTGATGAGGAGGATAAACTGTTTCCATCTAATAACCAGCCATAATAACTACTCACAACTTTTCACCATACTAATTTCCTAGGAAACCCTACCAGGCTTAGAAGTACAGGAGGGGAAAACACAAAAGTCACTTTCTTCCAGAATCCTTCACTGCCAGTATGGACAATGGTCTGATGGCTGGGAGATTCTGAGCACTGTGGTCCTCAAAACTTTTCCAGCTTCTGAGCAAGTGTTAGGACAGATTTGGCTTGGCTTCCTCATCTGGACAGCTTTGGTGAAGACAAAAGTGCATTGTTTTTCTCCCTTCTGTTCCAGTACTTGTGCAGCCTGAGAGTTGAGGATGGCGGGAGGCCAAGAGGAAGCTGAGGTATTTCTCCCTCATTCAAGTAGGCCAGAAGCAGATGAAGCCAATCAGCATCCAATCTTGCCTCCATCTCCTCGGTAATGTGAGCCTCATGGTGCTGCCAAGAGCTGATATAGAAAGAAATGACAGATACCAGTTAGAACTATGCTCACTGGTCTCATGTTCATTGCATGTGGACAGCTGCTCTAATCTATATGCCCATTTCAGATGTATTCTGACAGTTGTGTGGTGTTAGAAGCACATCCCTTATCTTGTGCAGGCCTAAAGGGAAACAGCAAGCTGAAATGCCATCCTTAGCTTTAGATGGTTATGTATATTTTGGTTGAAACTCATCATCAGTTCAAGAGAAATGTCAGCTCCCTCCCCACAGGGCTCAGGGTTATTTTAATAGAGATTAGCACTTTCACTGGGACAGATGGGGACATTAGGAAGACTTCCTTTATAACTTTTTCAATAATTCCTTATGAAATAAACATTATGTCTTCAAAGGCCCAGAGCTAGAGAAGTGGTGCTGAGATGTTGACTTTCATGTGTTCTGAACATGTCATGTAACTCACTTAAGGGGAAAAGCACAACATGAATAATAGAATCATAGAGTTGGAAGAGACCACAAGGGCCAACAAATCCAACCCCCTGACATGCATGAATACACAATGAAAGCACCTCCAACAGATGGCCATCCAGCCTCTGTTTAAAAACCACGAAAGAAGGAATGTGCTCCACTGTTGAACAGCTCTTACTGTCAAGAAGTTCTTCCTAATGTTTAGGTGGAATCTCTTTTCCTGTAGTTTAAATCCATTGCTCTGCATCCTGTTCTCTTTCTCCATCTTCAGTATGACATCCTTTCAAATATTTAAACAGGGCTATTAAATCACCTCTTAACCTTCTCTTGTCCAGGCTAAACATACCCAGCTCCCTAAGTCACTCCTCATAGGACATGATTTCCAGACCTTTGGCTATTTTGGTCACCCTGCTCTGGACAATTCCAGTTTGTCAATATCCCTCTTGAAATGTGGTGCCAGAATTAGACATAGTATTCCAGGTGAGGTCTGATCAAAGCAGAATAGAGTGGCACTGTTACTTCCTTCAATCTAGACACTACACTCCTATTGATGTCCTTGGGAGCAGCAGAAAACAAGCTCACTTCATCTTCCACATGACATCCCTTCAGATATTTAGATGTGGCTACCATTTCATATTTCATCTTTTGCATTGTATAATAAGGTTACTTTGGATTCAGGAGATAATTTTGCCATTTGATGGATTATGGTAAAGATCTCATTGAATAATACTCTAACATCAAATGGACATGTAAAAAAATGATAAAAGATTAGAACTGTAATATTGACATCTGCCTGCTATTAGTTTATCACATCTGTGAGTTACTGTTAGACATATAGAAAACAGGAGAGAGAACAAATATGTTTTGATCAATGTAATTGCCCTGTTCAGTTTTTAAATGAAGGAAACCACTCTATTTTACAGTTCCTATCACTTAAATGAATATATTGTACATGGATCAAATACATGACTCCAGCTGGAAGTGCAGCTCTAGCTGGAATTTGACCTGTTTATAGGCTCTGATGTCCAGTGGCACATTCCACTCTAAGATGACTGGCCACTTCCTAGCCATTTTTCCTCAGCTGACTCTGCCTCCTTTCCTCTCCTACTCATCTTCACAGATCACCAAGCATGGAGGCTGACAGGAGGCTTAGATGCTTGTGCTGGGCGAGTGGAGGTCTATTATCGAAACATCTGGAACACAGTATGTGATAGTAGCTGGTACCAGGATGAGGCCAACGTCCTCTGCCGCTCCTTGGGCTGCAGTGAAAAGGCCTCAACCCCACGGGTGCCTTTCAACCACACGTTGCTGGGCAAGATGTATTATGAATGCTCTGGAGATGAAGATTCACTCGCCAGTTGTAAATGGCGCTACAACAAAGCCACCCTGTGTGACCAGTTCAGAGCTGCTGGTGTGATATGTAATGGTAATTAGTACCTGGACTTTAATCAGTCTCTGTGACAAAGTCCTTTTTACGTGTTCTTCTCTGGAGGGAAGTAGAATTGGCACATGACTGCCATCACCTCCCAATTTTGTCCCCATCCCCCTCTATGTGTTGAGGGCTGGGTCTTGTGATAGGGAACCTTTTGTCTCTGTTTTGTCTCCTTGTACAATGTAGAATACTATTTTTTCAGGGTTCCACATCCCCTGGGAAGCCTCAGAGAAAGACACAAAAGGTTCCCTGATGGAAAAACAAAAATGAGACCCTCAGCCTGTGAAAGGTGGTGAGGGAGAGAACAAAGACACCATGCTTAGCCCCTACCCCATCCCTTATATGTTTAATCTGTCCTAAACAAGAACACCTAAATAGGAGTTCTATCTTTTCCTTCTCTGCTCTCTGATATGGGTTTCAAGCACAGGGGTAGATAATAGTAAAAACAAGCTACTTTGTCCACTAATATATCCCACTAACATCTGCTTAGGGTTTCCCTGCCAAAGATAAAGGGCTTGCCTGCATTATTTGCCTAATCACACATTAATCCTGATTGTGTGTCATCTTCAGAAGGTAAAGCAAAGAGATTCTATGTTTCAAAACTTTGCTGAATGAAGATAGCCCAAATGCAAAATGAAGCCCAATGAGAAATCCTATCTTAAGCCTGGGATTCAGCTACATGCAGGCAGAATTATTCATGTCCATGGGCCATATTATCTTGTCTGTGGGTTCCTTGCTATTTTTAAAAACATGCTTTTGGTACAAAAAGAAATACATATGCTTCTGTGACAGAATTTACAGATGGAACTTAGGGTGATTTTACCAGTTACCAGGTAAACAGCCTGCTTTACCCATCTATCTCAAGCTGGGATAGCTTTGTCCTAGTATATCGCAGAAAATGCTATCACACAAAAGATTCCACAAAGCACAAGATTATGAAAAGAAGCAAATAACCAAAGACAACCATTTAATTAAGCACTGCAGAGCAAAACAGTGGCATGTATGACAAGGACAATCTGTTACATTCCCCACCAATTCCTAAAGATGTCTACTATAACAGGTGGACAACATGTGCATCCAAGTAAATCATACAGGTGAATTGAGTAAAGAAGGAGAGAGACATCAAGACTGTAGCCTTGTGACATTTCCAGAAAGGACTGGGAAACCTGAATAATTTCATTCTGGACTTCCTTTAAATTAAAGAAGTAAAAGGAGACCACTTTAAGACTGGGTTAGAATTACAGAGTTGGAAGGGATTGTGGTGGTAATCTGTCCAGCCCCCAGCTCAATGCAGAGCAGATTGACAGCATCCCTGACAGATGGACTTCCAGCCTCTACCTAATCATCGCCAGAGAAGAAGTGTCTGCCACCTCCCAAGGCAGTGTGCTCCACTGTCAAACATTTCTCACCATCAGGATGTTTCTCTTAATCTTTAGTCAAAATCTGTTTCCTTGCAGATTCTGTTCATGAGTTCTAGCATTGAACCTACTCATTCGTCTTATACATGACAACTCTTCAAGCATTTGGAAACCGCTATTATGCTTCCCCTTAATCTTCTCTTCTCTAGGCTAAACGTACCCAGGTCTTTCAGTTGTCCCTCATAGGACTTGGCTTCTGAATCCCTCACCACCTTAGTTCTCACTTCTGCTTTGTCAAAGAGACAACATCCTCTGGTTTCTCCTCCCTCCAGTTTCAAAGTCCTTCTTAAAATGTGGCACCAAGAAATGAACACAGTACTTCAGATGCAGCCTGGCTGGTACAGAAGATAGAGGAACTATGTTCTAGACATCATGCTTTAATAATTTGGTCTACAATTTTATTAACCTTTTTAGCAGCTGCATTACACAACTGGTTCATGCTGGTCTATAACCAAAATAAATGGCATTCATTCATTCACCTTCTAAATATGATCCACTCAGACAGCTAGATCCTTTTCATACGTTTCACTGGACGTTACCACACTTGCAGCAAGAGAGCGGCGAGAAAGCTGGTCGGAATCATTTCGGAACCATTTTGGGCTCATTCCGGAATGTGCCCGGCAAGCGGAACACATTACCACACTAGAATGGAATCAGTGAGGAATGTGAGATTCCGGAATGGTTCCGCTCTGGGGGCTCGGAACTCCTGTTCACACAGAACTTGAAAGATCCCTACCTCGATCCGGCAAGGATGTTCATGCACATGCGCAGACAGGGCAAGGCAAGGGGTCCAGGAGGGGATCCCTCTCTGGCGCTGGCAAAGCAAAGCAAGGCAAGGGGTCCAGGAGGGGATCCCTCCCTGGCGCTGGCAAAGAAGGGCAAGGCAAGGGGTCCAGGAGGGGATCCCTCTCTTCTGGCGCTGGCAAAGCAAAGCAAGGCAAGGGGTCCAGGAGGGGATCCCTCTCTGGCGCTGGCAAAGCAAGGCAAGGCAAGGGGTCCAGGAGGGGATCCCTCCCTGGCGCTGGCAAAGAAGGGCAAGGCAAGGGGTCCAGGAGGGGATCCCTCTCTTCTGGCGCTGGCAAAGCAAAGCAAGGCAAGGGGTCCAGGAGGGGATCCCTCCCTGGCGCTGGCAAAGAAGGGCAAGGCAAGGGGTCCAGGAGGGGATCCCTCTCTTCTGGCGCTGGCAAAGCAAGGCAAGGCAAGGCAGTGGACTTACCACAAGTTCCCGGCTGCGCTCCAGCTCCAGGTGTGCTGGTGGGGAAGGTGTTGGTCCCCCGGCAGCCCCAGCGCCTCGCCTCTCCCACATACCGCAAGGAACCATCGGCCGTAATTTTAAGGAATACACCCGAGCGGTCGGCACTATACCGGAATGACAAGGATCTCGTGTTTATACCTATGCCGAGATCAGCGTCATTCCGGTATAGTGCCGACCGCTCGGGTGTATTCCTTAAAATTCTCGGAAGTCAAAAGGACTGAAACGAAGCTGAAATGACGCCGAAACGAGGTAGGGAAGGGCGGGGTTTGCTGTGACGTCGTGTGAACACACGGAAAAAAAGTCTGAAACGAGGCTGAAACGAGGCTGAAGTGAGGCTGAAATGACGCTGCTGTAGGGCCAGTGTGGTAACGTCCACTGTCAACCTAGGCCTCTTCCATCCTGAGAAAAGAGTCAGGGAAAGGGAGAGGATCAAGAAAGGAAAGGCTACAGGTGACAGAGAAGGGACTGGATGGGGATGATGTAGCAGCCAAGAAGCAGACACTGAGCTCAAAGATTAGAACTTGGAAAAGTTACTTTTTAAACTAAAACTCATGGGATCCCCCAGTCAACATGAGCACTAGCAATGGAAGAGGCACAACCATGCTGGCTATGAGATCCTGAGAACTGTAGTTCACAAAAAAACAACTTTTCCAAACTTTGTCAAAACCACTGACACACACACACACCTCATATCCCATTTGTTTGACTATCAATGTTATGTGATATAAATAGCAGATTTATTTCTCATCTGTCACAGAAAGAGGAGTGTAGTTTTGTAGAAGTGTTCCATGCCAAGACTGCCCTTCCCTTCCCCTCCCAGTGCCATCTGCCATGTGATCCAAGCAGGGGCTGGGTTACCTTCTGGCTTCCCTGCTGCTGTATGAGCTTCATGCCACAATGCTGTTTGGCATCCCTGGAGAGGGTGATTGAGATGTCACTTGGCAACTGTCCTGCTGCCACCATCTGGAAATGCCTGGATTGTGTGGCAAGAGTAGCAAGAGGGCTGTGCAGAAGCTACCATTGCAGCATCCATCACTGTTGGGGAGAGGGAACAGCTTTCAGTTGCCTCCAATGAGAAGAGCTCTTTTCTCTCAATCAGTGATGTTCTCTTCTCCCTGATCAGTTCTTATTACCTAGTGATAGAATTCCAGCTCACACATCTGAGGAAGGAGGCTCAAGTCTATGAAAGTTCATGCTACCAGCTTCTTTCTCATAGGGCCTTTACAGACTGCCAGAAATAATGTAGCGTGAAGCCACTTTAACTGTCCTGGTTCCGTGCTAGGGAGTCATGGGAACTGTAATTTTTTTCTGGGACATGGAGCCTTCTCTGTCAGAGTGCTCTGGTGCCACAATAAACTACAGTTCCCATGATTACTTAGCATTGAAACAAGACAATTAAAGTGGCCTCAAGCTGCATTATTTCTGGCAGTCTGTAAAGGCCCTTAGTTAGTCTCAACAGTACTACGTTATCCTTTTGCATACCATTACCTCGTGACTGATTCATGCAGCTGAGGAGTACCTAGCTTCCCCTTGGACAATTCCAGCACCCTCCAATGTGCCCCACATTGGCCCCCAGATGCAATTACTAGAAAATGTAGTCTAGACCAGGGACCAAGGTATAACTAGAGGGGAGCAAAGTGAGGGCATTGCTCACTCAAATAAGAATTCTATCCCCCAATGACACTTTCCTTCTGTTCCCAAAGAGAGTGAGACACTACTGAAAATTGTTGACACCTATAACTCTTATATTTGCTGTAGTCACATTAAATATTTGAAGGGATGTCATATTGAGGAGGGAACAAACTTGTTTTCTGCTGCTCCAGAAACTAGGACCCGGAACAATGGTGCAAGCTGCAGGAAAAGAGATTCCACCTCAACATTAGGAGGAACTTCCTGACAGTGAGGGCAGTTCGAGAGTGGAACACACTCCCTCGGAGAGTAGTGGAGTCTCCTTCCTTGGAGGTCTTTAAGCAGAGGCTGGATGGCCATCTTTCGGGGATGCTTTGATTGGGAGTTCCTGCATGGCAGGGGGTTGGACTGGATGGCCCTTGAGGTCTCTTCCAACTCTATAATTCCATGATTCTATGATTCATTCCTTTGTTGCCTTTGCCTACTCTTTTTCTTTGGATGCCTAGACTCTATTTCTAAATGCTCAGCTGAAGGTACTGCAATGCCCTCATTTTGGCCCCCCATAGCTACACCCATGAATCTCGACAATCCCTTTGTCTAATTCCTCTGTCTCCTTCTCTCTAGCTCTAAACATGTGTGTTTCTAAAGCAGTGGTGTTGATTCTTACCTCATCCATGCTCCCACCCCCCCGGATTTTAGGTTCATTGGGTTTGGGGAACTGGACAGACACAACAGTGACTCCAGCAGTGACTCCAGCAGTAACTTCGGTCTCCCTCCTACCTAATCCATGTAAGTTGAAGTCTCCCTGCAAGATGCTCTCTGGTGTAGGCAGCATTACCTCCATGCAAGCCAGCTGCATGTTGCATTATAAAGGTGCAATGAGTTTTCAAATGGTTTATAAGCCAGTACCACATCAGCAGCACAATGAAGCAGAAGCAGGATTCCCACCTGGCTAGCAGACACTTCCACAGGAACAATGTGGCACTATTCTTTCTTGTAATGCAGGCAGGCAATGTTTATGGGTCTTTGGGCCATTACCACCCCTTGGGACCCTCAGGGGTCAACATGGATTGCCCCCCCAAAAGGAGGGAAAACAAATGAATAAAAACTAAAACCAGAAATGGTCAGACGTCTACTTCTGGTTTTGAAAAAATTGTATTTTTCAGTGTTAAATAGTTAAAGGGGACTCTGTAACCTATTTAAAAGGCAAATGGCTACTCCATAAGAAGTAGTTCACCCTTTTTGCCAGATGAAAGGTGACTCAAAGGAATGGGGGGGTCAGGATAATCAAAAACAGCATCTGCGGGCCACTTACTATACTATGTCTATTGCCTGTTATAAGAAGGTGGTGGCTGTGGAAGTGGTGGTACACCCGACACTCATGAATAGCAGAGCTGCTCTGGTGACACAGAAAACAGTATGAGCAAAACAACTTCTGTCTGTCACTAGCTGAGTAGAAAGTGCACAAGGCTGCTTTTGATTAAGCTCCTCTAAAATGATCCTAGAGAATGAGGTACAGCAGGCAGAATGGCCTAAGCAGCAGTGCAAAAATTGGAATTACAGTGCTGTAAAGTGAAATCATAGTGCTATAATTGTACAGTATGAAAATGCCAACTGACAAGCAGGATTGGAATTGCATGCATAATCAGCTTTGCTACCGCTGTAGCAAAAGCGGGGACCTAACAAAAGAAAAAATTGAAGTGGAGGAGTCATAATAACAGAGCCTGCAGAAATTACATTTTGGACTATCTTGCTCAGAATCTGGCATCTGTAGTCTAAAAAAACAATGTTTTCCAGCTCTGATTTAGTCATGTAGCAGAATCCCAAAGAATTACAATATAGAGAGTACTGTTGCTATCAAAATCAATTTTTCTACTAGCAACAGTCAGTAGCATCCCTAGGGTTGGTGTCACCCAGTGCAGTAACTCATGGTGTTGCCCCCTCCATTGACCTCCTCCCGTTGTACACCATACAGAATCCTTAGTAATGCTTTTTTGCACTAATGTTACTCGTAAATTGTAATTCCCATATAACACTGAGTGTAATGCTAATAAAAAACTAGCAAAATTAAAATTATACCTTCAATTTACAATATCATATGTACAACCTAAATATATTTACATGCATAATGAAGTTTTGGTTAAAATGTGATTATTATTTTTAAAGAAAAATTTAAAAAATAAAAGTTTTTTAAAAATTAAAAAATTAAATTTAAAATTTTGAAATTTGAATTTTTAACAAATTCTGGGATCTCTCCTTTCACCTCCCACTGAGCTTCACCCCACTCCCACCATCTTTTAAAGCATTTTAAAGGGAAGCAGATGAATGCCACAGATCATTTCTGCCAAAAAGTAGGTGTTTGAGGAGCACTGGTGTCACCCCCCCCCCCCTTAGGGTGTCACCTGGTGCGGTCCGCAAGCCCCAAGTGATGCCACTGGCAACAACAAGGATTGCAGCCAAGTGTGGAAGAAACAGGAGTCTGATAGGCCGTGGCATGGCATGACTGTGTTAATCAAAATATTCTCAGTACTTCTACCCTGGGAGCTCTGGTTCCATTATACCAGTGAGTGAAACTAGTGATGGTAACATAGCTATTTGTATGTTCACAATTACACCACAGTTCCAGAGCTTGGAAGAGGTACTTCTCTATCTATCACTTCCAGAATCTCTCATGCTGCCTCGAGGTTCTGGTAGATAGCTGTAGTTTGAAAAGTAATCTTTCCCCAATTCTGCATGCTACATTTATTTGATTAAAGATTTATCTATGTTAAGAAAAAGTAATGAAAATATAGAAAGTGCACAGATGTAGGAGAATATCTCACTGAGAAATACTCCCAATGTAGATGCGGGATTGAAAACTCAAAACCAGTTGTTATCGCATTCGCTAGTAGCTGGGCAAGTACAACCCATATGTAGCCTGGCCCCCAGCCGTGCTTATCCAGCTCCGGCAAGCTCTGCTTTTTTGTAAAGTCGCTGGATAAGCGTAGCTGGGGTCTGGGTTGCATACTTGCCTGGCTGCCGGTGAGTGGAATAACATCCGGTTTTGAGTTTTCAATCCCGCAGCTATATTAGTAGTATTTTTCGGTGTGATAATCTCCGTAAACACAGCTTTACCTCTGTCCTCCTTTCTTCTTGTCCCCTCCACTCCACCCACCACTGCTTATGTCTTCTGTTTGCAGGTTGGACTAGACCTGAGAACTGGGACCTTAAACCATCATACCAGACACTCCATGTCATCTGCATCATCCTGGGTCTTCTCCTTTTTCTGGCCATCCTGAGTCACATCATCACCATTTTACTGAGAAGGCGAAAGAAAAATAGTACCCTTGGTATGGCGGATATTGCCAGCACTGCAGAGCAGGGTCAGAAATTTTATGGGAGATATGGTGGGACATACGTCTAGTGCATTGGATCCTGGGAAGCTGTGGCAGGAGGACTAACCTATGGGTTTGAAATGCATGCCAGGTTCCCTTTGGGTTAAAAAGCAGAATAAGTGTAAAATATCACTGCCATGGATTTACACAGGTACTACAGATATGTCTTAAAATGTCAAAAGTTTATCATTTCCATCATCTGACACCTCAAGAAAGGTTCTGCTATGACCAGGTTATAATGCAAATTAAAATCAGCAAGCTTAAATGGACGGACAGATGATAGATAGATAGATAGATAGATAGATAGATAGATAGATAGATAGATACATACATAGATAGATAGATAGATAGATAGATAGATAGATAGATAGATAATTGGTGAGGAGGCCAAGAAACTTCTCAGGCAAAGGTACATAACCAAACCCAGAGCTTTTGTAAGTTATGAGGAACAAGTAATGTAGCTACCAGTAATGAGTTACGGGTTTGGGGGCCAACAATGATGGAGATATGGTACATTCAAAAAGGAATGTAGTGAGTAGAAACTTAATTGATACAAGTAACATTTTCCAGCTACTTGCATTTTAAGTGTTGGGGGGGGGGGGAGTAATGGAAAGTACCTGTGAGTCACTTTGGGTCCCATCACAGGAGGAGTGGCATCACTAGGGTTGGTGTCACCTGGTGGGGTAAATCATAGTGTCACCCCCCAACACTTGATCTTTTCCCATACCACACCATACATAATCTCTTAGGGGGGATGCAGACCAGGGCGTTTGGAGCGCCCTGGTCCGGAGCGCCGCGGGGCTATGGCAGCCACACCGCGGCGCTCCTGGAGCGACCCTGAAAGGAGCGCCAAATTGGCGCTCCTTTCATAAGTCAGAAAAAGTGCGCCCTAAAAGCGGCGGGCACACTTTCTCTGACTTATCCTCCGCAGCGCGTCCAGTCGCTGCGGAGGGAGGTCGCTCTGAACGCGCCGGCCGTCCGGTGGCCCGGAAGCGCTCAGGGCGACCTCAGGAAGAGGAAGGAGCGCCGCGCGTGCGGTGGCTCCTCCTCTTCCGGGCCTCCAAGACGACTGTTTTAGTCATCTGCTTAGGCCCTTTGTAATGTTTTTTGTACTATGTTACTCATAAAACATAATTCCCATATATGAATACTGAATATAATGGCAATAGCTGTGACATAAACAACTAGCAAAATTAAAATTATACCTTTAAATTACAATATCATCTGCTAAGCCTAAATGCATTTACATGTACATAGTTTCATGTGGTTAAAGTGAAATTTTGGTAAGATGTGACTTTTCAAAGAAAATTTTAAAAACGTTTTTAAAATTAAATTTTAATTTTTTTAAAAAACGAAGCTTCTCCTTTCTCCTCCCATTGAGCCTTGTCCCCCCCCAACACACACACACACATTCTATCTCTTCAGCATTTTAAAGGGAATCAAGCAAATGCCACAGCCCAATTTTGCCCAAAGGCAAATGTTTGGGGAGCAGAGGTGTCCTCTCATTTAGAGTGTCACCTGGTGTGACCTGCATCCCTCACCCTGCCCCCAATGATGGCCATGTTCAGAAGCAAGGCTGGAAAGAAATAAATAACAAAAAGGGAACAAGCAGCGCAACAATCAATGTAATGAGTTAGCTTTTCATCACAATCACTAATGGGAACACATTACTTTTAAAAAGTAACCTCCCAAGTTCTGATCAAAGCACCAACTCCCTGTGGTGGCCTGTTATTTTTGATATGTTCACTGTCTGATAGACTGATGCAGTGGCAAATGGTGGCTCCTATGTCAGTGGAGTAGTGAATCCACTCTGGGGTTTAATCTGAACTTTAAATGAGCTAGCTAAAGTACTAAATGCTTTGGGGGTTGGGGTTCATCACCTTTGATAGCTCTTTGTAAGCATGGACTAAAATCCAGAGTAGATTCACTATCCCACTGACATGGAAGCCATCATCTGCCAGCACTGGATTCATGTCAGAAGTACCAATAAACATCTCTTCCATAAGGGTTTGATGCACATTCTTTTCAGTACAAAGGCTATTGTGTTTAGCCAACTGATATATGAGTTCAGCTCCAGTTCATTGGTTTAGTTTTGGCTTGACTCCTGCCTTCTTCTGCAGAATATGACAATCCATGGACTTTATTCAGGCACTTGCCAACTAAACCTTAAACACAGGGATTGGGATCATGAATGCCAAGGCCTCCATTCTTAAACAGCCCTGACATCCTCTGCTGGGTTGTTGTTGTTTTTTCCAGCCAGAAGGAAAATAGCAAATTCTGGTAGCCTCCAGGAGTGACAATGCTACTTGAAGACAAGGTTGGATGAACATCTTTCAGGAGCACTCTAATTGTGTATTCCTGCATGACAAGGGTTGGACTGGATGGGCCTCGTGTCCCCTTCCAGCTATAAGATTCAATGATTATATGTCACATGTGTCTACACATGTCTTGCTATCCTGTTTGTGAATGTGTACCAGCAAATTATTTTGTGTAACAGCTCCAAGGCTGCTCTACCTGGCACCAGCAGGATATATCTCACAGCTGCCTAAACAATTGCAATGACTTCAGCTCTCTTTGAAAGCACAGTTCAAAGGGGTGGCACTTGCTCTATACAGCTTAACAGCAGGATACCTGAAGGATCATCTGTATGCATGTGAGCCTGTCCAAAAATGCTGACATCTTCAGAGGCTTTCCTCTGGATGCCTTTATATGTGAGGCTTTTTTGATTTTGGCATCCCATTTATGGAATGCTGTCTTCAGCCTACTCTGTTGTTCTTTCTGTGTCAGACCAAAAAAGGTCTCTTTTTTTAAGTTTTTTGATCTGGCTGGAAATTAATTGCTGATTTTATCTTGCTGTATATTTATCTATTTTTTACTGTTTGAATTTTACCTACCAAGGTATCCTGAGAATGTTTTATTAGTGTGGGTTCTTTTCTTTTATTTAACATTGAAGGATGGGGTGAAAATTGGCATAACTCTGTAATGTATGTGTGCACCTGAGACTTTCTGATCCACATTTTATGTGAACCCATCACATCTGTACTACTGTACATTTTATGTGAGCACACCAAATTTGTAATACCCAAATTCATAAACAGATAGAAGTAGATGTATACACTGATACCTGCACTTTCCTTAAGTTTGTGATCAAGGTATTGTGTATGAAAGCATGCCTATAGAATGGAAATGCTACAATAAAAGTGGATGCAAAATGGTATATATAAGTGATGGTAAACCTTTTAGGGGCCGAGTGCCCAAACTAAAAGGCCTTCCGGCACTGGGTGTTACCCGAGGGCAGAGGCAGGACTTCCAGGGCGAAACTTCTTCCCCCCGCCATCCCAGGCCTTCAGCTGCCTCTCCAGAGGCAACTGAAGGCCTGGGGGACAAGGGAGGGAAGAAGAGGAACAGGCGCATTCCTCTTCCTCCTCCTTCCTGCCCTCTGTGTGCCGGGGGAAATGGCTTCACGTGCCATCTCTGGCATGCGTGCCATAGGTTCACCATCACAGGTATATACTATGGAAAAATACAGACAAAAATGCTTTTTCTTCAGGAAAATAACTTGGGGAGAAGCACACATTTTGAAAAATGCATACAAAAATTAGTGTATGTTGAGATGTGTGCTAGAAAATATATATGAAGTGTCATAAAAGGGGGGAGATTAAACAGAAATTGGCATGAAGTGATCTTAACATTAGAAAAGGAGAAACAAACTAAGCTTGAGTGACAGGTTTGTTCATCACTAACAACAAATGTGAGTACAATAACATTCAAAATCCATAAACAGTGATACCTTTATTTGGGCAACCAAAATGCACAAAATACATGATGCACGCGTTTGAATCTCCACTGGCTTCTTCATCAGGCAAAGGTGTAAAAAATTCATATAGGACAATTAAAAAACAACAACAAAACATGACATTGTTAGCCACAGGCCTGCATTTTGTCAAGATGTTGTTGTGTTGTTCTATGTTTAGATGGCATGGAAGGATATTTATGCTAATAGGCCCCTCCTCCTTCTGGCCATGTGGCACTGGGAACAAAACATGCCAGAGTCCAGGAGATATAATCTGAATTCCACTAACAATACAAAAAGGTACTTCTTTTGAGATCCAAGATGTCTCCATTCCTTGTGAAGTCACAACTCCTTTTTTTAAGGCAGAGAACTTTGAATCTCTCAAGAGAAGCCTCCATGCTGTTGCATTAGAAAAATTGTATGTGCTATTTTGGTAAAACATGCTAAATATAGTCGCAATTTAAAAAAAATGTTTTATCTTTAAATGTTGGAGGTATTAACCTTACTTAAACAGTATAAAGTCCCAGTCCATTGCCTCCCTCTTTAGGATTCTCCTATAGCAGCTGAAATGTGGTATCTTCACATCCACATATTCAGGGGTAGCCATGTTTGCCATGTAGTAAAATACAACAACATCCCAAATCCACAAAAAAGTGATACCTTTTTTCAGCCAGCCAAAATGTCCAAAATACATGATGCAAGCTTGTGATGTTACTATTAATGTGTCTTCTGATGCCTGGAAGGAATGCCTGTTGGCAAAAGGGGAGCCTATGCCCCTTTGGAGGCAGTCTTACAGCATGTAACTTGCAATTCTATTTGCAGATTGTGCCATTTCCTCTGCTTCAATATCTGCCCCAGTCCTGGTGAATCACAGCATGCAGGTCTCAGCCACTGGAGTGCATAATGACTATCGGGAAATCCCCACAAGCCTCACCAAAGGAGAAGGTAGTGATAGCTGCAATGCCTGCCTTATGTTGTCCTCCACTTTCCCCTCATGTAGTATCTTTTTCTCTCTCTCTCTCCTTCCCTCTTTCCTTCCCTTCCTTTCTCAGTCTCATTCATCACCACCACCGCCACCCTTCCTGGCACTTAACTCTTGGTTGTTTTAATCCTATGTTTATATGTGTTTAATTTATGTGTTTAAATGGTTTTATGTATTGAACCCTGCCTCAAATCTTGGGGAGAGGCTGGCAAGAAATGTATTATTATTATTATTATTATTATTATTATTATTATTATTATTGCTGTTGTTATTTCCACATTTGATGGTTAAGTCAAGAATCTGCACAATAGTCACCTATGAGACTTTTCTTGGTTCAAGGGCATGTTCTGAATTCTGTTTTGAGAAGCCCAAATATTTTTTATGGGAATAATCTTCTTGCTTCCGTCTGAGTTTGTCTCAGTTGAACAATTTTATTTTTATAAGAAGGGGGGGGGGAATGTGATATACACATAACACCATTTTGGAAGGAAAGTTACAGGCATAAAATCTAGCATACAGTAATTAAGATACATATATAGTATTTCAATAGCAGCAACAATGCCAGGATATATGTGTTACAATGATAATGCTTTATGAATGGTCACACTGTGATTATTTTATGCACACTTGAGCTTTAGGTATGTCCCACAGTCTATATATTTTGCATTTCAGTTCACTCTGCCCTCTTTATGTCTGCAAAATGTGATGCTATTATATATTTGTCAGTTTTGAAGGGGCTACAAACTCTTCTGATGAATACCTCCCTATGGTTTAGTTTTATTCGGGGGTTTCCCTCTTGTTCGTAGATGTTGATATGTTTGTTTTCCGAAATACTTTTGTAATGAGGAAGGGCTTTAAGTCAAACTTCTAGTGCCTTTAAAATTCATAAGTACACCAAGGAATGTCGAGTGCTTGTTTTAACAAACTATGGGATGCTTTTCCATTATTAATCCTGGTGTTCTCCCTTTCAGCAACAGCAGCAAAACCTTCACCTCTTAGTGAAGATTCTGACTCTGACTATGAACGCTATGATTTCAGTGACAAGCCCCCTGTGGCACTCTCCACTTTCTACAGTGAGTATCTTGCTACTATTATGCCTGCCAGACAAACAGCAGACAGATATCTGCAGGCTCTTTGAGCCCCAACAGGTTTTCTGCATAAGATCCAAGACATATATATTTTTAGTTGAGGGAAAAGGCCTCAGGAAGCACTGAAATGCAATGCTTGGGGAATATATGTTGATTTCTTTCCTGAGTGATGTTTTCATAATCTAAGGAGCTTATCACATGGGGTAAAAAAGCCGGTTTACCTTTTCCAGCTTCAGTTCTCTTCCAGGATGCAGCCAGGTACTATCATATGTAAATTGCCAGTGAATTCGCGAGCTGAATAAAGCCCGGGCGAACTGTGGCTCCAAGTGGCGCTCAGCTGATCCTTTTTCGAAAATTGAAGCTTCCGACTTCGAAAATTGGCTGGCTGAGCATGGCTTGGAGCCGCAGTTTACCCAGGCTGTACTTGGCCCAGCAGAGTCGGCAGCGATTCACATATGATATTACCTGGCTGAATCCCAGAAGAGGATTCAAGCTAGAAAAGGTAAGCCGGCATTTTTACCCCATGCAATAAGCTCCTAAATGTTCTTCCTCTTCCAAAGTGTTGTGATCCCCACAAGGGAAAATATGATAAGTATTATTCCTCCATGGGACTAAAAAAGGTGTTCAATGAGGAGAATGGTGCGGGGCTCCTTCTCCAGCACTCCTGCTGCTTTGTCCACCTGACGTAAGTTTAGCTCCCTCCATAGTCCCTCAAGGAAGCTGCTGCCTTTTTCATTCCTAATTATGAAATCTGATTTTCTACAGAACAGGGGCTCTCTCATGAAGGCACACAATGTTCATTAACAAGAGGCAAGTAAAGTTTGAGGCAAAACATGCTATCTATGATTATTGTGACATACCGATTCTACTGTTGCCTCCAAGAACTTTGTAGGGACAGCTTAGAACAGTTACTCTTTGGAAAACAATTCCTATATTTCTCCAGCCAACATGGGCCTTAAGTATGCTGCCTAGGATATTGTGGGAACTGTGGACCCCAAAAGAAACAACTTTCTAAATGGCTTAGAATAGATTGAGGATATTTGCAGAGCCATATCTTCCCATATGAGACTGCCTATGCTCTGCCATTGTCATTGGAGGCACTTTTCTCTGTCTCACCACTTTTATGGACACATTTGGTAGAAATGAGAGGGAGCCTTTTCTGGGCTGTTCTCACACTTTGGAACTCCTTCCCTAAGGAAGTTAGGCTGAATTCATTATACTTGTGTTTTCAGTGGTATGTTAAGACTTTTTATTATAGTAAGCTTTTGGAAATCAATTGTTAATAAAAGAAGGGTTTTTATGATGTTGTACTATGTTTAATCTTTGTTTTAAAGTAATGTTTTAAATTATTTTTATTGCTATTAGCTTAATATTCTTTTAATCTCAGTTTTGTACATGTTTCAACTGTCTATTCTTTTTGTAAGTCACCTTGAGTTCCAGGGTGGGAGAAAGGCAGGATATAAATAAAGGGATGCATGGACGGGTGGCACTTTCCCACACTCTGTGTAGGGTGATAGTCAACATGTTTCTCAACCCAAAAGCTTTTAAAGAAAACAAGCTGTTGCAAGGAAGAATATGACAACCTTGTTACTTTCCTGCCCCTCTCCTCCAAGCATCTGTCTCTGAGAACCTGATGAGCTCTCTTTGGCCACCATTTTCAGATTCTCTTCGGCACCGAGCACCTGAGGAAAGCCTTCCTTCATGCAATTTTGGCATTTCTGGTGTGCCCAGAGGGGATGAGACCAAGCATCCAGCTTTGAAGGGTCACAATCCACAAGAAGGTGAGAAATTTGTGTACTTTTTTGTGGATGATAAATATATGCTTCCTTCCAAATTGTTATGCTGGAGCCAGACTTCTTTCCTTCCTGTAAAACATAACCTACATATTTTATATCCTGTATGATAGATCCTATGGTGCACTTCTCAGATGGCATTTGCTCCACTGGCAACATCCTGGGTTATTTACTCATGGAGTCAAATTGGGTCAGCTCTTGGTCTATCACCCAAGAATACATAATTTGGTGCCATGAGCAGAACATGGAAGAGGGCACTACAAGCCCCCTAGCCACCCAGCCAAACAGAGCAGTGGCTAGGCTGAATGGGGAATTCTAAGAGTTCTCTGAAAAAATAATTTTGTCAGGTTCTGTCAAGGAAAAGTCTAACTTTCTCTCCATGTGACTTTTTCTTTCTCTCCCTTCTATGGCACACCATGGAGACTATTGCTCTACACTCTTAAAATGGGGCTAAGTCGTTTTAACTGTTCTGGTTGCCTCCTGTTGCATTTTGGAACTTGTAGTTTAGGAAGGGACATTTAAGTTTCACTGAACTACAAACCCCAAAATGCAACAGGAGCCAGTCAGAGAAGTTAAAGAGACCTAGCCCAGTTTTAAGAGTGTGGTGTGATAAGCTCACATTTTCAAAGTGGAAAGTCAAGTCAATTGCACAGAATAATCAGCAATTTGCAGCACCCAGTAGAGAAAGAGAAACAAAAGGATTTTAAGATCTCATTATTTTCTCCATTTAAGCTTTAGGTAGCATGGGAGTTGTGATTGATGAGGCAATCATCTTTGCTACACAGACCCCAAGTCAGGGGTAGGCAACCTTTCCCCTTTAAGGGCCGAGGGACTTCAGCTCCCAGAAGCCTCAGCCATGTTGGCCAATAGTCCCATGTTGGCCAATAGCTCCTGGGATTCTGGGAGCTGAAGTCCCTCGGCCCTTAAAGGGGAAAGGTTGCCTACCCCTGCCCCAAGTGTTTGCCTTGGGTGTATACATGTCTACAAATACCTGCCAGATAATGCCCTGCACATGTTTACCACTTTTCTTTAAGTGTTTGGAACCCATATGTTTCCCCTTTAAATTTCATGGTGTTCACCAAGACATCCTCCCCTTGTATGTTCTCAGGAGAAGGTAAACTGCAAGTCACCTCCAAGAAGATTGCCAGTTCATCTCTGTCTTAGCAGTGGCATCACTAGCATTGGTGTCACCCAGTGTGGGTGCCTGGAAGGAGATTGGCGGGGGCAGCCTACCCAGTCCCCCAGTCCCTCCCGTTGTCTCATTTGCCTGACTCCCCTCCCCAGGCTCTCACCACCCACTCAGATCCCCATCCAGGGCTGTTGGGGGCTAGGCAGACAGCCAGGCACGTGAGGGAGCTGGAGGGGATGGAAGAGAGGGGACGGAAGCCACAGCACTGGACAAGGTGAGAGGGGCAGGAGGAGGGGCCAACCAGGTGTCACCCTTTTCATACATGTCACCTGGTGCAGTCCGCACCCCCCTGATGATACCACTATGTCTCAGATCATGAGAGACATGCAGAGGTACCTGACCGCTTACTATATGGCACATAGACCCTGAAAGAAGGGGGCAGGGGGATTCAAGCACCATGAAGGTTAGGCTGTGTGGGCTGAGCCCCCCCCACAAAAAACCTGACATAATTGGACCACCAAAACTCTTATGTAATTGAGCCCCCTCAGGAATTATCAATCAAAAGTGTACTAAATTATCAGCACTAAAAATATATTGACAGCAATTGTTGTTAAGCCCTTCCAGAAATAATAAATTCTGCCTGCAGTCTTTCCTATACATGCTAATATTGAATAAATCGAGAACTCTTGTGCTTTTAAAAGTTTTCGTATTTAAGAGTGCTTCTGTGCAACTGGATGGGAAAAATAATTTGCCCTCCCTCAGCGAATACTCTACAAAGTAGGCAAACTTTTAATAACAACCTGCCTGCCAATATTGAGTCCTCCACCTCAAAAATAGTTCTGGGGACCCTAGTTCAACATAGTCATGATTTTCTCCAGTAGGACCTATAGCTGAAGACAGTGACAGCACATCTTCTGGAGATGCAGAATGGTATGAGAACATCCAAAGACCAGAACACCAGGAAGACCATCCTGGAAACAAGTCTTTTGAAGGTGAGTGGCAATATCATGAAAGGAAACACTAGGCTTTCAGTTAGCTAGTAGATTTATCTGGAAATCATCACAAATAGTGAACCACTATTGTCCCTTTTATTAAACATTACAAACAAACATAAAATATATGTTGTCAGCCCTAACACAGTATTAGCGAGAAACAGGGTTTTTAGAAGATCTTTATCATCTACCATTCTTTATAGTCATTTCTGAAGTGGGATAGCTATTCACTGTCATATATGAGCTCCCAGAAAGACACAAAGGATGGTTTGAGCCAGGAATAACCAGTTTCTGGAGTGTCAGAGGCCACTCTCTTCTCCAGAAGTTGCTGTGTCAGAGGTGTTATTGCCATTCTGACAAATAATATCATGTTATGTAACAAAGTTGGTGTCACCCAGAAGCGAAGCTTTGTCAGCATGGGACACGTTTATTATGTACATACTCAGCCTTCTACAACCTGGTACTTTCCGGAGGGGTTAGATTGCACCTAACTAAAATGGCAATTTCATGGAAGTTATAGTCTCACATATCTGAAGGACACCAAATTGGGGGAGGCTGGGTAGCTAGATGTACAAAGTTCTATGTACAGTTATGCCCGAGTGCAAAGCACATGCAAAAGCAAGAAAGGGATTAAAGGCAAAACTTTTGTTATGTAAAACTTTAATGTGTGAGTCAGTTGGCCCCCTCTTTTTTCTCTTTCCATGGGCAGGTCTGTTTATTTGGGGAGGCTTTTGGGCCTTTGCAGACTGCCAGAAATAGTGCAAACTGAGTCCACTTTAAGGGTTAGGGTTAGTGCTAGGGAATCATGGGAATTGGTTTTTTTTCCTGAGACATTGAGCCTTCTCTGTCAGAGAGCTCTGGTGCCACAATAAAATACAGTTCCCATGATTCCCTAACCCTAACCCTAAAAGTGGACTCAATTTGCACTATTTCTAGCAGTCCGCAAAGGCCCTTTGTCTCTCAAAATCATGCAGCAGAAGAGTCTTTTAATGGAGTATGCTGTGCTTTTATCTTTTTTATTGTTGTGTTCTAAGTGTTTGTCTTAAAGTGTTTTAACCTTGTTCTTTTCATAGGATTGTTTGTTTAATTGATTTTTTAAAACTTTTGTACAAGAAGGTTTTAGATGTACTTTGTTTTAACTTGTTCTAAGCCATCTTGGCCTCCATGCCAAGGGAAAAGTGACATATAAGTTAAATAAATAAGCAAACTTTCCTTATCAAAGGTAACATTAAAGGTAAAATTTTCTATATTAAACTGAGGGCAAAGGATTGGTCAAAACTTGATTTAAAATTCAATAGGGCTGACAGGAGCCAGAAATCCTTGTTTGTGGGGCAAGGCTGGGATCTGTCCCATAGGTTATGAGTTAGCCATCCCTGGCTTAGGCAAAACAAGCTGCTACCATGGGACACTTGAGTGGGCCATTAGTCATCAGTAATAGACATTCTCATCCAGACACAGGGCAGCTATTTATTACAGTCCATGACTTCATGTTTCCAGCAATGGTGAGGCATAACAATATTCCCTAAATTGACAACTCCCAGTGCTCACCCATCTACAAGTAGCAGTGATTTCTTGCCCTCATTACTCTGTGAGATTACCCCAACAAGGCGATGGTGGCGCAGTGGTTAAATGCCTGTACCGCAGCCACTCACTCATAGACCACAAGATTGCGAGTTTGATACTAGCCAGGGCTCAGGCTTGACTCAGGCCTGCATCCTTCTGAGGTTGCTAAAATGAGTACCCAACTGTTGGGGGGCAATGAGCTTACAGTTGTAAACCGCTTAGACGCCCCATAGCACGATATGAAGCGGTATATAAATGAAGCTGCTTTGCTTTTGCTTTACGATACAGCTGGAAAGTTAGGCCATCAAATATCTCCGTTAGCCTATTTCTTCAGAGATGTGTCCATCTGTTTCTCGGTCACTGACCCGACTGCACTTCTTGTTTCTTTGCCTTCAGGCTTGATAACTTTTTCCAGCCCTTTGGTGAACTGTGAGTCTGGGCCTGGGAACGGCTCCTTTAACAGCAGTGATTATGATGACATGTGGTCTTGAGAGGCCAGCTTGTGGCAGAGACACCACTCCATCTGTTTTTAGTTCTCCTTCAGAAATAGCCAAAGATGGACAAGGCTGTGAGGACTGAGGGGGGCTTATTGCCACATGAGGATCTAGCATTTTGAAAGAAGGCCAAGTAACCCCAGAATCAAAGATATCCTCAAAGATATTTCCCTTCCCATCCCAGGATCAACTAGAAATATGTTGTACTCACAAAGAGACACAACTTTCCAATTTTTGCTGTTTTATGAGAAGCGCAATGGTGAAAAGCACTGAGTTCTATTTTGAGATTCCCCTTACCTGTTTTTGTTTTGCAAGCCAGTGATATACAATCTTAAAGTAGCTGAGATGGATATTCCTAAAAGCCCAGAACTTGGATTCAAGCTTCAGAATATAGGCAGTTGAAGCAAAAGTTTCCAGAAATAAGTACCGACTAGTCACCACCAACTATGTTATGTACATCATCAGCAACTTGTTCCTGTATGATACAAGAGAGGAGGAAGCTAACCTGGTCCTTATTCTAAGGATCAGATACCCATGGACACAGTTCACAAAGACAATTTCTTCATTGGGAAGAGCTCTTATTTAATTGCCAATGAATATTTGAGTTTTCTGGATAGACCTGCAGTTTCTGTCAACGATTAGATGTCAGTACAGTTGATGGAATTAGACATCATTGTTACTCCAGCTGAAGAAATCTGGGATAGCTTTTTAAAGGATTAGCCTTTCCTAGGATATTACACATGGAGTTTAGTCTCGTATGTGTTTGTATTCTGATGCCACAGTGCTATAGTCCACATTTTGCCAAATGCATATGACAGTAATTGAATTGCCAGTCAGATGCAAGCAAAATCCATTAAGGAAGACATCAAAAACATCATTTCTTTTGACTGGCAGCATTTGGAACTGTCTCTCTGGAAGTCCTGAGGGTCTATGCATGGCCTTGCTGTTGTCTCAGGTTTGTTGCTCCTTTTGTAACTTGATTTTCTCCCTAATAGGGGGAATGGGGTGCCACTACTGAGCACCATCCATTCACTTCATAGTGAAATTAGCTTTTTAAAAAATCTCTGAAGGAAATTTTAATGTTGAGATGAGGAGCCTGTGAGTGTCTGAGGAGGAAGGTGAGCCAGAGAAGCCTACTGTGGGCAAAATAGGTATGTCCAGTTGTTGTTGCACTGCAGTTCCTGGCAGTATTAGTGAGCATAAATGGTGAAAAATGCTGCAGTTCAACAACATCTCTAGGAAGCCTAATTTGTGATACACATTTCTGGCCTTCTGGCAGTGACATTTCCAAGAGTGCAAAACTGTGAAAAGCTGGGCTCAGTCTAGCATGCAGGTCCTATCTTATTCAACACCCATCCTAGCATTGGTAATGACTGCTGTGTTTTGGCTGGGTCTGTTCATTTTGATGTTCATCATAAGGCCTCTCATCAAGTGCATTGGATGCTGCAACATGACCGAGGCAGGAAGCACCTCAACATGGCAGCAACGAATGTATCTGATGATGAGACATAAGCACATCTCTTCTGCATACCCATCATATTTGTATGAACTGTATTCTTTTCTTACTCATTCCAGGATGGTGAGTTAAGCCACTGTAAGTTTATCTCATGTGACTGTTTTTACATAAGTTTTTTGTGGTGATGTCTACTAGGACCTGCAACAAAACATTGTTGTGTGAAGTGTCCTTGTTCAGGATATGGCATTCTATTTTCTTCATCCTGTTTTCCATCTCCTCCTATGCTGAGGTTACTGAGCCCACTCAGTCCATCCTGAATGCTTATATACATGGCTGGTTCCCCCCAGGCTCACTGTATCCTGCTTAGAAGATGCATGGCCAAAACTCCAAATCAAGTCCAGATTGTCTTCAAGATGCCCCCACTTGATTTGGGTTTCCTTCCTCTAACCTACATTTAAATAACTCACCATCTCTTGTGAGTTTGCAGCAAAAAAACAGCACCTGCCTTTTCACTTGTAGTCCCTGAGAATTGCTTAGTGTCACTACTGCAGACACAAGTTGCTCTGAGGTCAGAATGAGGTGCCCACCATCGACAGCGTGGCTGGGCACCTTGTTCTGACCTCAGCAGTGGTGCCAGGTGACAAATGAGGACTGTGTAGAAAGGCACTTGCCCATCATTGCTGGGGAAGAGAGCCAAAAACCCACTAGGAACAGGGTGAATTCAGGGCCAGAATACTCTGCGGCAGTCCAGAGTACTGTGCTAAGTATAGATGAGCCCACCATTGTTTTCAAAAAAGGGGTCTACCCACCCACCCACCCACCCACTACTTAAAATGTGCCCATTTTCTAAACCAACAAGGGTGTGTGTGCCACCTTTCATATTATAATATTTTATTGGGCATACATTTGTGAGGACTTCAGCCTACTTCACAGGTTGCAGCAGAAGTGGATTCAGGCCAAAAAATGCTTATGCCTAATCAAACATGTTAGTGTTTAAGGCAGGGTGAGCAACTGGTCTGTCTGGGAAGGGGCATTTTGGGCCCCCAACATGACTTTGGAGGGCTGTACCTCCCCCCACCATTCCTCCATCCTGACTCATTTTTAACTTGTTTCCCCCCAAATTGCCCCATCCGACTCCCTCAAGGGCAGAAGGGGTCAGAGTGTGGCCCACAAATTGCAGGCAACTCCTGGACCACACTTTTGTAGCCCCTTCCAAACTCCCAATTATTTTTTAAGACCTATCATGATTCTTGGACAATTTTGCTCCTGAATCATGAATACAGCCCCCCAAGTGCATACAAACACAAACGTCCTCACCACACACCCACAAATACCCCAGAATCCTGTACTATCTCCAAATACCTCCATTTTCCTCTGAAGTCCCTTTCAAACTGGCAACAGGAAGTAGTGTGACATCTAGGTTTCAACTTCTAGTTTATTTCCTGGCTAGAAAAAGGCTTTTGCTTGGTCTAAAGCTGCCTGGGAAGGGGAGCGGAGGGTGGCAGAGGAACATGACAGAATGTCCCTGTGCCCCCTAAGGTGGTGAGCAATTTTTGCAAAAACAATAGCTACTGAGATCCTGCATAGGGCAAGTAGCTACAGTCAGCCCTCCATATCCACAGATTTATTTTTTTATCCATGGATTCAAGCATCCACAGATTGAAAATATTCCAAAAAATATAAATTCCAAAAAGCAAACTTTGATTTTGCCATTTTATATAAGGGACACTATTGTACTATACCATTGTTTTTAACGGGACTTGAGCATCCACGGATTTGGGTATCCATGGGGAATCTTGGAATCAAACCTGGGGATACCAAGGACCCAGTGTATAATCTTGTGGCTACATTCTGTATCCTGATCCCATCCCCCAAAACCCATATGGAGCCATATGGAGAGATGGATTCCTGGTGAGTGGGGCATTAGAGGATTATACATCCAACCCTTCTCTTGCTAGCAAGCAGCAGTGAGAAGACCAGAAGGCAGGACCCCTGTGTGCAACTCCTCATCATATCATGGCTCACTGGCAAGAGGGGATGGATGCATCATCCTTCAGCACCCCACTCACCAACAGCATAGAATTCTGGCCCTTGGTATGGCTGCCTGGATTTAAGGTGAGTTTTGGGGTGATTAAATGTAAATATTAAATAGTTATGAGGTTGTAAGGCTAGCTACACATGTCCTCGTATGTTCCCTCCTCAAAAAAGGTATTTTGTACTTTTGCAAACCTTCTCAGTCTCCCCACAAGCATACCAATACTGCCTTGTGGGTGGGTGCTGCTGCTTTGGCTCTGTATAAGCAATGACATTCACCTCTGATTATTGGAAACATAGGGAGGATGTTGTGGCCTAGGAAAAATGAAGAGATGGATATCCACAAGGCAGTATCAGAGAACAGCTGGAGAAATTGCTGGTTAGCTAGAATTCCCTGAGACACGTTCCCAGAGTGAATCTGGCCAAGCTCCGTTTCTGCTAACTTTTCAATATGTCCCAAGAAAACTTTTTTACCTGTTGTTATTGATGAGCAAAATTGTTTTATTTGATCAAATAATATTAAAAATGATTGTGACAAACGTATTTTGTATACACTATTTGTTTCATTTTGAAATGTTCTCAGATTGAGGTCCACAAAGACTCCATAGACATTGACAGTGTGATGATGTAACAATCAAAACAAATAACAATGAAATCCAAATAAAAATTTAAACTCAATAGATTATGAAAGACTGGGAAATAAAACAAGAAGAATTGGAAACCACAGCACAAAAGAAATAGAATTTTTAAAAGTTAGCAAATGTGATCTGGATTTTTACATTCTAGTTCAGCTGGCAGAGGTTTTTCCCAGAATTTGTCTCAGAAAGGAGTTCGAGAGTGTAAGTAGACAAATGTGTGGACAAAACAAAGGCAGCATAGAGTTGCCATAGTGAAAACTGGAAAGGCCCATGTAAGTTAAATGGCAGTGTAGAAGAGACAATATGTTGCATATCAAGCAACAAGGTAACAAGCAGTAGTTGCTGAAATTCCCTTTTCTACCCAACCATAAAGGTAGAGGCGTCCCCTCCAGTTTTTACTCTGGCACGCCTAGGAGGCATAGTGTTCCATGTGGGCCACATGTGGCTTCTCAGAGGTTGCATATACCAAAAAGGTCTTGCTCCTAGTCAAAGTCAATCTTACCTCCTATACCATCTTCAGGGAGCCGCGATTTGTGCAATGCAGGCAAGCACATGTTAAGTACGCTTGATATTTATGAGAAACGTAAGAACATAACAGACATCCAAATGTTGTTTTTTTAGAATTAATTTGTTTCCCTCCTCTCCTCCGTATGTCTATTCTCTCTGAAACAAAGTAGTACTCCAGATATGATTGAGGGCTAGAGACTGTAAATGCATTGCAAAGAGAATGAGTTAAAACAAAAATACTCAGCCGCACATTCTCCAGGGACTTACCACTTTATCACACAGGGAGAATCTAGAGTTTATCCTGTACAAATCCCAAAAAAACACATAATTATGCACAACGATTACACGTGGTGTCGCACAAAACCCATCATTATAGTGGTCAGAAAGTGGTGTTATCGCGGATCTTTTTACTTTTGGGATTTTAGCAAAAATGCATTTGCGATATTATTGTAATTGTGCAATAATATTCATGCAATAATCCTCCTTTCACTCATTTTTCCATGCACTCTCTCAAATGCCTCATACCTTGTCATTAACTGCAGCATCAACAACAAAAGTGTATCCATTCTCATAAAGCAAAAAAGACAACTGTTGGGAATAGGAAAGATTGTAATGGCGAAATAATGTGGGAACACAAAGAAGAAGAAGCGTCACACAGGAAATGAAGCAAGGAAGTTTCCTGTGACACACTAACTATGCATCCCTCTGCGCATGTGCGAGTATACCATTTCTACTTCATATAAGGAATTCCTTCGCTTTTCTATGAAACACAAAAGAGGATTTTTTTTCACTTTTTGCATTATTATGCATTTATTCTAACTGCGTGTGGTTTTCATTTGTGCAATTAAACACTATTTTCACTTTATTTTCGGGATGGTTCATTTGCACTTTATTATCTCTTTAAAGATGGAACTGGCCCCCATGTGATAAAGTCCAGAGAGCAGATGTTGAGTCGGTACAAATATGTCTCTACCTTTTTTATAGCTGCATTCTTGAAAAAAATCTATACATCATATCCTCCAACAGAAACTCTGTGGACTGTTGGTGCTGTCCAGAATAATAATATCCACACTATCTCTCAACTGTAAGTTATTTATGCTGAACATCACCTTTTCCCTCAAGGGAGGGAAGCTCTCCACTACTTAGTCTCTTGAGACGATGCATGGGAAGGATCTGTGCAATCTAAGAGAAACTGCTCTGAGAAATGTACAAAAATTCAAGGGAGAGAATGAAACAAAAATTACTCAGGGGCATGTTACAGTTCCCTCCAGCTTGGAACCAAACAATCTATCCGAAGAAAGGGGGAACATGTTGGCAACACAAGATTTTCTAGTCAACTTTCACATAATTATTATAGCACCTAGACCAATGACCCTGCAAGGAAAGGTTACAACATTTGGGACTGTTTTGTTTAGAAAAGGGGAAGATATGCTAGAGGAAAACATTAATAGGAAGACATTTTCCCCATCTTTTATAATACTAGAACCTGTGGCCCATTCTCACTACACAGTTGTAACACTGTTATTCCACTTGAACTGCCATGGTGCTATCCTATATAATCTTGGGATTTACAGTTTAGGGAGGCATTTAGAATCCTCAGCCAGAGAATGCCTCTGCTGCTTCTTATCAAACTACAAACCCCAGGATTTAATAGGATGCAACCTTAGTAATTAATAGCATCTTTTTAACTGTTATAAGCTGCCCTGATTGGGTTCCCAAAGAGTGGGATAAAAATTATTATTATTATTATTATTATTAATAGCATTATTAGCATTATTAGCATTATTAGCATTATAATTGTATGGTGTGACTAGACCCCTGGTCCAGGTGACCAAATATCCTAACCACAAAGCAGGACAAGGCACTGCAAAGTCTAGGACATTCAAGAAAAATGTAGAACATTACAAAATAAAAGCTACAAACAATATCTGTTTATTTACAGATATATTACTTATACTATAATTTATTATGTACTCAGTCATATTTTTCTGATGAACTTATCTTTGTCAAAATGCCTTATTGGCTTGCAATATACTTACAGAACTCTGGGCAAGACAAATAATTAAAATTGTACTTTACAAGCAACAAACCCTTGACTGAATAATTGACTGAGTAATTTACATTACTCCTTTCATTTGTCCATTGTGATGAAATAAAGGCAAAAAATCCTTTCAATGTTTGCATTGTGTCTTCAAGCAGCCCATTGCCTAACAGATTGACTGTGAGGGGTTGCAGACTGCCAGAAATAGTGCAAATTGAGTCCACTTTAACTGTCCTGGCTCAGTGCTAGGGAATCATGGGAACTGTATTTTATTGTGGCACCAGAGCTCTCTGACAGAGAAGGCTCAATGTCTCAGGAAAAAAACAACAATTCCCATGATTCCCTAGCACTAACCCTAACCCTAAAAGTGGACTCAATTTGCACTATTTCTGGCAGTCTGCAACCCCCCTGTCTTTTCCCCCAAACGCACCCCAAGCTCTGGGGGCAAGTCTTGTCTGTTGCTGCTCCTAGGATAAAAGAACTTTAGAAGGATCCATCCTATTCCCCCATTTGCAGTGAGGACAGACTGCCAAGTAGACACATTACCCAAAGGGGAATAGCAAACGTGGTGTTACTCAATGGGCTTCAAGTCATTTCTGTATGTGTGCTACAAGAGGAAGTTAGGAAAATAAATGGAATTTAAGGCTGACAATTGTTACTAGACATGAAGGCTATATATTACCTCCAGCATAGAAGGTAGTACGAATCTGAAGAATGCCAGTTGCTAGGGAACACGAACGGGAGGATGCTGTTTTATTCATGTCCTTGTTCTGTGCTTCCTGTTGACCATAGTGGCAACAGAATATTAGGCTAGTTCTGGTGATAATACAGTGGCATATAATAACAGCCTTCCACAAGCTGCAGCATTGGACCTTATCCCACGGGGCCAAAAGCAGCAAGAATCCACATGGAATCAGGCGCTATAGCGCTATAGTTTTCCGGGTGATCCCACGACGTCGCTCGGAATCCGCTAAGAATCAGGCGCTATAGCGCTATAGTTTTGCGGGCGATCCCACGACGTCGCTCAGAATCCGCTAAGAATCAGGCGCTATAGCGCTATAGTTTTCCGGGTGATCCCACGACGTCGCTCAGAATCCAACAAGAAACCGCTCGGAATGCAGCATCATTCGGGTTCTTTTGAATGCCTGGTTTCATCGGACATTGCAATAGCGCTACCTTATCCATAGCGCTATTATAGCGCTAGCGCCATATTATACTAGCGCTATAGTACTGCAATGATGCTCATATCGGTTTCTTGCCACTTTTGAGAGCAGCGTGGGATAAGGTCCTATGTCTTCTTACAAGGGACACAAGGTAAGTATACCTTTGAATACCAATTACTGATGCACATGGGTCGAAGGATGCTATTGCATTTTTGTCCTGCTCATGGGCATCCCACAGGAATCTGGCTGGCTGCTGGGGAACACAGGGTGCTGGACTACTAGAGAGGCTTCTGCCCTTCTTACTATCTTACATCATTATGAGGCATTATGTCCTGCTTGCCCTGACCCTATTCCTAAGGGTGTCTTGCTAGATCAGAGAACTTTACAAGAGCTGGTTCATGGTTCACTGTGTCTGCAACAATAGTCAGCAAAATAGCCTTGGGAATCTCGCAAGCAGGGTGTGCTGAAGATTTACTTGCCCTAGTATTTGTCCTTAGGTATCTGGTGGTCAGAGCTACTTCCTTTCTGAACAGCAAGAAACATCAATAAGTCAAGAGCAGAACTTAGTAAAATTACTCTCTTATTTTTGGACTACAGCTCCCAGAACCACCCAGCCAGCATGGCTGCTGGATTCTGGGAGTTGTGATCCAAAACTGTAACTTTTCCAAGCTTCAGTTGAGAGTCACATCGCTGCTTACTAAGGACGTTATCACACGTGGGCCACAAACTGACAATAAACTGGAAATGACAAATCCCGAAAATAAACTGAAAATAAACCTTGATTCCGCAAATGGCTTTCACACGTAATTACCTTAATAGCAGAATTAAAGTAAGCTCCCGCTGAAACCGCATTTAACGTTCACACACAAGTGAGAAAATCCCGTACATGTACTAGAAATGATCTTCTAGCACATGCTGTCACTCTCCGCGGCTGTCACCCTGATCGGGTGATGTTTCATCTTTTACTCCGATCGGGTGATGTTTCATCTGTCACCACGATCGGCACCCCAACCCCTTCCCCAGGTCGTCCTCGGAGCAGCCGGCCCTCTGCACGGCCGGCGCTCCAGCGCTCCGAGGAGGACCTCCCGCTGCACTTTCTGTCCAGTTTCTGTGCGACGTCATGTGAAAACACGAGGCACAAATCCAGTTTCTGTTTGGGATTTGTGTGGATTAACCAGCAGATTCGCCCCCGTGTGATAACGTCCTAAGAGTGATTTGTGTTGGTGCTTGTTTATTTTAGCACACAGCTATATAATAGCCTTTTTAATAGGCTTCTGTTGTTGTATGCAGCTTCAACTTATGAGTTGCCCTATGAATGAGAGACTTCCAAACATCCCAGGTCGTTGGGTCTTCAAGACTCAAGTCACACCACCTGTCTTCCTCTTTTCATGCTGCCTTTAACTCCACTGAGCACTACCATCTTTTCCAATGAGTCACATCGTCTTGTGATATGTCCAAAGTATGATCACCTCAGTTTAGTCATTTTGGCATCCAGTGAAAGTTCAAACTTTATTTGCTGTCAGACCCCTTTATTTGTTTTTTTTTTGGCCATCTATGGTCTCTTAGAACTCTCCTCCAGCATCACATTTCAAATGAGCTGATTTCTTTCCCGCCAGCTCTCTTCACAGTCCAGCTTTTATGTCCATACATAAAAACTGTAAATAATACAGCATGAATCATTCTGACTTTAAAAAGTACAAGAAAAAAAATCAGACCTACATTCTGAGATTTTGATGAGTAGTTTTTAAATAGTGATAAACGCTGTCTATTTCTTTTGCCCATCCCTGTGTTGAGAAAGTAGAAGGGTATCCTCCCATAGCCCTTATTGCCATCTAGTGGACAATGTTAAACCATGCAATGCAGTGGTTCTCAAACTTTTTACCCTTATGACCTTATATCTACAGACACTATCACACGGGGAAAATCAGGGGATTAAAAAGGCATTTTCCCAGGACAGTCACGCGATTGTGGCTAGGATTTTCATACGACGTCACGATCTGAGAGGACTTATCCTGGGAAGAACCAGGAATGCTCCAGCAACAAATCATTCACAGATTTCCCTGTTACTGGAGAATTCCTGGTTCTTCCTGGGATAAGTCCTCTCAGATCATGGTGTATATGAAAATCTTAGCTGTGAACTGTCCCAGGAAAATGCCTTTTTAATCCCCTGATTTTCCCTGTGTGATAGTCTCCTACATGTGGATGCCATACCCCCCCATTCAACATACTTTGGTGTGTATTTTCATTAAGGTAAAGGTAAAGGTGTGTTCCCCATTAACAAGGTTGTCAAGTCGTGTCTGACCATCAGGGTGGTGCTCATCTCTGTTACTAAGGCGAAGAGCTAGTGTTGTCAAAGACTACTCTGTGATCATATGGTCAGCATGACTGCATAGAATGCTGTTTACCTTCCCACCGAAGTGGGACCTATTTATCTACTTGCATTTGCATGCTTTCGACCTGCTAGGTGGCAGAAATTTTCATTTGCACCTACACGTTTATTCACATTTTAACATTTTATGAGGAAACAACATTGTTCAAATTAGAAAATATTTATTTAAATAAATTCATTATTTAGCTCAACACGTGTAATTTTTACATATAAAAAAAGTTTGGGAAGAGGAGGAGGGATGAGGGCCTCCAAGTCTTGAGCCTCCCCACCCACCCCCCCTTGAGCAGCCGGTGCTGATTTCATTGTAGCACAACAATAATGTTCTTTCTCCAGCAAGGCTAGTAAGGAATACATTGTTGAAGTTCATCATCATCATCATTGCCACCACCATCATCTGCTTTTCATTTATCTCTGGGGAGTTGTCCCCAAAAGTAACTTTTCTATTCTGAGCTTATTCTGTGTCTTTTGGGGTTGTATCCAGCAGAGACAGCATGCTGTAATGGTTTGAGGGTTGGACTACAATTCTGGAGACCAGGGTTCAATCCCCATTTGGCCATGAAACCCACTGGATGACCTTGGGCAAATCACACTCTTTCAGCCTCAGGGGAAGGCAATAGCAAACTTCCTCTGCACAATAGCAAACTTCCTCTGCACAAATCTTGCCAAGAAAACCCTATGAATGGTTTGCTTTAGGCTTAAGTGAGAAATGACTTGAAGGCATACAACAACAACGAACAAATATATCTTGCAAATCAGGTGGCTTCACCAAGTGGGAGAGACTCAATAGTCTGCTGGGAAGCATGCAATTCTCAGTAGTGCTTATGAGAATTAACACCCAAACACAACAAAGTATATTGAACTGAACAAAGCAGGAGAGTTTCATGCATGCTCTTCAGAGCCTCTGCACGGACTGACTGTATTGTAGAGTTCAAAGATATAGCTGTGTTAGTCTGTGGAATCAGTATGTAGAGAGATCTTGTAGCACCTTTGAGACTAACTCAGGGGTAGGCAACCTTTCCCCTTTAAGGGCCGAGGGACTTCAGCTCCCAGAATCCCAGGAGCTATTGGCCAACATGGGACTATTGGCCAACATGGCTGAGGCTTCTGGGAGCTGAAGTCCCTCGGCCCTTAAAGGGGAAAGGTTGCCTACCCCTGGACTAACTGAAAGAAAGAAATTGGCAGCATGCCAACTCAAAGGTGCTACAAGATCTCTCTACATACTGATTCCATAGATATAGTCAGTCTGTGCAGAGGCTCTGAAGAGTATGCATGGAACTCTCCTGCCTTGTTCAGTTCAGTTCAATAGAAATGATTCTACCCCTGCATTTAGCCCACACTCATAGCTTGGAAAAGTTACTTCTTGGGGTTGGTCTACACGTAAGTGTATTATGGAACTGCTGCAAATTTTCACGCATTCGTATTGATGGTTAACTGTCTTCTTTTTCCTGTGCAAATTCATATGTAATTGTATCTATTCACCATCCCTCAGCCAAAAATGTGCAACTATCTGAATGCATGTAATGTGAACGGGCAGCCACACTTGTGATAATGCCTATTTCTGCAGCATTCAGCAGATACTCCAGTAAAAACCATAAAACCTTTTTCTGCGGAGGTTGTTCTTTGCCTTTCCCCGCAAAAAGCCCAAACTCCTTTGAATCTCATGTGGCCAGATCACATTCTATTTGACTGGAATGAGGAGTATTTTAATCATGTAGGCTAACCTTTAGATTACAACTCCCACAATCCTCTGGCCAGTGTGACCACTCCATGATGGCTGGGGTTTTCTGGGAACTGTAGTCCAAAAAGTAACTTTTCCCAGCTCTGGCCCCACCCATCACATTGAAAGCTACAACACAGCTATTGGTTCATTTTCACACTGAGAAAGAAAATATAATTTTACCCATGGAACCATGTTTCCTGGCACATATGTCCATTATGATTATGAACATTTTGTAGAATGAAATCTATCTATATCTATATATATATACCTAGCACCTTAAATCACAAAAGAATGCCCCTGGGGAAACACAATTTGGCCACAATTTTGCAGGTTGCTATGGGACAGTAAGGGACACAGTGGATCAAGTAGTTAAGACGCTGACTCTGTTGTAAGATTGGCAGGTTGGCAGTTCAAGGCCCGGGTGCTGCATGATGCAGTGAGCTCCTGTCACTAGTCCCAACTTCTGCACACCTAGCAGTTCGAAAGCATGCAAATGCAAGTAGATAAATAGGTACCACTTCAGTGGGAAAGTAAACAGCCTTCTGTGCAATCATGCTGGCCACATGGTCACAGAGTAGTCTCTGACAACACTGGCTCTTTGGCTTAGTAATGGAGATGAGCTCCGGCTCCTACAGTCGGATATGACTTAACAACCTTGTCAATGGGGAATACCTTTACCTTTATGGGACAGTGTCTGTGATGTCATTTTTAACAAGTGGCACAACTTTCTTCCATTGTGCCTCACTTTTTTGCTTTTTGTGTGATTCCATCAAGATTTTATTTATTTTATTTCTTCTTTAGTAGCTGACAGCATTTTGCTGGACCTGTCAAGTGTGTGTTGAAACATTCAAGAAACCCTGTGAAGAAGGCACAGCAACACCAGCAAGGCTACCCTGCCAAACCTCCAGAAAGCCTCACTAATTTCCAGAGACTTCTAGACCAAAAACTCATTTTTAAAAACACAATGCTAAAATTACCCATCATCTAGTACAGTGATTGTACTCTTAAAATAAGGAAATCTGGGAACTGTAGTCCTAAAAATTAATGTTTCCATGCTGTGCTTATACCATCAGTCTTTGACTTACATATTCTATTTTGTGTTTAGTTTCCACTGCTAGATTGAACAACTCTCTCATTAAATAAGAACATGAGTATTTTCCTCCACAGCTTCTCTTATATGGGGACAGAACATAGTAGTTTTGGACCAGAATTGGTTCTAATCAAGTGAAAGCATTCTAATCAATTGATTTCTCATCTAAATCAGAATGTCTTGCTTATGCATAAGATTACAGCATGCCACAGATCCACAGCATAGAGAGCCATCATGCTAGCACACTAACTTTACACAAATATCAACTTGTGTTGATTTGTTTGAGATTCTGGCTGCATGGTACACTTAAGTTGTTGTTACATACTTGATAGCACATTTTAAAGCACTGTACCAAAATGACTGCTAGAATATCTGATAGAGATTATTACTGGGATGGTAAGGGAAAGAGCAATCTCTGGTAGTATTTATCATTTGTGTATGTAAACTCATTTGAAACATACAAATCGAAAATAGTTTATCATCAAGCACAGTGATTGCATTTTTTTTTTTTTTGAATGATGCCAGACAGGTCCAAAAGTGAGCTAAACACAAGATGCATGAGTGTGCATGATCAGGAGGTGAGGAAATGGAAACCATGGTGTAACTTATAAGCAGGAAAGATTTCATCCAGTGTCCCTACTGCTGTAGTTAGCAGCTTTACTTCACATCTCAATGAGAAGACTAAATTTAATCAAAGGGCAATACACTTACACTTCACACAACTGCAGTACATTATGTGAGCTCATTATCTAAGGTTCAGCACTAGTATGTGTGAACCTCAGAAGTAAAACCAACAGTACCAGAGATGTGGAGTTTGAAGGAAGATCCAGAAGAGCAGAAGAACCACTCACAGTGTGGAAATGAGACAAGGAGAGGACATTAGGCCCACTAATGGTTCTAGGGATCCTATACTCAAAAAGTACATAGTGTTTATTAAGGTGAGAATGGTGCCTTATTAGACAAACAGTATCACATAAGACACCATGGGTTCATTGGCGATTTCCAAAAACCTAGCATACTCATCTTCCTTTTCCTCCTTATGGCAGATATATAAATATGAATGAAGCCGATCAATAAATAAAGAAGGTTGCTTATTTCCACTTGAAACCCAACCTAAGGGGATCCGTATTACCTTCCTCAAACCTTCTGCACACTTATCTCCACTATCTGTGGTTTACATTTCCCTCCTTTCATGGTTTCGTCTCATATTCTGCGTGCTGGAAAAGACAGGATTGAAAGAAGCCAACTTCTCTGCCCTTGGAATCATTGGCATTTGCTGGATTATACATAGGCCTTAAAAATGTGTGTTTGAGTGTGAGAGAGTGTACACATGAAATGAAAGAATAAAAGTGGTGGGGCTGGGTAGGGTTGCTGTATAAGCAGCATCAGTGCAAACCAGCCGCAGTGGAAAAATTCACCCTGTGCCACATCCGTCAGCTTTCTATCACTTTAGATTCGCATAGACTGAGAGCAAAATAAACTTTGCCCCAAACCACAAACCTAAAGAAAACTGTGTCTTCAGGAAGAATCGAAATAGAACACCTGTGGCCCAGAAAAGCAAAGAATAGAAAAGGAAGCGTATATTTAAAAGTGCAATATCACCTACAGTTGCCAGAAATAGGGCATGCTGCTGTTGTAGTAGTATTTTAGTACTTGTTTCTCTCTCATGCACACATACATACACACACTCCCAATAGAATGTCAAGTGTACAAAAATAAAACATAAGTCTATATAAGTGTGAGAGCCAGCATGGCATAGTGGTTTGAGTATTGGACTAGGACTCCAGAGGCCAGGGTCTGATTCCCTGCTCGGCCATGAAACCCATTGGGTGACCTTGGGCAAGTCACACTCTCTCCGCCTCAAAGGAAGAAAAAGGCAAACCCCTCTGGACAAATCTAGCCAAGAAAACCCCATGATAAGGTCACCTTAGGGCAGCGGTTCTCAAATAGTGGGGTGGGGCCCCCAGGGGGGGCGCGAGGCTCCATAAAGGGGGGCCCGTTACGGCTGGAGAGAGGGAGATTGTCCCAGCACAGCCCCAGTAGCTCTATCCTGATTGGCCAAACCCGCCCATGTGATCGCGCGGGTGGGGGGGGCGAAATGTTTTCTTCTTTCCTAGGGGGGGCGTGACAGAAAATAATGGAGAAACACTGCCTTAGGGTCACCATAAGTTGGAAATGACTTGAAGGCACACAATAACAACAAACAACATATAAGGCTGTAAAAGTGCTCCACACTCTTGCAGAAGCCTACCTCATTGTTTCTTCTTGGTGTTCATGTAAAGGAAATGGGCTGACATGGGACCTTATCACACGCAGGGCTCAAAGCGGCAAGAAAGCGATATAAGAATCCATCCAGAACTATACCGGTAGAAGCCCCACAATACGGAAATGGCTATCAGACACAACTAGCATCATTGCGCAATTAACGAAAGTGCGATGAAGAGCCCCCCGGGAACCGTATTTGCTGTTCACACACAAGTGAGAAGATCCCGTACAGAACCCAGCAGGGATGTTCTTGCACATGCGCAGAAACAGGACAGCCGCGGCTGTCACTTGCCGCGGCTGTCAAACACACCCTTTCCCAAGCCGGCTGTCCCCCAAACCCCTTCCCAAGCCGGCACAGGGTCCGCGCTCCGAGGAGAAGTCCTCAGAGAGTGGACTTCTCCTTGGAGCGTGGACCCTGTGCCGGCTTGGGAAGGGGTGTGTGTGACAGCCGGCTGTCACACACACACACAGACCCCTTCCCAAGCCGGCACAGGGTCCGCGCTCCAAGGAGAAGTCCTCAGAGAGGCGACTCTCTGAGGATTTCTCCTCGGAGCCCAGGTCCTGCGCAGGCTTGGGAAGGGGTGTGTGTGTGTGTGTGACAGCCGGCTATCACTCCATGAGAAAACGTCCCCAGAGAGGAAAGCATACCCACATCTCCATTTGAGAGTTTGGGGTTTTTAGACTGTATTGACATAATTTTTAACTGTTGTAAGCCCCCCCCTCCCAATTATTTCAACAGAGGGGCGGGGTATAAATAAATATTATTAGTATTATTATTAGTATTATTATTATTAGGCTATTATGTTCTTGATTTGTAGTAACTCTAAAATAATTCAGTCATATAATTCCATACCTGATATAATCCATTGTAGGTTATTTACCCCCTAACTCTGAGCTTGCTGTAGAACAAAAGGAGTGAAAAAAGGTTATTGGTATCTCTATTCAAGACAAGTTGCTTTTAAAAAAATCTCATTTTAAATTACACAAATATAATCTCTATTATGCAATATCATCATAAACAGAAAGCATTTTGTTAAATTTCCTTTCCCACAAGTGTTCACTTGCAATTTTTGTTTTGTTTTTGTTTTTGTTTCCAATAGCGTGAACAACAGCCCAAGTTGCAATGTTGAGTTCCCACAGACCACTGAAAGTATGACAGATAAAATTGCTGCTTTGCAAATAAATGAAACAGTGATAATGCTACCTTTATACAGTTAAAGGTGTGAGTTTGTACCCACCTACCTAGGAGTAAGTCTCCTTAAATTCCTTTAAAAAAAAAGAAGTAGACCTGTATAGGATTGCTCTCAAAAGAGTTAAGTGCTATATGGGAAGGCTGGGCTGCAATCCTGTGCATGCACACTTGGGAACAAGCTTCACAGAGCACAGCAGACCTTTTCAAAAGCAGTGCCTCCATCATCAATCCAGTCAGACAATAGATCAACAAGCATTTCCCCATAGGAACCTCCATTTTCTGCACATCAGGCTACTGTAGTTGCTAGGAAACTGAAATCTCTTTATGCAACTATCATACATGTTTTTCTGCAAAGAATGGGATGGGTCATCAAGAGAATGTCAAATGCACTAGGATATGCCCACAACATCAATACTATCTAATGTATCTCCAGAGTGGCACAGAGTGGTACAAGTACAGGGGTTTTTTTATGTTGTTTTTTTTCAGTAGCCCAAGATGCCATGGCTGTGCCACTCTGAATGACCTGTCAGTTTGTATTTTGATCCTCCTTTTCCTCTGTACATTTTTAACAAGGCTTATTTTTTCCCCTGTGGAAGCATTGTGCTCATTTTCCAGCAGCCCAAAGCTGTCAAGAAAATCACACAAACAAAATCCACCATATAGCCTACCAGAAAGGGATTCCAATAGATGGTGGAATTCAAATTCCAATAGATTGTCCAATCTATTGACTAAGGACGTTATCACACGGGGAGTTGCGGGGAGAAAGTGGAAATAAACGGGACGAGCGGAAGACTTTAATTTACGGGATTTGTCCCGTTCCGCCTCGTCTGATAACTAAATTCGAATTTAAAAGGGGGTTAATTTGAACAAAAACCTGATCTTTTCAAATCCTCAAAAATCCCGAAAATGAAAAGATCAGGTTTTCGTTTGAATTAACCTCCTTTTAAATTCGAATTTAGTTATCAGACGAGGCGGAACGGGACAAATCCCGTAAATTAAAGACTTCCGCTCGTGCCCGTTTATTTCCACTTTCTCCCTGTGACTCCCCGTGTGATAACGTCCTAAGATTGCTGTGCTTGGAGCCACAAGCTATTTTTAAGGGGAGAGGGAAATATTATGGCATGGGCACTGGAGAGAAGGAACACAGAGGAGTCAAAGGAAGATAGGTTGATGAAGAAAGGGCAGTCTTGCAAGTGACTCTCACTTTCCAGAAAGGTGTAAGAAGAAGGCGTGTTGGTTATTGTGATAGATAAGCCAATTCTCTGTGTGCAAAGAGATCAGGTTCAGCTTTGGCATCTCCACTATAGAGCTGGAGAAGACTCCTGTCTACAACACTGGAAGAACAATTGCGGGCAACGCTCAGCAATTTGATTCTGACACACTCAACTTAGTGCCGTATATTCTTTTGTGTGTTTGTGTGTGTGAGATAAGGTTGAAATATTGCTAAAATATGAATGTTATAAGTAATCAATACCAACCTAGGGAAATTAAGGCTTAGAACTGAATCTTGTAGGAAATAGTTAAAGTTGATTTTAAAAAAGAAGCCTCTGACTGTAGATTGAACTGTGTATCTGTTCTGGGAGGAGGGAAAGGAGTGAATGCCTTCATTTTGTCTGCTAAAGATAACAGCCATGGTCAAACATAGAGGATACAGTTGAAAGGCTTTTGAGAAGAGATACCAATTAAACATGCCCCTTGGCAAGCAAATGGGAATGAAAGAATGTTGATAACAATATGTCTGAGACAAAATGACTTTTATAGCACATAGAATGCATGATCAAAAGACAGATGTTCAAATATTTAGTATCATAGATATATTTTGTTTGATTAGTGAGCTAATACAGAACTTTTTGTTGCTCAGATGAACTCTTTGTTTTTGATGTGTATAAAGTTTGGCTGTAATCTATTCTCGGGGCCCACTCTGCTTTTGAAAAGATTCAGAGAGTGGTGATTTTGCTAGCAAATAAAGCAATCTCTGCTTGACGCTTCTGGTTTTGGCTGTTTAATGGATAAGATGCTCAGCTACTGATTTTTGCCGTAACATGTGCGCCTACGAATATAATATTAAATGAATATTTTTTTAAGAGATCAAAATGTTGCAGTCCTGTGATAGAGAACTGTGTGGCTTACCAGAGATATCACAGATATCACAGACACTATTTGAGCAGCAGTAGGTTTCCAGATCTCAGCAACTGGGCCACCTTCTCTGGGCCTAAGGGCAAAGTGTATTTTGTGCTCAAATGTCCTGTAGGGGATCTGGAGAGCATTTCCACTACATTTGGAGGCCCTCTGGGCCCTCCAAGAATCAAAACATTAGCAAAACTTTTCAATCACGTTTTGCCTCCAGATACCTTCTGTGTGTCTTTCTATTTCTTAGCTTTCCCACAGCCTTAATTGTTCATATATAAGGAAGGAAAGATGAAGGAGAAAAACAGAAGAAAAGCACAGATGGGTGGCTGAACATTCTCTTAAGCTCTGTCCTTTGTCCATTTTCCACCCTCCGTTTTATTCATTCAGTCTTTTCCCAACCAAACCCTTCTGCTTCTGACTTCTGGTCACTTCTTGTTGTTAAAAAAAAAAAAAAAAAGGCCTCTTCCAGTAGTAAATGGCACAAAAAGGCCCAAAAATGTGAGGGAAATGCTCGTTGTGTCCCCCACAGGTCATTGGGGGCACAAAATGTGTGTGTTCTGTATTTGTTGGAATGAATGCGTTGGTAGTGCAGTTCTCCCAAGTTTCCTGGTAGCTAATGCAGACGCCTGTCCTCCCACAATTGTCCTCCCCTGGCCTCTTGAGGCGAGGCAAGGAAATCTAAGGCAAGAACACTACCCCGAAAAAAGATATCTTTTTTTAAATTTATATATATATATATATATCCTATATATATATATATATATATATATATATATATATATATTAAAAAAACTTTTTTGAGGGTAGTGTTCTATCTATCTCCTGTGTGCAGGCAGCTTACAGGCGGACGCTGTAAATTCTCAAAAAATCTCATTTCTTCCTCTCCCTCCTTTGTCTCATTGGTTAGATGTGTACTTCTTATTTAAATTACATTTTCTGAAGATAATTACTGAACTATTTTATTCAGGAAGTTTTCTTTAGGCATGCAATTATTAATATTTTGGCCTGTGGTCTTTAAAATGTATTTGTGATTTCCAGCCTATTGGTTTGGAAATGTGTTGATCATATGGCATATGAATGAGACAAATATTTTCAAAATATTTTCAGTGTAACATTCTTTTTCTCTCTAGCTCTTTTCAGCCAGCAGGAACTTCCAGGGAAATCAATAAAGAGCCCGTGCCCTAGCTGTGGGTCATGAATATAGAATGCTTGCACGGCATATATTTTCAGAATGTAATTTGGGGCAAACCAATACATTCAGTGGGCATTGGCAGAGCTGGGAAAATAAGCCAAGAGCAAGAATCTGATGATCCAATGTAGATTCATGTGGATGAAGCTGAAAATTAGTCATGAATATTTATTTAAATTTTTTCAAAGCAGCCTTTCCGTGCAAATATTTGATCAAATGGCTCAATCATTGGCTCAGAACCGTAATAGAAAAGGTATCTCAGATGAACCATTTTAACTATGCTACTCCTGCATACAATATGAATATATTAACCCTTTTTGTACTATAGCAGAATAAAGTGCTGCTGAAACGGATGATATTCAGTTGTGCCTTTCAACTTACATTTTAAAAAAAGATTATACACAACATTGTCATTGTTGTTGTTGTCATTGTTGTTGTTGTTGTTGTTGTGTGTCCTCAAGTTGATTCTGACTTATGGTGATCCTAAGTTAAACCTATCACTAGGTTTTCTTGGCAGTATTTGTTCAGAGGGTGCCTTTGCCTTCCTCTTGGGCTGAGAGAGGGTGACTTGCCCAAGGTCACCCAGTGGGTTTCCATGGCTGAGTGGGGATTTGAACCCTGGTCTCTAAAGTCCAACACCCAAACCACTACAGCATGTTGACTTTATACACAACATTACTTAATGCAAATAGATCTGGCACACTGCAGCTCTTATGTCTTCTTGGGAATGTCTTCCTGAGCCTGATTGATCAGCTGCTAGTCTCTCCCTGCCCCCAATCCCAAGAAATACTGAAAACAGCAGATTTCACATTCTGCTATGCAAAAAGTTCAGACAAAAAAGTTAATACTGTTGAACCTTCCAAACAGAATTGAAAGGTCCAAAAATGAACGAGGTTTGTTGTTAGCTGCCATCAAGTCAGTTTCTACATCAATGAGAGACCTCCCAACACCCTGGAAGCAATAGTCCTGCTAAAATCTTGTAAATCCACAGTGACCTTCATTGAGTCTATTCACCTGTCATGGGGCGTTCCTCTTTTGCTGCTGCTTTCCACCTTCCATGTGGATTGCATGTGGCCAAGCAACATCAGAGTGTGGTCAATATGCCAAATGTTATTAATGAGGAGGAACAGATAAGCTAGGATAGGCTGCAGCAGTTTGCTTTTTCCTGAGCCTACTGGGAAGGGCAAGATTCCTGTCCTCTTTGCTGAGTGAATTGAGTACAAACTATTTTTGCACTTTGCACTCAGTTTGCAGCAATGGAAGTAAGATGAGATTGGAGAGGGAAAGTGGGACAAAGGATTAATGAGGACTGTCCCTGCCAAATTGTATGTGTCAATGTACATGTCTCTGGGGTATAGCAGACATAGTATGTAGTCCAACTGGAGAGTATGTAACTGTTCACTATGCTGGCTGGTCCAATAATACATGTAGGGCTACAGGTTCCCCACACCTGGGAATAGAGAAGATGCAAATGTAATCCATATACAAACAGGCCAATATGTATATTTTACTCAGTAGCACCCGATTCTGAATGGAACCCCAAAAATAGTGTATCTCCCTCGCTCTGCTCCTCCATGCATTTGAAATATATGTGCTCTGGTGCACAGCCCCACCAAGGTTGCCCCCACAGAAAGACGGTCTTTGTTTTCAGTTGAGGTTGCCTTCCAATATCAAGGCACCTCATGCAGTGCACTGTCAGAGAAATTGGGCGATATGGATCCATGTTGTTGACACCCTGGAATGGGGGGAAGAAGCACATTCCCCATGGCAAACTAGGTTCTCTCTGCAAGGAAGCAGGTGCCACACAGAGCAGCTTAAAAGCAGCCATCTGGTGACAGATGTTTGCTTTGTATGCAGCCACTCTATAAGTGAGCAATTCAATGATGAGATTAACAAGTAAGTCCGTGTAGCAGGCCAGATCTTCTTTTTAGGATAAATCACTGAAATCAACCAGCGAGAGTTGTGGCAAATGCATTGCCTGACCTCAGCTAGTGCGTGTTAATGCATTTGGGAGATGTGAGTGCAAAGAAAAACTCCCTATGAATTTCAGTGGAAGTTTTGCTATAGGAGTTAAATTCAAATTGTTTCAGATGCAGAGTAACTTTTAATGAACTGGTTTCCACACAGAGTATGCAAAAGCTGGTGTCACATAGTGGCAGGTGCAACATCCCCAGTTCACAACTTGCCTTTCTCATGAACTAGGGCTGAAAATAACATTGCACCCGTGGTCTTTTTTCTCTCCATAGAGCGCATTTAGTGCACAGGAAGAAAACGAGACATTACAGCAAAGGGAGACAGAGGTCTGAAACTATGCTTGATTTTGTTTTGCACCTGCTTTGCAAAAGAGTGAAACTCTGTTAGAATCATAGAATCATAGAGTTGGAGGAGACCTCAAGGACCATGAAATCCAACCCCAATCTGCCATGCAGGAACTCACAATCAAAGCACTCCTGACCGATGGCCAACCAGCCCCTGTTTAAAAACCTCCAAAGAAGGAGACTCCATCACTCTCCAAGGGAGTGTATTCCACTGTCAAATAGCTTTTACTGTTAGGGAGTTCTTCAGGAGCAATGGATCCAAACTACAGGAAAAGCAATTTCACCTCATCATTAAAAGGAACTTCCTGACAGTGAGAGCTGTTTGAAAGTGGAACACACTCTCTCAGAGAATGGTGGAGTCTCCTTCTTTGGAGCTCTTTAAACAGGGGCTGGATGTCCATCTGTTGGAAATGCTTTGACTGTGTACTCCTGCATGGCAGGGGTTTGGACTGGATGGCCCTTGGGGTCTCTTCCAGTTCTATGATTCTATGATTCTCTAAATTACTTCAAATTACAATTTCATTCCTTTGGCGATTTTGTGGTTTCATTACTTTTATAGTCATGAGAGTGTGGCTTCACTAAATTGTGGAAGGGGGATTCAAAATTATTGAAGTGCTGGTTTCTACTGCCTGGTGCTCTGTGTGCATGTGAAAACGATGACAAGGCAGGTGGGGACAAGGTGTTTTGTGCCATGAGAGGATCTGATCCAAGCACTATCCATAATGCAAACATATCCCATTGGAAAGAACTATTATCCGAGTCAAAAGGTCAAGGCTGGCTCAGGATATTTATTTTTTATTTTTTATTTTATTTTTGCCCTACAGCTCTCAGAATCCCCCAGCCAGCATAGGGGGGTTGCAGACTGCCAGAAATAGTGTGAATTCAGTCCACTTTTAGGGTTAGGGTTAGAGTTAGGGAACCATGGGAACTGTATTTTATTGTGGCATCAGAGTTGTCTGACAGAAAAGGCTCAATGTCTCAGAAAAATAACAGTTCCCATGATTCCCTAGCACTAACCCTAACCCTAAAAGTGGACTGAATTCACACTATTTCTGGCAGTCTGCAACCCCCCATAGTTACTAGCCAAGTGAACACATGCAGTAGATTATCCATGATGTAAGAATCTTCATTTTATCAGAAGTTGGGATAAGTGGCATTTCCTCATCTGTAGAAAAATTGCTTTTATGATCAGAAGGGCACATGTAAGTTAATCATCCCCACGGCTCTGACTCTGTCGCCTTTGTTCCATCAACCGTTTGTATGTCATGAACCACTTTCCCCACCAGAAGAGCCGAACAAATCAATAAAGCACACCCAAGGGTGCAGAACTCCCCACGTGTCTGCAATTTAACAATGGAGAGAAATTCAATGGGGTCAGTAGTGTCACAAACACTCATCAGTCATGATGAGACTGTCTCTGGGCAGATAAGTAACTAGTGGGAGAGAGGGCTGTAAATCAGAATGACCCGATCTGCCTCCATCTGGCAATTCGGGGCATGCTAGCCTGATGGATTCCTGTACTCTTTGGATGCATTATGAGGGACCTTTATTTTCTTTCTTCTCTCTGCATAGAGCTGGGTGAGAAGACTGATTTATTTTTGGATAGGAACTTTCCAAAATTTGCAGTCACCTTCAGAAAATCAACAGAAATAGAGATTTTTAAAAAATGAAAATTTTAAGATCCATTAGCAGCAGCAAAGTAACCCCAATTGAGACCCAAGCTAATTCTGTCTTAGGTAAGACTGACTTTTCCCTGTTTCCTAGATTGCCACAACAGGGGAAACTTTAATAAGAGGCAGCTAATGGACTGGGACTGAACTCTTTTGGGGTTTATTTATTTTATTTATTTTCAAAGTACAGCACCCAAGGCAGTTTATAACAAACTGAAACTAAATAGCTTAAAATCTTATTAAAGTTTTTTTAAAACCCAAACTATTCTATTAAAAGAACAAACATGCCAAAAAAATGCAAAAGACTTGTTGTGTGTCAAGAAGAAAAATCAACCTTTTGGCTTTGGGAAGGCCTTAGGAGTCTCTGGATACTAATGGGAAATTTATCTTCCCAGTACATCAGACGTATCCACTGCTCTTTCCTGCACTCACCACTGAAGGTTGCTGACTAAAGTTCTCCTTTGCTCAATGAAGAAGCAAACCTGTGAAATGATTTTGGGTGGACTTCTCTAGAACTTTCTGTTCAATAGACATCCTGGGAATAAGTGTTGTTAGTACAAATGCTGAGTTCATGTATATTGCTGGGAGCACCACCATAGTGTGTGTGTGTGCGCGCACTTTCAAAGTTGCCTGTCGATCCTTTACATTTCACAGGGTTTTCTTAAGCAAGGAGATGGTTTGATCAGTTCCTTCCTCTGAAATATAGGACCTCATTGCATGGGGTAAAAAAGCCATCTTACCTTTCCTGAACTAATTCGGGCTGCATCTGGATATTATCATATGTAAACCGCTGCTGAATCCGCCAGCCAAATATAGTCCTGATGTTACCAAGGTCCCAACCGGCTCAGCTGGCCCTTTTTCGAAGTTGGGAGTTTAGCGACTTTAAAAAATGGCTATCGAAGCACTCCGGGGACCTGGGCTGCATCCGGGCTGGATTAGGCCGGCGGATTCGGCAGAGATTTACATATGATAATACCCGGATGTAGCCCGAATTAGAATTCAATTCGGGAAAGGTAAGCCAGCTTTTTTACCCCATGCAATAAGGTCCATAGCCTATAGCACCCTATAATATTTATATTACATTATATTACAACAACCAGAAAATATTAAACACAATCCTGAGATCATTCAATGAGAATATGCAGGCATTTTGATGCCCTGATTTCATAGTCATAAGGCCACTAGTAAAGTAGTGTTCTTTGGAGCCAGAGCAATGGATCTGGTTCACTAGCATCCATAGAATATTTTACACTTATTTATGGTAGCTGGAGGTCTAGTATCAAAGAAATGTGGCTTTCAGTTGTGTAGTTTGGTAACATTTTATCTTAAGGGACCTTCCCTCTTTGGACAGTAATGTATATGATGACTGCACTTGCTTGAGATAGTGGTAAGCGCAGCCCTGCTTCACCTGTAGGTCCCTCTTGCCCCTTCCACTGAGTGGAGTCCCAGGGATCTTCTCCAAAGTCCTGCCTTGGTGGCACCACTGTTCACTTTGAACCTGTGATAAGTCATTACAAGGAAAAGATGAGGGGGGATGATTAAGGATCAGGGGTACAACCCACAAACTCGCCAGACTGAGGGTCTGGGCTGCAGAACTGGGCCATGCCTTGGTCTATTTAGATTTTTCCTGACAATGATTTATGATCAGCTGTTACTCTGGTGACCTCGCTGAATTTCATTAGAAGCACTGGGGCTGATGCTAAATTTAGATTCAGCCAAAGTAATGAAAAGGAAGATTTCATCTGAAAATGCAAGAGGATTGGCAGGAAAAAGATGTTTAATTAAAATATATATATTCCAGAAAGAGGTCCCCCCTTCCTATCCCTGCTAGCAGATGAATAATATAGCAGCAAAGAAAATGTCTCCCATCCACAGAACAGGGCAGGACAGGTTGTGTTACAACACTAGTTTAGAAAATGGACACATATATATGAGTGATGGGTGGGGACCCCAATGCAAAAAAAAGGGCGGGATCAACAAGTCTGAATACAATTTACAGGATGTAAGTGCAACTTTTATTTCATTGTCTGATTTAAAATGTTAAATATCAGCGTAGACATATGTATTATCAAAATGGTGCAATAGACAGACAGATGGAATATTTCTGTGGGATGTTAAAAGAGTTCCAATAGTCTGGACCTCGCACATTCCTGAAGTGAGCTCAGTTCTTTCAATTTTCTCTGGTTGCTTATCCTTCCTTTGGATTTTCCTCCAGTTGTGTCGAATGGCTGGCTGACCCTCTCATGTAGATAGTAGAAATGAAGCAGTGAAGTTGAACGCAGATTGGGAGAGAACTACAACTTCCCCAATAATATTATAATGTTCTAACAATAGTAATAATAGGGGTTTGGAGGCTGTGAGGCTGTGTTCTAGAAGAATTTCTTCCTGACATTTCGCCTGCGTCTGTGGCTTGCATCTTCAGAGAATCGTAGTATGGAATAGTAATAATAACTGACTTCACAATTAGAGTATTTTTAATCTGTGTAGGGTGTCCTTTGCCTGGTTCAGAATGCAGAAAACAGTAGCTAGGGTGTTCAGTGGAGCATAAAGATTAGTAGGTCTCGTTCTAGTGCCATGATTCCACTTTAACTGCCACTGCAACATCCTAAGGAAACCTGGGGTTAGTAGTTTAGAGAGAGCTGTTTAGAATTCACACCCGGAGAGCTCCCCGAACTACAAGCTCCAGGATTCCATAGGATGCAGCCAGGACAATTCAGGTGGAATCATAGTACTTTAATTGTGTTTAGTTTTAAAATTAAAATGCATGGGCATCTGGGGAAGTAGATGAAATCTATGAAAACTTATGCTACAACTTATTTCACTCAGTTAGGACATTATCACATGAGCCCCGTTTTTTCCTCAATCGCAATTATTAAATAAAATGGAAACACCAGTTTGTGAGCAGCCATTATCACATGTCTTGTCAATAGCACAACTGGGGTTGTTTATGCCATCGCACTTTCCTCCCCACCTCCCTTGTCTATGCCCTACCCAGCATGACTTTGTCGGGAAGGGTCTTTTTTCTTTTTAATGCAATTCTGAATTTATGCTAATGTGATTTTTTTTTTTTAAAAAAAGGGGGGGGGGAATAGAAAAAACATACATGAAATCAGGCTACTTGGGAACAGTGAGGGGTAAGGGGGACAAGGAGAGGAGGAGACACTGATACCATGTGACTGGCAATATTGGAACTGCTGTGGCAGCGACTTTTCACACCTGAGGACTAAGGGGACTGCAGCAAGAATGGGAGTTTATTGATGGGTTTTCCCCATCAATGAAAAAGGATGCCCTAACAACACTTGACAGCAAAGAAGTGGTGACAAAGAAAATGTTGTGCAAGTAGTTTTGCCAAAGGAGATATTCTCTAACTTTAATAGCAGTTTTAAAGCTTTGTGTGATAATCTCAAAGATGCTACAAGATCTTTTTGCATACTGATATTCCAGAGTAATACAGTTATTGCTCTGAATTCTACACCCATCTGGTACACTGTGAGACTGAGAACAAATACATAATCTGTATGGAATTTTTGCATATTTGAGCCCATAGCAACTAGTCACCTGGAGCAAAAAGCAGCTTCAGTGGAGAGACTATTTGCACCAGAAAAATAGTACTGTGCCAAAAAGGGAAAATCCACCTCTCTCAAGCTGTAGCCCTGATCAGAATCAAAGAGCCCATGGTTGCTGGAGGTTTCTGTAGAGTCCCAGATGAAGGGGCTTTGCTCAACTGCTTTTCCCATTTAAAATTAGGGCTAAACTAGGCATGACATGAATTACACTTGTTTTAAAATGTTTAATAGTAGCAGCCCCTGGTGCAGTATTTGATTAGAACTGGGTAAATTGATCAGAATTTGTTAACTGTTTTATCAAATAGTTTTGTCTCTGCTGTTTTCGGGGGCACCTTGAAACAGCTGAAAATTCTTTAAAAATGATCCAAAGTGACCAAAATGTTACCTCCACCTCTGTAAAATGGTGGATGTGTTGTGGTCAGAAGGACCTGAAAACAACTCTCCCCCACCCCCTCGTCCCTCTGTGGCATAGATTATTGCTCTAGGACTTGAGAGATACAAGTACAAATCCCATTAAGCTGTAAAGCTTACTAGTTAGTTCAATATTCCTGACATCCACAACAGATCAAACAGGGTATATGGCAGTTGTGGGCAACTTTGGAAGTTCTAGGGGCCACATTTTAACCTTCAGGGCCCTCTGCAGCCTGAGGAAAGAAAGAAAGAAAGAAAGAAAGAAAGAAAGAAGCATGTCCATGTTTTGGGGTCTATAAGATTTTGTGAGGGTAGGGCCATACACCTCATTTCCATGCAAAGGTACTACTCTAGAAAGCCTCCAGGAATAGAAGTACTTTTTAAAAATCCCTCTTGAGTGCCATAGGAACAGCAAAAAGACTGTGGGGGCACAGAAAATGCACAAGGGGCTGGGTAGGTGGCCCATCAGCCATGCTTTGCCAACTCCAGTATATGCTGTTCACTGCAAGTCCAAAGGGAAACAGAATCTGGAAATCTTTGGTCTTCCAGAATTTAATGACTTCAGCTCCCAGAATCATTTACCCTTAGCTAAGTTGGCTGGAGTTTCTGGAAGATGAAGTCCAAAACATTGGGACAACTAAATGGTTGAGGAGCACTGATCTAGTTGGATCAACACGGATGAGGCAATGCACAGAAATGACAGGGAGGGGGCTTGAAATCTTGTGTAGGATCTCCCCTGAGACAGTATCACTGCAACACTCATACTTCCAGTTTATCACTGTGTGCCTAAATCATTCATGGAGAAAGCTGCCATCTGGTTGTAGCCTAATTTGCTTTGATGGAGGAATATGGAGCTAAGAAGGCAGGAAAAAGCAAGAGATTCACATTGCATGTTACTACGCCCAGATATAATTTACCTCCCAAGAATCCCTCAGAGATGCCATTTCCCATCTGCTCAGGCACTGGGAGCCAGAGGCGGCTGGAAGCATCTGCATATCACAGGGGACCCTAGCTGACAGACAGATAAACAGCAAACCCTCCGTTTGTTTCTCCATTTCCATCTGGTGAATCAGTCATGACCTTGTTGTCTGTTCTGCATGTAAAACATGCAGTGATCGTGCAAACAAATTTCCCTTTGTGTCTGCAGTAAAGCTCCTGTGTACAATGAGGAAAAGAGTCACATATGATACATGAGACAGCCATGTTATGAACACTGCAGAATCAATTCAGCCAGACAACATCAACTTTACCCATAAAATACCTAGTCCATGTTTGAGCCCTGTCTTAAAATGATCTGGCAAAATTGGACCACTCCTACATAACAACTTCTTCAGGCATTATCAGCCAGAAGTGTACTAAATGATCAAGCACTAAGAAATATGAAGACAGTAATTGTTGTTGAGCCCTTCCATGAAAAATAAAGGCTGCCTGCAATCTGTCCTATGCACTCCAACTTGGGAGGAAATTCTGGTGAGTGCTTGGGGGATGCATATAAGTACATATAGTACGTAAAATAATAATGGATGGGGAAAGTAATTTGTTTCGCCTCTGCTTCTACCTACATAGCAAGTACATTTCTATACCGCTTATAAGTGAACTAAGCACTCCCTCAGTGGTTTACAATATGTAAGCCAATTGCCCCCAACAAGCTGGGTACTCATTTTACCAACTTATGAAAGAGTGAAAGGCTGAGTGGACCTTGGAACCCTGGGGTCGAACTCACAACCTTGTGGTTGCAGTACAGGCATTTAACGACTGCACTACCAGGGCTCCAGCAAGGAGATAAAATTAATGACAACCTTCATGTTAATGGGTTTTTTTAGTGAAAGAAGTATAACTTAACAAAATGCAGAAGAACAAAATAAAACTTCCAAACAAAAATACATTAAACACTCACACGAGTGTAGATCTTCATCCCAAAGACATACATAAGAACCAGGTAGGTCTACATTAACTGTGTTTCTATTAATAAAAGATGCAAACCAGGATAAAGGGCTGGCCTGGGGGTGGAGTTGGGGCAGGGCAGCCACACACCGGCTGCCCTGATGCCACCCTAACTCCGTCCTGACACCATGCGCCTGTTCGTACAGCATGTAGCGTGCACACATGCTGTGCCAAAAAGGGCGTGAAAAAGCCACCGCTGTGGCTGAAAGGGTGGTCTTTTGCCGCCCCTAAAAGGAGCAGCATTTTGCTGCTCTTTTTGGAGGGGCAAAAGTGAGGATCAGGGCTGCGGCGTGCAGTTGCCACAACCCCGATCCGCTGCTCTATGCCACCTCTTTAAGCGGGTCTGCAAAGCCCCATATGGAAACCAACCAGTAATAAAGGAGTTATCATGGAGTTCATTTATTGAGTTGCATCCTTGTGTCAGGTTTTCCATGACAGCAAGAGACCTTCCTGTCAATGGTGACCCTCCCCCCAAAAAAAAACCCCACACGTACACATCTGCACACACATACCATACACCCCACAGTTCTGAGGTCCCTGAAGACTATAACATAAGGTTTTGTGGCCTATTAGTAAATTTTCTGAGAAGCAAATTTTCAACAGATTCACATCAACTACCCTCTGGAAATCTTTTCTCCCCAAGGAATCCTTTTAGCAATTCTGCAAACCCACTACAAACACAGACTGTGGTAAACTAGTGAATGTACACATGCAGCTACATGGCAAAATAGATTTAAGCCTGGATAGGCCAGTGTGATTTATATACCAGAGACTTAAAACAGCCAAATGCTCATCAATACTCAATAAAGAACCCCTGCTGCTTAATATCAGTTAAGCAGACTAGGCAAAACTTAAAACAGTGTATCCGTTTTGCATAATCATGCAGATGAACATGACTGTAAATTAGATGATGTACCTATCTATCTTATTGTTCATTAGGAAAGACAGGGCTGTTGAAGGCCACACGCACTGCAGGTTTACTGGAGCTTCTTTTGTAAAGTGTTATCAGATTTCTTTTGAAAGATTTTAATACAGTCTCAAAGAGTATCTCTTGCTAGTGATACTTGCTAACTATCTAACACTAACTAATTTATTGCTTTCACACATCAACACTAACTGACCACTATAAAGACCTGAAAGATCTGTATCACCTTATGCAGCCCTTTGAAAATTTTGGGCAAGAGTCATGACTATCATCTTTCTGAACTATATAAATATGCTTCATACTTGAGGCTTTAGTACCACTCTGTACTGCATCTGAAGAAGTAGGTTTATATCCACAAAAGCTCTTGTGAAAATAAATAACTCTTAAAAGTCTGCCACCTTTCCTTTTCTCTCCCCGCTTCTTTCTTCCATTTTTTACCGACAGTAAGAGTCCTTCTAGGGACTTGGTGGTTTAGTGGTTAAGACATCAATTCTGACAATCATAAGGTTTGAAGGGTGGCAGTTCAAGGCCCAAAATTAAGATGAGGTGAACTCCCGTCACTAGTCCCAGCTTCTGCCAACCTAGCAGTTTGAAAGCATGCAAATGCAAGTAGATAAATAGGTATCACTTCAGTGGGAAGGTAACAGCGTTCTGTGCAGTCATGTAGGCCACATGACCATGGAGTCATCTTTGACAACACAGGCTTTTCTGCTTAGTAATGGAAATGAGCACCACCACCACCCCACAGTCAGACATTCATGTCAAGGGGAAACCTATACCTTTAGCTTTACCTTTAAGAGTCCTTCTGGGGCGCTGAGTAGACGGGGGGGGGCTTCCACTGTCTGCACAGCCCATTCACAGAACAGACCAAACACCCACAGGCAGTGCGCACCCCCTCCCAATGTGAAAACAGACCCAGCAAAATGGAGTGATTGGAGCACCAAGCCACACCAAGTCATTATTTTATTGTTTTTTGTGGGGGGTTTGGGCTGTGTGACCATGTTCTAGAAGAGTTTCTTTCTGACGTTTCACCAGCATTTCTCTGAAGATGTCAGCCACAGATGCTGGTGAAACATCAGAAAGAAATTCGTCTAGAACATGGCCACACAGCCTAAAAAACCCATAAAAAACTATGGAGGCTGGCCATGAAAGCCTACGACTTCACATTGTTTTATTGTTCACATCCAGGCCGCCACAGCCATCCTAGGTGGCGCAGTCACATCTGCCATCATGCTGCCACTGCCAAACCACCAAGGACTGTTGGGAGTAATTCAGCATGCATATCTGGGTGGAAGAACAATGGTGGTGCCATTTCTGAATGCCCTCCACCCTCTTCCACAGAATAGCGGTTGAGGTCCATGAAGAGGTGAAGAAGGTGGACACCATCATGAGGAAAACCATCCCAATGGAGAAGAGGGTCACAATTGCCATCTAGATGCTTACCCACCACAGCAGCTACTGCCAAAGTGCCCAGCAGTTCGAGGTTGGCAGCGTCACCATGGGATAAGTGTTCATGGAAGGCATCCTGGCCATAGAAAGGCAACTACTGTTATGCACTGTGTACCTTGAGAATGCCTGTGAAGTAGACAGTGGCACACACACCCCATCCCTTGCAGTGTGCTCATGTTGTAGTGTACTCATAGCATGCCTGACCACTGCACACATGCATCCTCTGTCATGGGCCCTGATTCAAACTTGGCCTGAGAGGGCCCAGATTAGATAGGGGCAAAGTGAGCTGAGCCCCCTTAGGTTCATGGGAGGTCATGCAGGGGTCCCAGCACAGGAGGGCACTCACTAGTCAGTCTACTGGGGCAACCAGGAGGTCCATATCTTCTTGGACAGCCTCATGGACAATGCTGCTGCTTGGTAAGTGATGAGAATCAGCAATCATCCAAAGCAAGGGCTCTTCATGGTTTCCTGTGCCGTGTATTGCACGTCCCCCATACATTGTCAGCTGCCTCCACAGTGCTCCAGAAAACCTCCTCCCTCTTTTTTCACAATGTATGGATGCTACGACCATCCTGATATGCATAAGTAAGGGGTGCAGACAGTGTAGCTGGGCACTCATGTGCCCAGTGGGTGGGCAGAGAACAGAAAAAACCCTATGGAGAGTAATGGCTGTGTCGAAAATGAAAAGTGAAAGAGCTTTGGCTGATGTTGGAATATCCAACTGGGAAAGTGTCTATGGACGTTATCACACAGGGTCTAAAGCAGTCCCATCCCCATCGCATCCCTGTCCCATTGCGCTTCCTTTTCCCCTGTGTTCACACAACGTCGCAGAGAAACCCCGCCCATCCCCGTTGCATCCCCGTCCCATTGCGCTTCCTTTCCCCGTGTCTTCACATGACGTCGCACCAATCCCTGTCGCATCCCCGTCGCATCCCCGTCCCATTGCGGCATCACCCGGCATCATCCCCGTTCTTTTGAATGCCGGTTTCTTTGGGAATTACATTTTGCCGCAACCAGAATGATACCGGAATGATGCTGCTTTCTGTATGCCGGTAAGTTCTGGATTGAAAAGGAACCGCAATGGGACGGGGATGCGATGGGGATGGGACTGCTTTAGGCCCCGTGTGATAACGTCCAGTGTCTAATGGTGTTGCTGTAAGATAGAGGCAAGGATAATACAGTTATTTTTAAAGATTCCCAGCTATGCCACTTAACGAAGCTGCTAAATTATGGGCCTTGCAACTCTTACTTTACTGCAGACTTGCACAACTTCGTAGTAAGAAGGGGCCAAAATTAAAATAGGTTAATTTCTTCGGGCCACAGATAGGTCTTAATTAAATATCAATTATTCAAATAATTAATAATATTAATTATTATTAATATTAATTCCATTCTCCTCCTCCTCCTCCTCTGCCTGGCCCTTTCCTCAAGAGAAATCTGAGCAGCAGAGGAGCGTTGCGAGTTCACCCATCCTCATCCTCCACCCTGTCTTCTCCTCAGGAGAAAGTTAAGCAGTGGAGGAGCCTTGTAGGGCAAGTATTTGCCCGTTGTCCTCCTCCTCCACCACCTGGCCTCCTCCTCAGGAGAAAGCCAGATGGTGAAGCAGCCTTGCTTGGCAAGCATTTGTCCATCCTCCTCCTCTGCTGCCTGGCCTTCACCTCAGGAGAAGGCCGAGCAGCGGAGGGGCCTTGAAATCATTCCACATCCTCACAGACCACCTGAAATCCTTGGGCGGGCCGCAAGTGGCCCCCGGGCCTTATGTTGTACAGGCCTGCTTTACTGAAACAGTGTACCAATATAATTAATGGCTAAAAGTAGCTTGCAGAGAATGTAACTTAACCACAGCGAATAAGTAATCTAGTTGCTTGTTGTCAGCAAGGACAGGTTAGTCAAAAACAGGATACAGATGGGAAGCAAACACAGAATTGAACCTTAAGTTACCTAAAGTTATCAAGAAAAAACATGCAGTAGGTGGACTAGAAATGATGCAAGGATAAGCAGGGCCAAGCAAGCTGATTGGTCCACCTGCATATGCTATGAGTTAAGCTACACTTTAAAAGTGCCTACAAAATGCTGATCTGGGTCCCCGAACCATCGGGACCCACCTGGCTAGGTGTCTTTGTTTTTTCTTTGTCCTGCCTTTGTTTTGTCTTCCATCTGATAATAAATGTTGAGCTTCAAACCCAGAAATGGTTGTCTGGACTTCATTCTGTCCCTCTTTGGTAAATGTGGGCTAGGACAGAGTTCTACACTGCAGTCCTGTTCTCTTATCTGTTGGAAATAACACCCTTTGAACACAGGAAGATTTACCTCTGAGTAAACAGGTGTGTGACTTCAAGTCCCCTGTCAACTTATGTTGTTATTGTGTGCCTTCAAGTTTGTTTTGGACATATGGTAATCCTAAAGCAGTGGTCCTCAAACTATGGTTCGCAGGTCGGACCCGGCCCGCTGAGGCCTTTTATCTGGCCCATGATCCACCTGGTTTTGTTTTGTTTTGTTTTTGCCGCCGCGGTCCGCCTGGGGTCTTTTTTTTTTTTTGCCGCCACTTTCCTTTCCTGCCGCCATTTTCCCTCTTCTCCCCTTCTCCCTGCCTCTCCCCTTCTCCCTCGTGTGCTACTGCAAGGGTCCCCCCTTTTGCGGGTGGAAAAACGGCATTTAAACCGAAGTCAGGTCTCTTTCCTGGGCTGCCCGAAGGCAGGGACAACCCAGAAGAGAGCTTTGACTTTGGTTTAAAGGGGATCGATCCTTGGCTTTTCCACCCCCAAAAGGAGAGGGCAGAACCTGCCCAACATGGACCGAACCAGTGACCTGATGGATGCCTTTGTGGGGGTCTGGTGGGGCTTCTGGGGGGGATGTCGGGCTCTTGAGGGCCTCTGGCATTGTTCTCTGCCTTCCAGTCCTTTCCCATAATTGGGTAACCTTGGCCAAGTCACACTATCTCAGCCTCAGGGGATGGCAGAGGGAAAGCCCCTCTGAAGCGTCTTGCCAATAAACCCCCCCCCCTTTCCTAGAATTGGGTAACTTTGGCCAAGTCACACTCTCTCAGCCTCAAAGGATAGGATTTTTTATTTTTTTATTTATTATATTTTTTACTCTGGCACTCCAATATTCGGAGGGATAGTGAACTGGCCCCTGGCTCAAAAAGTTTGAGGACCCCTGCCCTAAGGCAACCCAACCATACTGGGTCTCCAAAAACATTCATGGGGTCTTCTTAGGGAAGGAATACTCAGAGGTGGTTTGCCATTGCCTTCTTCTGAAATGCAGCCTACAGCACCTGCTATTCCTTGGAGGTTCTCTGTACAAGTATAAACTAGGCCTGACCACTCTCAGCTTCCTAGATGAGGTGAGATCTGATTCCTTTGGGGCATTAAAGCTATAATTAGCTTACAGTGCTTTAGCTTTTCAAAGACAGTAGCCTACTCTATCAGACAGTCTGCCTTTGTGGATCACCATTACATGGTGAGAACATTTTAAATACAGCTCCTGAATAGTGTATTGTATGCATGTCTTATAGCAGTTGTAATCCTTAACCTTTTACTGGTGTATTGTTCCCTCTTGTCCCTATTGGCCCTGCTCTCATGAGACTGAAGTAGAGCTACACATCCCAGTTTTCTTCTCTCTTTTTTCCTTTCCTTTCCTTTCCTTTCCTTTCCTTTCCTTCCTTCCTTCCTTCCTTCCTTTTTTTTTTTTTTTTTTTTTGAGATAGGCTTAGCTATTTTTTGTATTCAGTGTAGCTACACTTTCCTTTGAGTACTGCTACTTTAGTCAGGAAATGGGAAATTTACAAAAAGAAGGATGAAAACAACTTTCAAAATTATTATGCTGTAAGTGCTTTAAGGTTTAGCAATAAAGTGAACTTGAACTCTTCCTTCTGATGGAAGCTATCACTACAATATTTTCTGTGGAAGCATTTATTACAAGGCACTAGGCTCCATTTGTTTTGGACTTCAGCTGCCAGGAGCCCTAGCCAACTTGGCCAATAGTCAAGAATTATGGGTGTTGAAATCCATATCATTTAGATGACCAAAGGTTGAAAACAACTGTGCTAGAGCATATGGTGACCAAGAAGCTTCATGCATTCTTGGAGGAAATAGATTGTCGGTGAGAGGGTAATAGATTGTTAAAATATATATGCTATAACTAATCAATAATAGTAAGGAATAGTTAAAGGCTTGGAGCTGATTTCTAAGAGAGCATCTGACCGAAGTTTGAACTGTGTAATTATTTTGGGTGAAGGAAAGGTGAAATGGATATGGGAGGAGGGAAAAAGGAGTGATTTCATCCTGTCTACCCAGAGTGTTGATAAGGTTCAAGAGATAATGAGAATGTAGGGGATGCAGCAGAAAAGCTCTTTGATACATGTCCTTGGTAAAAGAAGGAGTGAAAGAATGTCCTGAGCAAGAGAAAAGGAGTGAGAGGATGCTGACATGCCTAGGTCAAGTCAACCTTCATAGTATGTAGGGAGTATAATTAAAAAAGTACAGAGGTTCAAGTCACAGGCGTCACTTGTCTGGAAAATGTGTTGATTATGGAATTTTTTGTAACTCTTAACATGTATAAAAGTTTCATCCTAGACGGGGCTCGGGACCACTCTTTCTGAAGCGATTCAGGGGTGGTTCAATCTCTATTGCTAGCAATAAAGGCAATCTGTTCAATGAGAGCATCTAGTCTGCTGTCTATGCTTTATGAGAAATTATTATAACTGATTTTTGACCATAACATCGGGACCAGGGGCCGGCAACCTACGGCCCACAGGCCGGTTGCGGCCCAGGTCCCGGTATTTATCGGCCTAGGCAGACCCTGCCGCCACCGCTGCCGCCACGCGTTTTGGCCGCCATGCGGCCGCGTGTGCCGCAACCGCCATTTTGATTTCCAAAATGGCAGCCATGACACGTTTGCGCATGCGCAGGAGTACTGTGCATGCGCAAATGAGCCGCGGCCGCCATTTTGGAAAACAAAATGGCGGCCGCAACTCATTTGCGCAAGTGCAGTACTCCTGTGCATGTGCAAATGCGTCACAGCCGCCATTTTGGAAATCAATAGTAGTATCCCATTTCCCCCCCACATTTAGGACTCAAAGCAGCTTACAGTCGAAAAACACAGTATAATTAAAAACTTACAAAAATGACAGTTTAAAAGCAATTAAACTGCTACAATATTAAAACAGATCATTTGTTTAAAAACAGAATATGATTAAAAAGATAAAAGCACTTAAAAACCATACACTTTAAAATAATACAACACCCCCAGGATGTTCTTCAAAAACTTTCTCTTTTAAATACCTGTCTGAATATGAAGGTCTTAGACTGCCAGTGATAACAAAGAGGGGGCCATTCTGGCCTCCCTAGGAAGGGAGTTCCAGAGTCTAGAGCAGGGACAGGCAACCTTTTTGAGACCTGGGCCGGTCTCCCGTCGCCCAGGTCTTGGCTGGGCCGCGGGGGGGGGGGGGGAAATGGCAGCGCGCGCTCTCACACGTGCGCCCACACCCTCCTCCTCTGTGCGTGCTCCCCCTGTGCACGTGGCTGCTGCGGCCGCTGCCGCAGCCGCCACCATAGCGCACATGGCTGCAGCCGCCACGGCACGTGTTGCGACCGCCATTTTAGAAGTCCAAATCGCGGCTGTGACGTGTTTGCGCATGCGCAAGAGTACTGCGCATGCGCAAACGCGTCGCGACTGCCATTTTGACTTCCAAAATGGCGGCCGCAGCAAGCGCAGCCGAAAATGCGCCCTGGCAGCAGCGCATGGCAGCGGCGATGGCGGCAACCTACAGCCTGGCCCGGTAAGTCCGGGGCCCGGGGCCTTAACCGGCCCCTGGGCCGTAGGTTGCCTGTCCCTGGTCTAGAGGCAGCCATGGAAAAGACCTTCTCTCATGCCCCACCAACTGTGCTTATGATATTGGTGGGACTGAGAGAAGAGCCTCTCCTGCTGAGGATCTCAGAGCCCAGACTGGTTCATACAAGGAGATACAGTCTGCCAAATAGCCTGGACCTGAGCAATAGAGGGCTTTATAGGTCATAACCAGCACTTTGAATTGTGGCTGGAAACAAACTGGCAGCCATGAAGCTGTTTCAACAGGGGCATTGTGTGGTCTCTGTAACCTGCTCCGGTTAACAGCCTGGCTGCAGCTCTTTGGACCAGCTTAAGTTTCTGAACAATCTTCAGAGGCAGCCCCAAGTAGAGCATGTTACAATAGCCAACAAGATCTAACTAGGCATGTACAACTGAAGCCAGATCCAGTATCTCAAAGAATGGACGCAGTTGACGCACAATTTTTAAATGTGCAAAAGTACTCCTGATCACTGCAGATCCATGGGCCTCCAGGTTCAAAGCTGAGTCCATGAGCCCCCCAAACTGTGAACCTGCATCTTCAGGGGGAGTGTAACCTGATCTAATACAGGCTGTATCCCTATTCCCTGATCTGCCTTGATCAGGAGCACCTCTCTATTGTCTGGATTACATTTTAGCTTGTTTGTCCTCATCCACTTTCATTATTGATGACAGGCAGTGGTTTAGGACCAGGACAGCCTCCTTGGAATGAGGTGGAAGGGAGTAGTAGAATTGAGTGTCATCTGCATAATGATGACACCTCACCCCAAAACTCTGGACAATCTCTCCCAGCAGTTTCATGTTCATGTTGAACAGCACAGGGGACCATAACACCCTTAATTGCTCTGACTGATTAACTACTCTAGAGGAAAGACAGGTGGAGTCCTACTCTACTGATCTTCCTGAATCTCTCAGTGGCTTTTGGAATAAGAGGCATTGTATCACAGTAGTTTCATTCCTATCTGCAGAGGCAGTTCTAGAGAGTAGCACTGGATGATTCCTTTTCAGCCCCATGGTCATGAAGCTGTGGGGTGTTTCAGGTTTCCATCTTGTTCCCCATGCTCTTTAATATCTATATGAAACCACTGATTGAGATCATTAGGAATTCTGAGGTGGAGTACCACTGGTATGCCAATGGCATGCTTTCATAAAATCAGCTGAGGCCACGCAGCTGCATGTCATCGGCAGTGTCCAGATGCTATAATGACTAGATGAGGGCCAATAAACTGAAGCTGAATCCCAGTAAAATATAAGCTATGTGGATTGGTGGTACTTAGGTTAGAAAACTGGGTGAATAACCTTCCCTGGATAGGGTTGACCTCCCCCTGAAGGTCGAAGCACATAGCTTGGGAGTACTGTTTGATCTATCTTTGTTACCAGAGGCCTAGGTGGATTGTGGCCTGGAGTTCATAGGATCATCTTTGGGCGTTTTCACACGGGCTTTTGGAGGACGCTAGCCAGCCTCCGTCCGGCCTCCGTCCAGCCCCACTCCGGCAAAATGTCAAATGTTTCATACGACGTCGCAGCAAGCCCTGCCCCTTCCGGTGCCATCCCCAGCGCTAGCCAGCGTCAGTCCGGGGCTTGCTGCGTGTGTTCACATGACGTCGCAGCAAGCCCCGCCCCCTTTAGCTCTAACTCCGGCATCAGCGCCGGAGTTGTAATTCCTTTTTTTAAAAGGAATTAGGTCGCTGCCGCCGGAGCCATTCCGGAGTGAGTGGAAGGCTCCGTTCCAGAATGGCTCCAGGCGGATTTGGACGTTTGTGTATGAAAACGTCCTTTGACTATTCTACCAGCTATGCCTTTGCCTGGACAGGGATTTCAATAGTTCATGCACTGGTAACCTCCCAATTAGACTACTGTCATGTAATGAGCTCTACAGTAGGCTATCTTTGGGGATAACAGAAGTTGCACCTGGTGGAAAATGCAAAATCTAGACTGTTAACTAAAAAAACATATAGATATGGTATAAGACCCATTTAAAGAGAATTACACTGCTGCCAAAACAGCTTGGCATCTTTCAGGCGTAGCTGTGTTGGGCATTTAGCAAATTAAAACAAAAAAATCCACCAGTGATACCTTTATTGGCCAACCAAAATGCACAATGTACTTTTTGCAAGCTTTTGAAGCTCCTGGACTTTGCAAATCTCCCTATAGCCACAGGGCCAGAAGGAGGAGGAGCCTTCCTACAAAAGATATCCTCCTCACCGTATACCATCTTAACTAAAGACTGAAACAACATGTAGGCATCTGACTAACATCTCCAATTGTTTTTCTCCTGTTTGGTTTGTAACATCGTGCCCGATGAACAAGCCCATAGAGCTTTGAAAGCTTGCAACAAGTATATTGTGCATTTTGGTTGGCCAATAAAGGTATCAATGATGGATTTTTAGCTTGGAATCTTGATATTTGAAGAAGTGTCTGTCCAAAAGATCTGTTAGAGGGCCTCTCCTTTGCTCTCCACCAGTGGAAGCAGTACAGTTGAGTTAACTGCATGAGAACTACTTTTGTATTTTGAACTCAGTTTGCAGCAATTGAAGTGAGCTGAGAAATAAGGGGAGGAATGGGGGAAGGAATAGAAACTGGGACCATTTAAAAGCAGCCAAAAAAAAGTGGGACAACAGAGTATTTATTATCTGGGAGTGTCTCTACCAAATTGGAACTGTTGTTCAAATATTTTTTTATTATTATTTTAAATCTTGAATGGTCCTCAATTGTTTAAATTGACTCCACTTTTCCACAACACTGAAATCCCACAATATCAGGTGGGATAAAAATATTTTAATAAATAAAAGAAAGAAATACTGATGTCAATAGGAAGAGGATTGTCAGACAAGAAGAAAAAACTTTGTGGAGAGGTGGAAAAAGGAAGGAAAAAAGAAAGGAAAAAACACTTTAAGCCATCATGTGTGTATCAAGCCCAAAAAAAAATATTGATAAAAGTAGGAGTTCACAGTAAACTAATACAAATCAAAGCTTGACTGGAATAGAATTTCAGCTTTGCAGAATTACTGTATTTTCCGGCATATAAGATGACTTTTAACCCTGGAAAAGGGTCTCAAAAGTCGGGGGTCGTCTTATACGCCAGGTAGAGGAGGAGGAGAATGGAGAGGAGAGAAGAAGGGACTCAAGGCAGAGGAGGAGGAGGGTGAGAACGGGGGGGGGGGGGGGGGGAGAAGAAGAAGGAAGCTACCTCTAATATTGTTGTTGTTGTTGTATGCCTTTGAGTCGTTTCCGACTTACAGCAACCCTAAGGCGGCCGTATCATGGTGTTTACTTGGCAAGGTTTCTTCAGAGGGGAGTTTGCCATTGCCTTCTCCTGAGGCTGAGAGAGTGTGACTTGCCCAAGGTCACCCAGTGGGTTTCATGGTCAAGCGGGGACTCGAACCCTGGCCTCCAGAGTCATACTCCGATACTCAGACAGGGTGACCAAATGTATTCAATGCAAAGGAGAACAAGTCACTACAAAAAATGCAGGACATACAAGAAAAAATGTAGAGAAAGCTAAAAACTCTAATATAAATGTAAATCCATGCTTCTTAGCCATGCTCAAAATGGAGGACGTTTTGGAATTGCTCCTGGAGAGAGAGTTGACATGGAGGGCATGTCCTGGAAAAGAGAAGGCTAAGTAGCCCATTGAACTACAAATCCAAGAGCTCTCATAATATGGAGCCATGGCAGTTAAAGTGGTGTCAAACTGCATCAGTTCTACACTGTGGATGCAGCCTGAATGTGCACTGCAGAAATAATACAGTTTGACACCACTTTAACTGCTATGGCTCCATCCTATGGACTCCTAGGATCTGTAGTTTGCTTTGTGGTACCAGAGCTCTCTGACAGAAAAGGCTAAATATCTCACAAAACTGCAAATCCCAGAATTCCATAGCCTTGAGCCAGGGCAGTTAAAGCGGTGTCAAACTGCTTTAATAAATTTCTGCAATGCGGACACAGCCAAATTTGATGTGTTGCATGGGCATGGCTTCGTTAACAAATAATTCTGCACAATGAGAGAGAAAGAGAGAATACCCTTGAAGATTTATCTAAAGAAGAACCAAGTTTCTTAACTTGGAGGTTATATGTGTATGTTGTGTGCCTTCAAATTTTCCTGACTTATGGTGATCATGGGGTTTTCTTGGCAAGATTCACTCAGAGGAGGTTTGCCATTGCCTTCCCCTGAGGCTGAGAGTGTGTGACTTGTCCAAGTTCACCCAGTGGGTTTCATGGCAGAGTGGGGAATCAAACCCAGGTCTCCAGAGTGGTACTCCAACATTACACCATGCTGCCTCCTATTCCCAGGTACTACCCATGAAACAACTGCAGACCTTTTTGTTGTTCTTGTGTGTCTTCAAGTCCTTTCCGACTTATGGCAACCCTAAGGCAATCTTATCATGGGGTTTTCTTGGCATGTTTCTTCAAATGGGGGTTGCCATTACCATCCTCTGAGGCTGAGAGTGTGTGACATGCCCAGGGTCATTTACTTGGCCACAAATTCTACATACTCCAGAATGCATCACTTAGTATATTGGCAGTCCTTCCCCCCAACACTTTCTCATTTCCCCCTAACCATTTCATAGCTGGGAGATGGAAATAATTTTTAAAGCAGCATTTAAATCTGGACTATTTTTTAAAAAGTAAGGTCCAAAACACACTGCAGAAATAAATGCTAGGGAACATGGGAGCTGTAGTTTGTTGTGTTTATTAGTGACAGTTTTCCTGCTAAGTACCTGCATGTCATAAGCATTTGAATTAAAATTACATACCATACAGAAATCAAATCTGATGTTTTGTTTTGTTTTGTTTTTTATTTGGTGTGCGTTGGAAGAGGAGTTGTCTTATATGGCGAGTATATCCCAAACTCTATATTTTAACTGGAAAATTTGGGGGTTGTCTTATACGCCCAGTCGTCTTATACGCCGGAAAATACGGTAGGTGGTAACCCTGCTTTTGGCTTGCTTCACGCTGTATTTTTGAGGCTCTTTTGCCTTGGGCCATGAATCCTGAACATAATTTGGTAAAGTAAATTTGGGGCAAAAAAGATGTCATCAGCAGGCTCTACTCTCAGTGGCTTAAGCCTCCAGAGAAGGCTGAGAAGCACCACTAAGATGGCAGCAGGCATGGGCATTGCACACATCCAGGCAGAGGATAAAACAAGGCCCAAGGAATTTAATCTGTTCTTCCAGCAGTTCTACAAATACCCTCTATCAGGATGGCCCCATGCTTCTTCGCTGTCTGAGGCTCACTTGCTTTAAAAAGATGCCTTGAAGGGCTAGGCGCTTTGCATTCAAGCAACAATGCCTTGAAAAGGCTATCTGTCTGCAGCAGTGCTTGGTGATCTGTCAAGAGCGGAGAGGCATAGCTTTCTGTGTTACAATCAAGATCAAGCTAACCCAGCTGGCGAGCATCAGTTCAGCTATGGCCTAGGCCTCATACATGGCTTTGTGCTGATAACAGGTTTGATCTTTATGCTTGTGTTTCCAGCTTCCACCTCCTGATGGGGAGACACTGCTGTGCCCATAAGGGCAAAGGTGGTCTCAAAGTTAAGCTGCCCCAAGAGAGGGTTGCCTGCCTGCAAATTTCCTGTCGCTCTGAGCAGAAAACTTTCTCACCTCAGAGACCACAGACAGAGATAACAAGAGAATAAACATAGAAGAAAAGAAAAGAAAAGAAAGAGAGAGAAGCAGGCAGGCACAGGAAGTGGAAGGCTATTTATTGAAACAAAAGCAGTTATTTCTGTCAGGCAGGGCATAGCTTTATATAACAACCACATCAGTATTATTGCTCAGCATGGCTCCTTTGCAGATATGATGTGCCAGATACAGAGCTGAGGTAACCATGACGTGGAATGGTTTTAGATCACTAGCACCTGCTAAGTGGAAGGTACCTTGCCAATTCTGGAGGGGCTTTGTCATTTTGCATAAAATAAAATGTGGGTCTATTATATTGTAATACTTTCATTAACCATGCTTCCCTGGTTAGACATTCAAACAGTTGCAGCATGATGCTTCTGGATGCTTTATGGAGAAGCTTAGACATTAGAATATGGTTGAGCAGACATCAGTATAGTAAGGTAGTTGTTGTTGTTGTTTAAAAAACAACAACAATGTGTATGTTATGGATGGTATTAAATCTTAATTATTACTATTACCCCTAACCACTTAACACATGCATGAAATACATAAACCAGACTCTACAATCTTGCTATTTCTTAGTTCCCTCACCTCTCTTTCTGGTGCAACATATCTGGGATAGGGAGAAAAATGCTAGGTTGAGGAATAGACCTTCAACCCCTCCCACAGTAGCTATCATATCATAGATTGTTTTTTTTTCTTTTTGTGCAACCTCCAACCCTCCAGATGTGTTGAATTACAATAGGGGTAGGCAACCTTTCCCCTTTAAGGGCCGAGGGACTTCAGCTCCCAGAAGCCTCAGCCATGTTGGCCAATAGTCCCATGTTGACCAATAGCTCCTGGGATTCTGGGAGCTGAAGTCCCTCGGCCCTTAAAGGGGAAAGGTTGCCTACCCCTGAATTACAACCACCAGCATCCCCAGCCCAACTTGTATGCAGAAAATATAAGAACAATAAGAACAAGTTTAGACTCAGAAGAAGAAGGAGTGAAGATAGGAGGAAGGAACATCAGCAACCTAAGATGTGCAGATGACACATAACACCATTGGAAAACATCATAGACTTGGATCAATCACTAAGGAAAATTAAAGAAGAAAGTGGAAGGACAGGCTTAATACTGAACATAGAGAAAACAAAAATAATGATCATGGAAGTACTACATGAATTCAACCAAGACAATGAGGAAATTAAAATAATTAAAGAGTTCCTGTACCTTGGATCAAACATTGATCAGAAAGGAGACTGAAGTCAAGAAATAAGAAGAAGACTAAGCAATGAAAGAACTAGACAAGGTCTTAAATAGTAAAAATGTACAACTGAACACTAAAGTCAGACTCATGCAAGCCATTGTATTCCCCATCACCATATACAGATATGAGAGCTGGACAGTGAAGAAAGTGGATAAGAAGAAAATCAATTCATTTGAAATGTGGTGCTGGTGAAGAGTGCTGAGGGTACTGTGGACAGCCAAAAAGACAAACAAATGGGTCCTCAAAGAGATCAAGCCAGAAATCTCCTTGGATGTCAAGATGATCAAATTGAGGCTGTTGTACTTTGGCCACATCATTTGTTGTTAACTGCCCTCAAGTCAATCTCGACTCATGGTGACCCTATGGATGAGACATCTCCAAGACCCTCTGTCCTCCACTCCTCTGCTTAATTCCTGCAACCCCCATACCCTTAATAGGGTCCATCCTTCCTCTCTTCCTACTTCCCTCCACCTTCCCCAGCATTGTTGTTTTTTCCAAAGAGTCCTCCCTTCTCATGATGTGTCCGAAGTACAACAGCCTCAGTTTGGTCATCTTGGCTTCCAGGGAGGTTTCTGGCTTGATCTGTTCTAGGACCCTTTTGGCTGTCCATGGGATCCTCAGCACACTTCTCCAGCACCACATCTCAAAGAAATTTATTTTCTTCCTATCATCTTTCTTGACTGTCCAGCTCTCACATCCATACATGGAAATAGGGAATACAGTGGCTTGTATGATTCTAACTTTTGTGCTGAGTTGTATATCTTTCATTTTAGAATCTTTTCTAGTTCTTTCATGGCTGCCCTCCCCATTCTTAATCTTCTTCTGATTTCCTGACTGCAGTCCCCATTTCTATCAATGTTTGATCCCAAGTATGGGAATTCTTTTACTATTTCTATTTCTTCATTGTCTAGGTTGAACTTGTGAATTTCCTCAGTGGTCATTATTTTTGTTTTCTTTATGTTCAACAGTAAGCCTGCCTTTGCACTTTCTTCTTTGATCTTCCATAGTAGGTGTTCTAGGTTTGTGAGATTTTCTGCTAGTACTATGGTTTCAACGGCATATCTTAGATTGTTGATATTCCTTCCTCCTATTTTCACTCCTCTCTCTTCTATGTCCAAGCCTGCTTTTTTTTTTTTTTAATAATATGTTCTGGATACAAGTTGAACAGATAGGGTGACAGGATACAGCCTTGTCTGACCCCTTTGACAACTGGGGACCATTCTGTTTGTCCTTGTCCTGTTCTGACAGTAGCCTCTTGTCCTGAGTACAGATTCCTCATCAGGACTATCAGATGTGTTGGCATTCCCATGTCTTTAAGGGCATTCCATAGCCTTTCATGATCTATGCAGTCTAAGGCTTTGCTATAGTCTATAAAGCGCATGCTGATTTTCTTTTGGAATTCCCAGATGCGCTTCGTTAGCCATCGTATATTTGCAATGTGGTCCCTAGTGCCACTTCCTTTCCTGAACCCTGCTTGAACCTCTGGGATTTCTCTCTCCATGTATGGCTGGAGTCTATGGTGCAGAATTTTTAGCATAATTTTGCTTACATGGGAGATCAGTGCTATGGTCCTATAGTTCCTGCAGTCTTTGGTATCTCCTTTTATGTGGATAAGGATGTATATTGACTGCTTCCAATCTGTTGGCCAGTATTTTGTTTTCCATATCTGTTGACTTAGTTGGTCAGCATTAGAGCTGACTCTGTCAATGTGGATTGCAGCAGTTCAATTGGAATTTGATTTCCCGGATCTTGTGAAATAAATCTCTTGTTCTTCCCTTTCTGTTGTTGTCCTCTATTTCTCTGCATTGGTTATTGTAGTAATTTTCTTTATGTTTCTGCACAAGCCATTGTACTGTCACATTCATGATTCAAGACAATAATGTTAGAAAAGGTAGAGGACAGTAGCAAGAGAAGAAGAACACATATCAGATGGATAGACTCAATCAGAGAGGTCACAGGCATGGATTTGCAGGAACTAAGTAGAGTAGTGGAAGAAGGGTGTCTTGGAGATGTCTCATCCAAGGGGTCACCATAAGTCGTGGTCAGTTTGAGGGCAGTTAGCAATAATAGAGTTAGAATTCTAAGACAGCTTGGTGTAGTGGTTTGAGTGTGGGAGTAAGAGTATGGGAAACCGAGGTTGGAATCTCCGCTCAGCCATGGAAAACCACTGAGTGACCTTAGGCATGCCACACCTTAGAGGAAGGCAACAGCATACCTCCCTTGTATAAATCTTGTAAAGAAAATCCTAGGATAGAGCAAATAAGAACTACAATAATTATCAACCAGAAAGCTCTAGCGCCTCTGACCAAACTGCAAAGCCCAGGATTCAATATGATGCAGCTATGATTGTTTAAGAGTCCTATAACTGTGTAGTGTGAAAGAGCCAAATGACTTGGGAGGTGCATACAGTAGTTTGTTTAGTTGCTCCCTAAAGTAATCAAACATTTTGGGTTGCTGTGATGTTTGAACGCATCCAGTGTTTGTTCACGTGCCTTAACATATCTGAAGAGAATGTATCTGAAGAAAGGAATGTTTTCTATGATGTTTCCTACATGTTTAATTTTCCACAATACATGTTTGTTAACTATAATTGGTGGCTTGGATCATGTTATAAAGGGTTCTCATGTGGAAGATGGAGTGAGCTTGTTTTCTGCTGCTCCAGAAGTTAGGAATGAAACCAATGAATTAAAATTGCAAGGAAGGGGATTCTGTGTAAACATCAGAAAGACCTTCCTGATGGTAAGAGCTCTTTGATAGTGGAACAGACTATCCTGGGAGGTGGTGGCCTCTGCTTTGTTGGAGGTTTTCATAACAGAGGTTAGATGCCCAGCTCTTAAGGCTGCTTTAGTAGTAGATTCCAGCAGGGAGACGGGTTGGATTAGATAGACCTTAGGATCCCTTCCAACTCTATTATTTCACATCCTTGAGTTTTCTGCACTGCATGTCAATTAGCCAATATATTACAATGAATTATAAGGAAAATAAAAATGAATAAAAAAAATCTCCATTAAATAGTTATCTTTCAGCTCATATTTTGTTTGCCTTTACAATTCATATTACCTACAGCAACAGATGATAAACTGTGCATGTGCTTTTGAATTTGCTGCCATGGATTCCCTCATTGTCCATGGACTTATTTCAGCCTTATGGCTCATTGTCTGTAAAATTGGGATATGTTTTCTAGAATGGCTTTTGTGTGCTTATTTCTTTAATCATAGGTGTGATTTGAGAAAGTGGTTTGGATCATTTTTCTAATCTCTCTTTCCCACAAGCACATATTAGCTCCATTCTAGTCATAGAACAGTTAAAATTGGGATTGTGTTATGATACAGAGGAGCTGGGATCATTGACAGACTGTAGGTTTTCGGTAACAGAAGATTCCTATGATCATGCAGGATATCTTGGGCTCATTCACACTTGCATTTAATCCGGTTCCCGAACCACTTTAATATGGGAGTGCAGAATCGATTCAAACCAATACACTATGTTTTCCATTGATGAATACATTCATGTTTATTTTAAAAAACGCATCTCATTCACACTGATATTTGCTCTGCTTCACAATGGATTCTCGAGATAGATCCATCCCGCTTTTTTAAAATGTTAATCATATGATGGACATGGGCATGTTTCTGGTTATGCAAGGACTCGGAGGAGTGGCCACGCGCATCAGCTGTCGCTATTTCCATGGGTCTCTTTGTGTGTATGTGTTTGTGCATATGTGTGTGTGTGTAAGATGCACACCCTCCTCCTCCTCCACTTTCCCTGTATGCATGGAAATGGGCTCCTAGAAGCTGAGAGGGTGCAGGACTCTTTCTATGGGGGCAAGAGCCGATTATACACATGCACCTCTCTCCTCCACTTTTTCTCCTTCACTTTCTCTCCTTCACTTTCTCTCCATGTGGAGAAGTGAGCCCCTAGAAGCTGAAAGGGTGCAGAACTCTTTCTATGGAGGCAATAGCTGATCATACACACTCACCTCTTCCCTCCATTTTTTCTCCATGGTGGGAAATGGGCTCCTAGAGAGGGGGCAGCAACCCCCAAGGAAGAGGAAGCCTCCCCTTTGGTCTGGAGCCCCCTTGACCCCTCATTCCCAGGACCCCCTCCTCCACATGGGTCAGGAACCAGGGGGGCGAAAGTGGGGGAGAAGGAAAAGGAGGCTGGAAGGAGGAGGAGGAGGAGGAGGAAAGCCCATCATTCGCGACACTCATCCTCCTGGGCGCTAATGCAGCAAAAAGCACCCAGGAGGAGGAGGAGGAGGATACAACCTTCTTTCCCTTCCTGCTTCTTTCCTTCTTCCTTTCCTCCACCACAGCCTGGCGCCTCCTCCTCCTCTTCCTCCTTCTCCACAGCCAAAGCAGCTGATGCAGATCCAGGGGAACTTTTATTTCTATGGGGGCAACAGCTGATTGGAGTCAGAAAAACACACACAAATGCCCCCAATCACATAAACTGTCATTTATTTATTTTTTAAAAACCACACTGCAGCATACCACTTGACTGTGATGGAGATTGAAGTCCACAGCCCCATGTAAGCCCAACCACAGCGCTGGGGGGGAATGCCGATTTGCCCAAAACCTGTAGTGGGACGGTTACACCCCTTTGCCACCCCTCTGCTCATTGACCCTCCCATCCAGTGCATCCCGAATGTGATTGCAGATGAATTCACATTTGCTCAACATGATGCAACACAATTCTTTTCAAAAGAACCGCCAAAGGATCCGCTTCTGAAATAAGTTATTCTTTTTGGAATTGTGTCATTTCACCACAAATCACCATGAATCAGACTGAACACAATCGGGTCTGAAATCGATTCAAGTGTGAACGATGCACAAATAAACCAATCAGCAAATCGGTTTAAATCATAGTGTGAACGAGGCCATAATATACCTTTTTGCCTTAGGTACACAGACAGCTTTTGTGCTAGGCTTTGCTTCCAGATCCAGAAGAAACCATTAATCTCCCCTGCTTTGCCCCAGGCTCTGCTCACGCACTGGAATGTTTGATTACATAAGTTAGCAGCCCTAAAATCTGACTTTTTTAGTTGCCATGGCAGCAGGCATGAATGTGCTGCCTTCCTCTTCCCTTGGGTTGACTGTTAATTGGTTGCTTCAATGGCTGAAGTTTCCCCCAGTCCAATCGCTTGCATACACTGGTTGTGAAAGCTCGACCTGTTGAATTTCTGGTTGTGTGGTTGCTGAAGGTGCAGGAATCTTGACAAAGGCAAAGGAACAACCTTTGCTAACTCTTGTTTGCGCCCAAGACATTTGCCTTTCTCCATGTCTCAACCATTCTCTTTCTAGCCCCTTTCTCTTCAAAAGCAGTCCTCTCAAAAGCAGAAACTGGGAGTTAATTTTTTTAAGTAATTTGTTACAGCTTCAAACCTCCAATAGCTAGTTACCATTATAGTTGCAATTTTTGAATGGAACTCAGTGCCAGAACATGGAAGAGCTCCATTTGAACTCTCCAAATCTCCCAGCCAGCATAGCCAGTAATCAAGGAGTTTATTGCACTGCCCTTTCCTGTCCTTTCCTCCCGAGCTAGGTGTGGAATGAAAACTTTAATATGAGGATTTTATAGCACACCTCCATGGCCAAGCAGGAGGCATTCTGTACCCGATCATGGCACCCTGTACCCAATCCAGACTTATCCTTGCAAAGAATGGGAAAATCCTGTTCTTTCAAAATGTGCGGGAGAAGTCCGGATCAGGTACAGGATGCCGCCTGCCTGGGCACGGAGATGTGTGATAAAATCCATGTATTAAAGTTTTCATCCCATGCCTAGCTTGGGAGGAAAGGACAGGAAAGGACAGTGCAATAAACTCCCAAGCTAGCTGGGAAAGTCTGGCCATTTTAGTCCAAAAAGTATCTTTCCCAATCTTTACTTATTCTTTTACTCTCTCAAAGGTATAGAAATAGCTACCTTTTAAGAAGTATTTAAGAAGTATAGAAATAGCTACCTTTTAAGAAGTATTTAAGAAGTATCTTTTACTCTCTCAAAAGTATAGAAATAGCTACCTTTTAAGAAGTATTTAAGAAGGCATGTTAGTCTGTTTTAGCATAAAAAGGCATAAAGGAATCAAGTAGTGCTTAAGGTTAATTGGTTTATTCTAGCATAGGCATTCATGAATTCCAGTCTACTTCATCAAATGCATGAGCTGATTAAGCTATCTTTTCAGTTAGGTAGTTAACTTCCTTCTAGTCGACATCAACTCATGGTGAACCACTGATTGAAACATCTCCAAGCCCCCTGTCCTCAACCGCTATGCACCAGTCCCGCTATACCCAAGTCTGGTGGCTTCCTTGATTAAGTCCATCTGTCTAATATGTGGTTTTCCTCTCTTTCTACTACCCTCCACCTTTCCTAGCATTATTGTCTTTTCTCATGAGCTATGCCTTCTCATGCTGTGGCTGAAATACGACAGTGTCAATTTAGTCATCCTGGCTTCCAAGGTGCCGATTTCCTCAAGTTAACAATCATAATTATGGATGTAAGTTACTTGCTGGGGAGGGGGGATTCTGCCCCCACCCTAAATTTTCTGTCATTCCTCACTTCTCTACCATCGCAGAGAGTAAAGGCCTAAGCAGACTGCCAGAAATAGTGCACATTAAATTGAGGCACTGCCCTGGCTCAGTGCTAGGGAATCATGGGAATTGTATTTTTTTCTGGGACATTGAGCCTGTCAGAGAGCTCTGGAGCCACAATAAATTACAGTTCCCATGATTCCCTAGCACTGAGCCAGGGCAGTGCCTCAATTTAATGTGCACTATTTCTGGCAGTCTGCTTAGGCCCTAAGACGCTGAAAATCGTTCACACCCAGAACTCTTATATTTGCTGTATTTGCGTTCCTTTTGTGACTTTGCTTGCCCCCTTTTTTGGGGGGAGCATAAACTGTACTGCCAGGCACTGCTAAGGTATGGGAGTCCCCTTAGGAGGCTTGGGGTGTGTGGTATAGAAAGGGGTCACCCAGGTATGGGTGGATCCTTTTCGCTGCCACCTGGTGACAGGCGATCTGGCAGGGCTCCAGCCCTGTCCTGTCATCCCAGTTTAGGCCAGCGTGGGTTCATTGATGAACATACCAGTTGGTCGATGCCTGAATCCTATCCTGTTTCACCTGTCATCAATAAAGCTGTGGCTTATTCTCCTCCAGCTACTTTGTGTGGTTATTCCTGCATTGCACCTTGCCTTTGGCCAAGCAAACTGTGTATCTAAATGCTCAACTAAAGTTTTAAGTTACTACCATGCTACCAATTTGAGGGACAGAATTCCTATGTAAGGGCAATGCCCTTGTGAGATGACTACACTGAGGCTGTCATAAATACTCCTCCCACTACACCCTTGATCATAATGTAACTAAGCCTGCATCTACACTGCAGAATTATTGCCGATTAACATCTCTTTAACTGCCACAGTTCAATGCTATAGAATTCTTGGATTTGTAGTTTTGTGGGATATTTAGCTTTCTCTGTCAAAGAGCTCTGATGCCACAATAAACTGCAAATCCAGGATTCCATAGGATGGAGCCATGGCAGTTGAAGCAGTGTCAAACTGTTTTATTCTGTAGAGATTAGACATCTGTCTCTGTTTTACATTGTTTTTTATTGGATGTGTTCTACTTTCTTGGTTTTCACATTCCGTTTCCAGTGTGAGAGACACCCTTCAGCAAAGATTGTAGTGGAGCGTGTGTGTGTTTGTGTAGTGGTTAGCAGCAGAGCACTGGAAATATTACCATTTGGACTACAACTCCCATAACCCCAGCCTGTATGGCCAGGTAGGGGATCCTGGGAGTTGTAGTCCAAAGGGTAATTTTTTAAAAAAAGAAAATGTTCTACCTGAAGGTGTTCATCTTTTTGCTGGGAGAGTTTGGTGGGGTGATCAGATCTAGGACCCTGAAGGACAGAGAGAGACTGGCAAAGCACACTCCAAGTAACTGAGACATGATGCAAAAGAGAAACCCAAAAAAACCACATCAGGAGAGGAAAGAAAAAAGCACACTGGCTTCCTCCTCCAACCTCTCCTTTTCCCCACAGCAGGTAGCAGAAGCACCAGGGCAAGGACACAAAAGAGCTGCCTGTATATGCTCGAATGAGGAGGATCGTACCCATGAGAGTCACACATCTAGCCTTGATTGCATTGATGTTGATGGGGATGTTGGGTGAGTAGTACTGAAAGGCTCTTCCGTCCATGCATGGAGTGGTTTGGATCTTAGCAGAGTATCAATGCACTGGGTGCCTTTAGAAAGCCACTCTCTTTCTCACCTTCAGTTTCAGCCTTCATCTTCACCCTCAAGATTTGTGGGTCCTGGCCCTAATGGTTGTCAGGAGTCAGAGTATGTGCAAAGCATGTTGAACCTTTAGGATAACCCCAATAGAAATTCTTAGCTGTATTATGCAGCTGTCTTCTGGAGTGCATTCAGACATGTCACATCCCCCTGGAGGGGTATGTGCTCTCCACAAGTCAACAGAGTTTTATCTGTTGAAAAGCCTAGATTAGCTAGGTGAACCACAGTGGGTGCCAGGGCATGTGTGCTGGTCCAGGTCCAGGAGATCTGAAGGAATATGTTCACAGATGGTCTCCCTTGTGCATTAAGGCCTTCTGAGCGGGCTCCACTATATGTTCCCTTGTTGATGGGAGTATTGTTGAGGGCAGCTGAGCTTTTGGTTTTCTCTGATGGGGGGCTCCTTCTCTTGGACACACCTTCCCTACCTCTAGACATGCCCCTGGGAAATTCCCTTACACTTTTCATAAACCCTTTTAATTTTAGGAAAGCTTTAGGATTGTTGGAGTGACACAATTTACTAGTAATTTTAACAGCCTTTATAGACTGACGTGTGGACTATTGCTCTTCATTCTTTGTTACCATTCAAAGTTTGTTTTAGACTGTATTTCTATTGTTATTATGTTTATAAGCAACTAGTTATCTTATTGAATACACTGTTGTATGCATTTTATTTGATTTTATTTGATTTTTAGCTACCGTAAGTATTTGGAATAACACTGAATAGCTACATTTTTCAGGGCACCATGGGCCAGTGCAACTCATTTTTTGAAATTTTTCTGCTTTCCTCTGGTCTGTATTGTCAGCCATAAGTCAGATTCATAACTTGAGCAATATTTTATATTTATAGACAATGTGCTCTCCAAATATATTTTAGTATTTCTCAGCATTGGTTGCCTCAATTGTCTACTGTGTTTAAGCACAGTAATAATTCCTTGTCTTGTAAAGATAAATCTGCCTAAATGCCCTAAAGGCAGTAGATCCAGTTTGATCTTAGAAGCTAAGCAGTGTCAGCCCTATTTAGTACTTGGATGGGAGACCACCAATAAATACCAGATGCTATAGGCTATTGTTTCAGAGGAAGAAACTGGCAAAAGTACCTCCAAATAGTCCTATCCTAAGAAAACCTTATAAAATGAATGGGGTTGCCATATGTCAACAGGCAACTTGAAGGCATACACACACACACTATGAGGGCAAAATATGCTCAGACATATATCAATCTGTATTCTAGGAGATACATACAGAGTTTTGAAACATGATCATGATCCCAAACAAGAACAAAAAATTAATCTCAGTCCAGCAAGAGAGATCCTTGTGTGGAACAATTTCAAGCAGATTTTACAGACGCATCCACACTGGGGTCACTAAGTCTAGGCTCATTAACCTGATCCCAAAAATATTACTTTATTAACTGCATCTCCCCAAATCCCCTGCCAGCAGTCACTATGTTGGCTGGGGGGCTCTGGGATTTGTACTCCAAAATGAATTTTGCCAAGGTCTGGAATTGGCTGCTGGAGCAGAGACATGGGACGTTTTCACACTGGGCTCCCTAAAGCTGGCTGGAGCCCTTCCCCTAAAGCCGGCTGGACCCTGTGCCGCTGACACTGGAATGACTCCGGCGGCGGCGGCAGGCTAATTCCTTTTGCCACCCGGAATTACCTGAAGCCGGAGTTAGCCAGGAATTAGCTTGCCGCTGCCGGAGTGAGGCCGGACTTAGGGCTCCGTGTGTTTGAACACACGGAGCCAAAAGCTGGCCGGACGCAGGGATGACACCGGAAGGGGCGGGGTTTGCCACCGTGTGTGTGTGAACACACGGGAAATGGCGCCGGAGTGAGGCCGGCGGGAGGCCGGCTAGCGTCCTCAAAAAGGCCAGTGTGAAAACATCCATGGTGAAGAACTCCTTCTAGTTACTTGGACCAAAAGAGGAGTTCCCTCTGCACTTGATCCCTACCCACAGTTCCTCTGTCTACTGTGTCGGGCCACTGTCCTATCTTATTTACTCCCTTGTTATGTTTTAATTTAACCAGAGAATGTGAACTCTGTCTGTAAAAGACTGACAATGCATCACCAGCAGAATATATAGTGTAAAGAATGTCCCCTGAATGTTGAACAGATGATCCTAGCCTGCAACTGGAAAACCAAGATAAGGAAATGAGAAGTCAGATCACCTTCAGTCATTCAAAGCAGGCAAGGACAGGGGACTTTTTGTGTGGAGATATTTTTTTAGTTCTAAACTATCCTGAGCATACCAATACCAATGAACTCTAAATTACTATTTATTCATTCATGTAGCTATTGGATTTCTATTATGTCCTTCTTCCCCAAAATGGTATCCAAGGTGGCTTACTGTATTATATTTACATTACTAGATCATGTGACATCTCTCAGTTACAACTACTGAAATGCATTTCCTCACTTTACATAATGTTTATGTAGCTCTAGTAGGCTAGTGGGCACTGTCCCACAATATTCTCAGATGGGCAGAATGTAAATATAATCTCCATGGCAAGATGCAACTAGAGAGTGTATAAGAAAATAAATATATTTTCCCCACTGCTGTTTTCACTCACTGGTAGAGAGAGAATGTTATTTTCTAGTTCCAGTCAGACAAAATGGACAGTGATTAACTGGGAAAAGGAATAGCTCAGAATCGCCAGGAATTCCTTAGATTTCCTTAATGACCATGTACAGGCTTTTCAGGCAACAATAAAGCTTAATATTAGAGAAATCAATTGTTGTTGTTAACTGCCCTTGAGTTGGCCTTGAGTCATGGCAATTCTGTGAATAAGAGGCCTCCAAGCTCCCCTGTCTTCATCTTCCCTGCTCAGGTTCTGCAAGCTCATGGCCATGGTCTCCATGATTGAGTCTATCTAACTGGTATGTGGTCTTCCTCTCTTTCTACCACTTTCCACCTTCCCTGGCAATATTGTCTTTTCTAGTGAGTCTTCTCATGATGTGGCCAAAGTACAACAGCCTCAATTTAGTAATTTTGGCTTCCAGAGAGAGTTCAGGCTTGGAACCATTTGTTTGCCTTTTTGGCTGTCCATAGTATCCTCAACGCTCTTCTCTAGCACCACATCTCAAATAAGTGTATTTTCTTCCTGTCAGCTTTCTTCTGTATCCAGCTCTCACATCCATACATGGTGAAGGGAAATATGATGGCTTAGACAATCCTAACCATTGGTAATCAGCTTGATATCCTGGCTTTTTAAAATCTCATCTAGTTCTTTCTTTCTTTTTTTCTTTTTTTATACTTTTTTTTTTCAAACATATACATATCTTTTCGGTAATGTACATTAGAATTTGCTTAACTACATAAAACACTACCCCTAAAACTCTACTTCCTCAATGTCTCTTGCTGGTCATCCTTTCTTCTCAACCATATCTATTTGAATTTATTGTTCTTTTGTTCTTTTATGATATATGCCCATATATCCACAGTAGTCACAAAGTTTTACATTAATGTGACGCACAGTTCATCTTATTTCCCTGTCTTCCTATTACTCTACCTATAGTTTAATTCCATCCATTCTTATAAAATTCATTTACCGGAAGCCATTCTTTCTCAATTACGTTCATATCCTTCTGATTCAGACGAGCTGTCAAAATATCCATTTCCATCATTTCTGATAATCTCATCTAGTTCTTTCATAACTGCCCTTCCCATCCTAGTCTTTTTTTATTTCTTGATTGTAATCCCTGTTCTGAGGAATGATTAATCCAAGGTATAAGAATTTAACTATTTCAATTTCCTCATTGTCTATATTGAATTCCTGTAGCTCCTCTATGGTCATTATTTTTGTTTTCTTAATGTTCAACAGCAAGCCTGCCTTAGCATGTTCCTCCCTGACTTTCTTAGTAATTTTTCCAACTCCGTTTTCTGCTAGTAGTATAGCGTTGTCTGCATATCTTAGATTGTTGATGCTCCTTCCTCCGAGCTTCACTCCTGCTTCCTCTGTGTCTAAACCTGCTCTGTGTATGATATTTTTTGCATACAATTGGAATAGATAGGGTGAAAGGATGCAGCCTTGTCTGACTCCTTTGCCAATTGGGAAACATTCTGTTTCTCTGTGTTCTGTTCTGACTGTAGTTTCCAGTCCTGAGTACAGGTTACACATCAAGACAACCAAATGCAATAGTACATCCATTTCTTTAAGATCACTGAATAATTTTTCGTGATCTATACAGTCAAAGGCTTTACTGATTTTAAAATAAGAGAATCTGTACATATATATATATATATTACTGGGCTTGGAATCTTGGGCCCTTTCACACCATACAATTACAGCGCTATGACTCCACTTTAACCGCCATAGTTTCATCCTATGAAATCCTGGGATTTACAGTTGAGGGAAGGGCATTTAGAATTCTCAACCAGAGAGTACCTCTGGTACTTCCCCAAACTATAAACCCCAGAATGCCATAGAATTCAGCCATAGTTGTTAAAGTGGAATCATAATGGTGTATCATGAGAGGAACGACAGTTGTGTGTCCTGACTATATACAGAAAAAAAAATTCTGTTAGTTGAGGTAACTACAAGTGTAAATCTAAGTGACCTAGCATGTTTTATCCTTGTCTAGTTGTGATTGAGTCACCGGTCAGCCCTAGACAAACTCCTTTCTTTCAGGCTCAGTTCCCCAAATGCAAAACAGGAATACAAATTAACAGGCACAGAGGATTCTGTAAAAAGGTGATAAATGACACAAAGAATGCAAAACATTCTGCATGCCAAAGGTGCCTAATAAATGATTGAAAATAAATGAGAACTAAGCATTGGCACATTTCCTTGCTCAGGCATGTTGTTATAGAAATCCTTGCGTTATGTACAAATTCGCATTACCACTGCTGTTACTGTGTACGCAAGGCAGATGTGCATCCCAATATGAGAAAGAAGGGTCTTACTGCATTCTAAAATGCATAAAATTGTTGTATTTAAAATATCTATAATTGATTGTTTGTTGCTAAAAAATTCAAGGAGGCTGTGTGTGTGTGTTTGCATGTGTGCATGTGTGTGTAGACAGTCTGCTGAATTTTTTTTTAAGAGAAGGTTGCTAGGGAGCAGATGGCATGGTTTGCAAGCATCCTATCCATTCTGTGTTTTCTTTTGGAAAATGCTGCATTTGTGCTGCAGAACACAGCCACACCAGTGTTAAGCCTCCTAGTTTTTTAATTATTATTATTATTGCAAATTTGCTCATGGAAAATGTTCACAAATTGGTGGCGAGGGTCTGTGTTGGGCCACAGGCCACCAGTGACATTCAATCAATGTTATTTCTTGCAGTGCTCACTGTGCACCTGTTTTTAAAATCTCTTACCTGCTTTGTGCACAATACCTGAAGTGGCTGCATACAATATAAAAACAGGAAACTCATTACAGAAATCATTACAGTTCAGAAATAAACATGCATATGTGGGGTGTCTTTGGGTGTGCAGATATGTGTATATGTCAAATTTGCCAGTAAATGAAAAAAAAACCTAATTTGGATGATCCCTTATCATTGGCCATATTAGCTGGAGGTTCTTTGAAGCTGAGGCCCAAAGCATCTTGAAAGTTTCCACATTCCTCTGCTGTTGTCGTCGTTCTTGTGTACCTTCACAAGAAGATTATTGCCTTCCTCTGAAGCTGAGAGCATGTAACTTGCCCAAAATCACCAGGTGGGTTTCATGGCCGTGTGGGGAATCGAACCCTGGTCTCCAGAATCATAGTCCACTCAAACCACGACTCCACACTGGCTATGCTACAGGAAAGTAACTGAGGAATATGTGGATTTGGACTCTAGACACTCTTTCAGGAGTTTATCACATTAACAAAAAACCCGATTTACCCCTGCTGTTTTCAATTCTATAAGGGATGCAGTTGGGTATTATCACATGGAAAATGCTGCTGATGGCACCGCCCGACTGCATTCCACCTAAAACCTAGCTACAAATCAGCCATCTGAGTGTGGCTTGTAGCCAGGTTTTAGGCGGGATGTAGTTGGGCGGCGGCATTGGCAGCATTTTTCATGTGATAATACCCGAATGCATCCCATAATAGACTTGAAAATGGCGGGGTAAGTCAGGTTTTTTGTTAATGCAATAATCTCCTCACTCTTTCTGCTGGTTTTCCATTCCAAATCCTACCCCCACTACTTTTCAACCATGTGGTTCCAAATCTGCGTTTGCTGAGCGTGCATTTTAATTCCATGGAGGAAAGGAGTGATGGTTTGATGTGAAATTTGGAGAGGAGAAGCAGTAAGCATGAGAAGGGTTATGCACACATATGCACAGAGCATGTTGGTTTGAGAACTCTTTCCCTCATTAAGTTGCTTTTCCTTAAGAAATAGCAGCTACTGTTTTGTCTTTGATTTTTGTTAAAGGTTATAACTAGGAAAACAGTACGAAAGAAAAGGTCAAATACTCATATCTCCGATCTGCGCCCTAGTCCTGATCAAAATAATAGAAGCCTGGAGCTACTATTAAGATTCTTATTAATGGGGAAAATAGATTAATAATGTTTCTCGCACCACATTGAGTTTTTGTCCTCCAGTTAGAACTGGCATGTCCAATATGCAATCAGTAAAATCTATAAAATGTAAAACACAGCCAAGGGCTAATAAGCTGACCTTTAGCAGGAAAATCTTGATAATTCTGACAGCCCATTCATCATCCTGTTACATGTCCATCAGGTTATTAAGAGCCATACCTTTGTAAAATGTGACCAATGCTGTTCTTGAAACATCTCTTCCAAAAAAAAAAACCTCAAACAAAAATCCAAGACATTATCCATGCAAAATCTAGGAATTAGACATTATTTTTCAGCCCAGGTCTCTACTATGTCTGAGTCTTATTAACTGCTGTATTTACCCACCTGGGGTTCCAGCCCATCTTGTGTTCCATCCCATATAGTACCCCTTCCTCCAATTTTACTTATTCATATATTTTACATTATGTGTTTAAGTTAAATTTCTGTCCTGCCTCATATCCTGGAGAAATACAAACAACTGATGAAAATTAAAACCACAATATAAAACAACAGTGCAAGCCTTATGAAGAAAAAGAAAGAAAGCAATAAAGTAGCAGATAAAAACACAGCATGTATACAGTTTAAAATAACAAGATGTACAGACTGCCTGGTTGGTTTTAAAAGGTCTTTGTGTGATGTTTGAACTATAATAATATTACCAGTTCAACAGGCAAACCTCTCTACAGAGGACATTCCACCGTTGAGATACCAAAGCCAAAAAGTCTTCCCGCTTATTAAAATACACCTATTTTCTGATGAGACAGTAACTGGCAATGGTGTTTATCTCTCTGTGTTCCACTTTTTTGTATATACAGTAGTATAAATTTAATACTCAATATGCTCATATATTTTTGATTGGAAAGGCACTGTCCATCTACTATTGGAGATATATTTTTTCTTACAGCCTTTCTTGTTGTAGAGAAATCTTGTAGCACCAAAGGTGCTACACAATCTCTCTACACACTAATTCTACAGAAACACGGCTATATTTTTGAAGTCTTTTTTGTTGTTGTTGTTGTTTGTTGTTGTGTGCCTTCAATTCATTAGCAACTTATGGCAACCCTAAGGCAAACCTATCACAGGGTTTTCTTGGGAAGTTTCTTCAGAGGGAGGTTGCCATTGCCATCCTCTGAGGCTGAGAGAGTGCGACTTGCCTAAGGTCACCCAGTGGGTTTCCATGGCCAAGTGGGGATTCAAACCCTGCTCTCCAGAGTCCTAGTCAAACACTCAAACCACTACACCACACTGGGTCTCACAGCTTTTCTACTTGCACTTAACTTCTGAACATTTTAATATCCGAAAAGTAAACCTGGTGACATATAAAATTTATATTTTTTTTCAGTTTCAGGGTGATAAATGTTTAGACATTATTATTTTCAACATTTTATGGAAAGGTAGTATACCACTAAATTAAATGGAAACATCTCTGGGGGGGGTGTTCTGCTATCCCTTTGTGACCGAAGAATGCATTAACCTGGCTTTAAGAAACATCTATTTGTTTATTTTTATTTTTATTTTCTGGGAATACAGTAGCCCCCCCCCCCCCCCCAATTTGCGGGGGATCCGTTCCGGACACACGCCCGTGAAAATGGCAGCTCACAAATATTCACAGCCCATTTTGTCCCCCTCCATTTGCCACCTGCAAATGGGCGAGGGACGCAGACTCAAAAGTCCACAAAAACGGAGGGATGACTGTATATGCTCAAGCCTTCTGGCTTTGTCAAACTGGTGTGGGGATTAAATACTATAATCAAAATTAAAGCTATTATAGCTCAAATCCAATTGTTAGTTCCATTGAGTCACTGAGATTTTGCATGTGTTGATTTATCAAATTCCCCTTAATTCAATAGGGTTTATCTGGTTCAGGCTGACAACAGGGTGTAGGATGTATTATTTTTGTTAATATGTTAAACAAATCATATACATTATCTTAAACCAATAGTTTTCAGTCTTTTCTAACCAACCCAGCCTCAGCTGAAATATATAGGACACACTTTGAATTTTTCATCCCAACTCCAATTTTCTTGTTATTTCTTCCTGTATTTAAGAGAGCCCCATAACAATTGAGCACCTCAGGCACTCCTCTATGGATATTCAAAGGATAAGGCTTGTTACTTATACAATACATTGTTTTTGAGATAATCCACAAAATGGCACTGGTGTAGCCACAGCAATCGTGTCAGGTTATATAAATGTGTAATGTAGGACAACTATACAGTGCAGTGGAATATCAGTGTGTCTGGATGCAAAGAAACAATTTCAGGTCCCTCACAAGGACCAAAATGGATATGATGATGGAAAAAATCAGTTCTTCTGACTCTTTTTTAAAAAAAAAAAATTAAGACAGCATCATTTGAGGAAGGAGCGTTTAAATCCATTTCCTCATGCAATTTCCCCAGTCTAACTGCTGCTGCTTAGGTAACTGTAATTTTCTTTCATTATGTGCTATTTTCCAGGTGCTTTTCCCTGCCATCCTTTTAGTGTCACTCTGTTCCAAACATATCACAAAAATTTAAACTGTGTCTGTGTGTGTGTTGTGTGCCTTTAAGTCGCTTCTGAATTATGGCAACCCTAAGGCAAACCTATTTTGGGGTTTTCTGGACAAGATTTGTTCAGAGGAGGTTTCCCATTGCCTGTGAAGCTTGTGCAAGCCATTATCTCTCAGACTAAACCTAATATATTTGACAAGGGAGATTATTGCACTTCGTTTTTTGCCTGATTCGAGCACGGGCTGGGAATGGGTGAAAAACAGGTGAAAATGGGTGTTATCGCACACAAAAACACTGCCACCACCCAACTACTGAGCCGCGCTTAGCTTGCCGATTTTGCCAAGATGGAAGCTCCCCGTCCTTGAAAATCGGCAAGCTAAGCATGGCTCAGAGGCAGGTGGTAGTCAGCCGGGGGCATCGGCAGCATTTTTGTGTGTGATTAGGGTTGCCATTTCCTGGTTTTTCCCAGGACAATCCCGATTTTAAGGGTTGTTAAAATGTCCCGTCCCAGTTCAAATTTCATGTCCTGGTTTGAGGGGAGGAATAAGGGGAGCGCTAGGATCCGGGGGATGCACGAATTTCTATAGCTGGATCATGCTGGTGTGATCAGGCAAGATGGTGGCATTTTTGGGAGAGACCAAGGCCAGGGTGCAGGGAGGGAAGAGTGGCGGCGGCGCAAACTGGAAGAAGGCAAAGAAGGAAGAAGGAAGGATAGGCTCCCCCCACGTGGGAGAATGGTATCACCTAGGTACCGAGCTTCCTTCTCTGACATGCGGCGGTTGCTATCTGAGGGGGAGACTCCTGCCAGAAAACAGTGGGACACCTCATCAAGGCCCACCAAGACACACCCTGCGGGAATGACCCGGTATGGGACCACTTTAACTGCCCTGGCCCAATGCTATAAAATCCTGGGGATTATAGTTTTGTGAGACATTTAGCCTTCACTTGTCCAAAGCACACTGTGGAAATAACCCAGTTTGAGACTGCTTTAACTGCCCTGGCTCAGTGCTAGGAGTTTGTTGTGGCCCCAGAGCTATCTCTGACAGAGAATGTCTCATAAGTCTACTGTTTATATTAATGTTTTTGGCTTTTAGTTGGTCATGTCCTCCATTTTTCTTGAATGCCCTACATTCTGGCCCATATTTTGTCCTACACTTTGTACTACATTTGCCCTACATTTTGTCCTGGTTTTGTAGAAGAGAATTATGGCAAGCCTATGTGCCATAACACCCATTTTCACCCGTACAAGCCCATTCCAAGCTGTGCCCGGATCGGGCGAAAAATGAAGTGCAATAATCTCTAAGGTTGTTTGAAGCCAAGCTCCCACTCTGAGCTCCTTGCATCGTGTGGGTGGTCAGAGGATACTAACAAGCAATGCCAATGCCAGTTAATGGATTAGACACTCTGATCTATAATCATTAGAGGCAAGAGAAGAAATGGCAAGCATGGGTGCCTGTGGCCAAAACTAGATTAATTATGTGAATACAATTAACATGCACTTCTTTTGCAATGCAAATAGCAGCTGGGCCTCAGAACCATGGGAGGTGTGTGTGTGTCTTCTTCCTTCTGTGTATGCCCTCCAGTTGATTTGGCAGGAACTAGTTACTCTTCCGTCATCTCACTTTTTCAACTGCTTTTAAAATGTCCCAGTTTCTTTCTCCTCCTTCCACTTTACCAGTTTGCCTTCAGCTTGCTTCAGTTGCTGCAAACTGTGGACCTGAGCAGATGGCTCAAAGCGCCGTTTTCAAGGCCAGGAAGGGGAGGGGCAGCCTCACGCTGGGCGCCCCAACCCCTTCCCGAAAACCTCGTCGGAACAGCCGGCCCTCCGCACGGCCGGGGCTCCGAGGATGCCTTTCCGCTGCAGCGTCTGCACATGCTGCAGCGGAAGAGGCGCCGAAGGTGCGCCGGCAGCCTTTTGCGGCGCACCTTCAGCAATTTGTGGAAGGAGCACTATTTTAGAGCTCCTTCCTGGGGCGGCGAAGCTGCGCCGCGGGGCCAAGGAATGCGAATGCCTCGGCCCCAATCCGCAGCTTCCTGGGGCAGCCCCGTGCCTCCCGTCTGCTTCCCCCCTGAGTTCAAAGTGCAAAAGTAGTTTGTGCTCCATTAAGTCAACTGAGGGAAGAAGATGGATCAGGCAAAAGCAAAGGGTTGAAGTTCCTCCTAGCTTTTGTGTTCTTCTGCTTTAATAACTTTTGCCATCTTGGCCACACTCTGATGTTGGAGGGTATGTTTGTGACTAGCAAAACCTATTCCAAAACAGAGCTTCCTTTGAAATAGAAAGAGGAGCTTTGGATGGATATCCTTTTGCCAGGATTGCGGCATGGAGAGAAAAACTTAAAGCCCCCATCCCCATCATGTCTGTGCTCCACTCTTTACATAATAAAAACAAGAAGATATATGGCACTTCACTTCTGGTCTAGTTGGGCCCTGAGGGCCTTTAGTGGATTGGGTTTGTGGGGGATTGGCAAGGTGTTTAATTATTGAATTTCTCTACTATTTTTATAATATATAAACACGTTTACAGGTATTAACTTGCTGTAAAGTATATCACAGCTCTATTGTATTCTGCCTAGGTTTTCTGTTCTCCTTAAAGAGCCTGAAGAGTCATTTGCTACAAGGTAGAGATATGAGATATGAGAGCCAGTGTAGCGTAGTAGTTTGAGTGTTGGAGTTCAATTCTGGAGACCAGGGTTTGATTCCTGCTCAGACCATGAAACCCACTGAGTGACCTTGGGCAAGTCACACTCTCTCAGCCTAAGGGGAAGACAATGGCAAACCTCCTCTGAACAAATCTTGCCCCCCAAAAATCTTGCCCCCATGATAGGTTCACCTTAGGGCTGCCACAACTGGAAGGCACACAACAACAGCAGCAGCAACAAAGAGACGTGATAGTCTAACTATAAATATGATTGCCTAACTGTGCCAGCCTCTGATGCTGACAATGACATGTCATCCTGGGGACAGGAATCTTTTCCCTCTCTCACATTAGTGGAGAAGAAGGAGGGGACAGTATCCCTTCCCAATCTACAACTATCACTATAACTTCAAGAATGCCAGTCCTGCTAGGGTATATAATACCCTCTTTGGGGGAGTATTTCTTTGTCTGCCTTGTCTGAGGATTGCAAAGACCCATTGGAGCGAATTGAAACATCCTGTGTCCTAGGAAGCACTTGCACATAAGGTTTTGTCAGTCTTCAGCTTAAAAAAGAACATGGGAACATGCTTTTTTGCTTTTAATTCTGTTTGCGTTGTTGTTTCTGACTTATGTTGCCCCAAAGGCAAACCTATCATGGGGTTTTTTTTTTTCTTGCCAAAATTTGTTCAGAAGGAGGGTGCTATTGCTTTTCTCTGAGGTGAAGGAGACTTGCCTAGTGTTGTCCAGTGAGTTTTTATGTCCTAGTAGAGATTTGAACTGTGATCTCCAAGAGTCCTAGTCCAACAGTTAAAGCACTATACCACACACTCTCTCTGTATTTCTGTTGCTACATCCTTTTTTCCATCTACAACACTATAGGTTGTACCATCCGTGGCTTTGTTTTACTTCTGTGAATCCCCGTTCAGCCATGAAAAATTCACTGGGTGACCTTGGGCAAGTGGACGTTTTCACACTGGGCTTTAAACGGAGGCAAACCTACCTCCGTCCGGCCCCACTCCGGCTCCAGAACCTAAAAGTTCAGACGACGTCGCAGCAAGCCCCTCCTCATCCTGCGCCATCCCTGCCTCACTCCGGGGTCTTGCTTGTCGTGTTCAAACGACGTCGCAGCAAGCCCCGCCCCATCTTGCGCAATCCCTGCGCCATCCCTGCGCCCTCCCGGCTTTAGCCCCATATTTCTAATTCCTTTTCTAAAAAGGAATTAGAGAGGCTGCTGCCGGAGGCAATCAGGAGCCCTTCCGGCGGCTGCTGTTTTCGCCGCCGGAGCGGCTCTTGATTGCTTCCAGGGGGCTTCCAGGCGGCTTTAGAGCCGCCTGTGTGAAAACGCCCACTGTCTTTCAGCCTCAGAGGATGGTGATGGCAAAACCCCTCTGAAGAAACTTGCCAAGAAAACCCTGTGATAGGGCCACCATAAGTTGGAAACTACTTGAAAGCAAACAACACAATATTCACAGAGCCCTCGGATATAATTTGAACAGGCCCTGAGCGGATCAGGCCCTCATAATCATTAATGGTCCCCTTGTTGCATTTGCTTGAGAGCATAAAGATGATACTGGCAATGGCTGGCAGCCAGCCTGATGGGAAGTTGAGGACCATCATGAGCAAGGTTTGCTGAAACCAGGTAGCAATGGATTTTGGAATGAGGCAGAATATGCGTCTTGTTTTCAGAATGTCTCTGGACAGTCAATGATAGACTTGGGAAAGTAGGAGAGGCTCAGGACTTTTCTTGGGGCAGCAGATTCATTTAAGCAGCTACAGCTTTTTGTCACCTTACCTGTATGCTTGCCAATCATTAAGTTGTCCATCTGTGTGATGGATGCACTAACAAATGTTTGCTGCATTTATACTTTACAAAGGTAGAGCATTGTGTCCTTCCTCTTTTTTTTCTCTGTGTGGTGCAATGCTTACTTGGATGACTGCATTCATTTTTTGTCCTTTAAGCTGATTGAAAAGGAAAACAGCGAAAGCAGGGAGAGGTGTCACTGCAATGCAGGTTTAATTGTCACATCTGCCTACTGGGAACTAAAGAGAAGATTCCCTTGGTACAAATTAGGACAGCTCCACTGACATGAGTAGAAATCTAACCTGAGCTTTTAACCTGCATCGTTAATTACAAATTCTGTCTCTTCCCTGTCAGAATTCCTCTTAAGCAAATTATTTTTCAGAGAGCAAGAAAAATTGAACAAACTGCAGTCATTCTGCTAACACGGCCTGCAAAGAAAAAAAAAATCACTATTGCAGCTGATTTTAATGTATTTTGAGGGTGCTGAATTTGAAAAACACAATAAAAATATTGTTATCACACACAGCTCCTTCACAAATTTGATATTTTTATCCATTCAGTTATTAATCACCCTTGATTAAATGCAGACACTGATGCTCCAGTGCAATTTCTTCTAGTGCTTTGAATGGCTTTTTACATTTCAGCAAATTAAAGTGTTCTGAAAAGTCACTATGAGAAGACTTTAACCCCTTCCTTACTCTTTACAGAATCATTTCAAGTTACATATTACAACACTGAAATGTTACAGCAAGTTGTGAAAAAACTGTGGAGCAAATCTGAGATCATTTTTGGATTTGGAACACAGTATGATCCTCAATTTTGCAGGCCTGTCCATGGATAGAAAGCTATAATAACATTTAAGGTTATTCTGGGTTGTTGTTTTTATTATTATTATTTTGTAATGTCATATAATTCAAATCCTGTAGCTCAGTGGTACTCAAATGCTGGGGTGGGTCCCCCAGGAGTGTTGCTCAAGGGGGCATAAGATTTGGAAGCCCCAATTTCCTCCCTTCCTTTTCCCAAACCTTTTCTGAGGGGATGAGACAGGACAGTAGGATGTTTGGAGCAGCAACCTCTGCCTGAGGGGAGGAGAAGCAGAGCAGGGGAGCTTGCTGGATTTTGGCCAGGGGTTAATAAATAATAATAAAATAATAAAATTTAGGTCTATCCCGCCCTTCCGCAGCGCAATCGGGGTGGCTTACAACAAATTAGGCATCAGTAAAATACATCCAATCCCCAAAACCCCGTCCACCCCTTAAAAAAATATTAAAAAGGTAAAAACATTAGGGTAATTCAATTTTAAAACACAGCATCACAACAGTACAGAGCAATCAGCAGCAGCATGGAAGGGAGAAAGATTAGCTGACTCTTTGGGCCAGGATAGTTATTCTGGAAAGGCCTGCTGGAAGAGATCCGTCTTGGCAGCCTTTTTGAAGCTGTCTAAGGTGGTAATAAGATGGATCTCATCCGGCAGGCCATTCCATAATCTGGGAGCGGTGGCAGAGAAGGCCTTCTGGGAGGTCACTGACAGCCTTATTTTCATAGGTTGTAGTAGATTCCTCCCAGAGGACTGGAGTGCATGGGATGGATCATATGGAAAGAGGCAGTCCCAGAGATAGGTTGGATCCAAGCCATGGAAGGCATTAAAGGTCATAACCAACACCTTGTACTGTGGTTCTGGGGGCATCTCAAGCCATGCCTTTTTCTTCTTCCCCCACCCATCCTCACTGCTCCAGTTCTTGGGATGAAGTGTTGCTGCAGCCTCAACACATTCTCTCACACAACCTTGGTATCACTCTTGGTGTGTGAGTGACTCTCTCACACACACTAAAGAGATTATCGCATCAGGTTTAAAAGCAGCTTACCTGAGCTGGCTTAAAATTAGAAGCGGGTGGCATCCTGATACTATCACATACTTTTAGCCTTCAAAATTGCTGCCCGGGTGCAGCCTGGGTCCATCACCACTTGAAGGGGCGCTCCTTGCGCCTCTTTTCAAAACTAGGAGTTTTCCGCCTTGAAAAAATGACCACCGGAGCACCCCTTAGAGCAGTGATGGAGCTGGGCTGCACCCGGGCAGCAATTTTGAAGGCTAAAAGTATGTGATAGTATCAGTGCCGATTTCAGCGGCTAATTGTGTGTGATAATATCAGGATTCTGCCCACTTCTGATTTTAAGATGTCTCAGGTAAGCCGCTTTTAAACCTGATGCGATAATCTCTTTAGTGTGTGTCAAGAGTGATACCAAGGTTGCTCCTATTCTCTCTCACACACGTTCAGTAATGCTCTTTTTCTGAGTCTCTTCCTCAGATACATTCATTCACACACAATTTCCCACACCAATTCTGTCTCTCTTTCACTCAGTCCCACTCTTCATCTCTTTATTACATACTTGTGTATACTCGCATTTGTTGTTGTGTGCCTTCAAGTCATTTCTGGCTTATGACGACCCTAAGGCGAACCTATCACCAGGTTTTCTTGGCAAGTTTCTTCAGAAAGGGTTTGCCATTGCTATCTTCTGAGAGTGAGAGAGTGTGACTTGTCCAAGGTCACCCAATGAGTTTATGAGGCTGAGCTGGGATTTGAAACCTGGTCTCTAAAGTCCTAGGCCAGCGCTGAAGCCACTACACCTCACTGGCCCTCATATACTCGCATATACAATGGGTCCATGTTATCTGCTGGGGTTTGGTTCCAGGATTCCCTCTGGATACCAAAATCCGTGGATGCTCAAGTTCCATTAAATATAATAGCATAGCAAAATAATATCCCTTACATAAAATGGAAAAATCAAAGTTTACTATTTGGAATTTATACTTTTTTTCACTATTTTAAAGCCAATTGTACACAAGAAAATGAATGTTTCATTGTGACTTTATTTGTGAGAGAGTACATGAGTCTGTGTGTAAGTGAAAAAAAGAATTAAAGAATATGACTGCGTGAGTATGTATCTGTGAATACTGGCTTACATGAGTGTGGCTGTGAACAAGACAGTGAGTGTAACATTTACATGTGTTAAATACAGAATTTATTTAAATAAAACTTCTAATTTGGACAATGTTATTTCCTTATAAAATGTTAAAGTGTGAATATACATGAATGTACAAACAAAAAATATGCACACTAAGCAAACAACATATTTTTATTCATATATTACGGCAAGCAGGGGGAACACGATATGTGCATGTACATGTAAGAGGGGATCTCAAGGGTAAAAAGTTTAAGAACCACTGCTGTAGCTGAATTACACAGAAGAAAAAGAGGACAATGTACATTTGCAAGGAATATCTCTGGTATGCATACACCTGGAATGAATGGGAATAACCTAAATTTGCTCATTTGTATTTTCCTCATCAATTTAATTGGACCTTCCCAAATGGGTAATATGTGTTCAAAATGTAAAACTTTGTGCCGTCTTGGAGGTAAGGAAGGGGAGAGGCAGCCTCACGCTGGGCGCCCCAACCCCTTCCCAAACACGTTATTGGAGCGCCCGTCGCTCCATATGACGGGGGCTCCGATGATGTTCTTGCGGTGCAGCGTCCGGACACGCTGCAACGGAAGAGACACTGAAGAGGCGCACAACGCCTCTTGCGGCGCACCTTCGGCACCTTGTGGAAGGAGAGCTATTTTAGCGCTCCTTCCAGGGCCCGAAAAGGGGTGCATTGGGGCCAAGAAGTGCGGGTACCTCGGCCCCAATCCACGGCTTCTGGGGGCGGCCCATGGCCGCCCATCTGCAGAAGCCCTAAATATTCTAATCAGGATTTAAAAAAAAAAGTTACTTAATATGAGTTGTTTACATCAAGTTTGCGGTGCTCATGTAGAATGTATTTTGGCTGTCTTTTTTCTATTACAAATGTGTCTCCTACTATTTCTGCCACATTTACTATAATCAGGCATTCACGCTGCACTCAGGAAGGTTTTTATGTGTGTACAGAAATAGTTCTACAAGTGTCAGGATGCTCATTTGCATTACAAAGACAAATACATCTCTTCATTTTGTTATATGACCAAGTATTGTTCATGTGCCAGAGATAAAGATGACAAAGAAAGGTATTTATATAATGTGAATTACCAGTTCTGGGCAAGCAGTTTTATATTGTCATTCTCTGTGACCCTGATGGAAGCAAGATTTGCTTTAATCCTCCTCATGTATGTACTTAATGGCAGTGTGACATGAAAAGAATGGTTTTTAATTACCTTTGGTCAGATCAAAATGTACCCCATTAATTTGGGCACAAGGAACAGCAACAATTCAAGGCACCTGATTCCACTTACCTTTGTCCTTTGATAAGAGGTGAGCATTTTATTGAAAATTAGCTGCTGGCTGAAATAAAAAATTGGCATTGCTTGCTGGAAACATGGTACAATCTATCAACCTACGAAGAGCAAAATCTAGTGTTAGACTCTCCTAGAGTAGACCCATTGAAATAAGCCGGAGATAAGCCCCTGTGTAGAAGAATCTGGGTGTGTGTTGGGATTTTTTGTTTTTGTTTTTTGCTTTTGGATTATAAAAGATTTCCCATAAATTATGGCTGGAATCCTGTTCAGCAGTTCCAAATGTGTAACCTAGAATTATGCATTCGTGAGGTCTTTTTTTATTCATGACCTTACACAGCATCTAGTTTGGGGGATATACCCAAAGACTGAAAGTCACTAAATCCCTATTTACCGGGCAGCATCCACTGCAGTCGGTGTGTGTGTGTGTGTGTCTGTCTGTCTGTCTGTTCCCTGTCGATCAGGATACTGCTGAATGATGTTCATTTCTCCCACGTTAGCAATCCCCAGCATGAGGGGAAATTGCAAGAGGGGTCCTGCTTCTGTCTGTTGCACCAGAAATTGCTCAAGGGAAGGGGTGAGAACAACAGTTAGATGTTTCTCGATCCACAGGGGAACAGATCCCCATCAATCACAGTGGCTACTGCCTGATAAGTCCTACATTTCAACCTTCTGTCCAGAAGGAATTTCAAAATTACCTCCATTTTGAGCATGACCAAAAAGCATGAATTTACATTTATACGAGCATTTGTAGCTTTTATTTTGTAATGCCCTACATTTTTTGGATGTCCTCCATTTTGCAGTGCCTTGTTCTTCTTTGCAGTTAGGATATCTGGTCTCCCTATGTAGCCCTGTAACTATGGTGCTAACGCATTTGGAACTCCCCAATGGGCTTCCAGTCCATGTTCGCAAAACTTTCAGTGGTAATGTTACCAATCTCATCATTGAGATGTGTGGGTTATATAAAGAAAAAGTGAGTTCAGTTCTGTGTTGACTTGGCATCTATTCAAATTATGCTTTTATACTACTGTGATTCCACTTGAACTGCCATGGCTGCATTCTCTGGAATCCTAGAAGGCCATTTAGTATTCTCAGCCAGAGAGCATCTCTGGTGCCTCTGAGCAAACCACAAACACCATGACTCTATAGGATGCAGCAATGCCAGTTAGATTGGAATCATAGTGCTGCAATTGTGTAGTATGAAAATATCCCTAGGCGGAATGGACTTGATGGAACTTAACCTGTGAAACACAATATTATTAGAACTGACATATTTTGTAGTGTGCTCCTTTAAAAAAAAAAAAAAAAAAAAGGTAAGATGGAAAAATCTGCTCTGTAGTTACAGTGCTACACAGTGAATCTTGTCCCGATCTACCCAATCTTCACTTACCATGGGTGGAAAGTTTTCTAGCAGTGCTTCTATGAAGTGGTAAGGGAGAAGTGGTGAGTAGACCCTGGTGAGAGAAGATCAGTTCATGGATTTTTCATTGGATTTATTTTGCTGTATTACTTTCTTTGCAGGGGTCAATTGTGATGGCAGACAAAAGGAGAATCTGGAAGGTCAGTATTCCACTGCTAGTAGGTTCAGTGAACTGAAATGAAGCTATGACCTCATGCAGCAGATACTGTTCAGGGGCAGTGGGATTACTCCTGAGATCTCTCTTCCTGTCCAGATTGACTATACCCTTCTGCTGGAGGACAGAACAGTGCTCATCTGTAGGTGCAGGTGCTGTAGAACAGAGGTAGGCAACCTTTTTGAGCCGGGGGCCAGGTTGTTGTCCCTCAGACAATGGGGGGCCAAAGCACCAAAAATAAATAAATAAATAAATAAAATTTAAATTTTTTAAAAAAATATGCATGCACACTCTCTCAGCCTCAGAAAAGCCATGGCAAAACCCCTGTGGAGATTTTGCCAAGAAAACCCCAAGAACAAGTAATAACAACAATAATCAATATCATCATGGCGGGCGGCGGCGGTGGCGGCCCCCAGGCCTAGGTTGCCTACCCCTGCTGTAGAATATGCTGTCTGGTACTACTGGTCCAATATGCTTGGAAAAGGGGTGGCATATTTGTATTTAACAACAACTTATCTTGACCCAGCCCTGATCTGGGCTACAACCCTTAGCATAATCACTTGGGAGTAAGTCCTATACACAGCCAAACTTGTCTCAGAGAAAATAAGCACTAGCATTTTGTTTCATGTTTTCACGGATCAAATTGTTTGGATTTTTGGGTAATTATTCTTATTGAACAAAAAGTACCCAAAAAAGAAATAACACATACATAACTTTTATCCAGGTACAATTCATTAATAGTTCCACCCCTCTCTGTTGTCCCAGTTAATTATCCTTCATCTATATATTTATTTCATAATAACTAATAAAACCAACAATCATCAAATCACCTTTGTTATTTTTCAAAAAGTCAATGAACAATTTCCAGTCTTTCCAAAATTTTGTCAATTAATTTTCTTTAATCAGAACTGACAATTTATGCATCTCTGCATAAATACTTCAGTTTGTATAGTCACTCTTCTTTCGTAGGAATTAAATCCTTCTTCCATTTCTGAAAATATACTGTCATCACAACAGTGACCATATGGTATTTATTCTTCTATCTCCTCTCTAATATTTCATGTCATTCCCAGCAGAAAAAAGAAGATTGAAGATTAATCAATCATTTATTTTGCATCAAACTTTGTATTTGAATCCAGTATCTTTTAGTGTTCTCACATATCCATCACATATTATTAAAAGACCCTTCTTGTTTTTTATATTTCCAACATATGTTTGATGATCCTTTATATATCTTAGACAATTTATCTGGTGTCATGTACCAACAACACATCATTTAATAAACATTCTCATGAAGATCATAGCTCAATATAAATCTTTCAAATCTTTCACCCACATTCTCTCCCATTGCTCCATTTGTATATTATGTCCAAAATTTCTAGTCCATTTTACCATGCATGGATCAAATTGTAATTTTCTATTCTTGAAAAGATTATGAGTACTCAGTCAGGCTTTTTCATTATCCTGTGGCTTGTCTGTGTCAGCATTTCATCCTGCCTTGAGAGCAGAATAAGCAGATACAGCTTCTCCAAGACAAACAATTACCTAGATATATACATACACCCCAATAGATAGAAGATATTTTGATGCCTGCTGTTTTAGTACCTTCGTATACTTTGTGAGGTCCTCCTGAAAAGTGGCATATAAATACCTGAAGTATGTAATTAATATACCATTTCCATGTTTCTTAATAGGAAACATGGCCAAAATCAAGCACTTTTAAATTCCATTTACTTCATTAAAAGAGAGGTATGTGGCACTGAGAGAATAGAAAGCAGGGTATGATGGCTTTCCTGGCTAGTGGATCTTGGGAGTTGTAGTCTTAAAAAGTAACTTTCCTATCTCTGAGGAGAAAACTATACTGTGTTCCACAGAGTTCTAGGTTGTTAAAATCTCAATGTTTCCCAACAGAGTGGGATGTGAGACTTGATGGTATTGGCTCCAGATGTTCTGGGTTGCTGGAAATGCATCACAAAGGGAAATGGAAGAGAATTTCTAGTGTACACTGGACACTGCAGAATGCAGAACTTGCCTGTAAACAGCTTCATTGTGGTATCCCCTTTGGAATCCTGACACCATTTTCCAAAGAACCAGAAAAGCAAGAAATTTGCCTGAGGGAATGCCAAGCAAATGCAACAGCCTTCAAGGACTGTACATGGCAGGAATCCAACTGCAGTCGTCATCTGGGTGTGGTTTGTCAAGGTAGATGCAACCTGCCTTCCTGTTTTCTACTGTCTCTTTGGGTAAGATGGGCATGACATTTAAGAGCAGTGGGTTCTATGTGCTTTGGAAGTGCTGTCACCACTTTTAGTACAAAGTGTAACCTTTTTCAGTTCTGGGACAAGATCTGAAGAACAGATTCTGCAAGCTTCGGTGTGGTTTGGTTTCAACCAGAGGGGAAATCTAGCTTTAGAGAGTTGTGATTGGCTCTTGCTTGTAGCATTATTTTAAACTTTTCTATTTCCTGCTGCCCTATTCCTGGAATAAAGTTGTGTTAGGCTTGCTAGATCTCAGGGCTTTGCCTCCCCCCCCCCCATCCATTCCTCAAAGCAAGGTGAAAGAATCTCAGGTGAGACACTTTAGTCTTGAAAAGTGTGTCTATTATTTTCATCATTTGTTAGACTTGGGTTGCCAGCCTATCCAGTATTTATGATATTGTAAGCCTGATTTATGACATTTCAATTATTCCAGTTCATGGTGTAGTTACTGCATGATCACAACAATCAAAAATGTCTCCAAAACTCTGCCTTTGTGGCCTTGTAGCCCTACCCACAACATAGGCATTTCTGAGGCACTGGGAAGTGGGATGTGAATAATGCCAGTACACTGAGATAGAGGTCTCTGTAACTATTTGTCTCAGCATGCCCCATGACGAAGAAACGGCTAGACATGTCACTACCCTACTCTTGAGTGTTTTGGAAAGGGCTGTGTTGGCAGGGGACTGTGAATCTTCAAAGCTAGGATTTGAGGGGGGTAACATTGCGAAACATTTTAGTTACATCTCCCAATGCAGGATCTCAGCCTGGCTGTCTTTTGTTTGAGTGACAGATCTCAGCCTGGCTGTCTTTTGTTTGAGTGACAGATATTCTGTGCAACTGTGGTTGATGCATAATAAAATCACCAGGGCCCATCACAAGGGGTTATCCCTAGGTTTCAAGCTTAAAATTTCAGGCCCTGGGACAGTCAGTCCTACTTCAGTTACACTCGGACATATAATAATAATAATAATAATAATAATAATAATAATAATAATAATAATAATAATAATAATAATTATTTATATCCCGCCCCTCTGCCAAGCAATCGGGGCGGCGTACAGCATTTAAAACATCAAACTAATAACAACATTTAAATCCCATCCCTCATTCCCACCCACCCCCACCCCCAAAACAAATCAACAAACAAATTAAAAAACAATTATTAAAAATATGCAATATATACTATGAAAAATACAATATGCAATATAAGATACATAATTGCATTGTTGCTGGGGAAGATGTTGCTGGGGAAGGATTTTGTTACATGCCCCCAAGTTTTACCCATGACTCATCTATAGATCATATAAAAATCCATAATTTTGGCCTGAAAATCTGTCCTCGACTTGTACATTAGGTCAACTTATAGTCAAGTATATAAGCAGATCTATACCTTCTTGTCATCAATAAAAAATTAATGATAGCAAAATGAATAAAAAAATGTATAATCTGATAAGAATACAGTAACATTGGAAGTTACTAACGTAACCACTACGCCAGGAATGTACACACCCACTTTACATTGTTTCTGACTTGCTATTAATACCCACAACAATCCTGTAACATAGAATTGCTGAGAGGTAGTGATGGTCCATGGTCATATGGTAAATTCCATGATCAAAGAGAGATTTGAACTGGGGTCTCTCTTCCATGCCCAGCACCTTAGCATTTCTCTGTACTAGTTCTCTCAGAAAAGTTGGTACAGTGCTATAAGCATCATACAAAGGCAACTACAGTAAGTAGCATGTTGTCCAAGAGTAGAGCAATGAAGACAATCAATAAGATTAGTTTCCGGGATTGTCGACTCTCTCTGAGCCAGCTGAGGACACCAAATTCACTCCAAGCCATGGTTTAGTTTCCCCTGAGTAATGGCTTGTACTTTCCAAAAAACCTCCTCCCTTTGGAGTAGGTCCTGAGGAGCATGCATTCTCATTGCTAGGAGTGGTTTGAGCAATGAGATGCGACAACTGTGCTAAAGCTAAGCAATGCTTAGATGGGAGACTACATGGAAACCTTATTTATGTTTGAATTACATTTTTAAAAGTGGGATATAAATGTAATAAATATGTAATAAACAAGGTGTGGAATAAACAGAAGTAATAACATTTAAATATTTCAATATATTTTTAAAAATGTAAACAAGATAGAAAGAGCAAGACTGATGCAATGTTCATCTTGCTATAGCCAGATAGGGAGCATCTGTCTTGGACCACTGATGTTTTACAGCTATCTCTCCTCTTTCTTTCTTGGACTGAACTCAACTTTTCCAAAATAATGTAGCCTTGGTTTTGCATTTGTAATTTCAGATCCTATGCAAGCACCCACTGTACAACCAGAACCAACCACAACACCGCTCATGATTTCTTCAAAGCCCACTGGTAAGAAAACTATGTGGTGGACTGATTAAAGGAAGGAAAACATGGCCCTTACTTTGCAAGACCTGGGCAGGGCAGTGGATGACCAGGGATCTTGGAGTTTTTACATTCATAGGATCTCCCTTTTTTGCAGCCCATCCCATTCTCCAAAGATGATTTTCAGGCACAAGCCAGTTTAGACCTTCAGTGGGAAAAGGGAGTCATTGAAAAATACCTCTCCTCTCCCTTTCTGTGAGTAGATATTTCCTTGAGTTCACTGGAAGAGCCCTCAGGCAGGCTTTCAGCCTCTACTTATGGGGGTGAAAAAGGGGAAAGGGACAGCTCTTTCTCACTTTCTCTCCACCTCCCAATATTCCTATTTTGCTGGCTCCCCAACCTTTTCACAGGGAGGTCTGAAGGAAGCTGCCACTTTTGTTTATTTGGATGCAAAGAGAACTCTCTAGGAACATACTTATCCATCTGTTCATTTATTGAACTTACATATTGCCTTATAATGCAAATATGATGCCTGGGATCCTGGGTGGAATTGTTTCCCACTGTACCACCACCTCTTGTTTCTTTGGCCTATCTGTTCAGTTTGGAGAAATTGTTCAGGATCTTGTCCCAGAAAGTAAAAAATAGTACTGTGGACATAGCACAATTCTGTGTGTGTTTTAAGTCCCAAATAAAAATGTTGATAGTTTTCATGAATTATATAATACTTTTTCTAAGTGATTCACATATATGTCTCTGTAAGCCTTAGAACCTTATTGCACAGGCCCCTTCTCCCATTACAACAGTGCTATTTTCAAAAGAGCTATTCAAGACTGCTCTCTTCCCTATCTTACCTTCAAAATCATGCCAGCATTGGAGGCTGCATTCCCACAAAAACCTTATCACACTCCACAGTATTTGGTAGCATAGTATTTGGTAGTACCACTAGGTATTGCCTCTTTTTCTAGTTTGGCACACCTACACACACACACACACACACACAGGTCCCCCGCCACAGAAACATACATTAAATGAAAAGCAGAGAATGAGGACATTATAATATCATGGTAAGAGGCGCCCTGGTGGCACAGTTGTTAAATGCCTGTATTGTGGCTACAAGGTTGTGAATTCAATCCTGCAGGGCTCCAAGGTCCACTCATCCTTCCATCCTTTCATATGTCGGTAAAACAGGTACCCAGCTTGTTGGGGTAATTGGCTTACACACTGTGCACCCCTTAGGGAGTGCTAGTTCACTAATAAGTGGTATAGAAAGGTAGTTGATATTGCTATTGCATGGTATTGTAGCATCATAGTGAGAGGTTTTCTCTCATGGCTGCTTGGTTTTAAATATTCACAAGTGCTAACAGGGAGAGATGGGGTTTCAAGACCTAGTGGCTGAGTCTTGGGGATAATCTGCAGAATGTGACGGTGACATCTAAGTAGAGATCCTGGAGAAGATGAATGTTCCCTTTCTTCCTGCCCCTCCAGGAGGCTGCTTCACCCTCCACCCTCCTTTCCTTATGCTTGGGCCAGATTCTGCACACCTTTCTCCCTCCCTCCTGCTTCCACTGGAGTGGTCCCCCATCACCAGCCTGAGCCCCTCAATCTTCTTACCCCCATCTCTCTCTCACACACACTCAACATCTATTGATGTCTTCCTCCCCAGCCCATGGATTACTGGTCTTCCTGGGATCTGTCCACCCTTTCTCCCTCTCCCCTGATGATGTGGACTGATGTTTCACCACCCAAAGCATGCCCCCGACCACCCAAAATCAACATAAAAGTGCAACTAAACATATACTGGAAATCATGGCACAACAGAAGTGGGAAAAGGCAGTAATTAACTGATTTTTTTGTGTTAATAAAAAGAAACACATTTCCAATGGGTTCCCATGGAAGGGCAACAGAAGAGGAACAGCATCATGGAGTAAGCCCCACATGGAGGTGCAATTTACTTATCTTGTGTGATAAAGCCCTTAGACCCCTGTCCCAATTCATAATCCCTTATATAGCAAGGGTTGGCTTTAAGGCTGTTTTATTATTTCAGAGCACCTGCGATGGAGACAGTGGCTTTCCAAAGGCTGTCAAATGTCTCCATGGGGAAAGTTCACATTCGAGTTGGCAACTTGCAGCTCATTCCTCATGCTAGTAATTTCTGTACTGCTACAGTCTCCTTTGCTCACTTTCCTGATGCCTTTCTCTCATAGATACTACGATAAGGCTAGAAGATGGAACCACGTTGTGCTCTGGGACTGTGGAGCTGAAGTTTGGAGGCCACTGGGAAATGGTTTCCCTGGGCTTACAGAGATGGTGGAAAGATCTGGCACCCAGGGTCTGCAAAGGGGCAGGCTGTGAAGATGCAATAGGAGTTAAGGACCTAGGCAGCAAGAAGCCCTTGCCCATCCACTGGGAGAAAGTGCAGTGTGAGAGAAAGAACCTTAGCTTGGATTGTTTGAATAGAACTAAGCCATGCTTCACATTGGTGAAATGCTCAGGTGAGCCAGACTGACTAGAACAGGCCTCAAGCTCTGTTCTTCTTTTCCATCATCACTGGAATTATACATACATTTGTTGATAGTTCTATCAAAGTTCTAAGTTCTGAAATAAGTTTAAACTTACTTGTTTCAATATATAAAAGAACATACCGTATGTTATTTTATTTCCTTAGACAAAGAAGGCTTAAATATATTGGACAAAGCAATAAAAATCATGGAAAGTTAAAAGGGAAATTGTGATTAAGAAAGTAGAAGGGAAAAAAATGAGTATGGAGAAGTAAAAAAATTAATGATAGTTTTCATATTTCTGGGAATGATTGCTGATTTAAATGGAATGTACACCCTCTGTGTGTGCATTTGTGGGAGGGGGAAAGGGAGCAAAAAGTGTGTGTACACACATATATAAAATTCTGCCTAGGTATTGCAAGAGGCAGACAAACATGTCAGAGTCATTGTGTTCTGGGTTGCACAACTTCAGATTGCAGGGAAAGAGTCTTATTTTGGGAACTTCTGAACTCAAAAAGAAGTGGCTTTGGGTGACTTTCCGTTCGGGTTAATGTTGCGTTATTTCTCCTTTACACAAACACGTCTGAAAAACAACCTTCTTTTGCAGGGTTTTTCAGATTTTTAAATCCCATTTCTGCACGGGATTTAAGCAATTTGCCTCCGTGTGATAAGCTCCTTATTTTTGAATCCTCTCCCATGTTAAAAATATTCCTGCATGTTGTAAGCTAGCAAATTAAGGAAAAGGCTTTAGAGGCATTTTTTTTAAATATAGGGGAATATTCTTAAAAGGGGAACTACTTCCACACACACTGTGAAAGAGTATAGCCTAGATATTTTTCTCCTTCAGTCTATCACTTGGTATTTTGTGGCCTGACCCTTACTTCCCTCTACCATCTGAAAAGGAAATTTGAAACACAGTTTATTCTCTTCAGATTCTGTGGCTATCAGCTAACACTGAGGCTCATAGCTGGCATAGAGATAATAGTAAACAAGCATTTCATAAAGGCTATCTGAATGCTGTTTGCAGGGGAGGTTTCAAACACAGGGCTCTTAGCATTCAAGTCCAAAGATGTACATATATGCCAATGTTTCCTCCTTTTTCTCCATGTACTGTAATCTTGTTTGTAGCTCCCTGTCTTTCCCAACTACTTCCATCCATTTCGTCATTAACAATGTTTCCAGGAACACAGACATGTAGTAAAATCCCATATTTAAGCCAGGTTTGTTGCAAGGAAAAAGCTGCCTCTGGAAACCTCTGAATAGTTTTACAGTGCAGTAAGGGTGGATTTTGGATGGCACTGATTTGCAGGTATAAGCTGAGACTCTATTTCTCCACTTACAGAGCTTAAAACTCCACCAGTTTACTTATTCTGGAGGGCAAAGGCTACTCCTTTCTGCAGCTGTGTAAATGCATGCTGGAGCCCTCATGGTCAGTCAGGTGCAAAAAGGTTGGAGCTGTGCCTAGGTGCTTTCCAGGTACCATTATACTCAAGAAAAGGACATTGGGCAAGGAGGTTCTAGATACGATGCCCAAAGAGTGGTTACACCAATGTAAGTAACCAAGAGGATTCTGGGCCCATGGCCCTTTCACAGTACACAATAATAGCACCATGATTCCACTTTAGCTGTCATGGCTCCATCCTACAGAATCCTGGGATTTGCAGTTTAGTGAGGAGGCATTTATAATCCTCAGCCAGAGAGCTCCTCCGGTTCCTTTTACCAAATTACAAGTCCCTGGATTCCATAGGATAGCAATAGCAATAGCAAGTACATTTCTATACCACTTATCAGTGCACTTAAGCACTCCTTAAGCGGTTTACAATGTGTAAGCTAATGGCCCACAACAAGCTGGGGACTCATTTTAGCGACCGCAGCCATAGCAGTTAAAATGGAATCATAGTGCTATAACTGTGTAGCATGAACTGTGCTACAGTGTATAAGATAAAAAGCTGGTTGTAATTTTGTTGTTAAAATTTAATGGAGGGGTTGTTCTTGTTCAGAGAGGCAATACCCGTTTTCTGAAGGTGAGTACAGTAAGGCAGACAGATTTTAAGTGTTTGAAAGGGAAACAAATTATTAGTCATTTATTTTATTGTGTTTTGTTTTTTTTAACCAGTATTCTATATCAGCTTCTTACATAAGTATATTTAATTATGTAACCTCTCCTGGCCTAATCCCACCAAGCCTGATGGGAATGTCATTCATCCATGCTGGGATCACCTGCAGAACAGACCTCCTTCTCCCCATACAGTACAGTAGGTGGTGATGGACAGGATATGGAGTGGAGACTGCCATGGTTGCTCTGACTGATGACCTCCGTTTGAGTATCGACAAGGGTAGTGTGACCTTGTTGGTGCTCTTGGATCTCTCAGCAGCTTTTGACACTATAGATCATGCCATCCTCTTAGATTGCCTGAGAGAGTTAGGAATTAGAGGCACTGCATTGCAGTGGTTCCGTTCCTTCCTCTCAGGCAGATCCAGAGGGTGAGGCTCGGGGACAGTTGCTCATCTAAAATCGAGCTTAATTGTGGTGTCCCTCAGGGCGCCATCCTGTCCCCGATGTTGTTCAATATATATATGAAGCCGCTGGGGGAGATCATTCGGAGGCATGGAGCACGGTGTCTTCAGTACGCTGATGACACCCAGATATACCTCTCCATGACCAGATCATTGTCTCAGACCTCAGATGGCGCCTCTCCTCTTAATGACTGTCTCAGAGCGGTAATGGGTTGGATGAGGAAAAACAGATTCAAGTTGAATCCTGACAAAACAGAGGTACTTGCAGTGACAGGCCCGAAACCAGATTTGGGAATACAGTCTCCAGTCCTGGACGGAGTCACACTCTCCTCTAAGGACTGTGTTCACAGTCTGGGGGTGCTCCTTGATTCGTCGCTTCACATGACTAGTCAAGTAAATGCGACGGTCAGGAGTGCCTGTTATCAGCTTCGGCTGATACGCCAGCTGCGCCCTTATCTGGACATGAGGGACTTGGAAACTGTGGTACACGCTTTGGTAACCTCACGTCTGGATTACTGCAATGCACTCTACATGGGGCTACCCTTGTGCCTAACTCGGAAACTACAACTGGTTCAGAATATGGCAGCCAGGTTAATTACAGGAACATCACGGAGGGAGCACATAACACCTGTGCTAAAATCCCTCCACTGGCTGCTGATTAGTTTCTGGGCGCAGTACAAGGTGTTGGTTTTAACCTTTAAAGCCCTACATGGCTTGGGTCCATCTTATCTTAGGGACCGCCTCTTCCCGTATGATCCCCCACGCGCTCTTAGGTCCTCTGGAAGGAATCTGCTACAGCCAATGAAAATTAGGCTGTCTCAGACCTCCCAGAGGGCCTTCTCAGCTACCGCTCCCAGACTTTGGAATGGCCTGCCGGACGAGATCCATCTTATTACTACTCTTGCTGCTTTTAAGAAAGCAGTAAAGACGGATCTCTTTTGGCAGGCCTTCCCGGAATAACTCGCTATCAAGAGATGAGGTTTTAATCCTGTAGCCTCTGACTCCTATTTTATTTTTATTGTTAGTGTATGTTTTTAACAAATTTTAATTTAATTAATGTGGCACTTTTTAACTTGACAATGGTTTAATTTTATTTTAAGGGGATGGGAGGGTGGGATTAGAGGGTGAGGGAATGATTTTTAACTCTGTTTTGTTTTTAAACTGTTGTACCCCGCCCCGATTGCCACGCAGAGGGGCGGGTTATAAATAAAAATTATTATTATTATTATTATTATTATTATTATTATTATTATTATGGTGGTGACTTACAATCATGGCAACAGTATTGCAGTTGTGACTACGTAGTGATTATGAGTATATAACACAATTGTGACACAATTGCATTTGTTGTAAAAAATAAAGGCAAATATTCTATATTTGCTACTTATACTTAACTAGAAAAGATTCTAAAATGCAAAGATATACAACTCAGAACAAAGAATCATACAAACCATTGTATTCCCTATTACCATGTATGGATGTGAGAGCTGGACAGTTAAGAAAGATGATAGGAAGAAAATCAATTCCTTTGAGATGTGGTGCTGGAGAAGAGTGTTGAGGATCCCATGGACAGCCAAAAGGATAAACAAATGGGCCCTAGAGCAGATTAAGCTGGAAACCTCCCTGGAAGCCAAGATGACCAAACTGAGGCCGGCATACTTTGGACACATCATAAGAAGGGAGGACTCTGGAAAAAACAATAATGCTGGGAAAGGTGGAAGGAGGTAGGAAAAGAGGAAGGCCACATGCTAGATAGATGGACTCTATTAAGGAGGTCATGGATATTAAGGGGTTGCAGGAATTAATCACAGCAGTGGAGGACAGAGGGTCTTGGAGATGTTTCATCCATAGAGTCACCATGAGTCGAGACAACTCGACGGCAGTTAACAACAAAACTTAACTCTGGGCTGGCCTACGTTTGCCAGAATACTCTAGGTTGCTGTTAGAGTATTCCGGCCCTCAAGCTGCCCCAATGTTCCCCTATTACCTGCATGTTCTGGAGCAATGCCAGGTAGTTGTCCACACAGCCTCCTGCTATGTCGCTCACCACCACTGCCTGCAGTGCATGTTGCTCCTTCTGAGACCAGAAAAAAGACTCCAGTATTGATCACATGGCTGGGTGCCTGGTTCTAAAGCAGTTGTCTACATAGCATCCCACTGCGCTGCCCACTGCTACCAGTGGGCAGCGCAGTGGGATGCTATGTAGACAACTGCCCAGCATTGCTCCAGAGTGCTCCACATTTTTTGGAAAGAACTAGAACAAAAGGTAATTTTTTAAAGTGCATAAAGGAAGACTTTGCTACAGGATTGCTCTTCCCATGTGTGGACAGTCTGCAGTCAAATCAGCCATTTGGTCCTCCGTTGACTGGACAGGGTAACATGATGGTGGGGGGAACCATGTCATTAGGCCTGTGCAGGCATACCCTCAGTTATAGATATGGAATACTGGCCTTTGCTTTTAATTACCAGAGTTGGGGGAAATTGCTTGCGTGATTTTCTGGCTCCTGTACAAAAATAACTTGGTTAGCTTTGTGTGCTATCTATGCACTGTGACTCAGGTAGGATGAAGATACTTTTGTGCTACTCTGTCTGAGGTGAAAAATGTCTTGGGACAACCATGCTACTCAGAGTAATGTAAATTTTAATCTCACCTTCTGTCTCCAGGCCAAGATTTCAAGCCCAATCCATCCAAGACAGAAGCCATCCTAAGAATCCTGCTGGGTCTTGTCCTCACTACATTTCTCCTGATTACCTGTGTACTCCCTATCTATAAGAAAATAATGAAGAAATGTAAGTGGCACTCTCTTGCTGTGAGATGTGACTAGAAATGATTCTCTTTGTAGAATTAAGCTTCAAATAAGGATTTTGATTCACAGAACTGTACAAGAACATGGCAGCTTCAGGAATACAAGTCATATCTCTGTAACTTTTAGCACAGAACCACACAAAAGAGAAAGGAATGTGTCTGTGCCATTGTGACTTGCCTAATGATACCTACTGATTGAGAAGAGATTTGCGCTAAGGATTTACTAATCCACAGAGAAGACATTCTAAAATGCTACAATATATTAGCTTTGTGCATATACATACTAGGGATGCTTCCAGACAGAGCTTTTGCCATACAATTACTTTGCCCTCATTCATGGACTTGATTGTACACTGATTCATGTGTGAAGGATTGCTGTGTCAGTGTTTGCTTATTTAGTTTTTTGATAATGGAATTATTTCTCATAGGGCACACACCAGAGAATACTGGGTGGTATGTTCTCTGTTTAGATCTTTCTGTGCCATCCACCAGTATACACTCCTGTCATGGTGGGGGGAAATGGTGCAGCTTGAGAAGATCAGGGCCTTTACAGACTGCCAGAAATAATGCAGCTTGAGTCCACTTTAACTGCCCTGGCTCACTGCTAGGTAATCATGGGAACTATAGTTTTTTCTAAGATATTGAGCCTTCTCTGTCAGAGAGCTCTGGTGCCACAATAAACTACAGGTCCCATGATTCCCTAGCACTGAGCCAGGGTAGTTAAAGTGGACTCAAGCTGCATTATTTCTGGCAGTCTGTAAAGGCCCGAAGAAAGGTGGCATAAACTCATGTTGTCCACAAGAAGTGTTGAAAGGAAAGGAAAATAATTGAAAAGGCATTTTAAAAAAATATTTTCTTCAAAGGATTGTGAGGCAAGTGGTACTGGTTTTACTCTCGAACTGAAGGCAGCTTTTCAGAAGAAAAGCAGGAAAACTGTCAAGGAAGGCTAGGTTGCCTCCTCCTCCTCCTCCTCCTCCTCCTCCTCTAAAGAAATCCAGGATATAAGGACAGAACTAATGCAAGTCAGGACAGTTTGGGGTGTATATCATGTGCCTCATAGGGAACTAGACATTGCAGTGACAAGGGAAAATGACTAGATAGACTTGAAATGACTTTGACTAGCATCTGTAATTCTAACATGGTTTCCCACCGCTTCCTTCATGGTTTCCCACTGCTACCAGGAGAGTAGGAGGGAATAAGAAGAGAAATATGAAATAGGTGCACAGTGCCTTTTGATTGATACTGCTAGGAGTTCTCAATCTCTAAGCACACTAGTTTCTAGACTTATGCTGACTGTTATTAGGGTATATTTCAGACAGATAGTTCATAAAACTAATTAATCATTGTTTTTCCAATGTAAGCTCTAAACTGCAATTGACATTCCATGCTATTGAGGAATATTGTGCATTTTCTGTGTATACATCCCACAGTGTTCTGTCCACATCAGTACCAATAACTGTTTTATGTTCATGATCAATACTTAGTCACAATTTTGACACTATTGCCATAATCATAATTTGGTTAGGTAACTGTTCTGTATTCATGATCACTGTGAATACATCTATGATTAGTCATGACTATGACACTACAGCCATGATTGTAACTCATCCCTCAACCTATTTTACCAGCCATCAGTTGTATGGGGAGAAAGAGATTTATTCTGCCAATGATTAGAGCACAGTTGAATGATGTTTCCATCAGATTTGGAGTAGTTGGGCCAGAGGTTTTAGTTAAGTACATAGGTAACTATAAGCTGATACAGGATTGCAGTCATACCTTTAAAAAGACAGGATACTAGAGCTAAGGATGTTCACACCTGTGGATACTGCATTACTTTTCTAACTTTCTTTAAAAAAAAAAAACGCTGGAGTTTTTCCAGATAGAAGAAAGGCTGAAGCAGCACTGGAAAAACATAAGATTATAAAATGATGATGGTGATTTATGAAATCTCTATAAAATGTGAGTGAATGTCACATCAGTTCTACAATCAAAGCTTTGTTATACTGCTGAAAGTAGTGGGTTTGTTGTTGTTGTTGGCTTTCAATTAATACCTTTCACTAGGCATCAAAGGTAGAGAGAGGTGCAATTTCCAGCTCTGCTTCATATACTGTATACCTCAACTTTTCCCAACCTGAGGGCATCACTATATGGGCTGAGAAATGAGAGCTTACAGTCCAACACATCTGGAGGCTACCAGATTGGGAATGTGGGCTTATGCCAGAAAACTGGGGTGCCTTAATGGCAACCTTTTTTAGACACGGGTTATAAATAAAAATGATGAAAAATGATGATGATGATGATGACATAGGAGCTTATTGCACACCCAAATAAACCAGCTTCCCTTTGCCAGCTTCAATCTTCTTTTGGGATACCCCCGGATGTTATCATACATAAATCGCTGCCAATTTAGCTGCGATGCCACCAGCCAGGTCAGACTCGGGCTGAAGCGCACTCAGCCGGCACTTTTTAGAAGTCAGAAGGTTTTGACTTCTAAAATTTGGCAGATGAACATGGTTTTGATTCGAGTCTGCCCTGGCCTGTATTTGGCCAGTGGCATCATAGCTAAATCAGTGGTGATTTACGTATGATAACATCCGGGGGTATCCCGGAAGAAGATTGAAGCCGGCAAAGGTAAGCTGGCTTATTTAGTGGAGCGATAAACTCCTTACTCAATTTGTGTATATTTCACTTTTGTCGATGTTCTGATTGCTTTTTCACCTATCCAACTTTCCCATCCATCCATTCCCTCCCCCCTCCCCAGATTTCAAAAAGAGACAACACCAGTGGATTGGCCCAAATGCAGTAAACCAAAATGGTAAGGTAACCAATATTCAGGGTATGGAACAAGAAATCTGGTTAAAAACTACCTCTCAAACTAATTTTAAATATATGCATGACTCCCTTCCCACCCAAAAGGGTACATGTGAACATAACATATGTGAACAATGTTACAGGGGAATATATGATGAAAGACAAACTGAACATATGTTTTCATCAGTTCAGGGTTTATGTTGATACCATCAATGGGTTAAAGCCTCACATGTTTAAATTCTGCCATTGATTGGCTCTGTTAATAGTTCCTAGCTTGCAGCTATGGGCAGTTTGACCTCAGGTGGGGCAACCATTTGGTTAGATTCATTAACAGGATGTTTTAGTCAACCAGTTGGTTAAGTAGCTTATGATAGCAATCACTGTTTCCCTCAGTTTGATGCTTCTTCAAACCATCTTGATTCCTATGAGTTATAGGCTTTTGCCTGCCTTAAAGGTACACTTGTTGGCTTGAAAACCTTGCCCTTGATTCTAGCCTGCCTAGGACCAATGACTATTCAGGAGTAATGGAAACCACTCTGAACTTGCCTATAGGTAACAACCTCTTATTTATTATGGTGCCACATAGGACTTTATCACACGGGGGCCAGCTCCATCTTTAAAGAATAATAAAGTGCAAATGAACCATCCCGAAAATAAAGTGAAAATGGTATATAATTGCGCAAATGAATATGGTCATTGCTCTTCTACCGCCTTGTTTATTTGTGCTGCTAATTTATGTGTTGTATGTTTTTATTCATTGGTATTTTAACTCTGTATTAGTTTAATATATTTTTAACGGGTGGGTAGGTTAGGGAATGGGTTCTTGGATTTGTTTTAACTTCTTGTGATGTTTTTGATTTGATGTATGCCGCCCCAATTGCACTGCAGAAGGGTGGGATAATAATAATAATAATAATAATAATAATAATAATAATAATAATAATAATAATAATAATAATAATTTATTATCACACGCAATTAGAATAAACGCGTAATAACGCAAAAAGTGAAAAAATCCACTTTTGTGTTTCATACAACGAACGGATTCTGTATATGAAGTAGAAATGGTATATTTGCACATGTATACATAGCACCATTAAATATTACTGGACAGGAAATTTTAGAAAGAGAAAGCGGAGAGGCTCATGTCTGCCTGGCAAAACAGGAAGTAAAAGCAACCCCACAGAACCATGGGAAAACCGGGAAAATGAGTGAAAGGAGGATTATTGCATGAATAAACCAAATTTGACTTTCACACTAGAGCAAATGTGCAATTACTGTAATATCGCAAATGCATTTTCGCTAAAATCCCGAAAGTAAAAAGATCCGGGATAACACCACTTTCTGACCACTTTAAAGACAGGTTTTGTGCGACGTCATATGAAATCATTGCGTATAATTACACATTTTTTTCAGGATTTGTACGGGATAAACTATAGATTCTCCCCATGTGATAAAGTCCATAGGGCCTTTGCAGACTGCTACAAAGAGTGCAAATTGAGTCCACTTTAACTGTCCTGGCTCAGTGCTAGGGAATCATGGGAACTGTATTTTTTTCTGAGACATTGAGCCTTCTCTGTCAGAGAGCTCTGGTGCCACAATAAACTACAGTTCCCATGATTCCCTAGCACTGGGGGCCTAAGCAGATGGCGCAAAGCTGTCTTCGAGGCCAGGAAGGGGAGGGGCAGCCTCACGCTGGACGCCCCAACCCCTTCCCCAAAACATCGTCGGAGCGGCTGACCCTCTACACGGCTGGTGCTCCGACAACACACTTCTGCTGCAGCGTCCGCACACGCTGCAGTGGAAGAGGCGCCGAAGGTGCAACAAACGCCTTTTGCGGCGCACCTTCGGCGTCTTGCGGAAAGAGCACTAAAATAGCGCTCCTTCCTGGAGCAGAGACGCTGCACCGCGGGGCCAACGAATGCAGATGCCTCGGCCCCAATCCGCAGCTTCCCAGGGCGGCCCTCTGCTTCCCCCCTGAGTCAGGGCAGTTAAAGTGGACTCAATTTGCACTATTTCTGGCAGTCTGCAAAGGCCCATAGTCTCCAGCTGGTCTAAGCAGATTAAGTTCTTATCCTGAAGTACAAAGACTCATTGGGGCACTTGCAACAATATTATATGTTGCTATCTTTGGAGTGAGATGCAGCATTGTTGAACTTCAGACATCTGGCAGAGAGGAACTTCATAGGAATACTAAACAATCAGAACATAATTAGTTTCCTAAGCAAATATGAGGATTTTAATACAATGTGTGATCATGAACTCTATTTACTACAGCTGAAATGTGGTATACTGTTACAGTTCGGCATGATCATGAGTTATTTGTTCTGTAAATCAGGGAAGGGTGGCCTGTACAGTTGCAGAGTCTACTTTGTTTTTTCTAGAGCCCCAAGATGCACTAAATATTTGATAGAAAAGACGTGCAACTGGAATTTTGTTTGAGTATCAGAGCTGAATGGCGTTCACAGTCTTCCAAGCAAAAATCTACTTCTAGTTATCCCAATATGTTCTTTATTTCATCAGTGAAATTTAGAACAGGAGAGTAGTCATTTCTCTGCTGCTGTTGTTAAACAACTGGAAATCAAAAATCCTCGCTGATGTACTGCAAGTCATCCAAAACTCAATTGGTAGACTCAGATCTCATGCTACTCCCTGAAGTAAATGCCTCCTCTGACTGCTTACAGATGTTGTCTAGTTACCACTATTCTACCATTTTATCTTTTAAACTAAGTGGACGAATGAGGGGTCATGGGTGTGTGTGTGAGAGAGAGTGTTTGATTATAAGTATGAGATTTTTCTCCCTCTAGTGGCAAGAAATTAGGACAAATTGGTAGATGTTGCTGCTCTACTCCTGTTGCTCATCATTAACTCTCATCAAGCAAGCTTTTGTAAAGGCTGAGGTAGATGTGATGTTAATTGTGTAATTGCAATCAACATCTCTGGTTTTAAATTTTTAAATAGTGCTTGGCAGGGAATCCATAATTAGCATGTGTGTGTTAATCCCCCCAACACACGCCATGACATGATTTGGATGAAAATTTTCTTCCCCACATAATTGCTCTTCACCTGCTCTTCATTTTTAAAAACAAACTCATTGGTATGCATACCTACACTGTAAGGTGTATGAATGTAATGCATCTTAAGGGTATCTTAAGTGTCTGTTAGTAAAGGTAATTCTAAAACCTGAGCAAGAGAATGTGATTATGTGGTTTGAAGAATAGCTTGCTATGAATGTTGTGGCTTCCATTGTTGCAACACTGACACTGTTCACATATGATGATATATATACCATCATGAATGATGTGGTACTACAAGATATACTTTGTCTTTTAAAAGTGATATAATATTGGAAAATATTCTGGTTTTAAAATTAATGAAGAGCAACCTTCTATTGGAACTTTTCTCCCATCATTGTTGCCTATTTTAACTTTTTAATTTTTAACTGTGAAAACAGATGAATGGCAGTTCCTACTAAGGAAAGATCTGGGTTGCCATATTTAATTAAGCAATAAAGATATCTTTAACTTAAAGATTGGAGATTTGGGGGCAGAAAAGTAATTCTACACTGTCTTTTATGTAGTCTCATTCCATCGCAACAGTTCTGCCAGCTTCCACCCACATCCTCAAGGCCAAATTGTTCAAGAACAGGATAACAGAGCCTTCAAGAAAACCTCTTATCTCTCACCCTATGCAGGTAACATGTAATAGGCACAGTATTGAAGTCTATATTGTGCGTATTCCATGATGTTGAAAATGATGTTGATTTACCGATGTTGTGCCAAATCATTCAAATTCCACTGTAGTGCAGATTGTCATTTCTGACATTAAATGAGTTTACTGCTCAAGTTGCTGATATCAAGCAAATGTGGGAGTAGGACAACACCCCATCATGACAGACACTGACAGCTTTCAGTTCTGTAACAGAAGCTGATGCTGTTTCTCACTCTTTCTCTTAGCTCTCTGTGTAATTCATTCAAAGACCGCCTTCACAAGGGAGTGAGAATTGTAGAATATCCTGTCCATACGTTATACACATTTAGGTATGTCACTGCAAGGAAGAAACAAGATACATTTTTCTTCTTCTTTTGACAGCTCTAGAAGGGGCAACAAACAGAATTTCCAACCCTCTGGATAACTCCTCTGACAGTGATTATGACTTATCTTCTGCCCAGCAGCTGTAAAATATGACAGGTATGGATGCCTGATCCTCATATCCAAAGTACTGATGTCCTTAGGACTGAATAGTGGGTGTGGGAATGTTTATACTATAAATTTAAACCAGTTTGGGATGAGAAGCAAATGTCAGGGCATGTTTATGCCATAAATATAAATCAGTTTTCGGTGGCAAGCCATGAAAGATCAAGATCTTTGAAATTTACTGAAAATATTACTGCAGACAGGCCCTTTGTTGTAGGCAAAAACCATCTAGTTAATGGTAAATAAACATTAGCTGCATTACAGCTTCTGAAACTTTGGCCAATATGAATTTCATGGAGTTCATTTTTCTCTTCAGCAGGTACAAGCAGAATTCAGTAAAAGAAAGAACTGAGGCCAGTCAGATCCCGTTTTTCACTTGCATGAAACACCACAGGCAACCTTCCTGAAACCATTAACATCTCTCTCTGCCTTTGCAGAGATGTGACTTTGAAGGCAGTGCACCTCATTTTTCTAACATCGGGAAGAAGTGGGATCTCTAACCCCAGTCATTGTTAATTAGTGTGCTCTGAATCTGAATCTCAAATGCTGAAATTCTGCTGAGTATCTTCATCTGACAGACAGGAAAATGCCCTTTGGGGTAAAGCTTTAGTAGTACATTGGCAGGTAGCAAGATTTCCCAATGCCACTTACACTTGGGCACACTTTTTTTAAAAAAAAAAAGTTTAAAATGTTGCAGTCCTTGGCAAGCACTAATTAAATATTTCTGATAAGATCCAGTAGTTTCAGGTTTTAGTAAATGCTCAGCAGCCATACATGCATATGCAGTGTGTGAGCTTATACAAGTAGCAGTGTGTACAAGATGATTGGAGTAGCTCAATTAGAAAGAAATTAAAAGTTTGAAAATCTGGAAACGCTGTCATGTGAAATGGATTAAGGCTCCTTTTTAAAATGTTTCTGACCATGAAAGTGTATGCCTGTATCCAATGCCCTATTGCATAAAGTGAAATACTGTATGTTTGTAAATTATCGATGTGTTTTAACTGAGCAAATATGTTTAATACAACTGTTGGATCTATTATTTCATCTTTGAGGATAGCTGTAATTTGTATGTTGTTTCTATTCTTGTTCATAATTAAAAGGTTATTAAAACAGGATGGGGGAAATCCATATACCTAACGTGGAATGAACTATATATAGCTTGTATATGGCTATCAACAGTGTAGTGAGAAGGAGGGAGACAGTTTGAAATCTCCAACATGGATGTTGTACTGTATGAATGTAGCTGTTGAATTTTTTACCTCTCGTTCTGACCAACATTATGCCTGTCCATAAATTTCAAAGGCGAAATAAACAATGCAACTGATATCTAGTCACTTAATTCCTTTATCATTAGTATTTCCTTGGACAAAGAGAGCAGACTTGTTTGTTAAGTGAACCGATTCTACTGGGAAGATCAAAATCATGAACTTACTTTACACTTTAACCAGAAATGTTCTACAGTTGGTGGTTTGGTTATTGTTCTGTTGTTTTTAATGACACAGAAACTATTTAATAGTTGAGTTGCACAATGAGGCAATAGTTTGTACATTACCTGCATAAATCCTTTACGGCATACAAATGTCTCAAACATGGAACTGTGGCATTTCAGACCAACTGAGAAAGCTGGAGAGGTGTATGCTTAAACATGTATGCTCCTGGGTACTTAGATAACTTTTTAAATATTAGGACCTGAAGATGGCTTTTTAAGGAGGGGTGGTATGCTGAAGTAGTTAAAAGTTTTGGGCTACTACTGCAGAGACCTGTGATTATGTCTCCGTTGAGCCAAGAAGCTCAGTGGATGATGTTAGACCAGTCACCATCATTCAACCCAACTACCTGGCAGGGTTATTAGGAGGATAATCATGTAGAGGGAATCATGTAGGCCAGCCTGAGCTCTGTTAAGAAAAGTTGGACATTTTTAAAAAATGTAATTAAGAATTAAAAATAGAAGTGGCTCTTAGGAGCAAAACTAACCAGACCAACAATTTCTGAATGGATAAAATTATTATTTCGCAAGGTATGTCTAGAATAAAAAGACTTATTGCAGTTGGTTACATTTTATTTTTGTTTGCATTGCCTCACATTGCTTTGTGCATCTGTAGTACATGCAAAATATACCAAAGTATATCTGCAGACTTCTACACATGACACAATGATGTAACATGCAAAAATGAAAAAGAGAAGGATCTGATATACCACCATGAAGTTACTAGCGTCTACTAGATCAAGGCCAGAATTAAAGCACCATCCACAGCAAACAATTTCTGAAATCCTTTTAAACACATTTTTTAAACATGGGCCAAATACATCTCCATCACTTTGGCCTTTCTTCAGGTCTGTTTCTAATATAAGAGGGAGATGATTTAATGTTACACTGGATCAAAGTTGGGGAACTAGGAGTTAAATTACTATAGACAGGGTATTGACTTTTAATTATATAAGAGCAGAATGAAATGAAATGAAGTCAATAATGAGGCACTATGATCAGTAATTGATGACAATAAGGAAAGGCAAATGGATGATGGAAATTACAGTGCTTAAGACAGAGGAAACATGGTGCTGGATGATGGTTATTGCTCCATGGAGAGGACAGGTGCACAAATGGATCTTTTAAGCAGGGTATAGAAAAGAAAAGTGAGATATGTGACTTAAAAGACCTTATTGACACAAACTAGAAGTCAAAAGGGAAGAAGTTTAGCAATCAAAAGAAAGATTCAATAACAAATCAACCAGCTACAACTTCATTTCAAAAAGTCATAATCTTAAATCTGTGTGCAGGTCATCAAATTTTATTACCATAATTAATCACAGATATGGATTTGTCTGCATCAAATTCCAAAAGCATTCAACCTGGTCAAGACTATTAGTAGTCAATTTTTAAAATAAATAAATTATAGACAAACAATGGTGATAAAGTGCTTAGCAAAGCCATTTTGATTTCCATTAGGTTTTCCCACCGGTAGCCAGTGTTTCTGCTTGTCAACTGAAAAAAATGGGATAATGAACAAGAGAGGAAGCAAAGACCCTCATTTTCTGTCCTCAATTATACCCCAAGGCCATTATTTAAAAGGATCTGGATATGTTGGCAGCCCACAGATGCCTGTAAGCTTCAATGGTGTATATACCATGCTTGTCAATTGAGACATCAGCATGTGGATTGTTATCCCCAAGTATAAAAATGCATAGTGTTTGAGCCTTGCTATCTCATCTCTGAACAATTCAAAAACCTTCTACTTTACATCTTCCACACACTTGATACATCCATTTTGCATCATTTGTATGAGTCTGTCAGAGCAGAATGGATAGACAAAACAAGCCCTGGTAGGCTCAAAATGGTGAACACACAACAGACAGAAGGAGGAACAGGCAAGACAGCTGTTATGGTCAAGCACAGGCCTGTGATTATGTCCTACAGCTGTGACTATGGACTTTATCACACGGGGGAAATCCCATACAGAAACAGGGTTTTAAATAGGGGGAAACTTGCAAAAGCAGATTGATTTTCACATGACGTCATTGTTAAGCTGTTGTTAACCCAAACAGAAAATAGTCAAAAGCTGCTTCTTTTTACTTTCGGAAAATCCCGAAATTAAAAAGCAGCGGCTTTTGACTACTTTCCATTTGGGTTAACAACACTTTAGCAACAACGTGTGTGAAAATCAACCCGCTGGAGGGAGCTGGGAAATGTGGTTTGTCTTTATGTGCAGTGAGTCCCTCATTCCCCTTCCTCATGCAGCAACTAACTTTTTTTTTTTTTTTTTAGATTCCACTAGATTCCACTAGTGCCAATAGGAGCCTTGTTTAAGGACTGGGGCAGGAGGGAGAAAGAAGATGAGAGGGAGAATGTGACAGAGAAAAATGGAGGGGCAGAGACCTGAACAAATGAGTAGGGAATCAGACACAACATGGCCTGGCTCTTGAGTCCCCACACACACATTGAATAATTGCCTGTTCACTGCTAGCATGAGGATAAGGAAGTTTTCTCATGGGACAAGATGGCCCACAGGCCAAAATAGGTTCCCCACCCCTGTTTTGATAGGTGAGGATGGACAGACACCTGGATGGAGCTGGGAGTAGGTGAGGAGGACTGTTTCACTTTTGCGTTAGCTAACATACCATCTCTGAAGTATGTCAAGGGCAGGACAGTGCCCTCAATTTACTTCCTAATATTTTTCAAGTGACAAAGGAAATCATATATCAATACATTCCTGGAAAACATGTGTTTTACATCAGGAATACTTACTGATTTCTCAGTGTCATCAATCGGTGCAGATAAGTGTATAAAGTTCTTTATATATCTATCTATATATCTATTCTAACATATTAAAGTAGAAAACTACACACACATACACACACGCAGCGTTGTGTGCACACAAACACACACAGCACCAGATCCAAGATGCTGTCAATAAGTATGCCTCAAACAGCTTAATTGGAACAATGCCTTTACACATCAGCTAAGAGTCTGGGCCTTTATTTGCATTTAAAATTATGGCTTGAGTTGACTCCTTTGTCAACACAAACGGCCATTAACAACTGCCAACATTCAGTTCCTACTTACGCTTATGAACTGAACCTTCCAACGGTGGCATGCCTTCTCAGCATTGATAGCATTAAACCATACATTCCATCAATATAAAGTAGGGATGAGGAAAGTACAACCCATAGGCTACATATCCACCCCCTGAGCCATTTTTAGGCCTGCAGAATTTTTTTGAAACTTTTTTTTGCCAAACATCCCCCACACATCCCTTAGGGGGGTTGGGGAACAATTCTGGCAAGTTTTTAGCCTTCCAAGACTGTTGAGGAAGTTGACTCCCTGTTTTTAAAAAAGGCTTCTCTTGGCGCTGACATGCCAACCTCAAAGTGGCAAAATTGCCTCCCATGCCTCAGGAGGCATGTGGGTCTATTTTGTGCCCCCCCCAAAAAATATTTTAAAGTAAAACTAATTTGAGGGGTGATGGTGCAGAAGGGGGAGTGACCTTCTTAGGTTCCACAGACAACCAATGTGCTGCGCTCCCAAACCCTAGCAGTTTCTCACCCCTGGTATAATTCCTACAAAAATAAGTCTCTCAGGATGATGCTTCCAAGTTTTCATCTTTGACCTCATTAACTAGCAAAAATCAATTTCTTAGGCCACTATATGAATGAAAGGTCTGGGAACCCTGACTAGTATCCTGACCAAGAAGGACCTCGAGGGGGCAGAGGTGGTGTTGGATACCCAAAGGATGGGCTTGGGCCTGTGGGATAGGGAGGCTGAGAAGGAACAGGAAAATTAGGCACTGCAGGCTGAATAGGATATGGGCACTGTGACTTTCCGCCTGGTGGAAAATAAGGAGGCTGAGGGAAACCTGGTCCTGTAGATGGAGACCTAGAAGGGAGTTGTGGGTATTCTGGTCTACTAGGAGGTGCTCTGGATGGAGACCAAGAGTACCCAGCGGATGAAGAAGGGTCACTTGCCTGAGACTGGGGCACTGAACCCCCAGTAGGCACAGGGGGGTATCCAGGACCTGAGAGTGGTTTATAATGAAATGGAGGTTGGGGATTTGGTTGAGAAGCAGCATATCCTGTCATAAGAGGTGTCCCAGCAAAAGGAGCTGGCTGGAGAGCTCCATGAGCTAAAGGGCCAGTAGGCATGCAAGGGGATAGACTATAAGGTAAAGGAAAGGGTGGTCCCCCAGCTGAACTAGTCTGTGGCTGCTGAATTACAGGCCCAGCAGAAATGCTGGCAGGATGTTGATGGTTGAATGCAGTACTGTTGGGTGGATCTTGTGAAGACTGAGATTTCCTCAGCATTTCCTGAAGCTTCTCCACCTTCACCCGCCGCAGATGGGACAACTTCCTCATGGAGGAAAACTGTTCAAGAAATGTTTCCAGAGGCACTTCACCATCCAGGAACTTTTCAGCCATTGCCTGGAAGATAAAAAATAACTAATGCAGTGCTTTCATTTGCATTTGTTTTGCAATACAATTAGGCTTTCTTACAACCTTCTAAGAAAGAGACTATTCAAATTACCCTACAAATGCTCATATGATACGCAATATGATATAGAACCTTAGCCTCATTATGTCTCATTATGCATATGCAAATACAGGTATTCCAGAATAAAAATAAATTAAAATACAAAACACATATACAGGTATTCCAGAATAAAAATAAAATAAAATACGAAACTTTTGTTTCCAAGTATTTTGGGTAAAAGAACACTCAACCTGCCATACAAAGATTGAAACGTTTGTTCTTGTTCACAGACCAGAGACAGAGAAAGGGAAATGTAAAATCAACCACACTGATCTAGAACCTACCTTAAGGTTGTTAAGAGAAAAGGTTCCATGTAATGAATTACTTATACTTTGGTAAGATATATTTCACATAATCTGGGGAAATTGTTCTTTTAGTCGTCATTTTGTACTCTGAATATGTTCAAAGAGCTAGTCTAAACAATCCTCTCTTGTTCAGGTAGTGTCATTTCAACCAGAGCACGGAAGATACTTAAAAATATGTATATTTCTCCAGTCTTTTGTAATGTTACAAAACTTGAGACAATTAAATGTCATATAAGCAATTAAGAACCCCACAAACCTCACTGGATTGGTTTGAATAAAATAAAATGGTAGAAAATAAAATCTAGGGGTGGGAAGACATAAACTTTTTTTGATAGTAGTAAAGATTGGGGAAAATCTAAAATTCTCTTGCTGAAATCTAACTGCTATCAATTGGAAATTAACAATTCTCTCCTCAACTAAAACAAGAAGTCTGTCTCTCCACAGAGCCTATCACTGAGAGGGCAAAGAAAGAGGGAAGTAGAAAATATCCTGTATTGTGCAAACTGGGAGACTAGCTACAGTTTTTTCCTTCCATTATCCAAAGAGAAGAAGACAGATGAAAGCCTGAAGCTTCTCAAACAATTGTCTATTTTAGATTATATGTTCTAGAAAACTGGTAGCCAAACTTTTACACTCCCTCAGTATGATATACAGTGGGACTTGGTATCCGTAGACTTGCCATCTGCAGATTGAAGCATCTGCAGACGGCAAGTCCACGGATACCAAGTCCCACTGCATATCATACTGAGGGAGTGTAAAAGTTTGGCTACCAGTTTTCTAGAACATATAATCTAAAATAGACAATTGTTTGAGAAGCTTCTGCATTTAAGCATCTGCAGACGGCAAGCCGCCGTTGTCCTCAATGGTGGCGTGTGCACATGACCATACTGCCATTAGGGACATCCCCCGTTGTCCCCAGTGACGACATGTGCACACGCCACCACTGGGAACAACAAGACTTGAGGTCTCATGGATTTTGGTATCTGTGAGGGAGTCCGGAACAGATCCCCCATGGATACCAAGGTCTCACTATAGTGCCACTCCAGGTGTAGCCCTAAGATATAGTTTTGTGTCTAGTCTACTAAACTGGGAAGCAGAACAATGTTCTGCCAAACAAGAGCGCAAGATTGACTTCTTTTGCAGCTTTTCAGTCATCTCCTGCAGATGATGCCACTTTTTGTGTGTGTTGCCTGCCCACTGAAGCCAACAACAGTGTCAGTTGGCCACCCATATTCTTGCAAACAAAAGAGGTCCACTGCAGTAAAGCATGTGAACAACATAACTAAAAGCAACTGACAGATTATTCCTATACTGCTTGGACTTTTGTGTTGTCGGAAGTGAGGAATACAAAGTCTTGGATGAGACTCCAAGTGTCTAACATTTGGGCAAAAGGAAAGAAAGCACAGATTTAAAGTGAACCTTTTCAAGTAAATTTTGAGCATTAACAAATCAAAAACAAATTTCATTTCCTTTTGAGTTTATATCATAGGCTGACCTCAGATTCTTCTTCAATTTTCTGCCCTTCTGCCTGAAGAAGATTTAGCAGGGTGCCAGGCTGTACTGTTTTTGAGTATTTATCTGGAGAAAAGAATGAATAAAAGCATGTTTTAAAAGGTCACAAGAAACAAGGATTTCTCTTCACCTCCAGCTCAGTGGTGACACCAACTCCCAGCTACGTGCCAGCATACATACATATGAGGGCTGACAGCTTCTACGGTAAGCATTTCCCCACCATGGAACTTCTAACCATAAGCAAGGGGCAAAGGATGGTTCCAAAGAAGAATGGAGAGTTCTGTTTTCCCAGATACAAGCACTACACCTTCACAAAGCTTTTAGTGACTCAACAGTGGTGGGCATAGTGCAATGCATGCAATCACCAGACCACACTTTTGTGGATCCTGAAGCCCCTCCCCCAGTCCCCTTATTTAAAAAAAAATCAGCAGAGTTTTGGGGCAATTGTTGACCCCAGTCATGCAGAGAGCTCCCATGCACACACATAGGAACACTAAAAAGTATGCCCATCCCATCCTCCAAAGAACCCTGTACTACCCCCCCCCCCAAAAAAAAACCACCATTCACCTCTGCAATCCCTCTCAAAATGATGCAATATATATGGGCTTGCTCTAGTGGAGTGCAGCCTGTAGGGATCTGAAAGGAGATGTTGGCTCCCACTCCTGCTCTACAGCTGTGATTCCCAAACTTTGATCCTCCAGGCATCTTGGATTTCAACTCCAGGATTCCTGAACATTGGCTATGGTAGCTGGGGCTTTGAAACTTGAAGTCCAAAATACGTGGAGAACCAAAGTTTGGGAATCTCTACTCTACAGGTACAAATGCCATTGACATGTTCTAACTGTACTAGCTAGTACAAAAAGCTGTACAAGTATCAAACCATCTTCTCATGACCCCCTCTCCCTGACCACCATTCAGATGCACTTGATGAAAGTGGGAGGTGACAACAGACATGAACCATCTCCAGATCATAATATGTCAATTTAAAGTGTACACCCACACAGCAATGAGGAGAAATAATTAGAGATTATCCTGATTAGACAAGGATTTCTGGCTGTCCTTCACCCCATCTCACATCTGAGTTAGGGAAGGCTGATATGAATATTTACCTAATTTTGCCTTCTGCTCCTGGTATCGCTCAACCAATGTTTGCAGCTCCCTATATTTATCCGAGAGGTTTGCACGTCCTGTCTCTAAGGGTTCCTGGAATGTGAGGTTCTGTTCTGCCAGGCTACGGTTTGTGGCCAAAGCCATCTCCCTTTCCAGCTGTAGATCCTGGACCTAAGAAAGACAATCCACTGTTAGGGAGCTTAAGACATTCCTTTTAAGTGCAACCCTTTTTCTTCACTCTAACAGTTTCTATGTATTTTAATGAATACCTCATTAGAATCTAGTGCCAGCCGCTCAATCTCCTCGGAATTCTCTTGCAGCTCCTTCAGTTCATCGACTGTCTTGTCTCTGAAGGATTCCATTTTCTGGAGAGTTCATTAATACTTTTGGGATGAGAAAGATGAAATGAACAATTAACAGGTTTCATATCACCTTCTCAGTATTCTGATCTTATCATGTATTGGGCATAAAGATTACAGTTCTGCTACATTCCAGGCACAAGTGAATTGGGCAGTACAATGGTCCTTCCATTTACATAGGCTCTGTTAATACATCCAGCAGGAAGTGAAAGGCAATGGAAGCAAAATGATAACATTCACTCGTTCCTTTCCCATTGGAAAACCAATGGTTCAGATGCACCCCTCCAGCAGCATGGTCCACAGGCCACATTTTCACCATCATCCATCTTATCCCTTCACTCCTGGAGCACACATCCACAAATATACTGAGGCGCACCTGCAGTTATCATTTAAAAAAAACAACAGAACAAAACTCTACCCATGGATCTCCTTCTACTACATATAGTTTTGATCCATATACTTTTCCAAATATTCTGTCTGACAAAGTCTCATCCTCTTAGAAACTTGAATTCATACACAGAACAGAATGAGTCTCTCTTACCCAAAATGCCTGGGACCAGAAGACTTTTTGGATTTTTTTAATATCTGCATATACATAATAACTTAGAGATGGGAATCAAGTGCAAACATGAAATTCATTTATGTTTTGTATACATCTTGTACACATAGCCTGAAGGTAGTTTTATACATAATATTTTTAATAATATTGTGCATGAAACAAAGTTTGTGTACACTAAAACATCAGACAGCAAAGGTGTTACAGTGGGACCTTGTTATCTGCTGGGGTTTGGTTCCAGGATTCCCCGTGGATAACAAAATCCGTGGATGCTCAAATCCCATTAAATATAATGGCAGAGTAAAATGGTGCCCCTTATATAAAATGGAAAATCAAGGTTTGCTATTTGGAATTTATACTGTTTCTGAATATTTTAAGTCATGGATGCTTGAATCCGTGGATAAAAAAAAATCTGTGGATAAGGAGGGCCGACTGTACTATCTCAGCTACCCATGTGGACAATTTTGGATTTTGGAGTATTTCAGAATTCCAGATAAGAGAGAATCAACCTGTACTACACATAACCCTGAGATAGTTGACCAATATCGTAACCTCATACTACCTGTTCCTGGTTCTTCTACATCTAGTTCAAATGACACATCTCACAGACTTGGTTCTGGTGATTCTGCATCTATATCTGTAACAGAAATTAAGTCAAACTTGTGTTTTTCACGAGTGCATATTCAAAACCAAATGAAAGTCCTTCCAACTGTGGGGAAACCTCAAGTATAAGTTCCATGACTGCCATTGCTTGAGCAGTACTAGCTTAAGGCCACTTCATACTTTATATTTTTAAGTATGTACCTAAGATGTTCTGAGTCTAGACTTGGAAAGTGTAAAATGTTCTGAGTACATACCTGGATTTAAAAAACAAAACAACAGATTTGTAACCAGTACAGGTGCGCCTGCTAGGAAGCTGTGCAGCTCAGGAAGGCTGCAGTTCCCTGCTGAGCATACTTTTTGCATAAAGGCCACATTTCCTTTGTGTAACACAAGAAACTGCTTTCAGTATGTAAGCTCCATGATAACGCTGAAAGAACAGGATACATTCATATTTAGCAAGCCTCTTGTTGAACCCTAGAGAATAACAGGGAAAGTGTGCTACATAATCAACAGAAGCTAGGTAAAATTCCACTGCAGATTGTTTCCTAAGATATCATGTGTATGTTAGCCATGTAATTGCATCTATACAGTATTTTTGTTCTAATTGTATATGTAATTATTTGTTGCATATGTAATTTATTCCACATTTGCTAGTTCATAAAGCAAAAACAAGGGAAAGAGGGAGTTAAATTACAGTAATAGCAACAATGCTTTGCAGAACTCTTTTACAGGGGTTGTGAAAGTGGTAAACACATCCCATAATAATCTACACTAAAAACATGAATCTCACACTTAGAGATACAACTATTAGCATGAAGACCATGATGCTGACACAGTTATGGGAATAAATTTCATGGTGTGATAAAGGTAAGAAAAGAATGAGTTGTCAGCCTCAAGTGGTAGAAAATATAAGCCACTCTACTTTTCATGTACAGGAATAGTAGATGTATGGAAACATGTACCTTGGGATCACAGTCTGACTCCTACCATTTGTCTCAATTAGAACAGACCCATCAAATTGGTTGAACTCACATAAGTAACCTTTGGATGAATGGGTCTACCCTAGTCAGGAGTAACAATAGCATTTAGACTAAGGTCTCTGACAAAGCTGAGGTCCATGAGTAACAAGTGCTTACCCATGACAGCAAAGTCAGCAATGAAGGTACAGAGCAAGTAAATTTGGAGCAGCAGAGACAATTCAGTGTAAGTGTGCAGGTGCTATCAGGTTGAGCATTACGATTATCACTCAGCAAACTGTGTCCCTAGCCTCCGCACAGGTGGTAGCAGGGAAAAAGATCTAGCAAACAGTCATTCAATCTGATTAACCTAAATAAACAGGGAAGTTTCTCCCTCAGCCCCACCCATCTTTAATCTGAAACAGAGATCTGTCCCAGAAATCTGATTTCAGCACCAGTATGTTGCCCAGGGAGAGCCAGTGTAGTGTGGTAGTTTGAGCATTGGACAACAGCACTGGAGATCAGGTTTTGATGATTCCCCACTTGGTCACAGAAACCCACTGGGTGACTTTAGGCAGTTGTCACACTCCCAGTCCCAGAAAACCCCATGATAGGGTTGCCTGAGGTCGGAAATGGCTCAAAGACACACAACAACAACAAATGTAGCCCCAGAGGAGCCTGAATACCCTAAAGGCGCCAGACCCCCTCTAATATTGGAAGCTAAGCAGGGGCAGCCCTAGTTAGTACTTTGATGGGAAGGGTCCATAAAGGCAGACCGTCCGATAGAGTTGGTTACTTTCTTTGAAAAGCTACACCACTGTAATCTAGTTACTACCTAAATACCTCCAAAGGCTCCAGATCCTGTCTGATCTTGGAAGCTAAGATAGGTCAGGACTGGTTTGTGGGAGACAGGTAAGGAATCCCAGGTGCTGTGGGCTCTATTTCAGAGGAAGGAACTGGCAAATCCACCTCTGGGGATTCCTTAACTAAGAAAACCCTATGAGAACTAATGGGATCCCCATAAATTAGCACATATACACGTAGCCCCAGAAGTGATGAAGCCCCACCAGAGACAGGCGCATCCCTTTGGGCCCATAAAGCGTTGCGTCAGCCCCTGAAGCAGCTTTAAAGGCTGCATCCACACTGCAGAAATAATCCGGGTTGGCCAGAGTGCCCAGACAATGTCCTCCTTTTCCCAGGACATATCCTAACATGTAATCTCCTCCTGTCTAGAAGGAATCCCCAAATATTCTCCATTTTGAGCACAGCTAGGAAGCATGCATTTACACTTCTCTGGGTGTGTTTAGCTTTTATTCGGCCATGCCCCCCATGTCTCTTGAAGGTCCTACATTTCTGAGGTTGCCTTGCCAGCACCACTTGAAATGCCACGGCTCAAGGCGATGGGACTCTGGGAAGTGTAGTTTGTTCTGGCACCAGAGCCCATGGCACTTCAACGCTGCATCCACACTGCAGAAATAATCCAGCTTGACACCACTTTTAACTGCCGTGGCTCAAGGCTGTGGAATTCTGGAAACTGTAGTCTTGTGAGACATTTAGCCTTCCCTGTCAGAGAGCTCTGGTGCCGCAAGAAACTACAACTCCCAGAATTCCACAGCACTGAGCCATGGCGGTCCAAGTGGTGCCAAAGCGGATTATTTGTGCGGTGTGGATGCAGCCCCACAGGATCTGCCCAGAGGCATTTTCAGGGCGGGAGCGTCCCCTCTCTGTCCGTCTCCATCCCTTCCCCTCAGCATCCCCCGAGGGCTGAAGGGGAAGAGCCAGGATCCAACCAAGCCCCCCTCTCTTCCTCTTCCTCCGCCCGACCCACTCTCCCAGAAACTGGCCTGAGGCGCTTTGTCTTTTCTCGCGAGATCGTGCGAGAAAGGGTTAAAACGGCCCTAATAATCGCAGCTTACCTGTGAGAGAGAGAGGTACCGAAAAGGGAATTCCTCCCTCACCCCCTCCCCCGCCCCACTCACTCACTATCCTACTACTTCCGGTTTCCGGTTGGACGCCGGAAGCCGTGTCTACCCAGCCTACTCTTAGCAAAGGAATAAAGAGAGGAGTTTATGAAAGTTGTAGTTTTGTTCTTTGCCCCCGCCCCACCCCCGCGAATGAGATGGTCTGTTCCGGCGCTCGGCGGCCATTTTGTGAGCCGGCCGCAGGACCAATGGGTGGCGCGGCTGGTGGAGGGAGGGAGGGAGGAGCTTTCCAGCCCCGCGCGCCGCAGGAGATTCCATTCTTCACTCAGAGAAAGGGGGGTCCTCTTCTGGCTCGTGTGCCTTTATGGCTGCGCTCGTCTCTGCTCCTCCGTAGCAGGGCTTGAGGTGTTCTCGAGTGTGTAGCCACGCAACAGAATTAAAGCAGTTTGAGACCACTTTAAATGCCATGGCTCCATCCTGCGGGAATCCTGGGATTTTTAGTTTGGGAAGAGCCAGTGTGGTGTAGTCGTTTTGAGTGTTGGGACTATGACTCTGGAGACCAGGGTTTGCATTCCAGCTCAGCCGTGGACACTCCACTGGGTGACCTTGGGCAAGTCACACTCTCTCAGGCTCAGAGGATGGCAATGGCAAACCCACTCAACAAATCTTGCCAGGAAATTGCCATGATAGGTTCACCTTAGGGTCGCCATAAGTAGAGCACGACTTGAAGGCACACAACAACAACGAGATATTCAGCCTGGTCTGTCAGAGAGCTCTGGTGCCTCCCCAAACTACAAATCCCAGGATTCCGAAGCACTGAGTCATGGCAGTTAATTCTGCAGCAGTGTGGCTACATCCTTGGTTTCCTCTCTGTGAAGAAGAAGGGCTGCCAGGCTCAAAACTGGAGAGGGTGCCAGTACCTTTGGTCTTTTCAGATGCTTTGGACTTCAGTTCCCAGAATTCCTGAGTGCTGGCCAAACTGGCTGGGACTTCTGGGAACTGAGGTTCAAAACATCTGGAGAACCAAAGTTTTGAGAACCACTGCTTTTTAGTGTTTGTGCAGAAGAGGGAATTTAAGCGGGTGTTGCTTGTCATGCAACCAGGTAACAGCCAACACCTGAGGAAATTCCCTTTTGCCCAGCCATTTAAACTTGGAGAAGCTGGCTCCAGTCTTAATTCTGGCAACCCTAGTTGTGAACTTCAGTTCTCTGGGCTTTTATTGCACCGGCCTCTTGTCTCACAGCAATTGTGTCTTTTAAGCATACTGGTATGGAAACATGTTGAAAGATTTTTGCATTCTCTTTCTCCCTCCTTAGATAGATAGGGATTTCCTGCATGCAAATGCCTCTCATTCAAACTAATGTGATTTAGGTCACTCCCCCTTTGGGACTAACAGGCATTTTCAACTGTTGGTGTTTTCCATCTTCCTCCTCTCTCAACTTCCTTTGGAAAGATGGTGAGATAAAGACTTCTTTTTACCTGAACTGTGCACTAGCTAGAATTCCAAGATACAGCCATTAATAAGTTTGTAGAGAAACCCTGTAGCACCATTTCTTTCAGTTATTCACTAGCTAGATTAGCCTCTGTGTAAATATAGATTAAAGCCATTAATAAGCTTTTGTTTGAACTACAATCTATTTGTGCTGTTTTTGGAGTCAGTATTAGTTCTTAGGAAAGCATAGGGCCTTTAGGGCCTTTGCAGACTGCCAGAAATAATGCAGCTTGAAGCCACTTTAACTGTCCTGGCTCAGTGCTAAGGAATCATGGGGAATGTATATTTTTCTGGGACACTGAGCCTTCTCTGTCAGAGAGCTCTGGTACCACAATAAACTACAGTTCCCATGATTCCTTAGCACTGAGCCAGGACAGTTAAAGTGACCTCAATCTGCATTATTTCTGGCAGTCTGTAAAGGCCCATAGTTAGACAAGAGCACATTTCTGCTCCTCTGCTAATTTAAAGGTAGACCCAAACTGGCTTGGCTTTGGCATTTTTTGATATTTAAATATATTGTTTGTTTCCTTAAGAAAGGCTGAAGCCTTAGGAAACTTTGTGGGAAATTATCCCACAAAACTATGATATCTATGACTAGATATCATAACCACATAGGAAGACAAGGCACCACAAAATTTAGGACAGTCAAGAAGAAGTGGCGGACATGACAAAAATAATTCATTGTAGCACCAGACCTTTTTGACAGAGAAGGCTAAATGTCTCACAAAACTACAGTTCCCAAAATTCCCTAGCATTGAGCCCAGGCAGTTAAAGCGGCCTCAAACTGGATTATTTCTGCAGTGTGTTTTGGACCATAATCTGTCCATCTTGTTTACATGTTTGTATAGTGTGCCTGTCCATTAGTTGGTTCACATTGAATACCTTTACTCTGTTCCCTAGTATTTTATTTTATTTTTAAATTTTGTTTTTGCCTTAATTGCAGCATGCTGGCAATCTGCCGTGGCAGGACAATTGCACGATTACTGCAAAACTAAATTTAAAAATAAAATATGGGGGATGGAGTAAAAGCAACATTGTTCCTGAGCACCAGAATGTCCTCTTTGTCTGGACTATGGGAAGTGGAGTGACTTCACCTTGCTTGGGGATAGGGAGGGCAAGAAGGGGGGGAACCACATCCACTCACACCATACTGGAACTGCATACTGGAACTGCAGTGGAACAAGATGAATAAATGAGAATCAATAGGTGAATTAAAAGAATCTGTGGACCTTATCACATGGGGGAAATCCCGTGCAGAAACAGTAGTTAAAACGTGGGGAAAACCCGCAAAAGCTGGTAGGTTTTCACACACATTGCTGTTAAAGTTTGCTTAACCTGAATGGAAAGTAGTCAAAAGCCGCTCCTTTTTACTTTCAGGATTTTCTGAAAGTAAAAATAAGCAGCTTTTTGCTACTTTCCATTCAGGTTAAGCATACTTTAACAGCAACATCATCTGAAAATCTATCTGCTTTTGTGGGTGTGGGTGCGTTCTATTTAAAAACCCATTTTTGCACGGGATTTCCTCCATGTGATAAAGTCCTTAGAGTTGGAAGAGACCACAAGGGCCATTCAGTCCAATCCCCTGCCATGCAGGAATTCACACTCAAAGCATCCCTGACAGATGGCCATCCAGCCTCTGTTTAAAAGCCTCCAAAGAAGGAAATGCCACCACTCAGAGGCAGCATATTTTGCTGTTGAACAGCTCTGACTCAAGACGTTCCTCAAAATGTTGAGGTCAAATCTCTTTTCCTGTAGCTTGCATCCATTATTCTGTGTCCTATTCTCTGGAGCAGCAGAAAACAAGCTTGCTCCATCCTCAATATGACACCCCTTCAAATACTTAAATAAGGCTGCACAACACAAATACTTAAACAATCGTTGGTGATATTGGAGCCACTAACAGTTTTTCCCCATCAATGAAAAGATGTGATCCAATAATGACGGAATGCAAAGCAAAAACGGGAGAGTCATGATATTGTATGCAACAAACCTATCTATCATATGATAAAGCCCTCTTGAGGTCTCTTTGGAAGGCTTTAGTAGCAATTTCACTGCATGTCTTTTTTAAGCCTGTCAAAATTAATTTTTCTCGTTTTGTTGATTAATATATATGTTATATTTATTTTAGAAGACACCGCTGTACATGTAAGATATGTTTATTGATATGTGACACTATGTTTGTTGGTATTAATAAAAAAATATTTTTTCCCAATGTATTTTATTTTTCCAGCATTTTCTTTATATATTTAACACAACAGGAATCTGGCACTGAAGAAACAAATTGGTGTATAATGTCCATGCACTGTCTCTGAAAACCAACACAGCCTTGCGTCACCAAATTTATGAAGAAAAAGTAGACTATAGCCAATGAAATCCCAGATCAAATAAAATTTGTTAGTCTTTTAAGACTTTGTTTTAGTTTTAATGGACTAATAATGCTACTTCTGAAAATTCCTATTTCTGAAAAATGCAATTTCAAAACATTAGAATCCCATAACTGAAGTTGGTTGCTTATGTCTAGATCTTTAATTTGTGAGAAATTTCAGACCCATGTTGGCCTTTGTCTTGTAATACTTGGAAATGAGTGGCGCCAATTGATATAGTCTGGGCACCTATCTATAACTAGAGCCGTGTTTGCAGAGCCAGAGGTCACATGGAACCAGTGGAAGGTGGAATGATTTGAAGATTATAAATACAACGTATATGGATGAGGAAGAGAGAACTGGTCCAGATAACACCACAAAAACATTCATTTGAATCCCAGACATTTCTGAGCTAGCAATAGTTCATTGCACAGAAAGGAGTAAAGCAAATAAAGTCAATAAGTGCAAAATATGAGTTAACTGATCTTTGCAGCAGTGCAAAAGCACTCCTTTAAATCCATATTTTAATCCGTATTTTCTGCTTCAGCAGCACTACTTTGCACCAAAAAGGAAAAAGAAAGTGAAGCGAGTAATTTGAAGACTACAGCCTCAATCCTATTATTAGTCCTGGCTAGGTCCCATTGATTCACTCTAGATCCCATTGATTCACCTATGTCTTGTCTTGTATCACCATTCAACTGAATGGATCTGCCCTACTTGGGACTAATTGAAAAGATGAGGCTTGGGATAGGAAATGATCTGTGGAACAACAGCAAACTGCACAGAAAAGGCAAGCTGAAGCCAAATTAGAAAAGTGGGGAGGCGAGGGAGACATAATGATTCACCTACGTCTTGTATCACCATTCAACTGAATGCATCTGCTCTACTTGGGACTGTGTAAAGCACTGTGCAAATTTTTCAGTACTCTATAAATAAATGTTAATAATATAAAAGAAGTTAATTTTTTAAATTATCCCTAGTAAATTAGCAAGCTTCAGGCACATCATCATTCTGCAACTGGTTCTGCACCTCTAGTGTGCCAGGTAAAATGAAGGGGAAAACTAGCAATCCTGAATCCCTCTAAACTGGTATCACACCCCAGCAAACCAATGTTGGGGGAGTGGGGAAATGGTATTTGGGGGTTATTGTGATATTCCACCATATGCACACCACAATAGCATCCACTTCTCTCAGGAGCAGAAGAACAAGGGATGGAAAATCCCAGGACAACTCAGACACACACCCAAGTGCTCCCAGGTTCTCCAGTGGCATCACTAGGGTTAGCTAACCTGGTGCAGTGACTAATGGTGTCACACACACCATTAGCCACCTCCCATACCACACCATACAGAATCCTTAGTAAGGCTTTTTGTAATAAAGTTACACATAAATCATAATTCCAGTATATCATTGAATGTAATGGCAATAGTCGTGACATAAACAACTAGCAAAATTAAAAAGTAGACCTTTATATTACAAGATCATACGTGCAGCCTACATGTATTTACATGTATATCATTCCATGTGGTTAAAGTGAGAATTGGGTAAGATGGGAAGGTTTTAAAGGAAATAAAATAATTTTAAAATTTACATTTAAAATTTATTTTTTTTAAAAAACCTGAGGCCTCTTTTTTCTCTTCCCACTGAGTCTTGCCCCACTCACACCATCCCTTCAACATTTTAAAGGAACGCAGGTGAACAGCAAAGCCTGTTTCTGTCCAAAGGTAGATGATGTTTGAGGGACAGTACTGCCACCTGGTATGGTCCACTCACCCTGCCCCCCCCTCAGTGACACCCCTAACGTTCTCCAGGGTACTTTTTTAAAAAATTGAAACTGCCTGCTTATTGGTGTCTGCAATGGTCTCTCCTTCCATGAAGAGGAAGGCATTGTTCCCAGTGCCATAGGACTAGGGATATATACTAATCCCTCCACATTTGCGGCTTTGACTTTTGCAGATTTTATTATTCATAGATTTGATTAATATGTTCTCTCTAGGAATATCTAGGTCCTCCAGGCAATTTATGGTCAACTTTAACCAAAAGTCGCACTGAAGGACCTAGAGATTCCTAGAGAAAACACTCCACTAGGCATTTGTAGTTCCTCTAGCGCAGTTCTGTCTATGGTCAATGTCTGGCAAATGTTGACCACAGAGTTGCAGTGGAGGACCTCGACAATCCTAGAGAGGTGTTCTCTCAGGTAAAAACATAGTTATTTGTGGTTTTCCCACATTCACGAGGGTCCTGTGCCCCTAACCGCAGCCAATGTGGAGGGACAAGCATACATTTTCATTTCATTTTTTCATTTCGTGAGAACAAAATGTTCTGAGAGAACAAAACAAAAGCTATTAGTTTTTCCCCTCACTGTATTGTCTGCAATTACGACATTTTTAAAATATATTTTTGCAAATATATCTTGTGCAAAACATTTGGTTTTTATGTAAAACTTTACCTTTGGCACAAAATAATACTTTGGGTGAAAAAATATGGTTGTGGAAAATGCAGCCTTTTGATGGAAAATATGTTTTGCTGTTGCTGCTATCTTCCCTTTTTTTTCCCCTTGCTGGGTGACATAACATTTCTGGAGGATGGTAACATTTGTCAATATTCCATAAATCCCTATCCTAGGCTTTGCTGCAGACTGCATGTGCTCAGGATTTCTATACATGAAAATAGAAACAGAGTATCCTGCACAAATGCTGCTAAGGTACTCTTAAATTTTATGCTTGTTGTGTAGGACAGAATGGGGAAATATGATACAGTGTTTCTTTAGGATGTCCTGCCTGACTTAGGGCCAATGCAGACCAGCCAAAAGGATTGGCCTGGGGGTGGAGTTGGAGTGGGTCAACCACATGGTGGCCACCCAACTCCACCCTGACGCTGCCGTCACGCCACAGGCCTGACCACACACGGCGTCAGGGTACCTCATTGGCGCAGCGTGTAGACACACTGCGCCAAAGGGGTGCAAAAAGCCGGATCAGGGCTGTGGCCTTAGGAGCCGTCTGCATTGGCCCTTAGTTTTATAGCACAACAACTCCCAGACACCCAGTCCCATGTTGCTCACCCTTATGTATGGGAATAGGATTTTGAGTAAGTCCACTATCTGGAGCAGAATCATGAAGACTGGAAGAGACATCATCTGTACTGTACTCCTTTCTCCTTTAGGAAAGGAATCTTGCTGGAAGGGTCCACTATTCTAACATACCACCATCACCTTCTCCTCCTTCTTAATATCATGCCTTCCTCCCAAAATTGGGAATCATGGTAGCACACAGTTCAAAAAAGCAGTGCAGTTAAAAACAGGCAAAAAGTGCACTTTGTTGCTATCCACCCTCAAGTCGATCTCGGCCCATGATGACCCTGTAGATGAGACATCTCCAAGGTTCCCTGTCTTCCACTATTCTTCTAAATTCTTGCAGATTCATACTCGTGATCTCTAATAGAGTCCATCCATCTGGCCTTCGTCTCTTTCTATGTCCCTTCATCTTCCCCAGCATTATTGTTTGTTTGTTTTCAATGATTCATGCTTTCTCATGGGACCTTATCACACACGGGCCACAAAGCGATAAGAATGCGATAAAGGAATAAATCCTGAACTAAACCGATAGAAACCCCACAATACGCAAATGGCTATCACATGCAATTACTTTCATTGCGCTTTCATTGCGCTTTTTAGAAAGCGCTCCGGGGAACCGTATCTGCCATCCACACACAAGTGAGAAGATCCCGTACATGTACAAGCAATGGTGTTCTTGCACATGCGCGCTATGCTCGCTGCGGCTGTCACTCACTTGCCGCGGCTGTCACCCTTTCCCAGGTCGTCCGCGGTGCAGCCGGCCCTCTGCACGGCCGGCACTCCGAGGAGGACCTCCCGCCTCAGTGTTCACCGAGGAGGTCCTCCTTGGAGCGCCGGCCGTGCGGAGGGCCGGCTGCACAGAGGACGACCTGGGAAAGGGTGACAGCCGTGGCGAGTGACAGCTCCAACGCAGGGCCGGCGCTCCAAGGGGGACCCCCTCAGAGCATTGAACCGACGCAGGGCTGGCGCTCCAAGGAGGATCTCCTTGGAGCGCCGATCCAACGCAGGGCCGGCTCTCCAAGGGGTCCTCCTTGAAGCGCCGGCCCTGTGTCGGATCGGCGCTCCAAGGAGGTTCTCCTTGGAGCGCCGGCCCTGCCTTGGCGCGGGGCTCCGAGGAGGTCCCCTTGGAGAGGCGGCGCTACGGGGAAATGCTCCCCAATACGTATTTGGCGATACGTATTGGGTGACCATACTTACGGCAAAAGTGATATTAATCCCGTCACGCAATTGTACTTCCTGAAGAAACCGAAATTCAAAAGAACTCGGATCATGCTGCATTGTGTCAGGGTTCTGTCGGGGTTCTGTGCGACGTTGTGTGTAAACACGGAAAAATAATGCATATTAGGTCGGATTCCTTTTGGATTCTGTCAGGATTTGGCGCCGTGTGATAAGGTCCATGATGTGGCAAAGTACGACAGCCTTAGTCTAGTCATCCTGGCTTCCATAGAGATTTCTGGTTTGATCTATTCTAGCACTTCTTGGCTGTCTGAGGTCCAAAACACACTTCAGAAATAATCCCATTTGAGACTGCTTTAAGTGCCCTGGCTCAGTACTAGAGAATCATGGAAATTGTAGTTTATTGTGGCACCAGAGCTCTCTAACAGAAAAAGTTAAATGTCTCACAAAACTAGTTTCCAGGATTCCCTTGCATTGACCCAGGGCAGTTAAAGTGGTCTAAAATGGGATTATTTCTGCAGTGTGTTTTGGTATCCTCAGCCATCTTCTCCAGCACCACATTTCAAATGAATAGATTTACACTAATCACAATATTAAAATACTTCATATCAATGCAGTACAGTAGGATGTTTCAGAGAGCCTGCCTGTGTCATCTGACTCCAGTCTAAAACTGGAATATGCTATACAATTCACAGTGCATGCAACTGTAAACAGCTACTAAGCTGGTGATCCCAGGATTTCCTTTCTTTCTATCTATCATTAATGGAGTGAAAAAGATCTCATTGAGGCATTCCAAGCAATGGAAGCAACAGAATAATAAGCATGGAGTTGCGGGAGGGGAAGTCCTTACCTACTTTCTGCAATCTAGTAGCATGCTACAGTGCTAGGCTATTAATGCAGTAATTGCCTTCTGGGTGTCTTTCACATAGTCCTTCACATAGTCCTTCACATAGCATCTATTCCACATTGGAATAGTTGATTTATTTATGCCAATAGCAAAATGCTGTATGCTTTTCCCATTGGATTCAAAGGTATGACTAAATAGCAGCATGTTGTTTTTTTCCATTACCAGTTTTTAAGGTGTTCAGGGTAAACATCTAGGAATTATTGGAAACCACCATGTACCACCTGTGATAAAAACAAAAATGCTAACAGATCTTTCCACTGCAGTTAAATTATTGAAGCCCTTGGGTCATGTAAAGCAAAGGGGTTAAGGAAATCAATCCACTTTATCTAAAACAGATAAAAGGTTCACAAGTCACTTGATTACAGTCATGTATCCTTTTCAGTGGAAAAATACTGGGTACTAAGAGGTTCCATTCTTTATAATCAGGAGGGGAAGGCATTGCAAAAACCAATGACTCCTTCTAAATTCCTGTAGAAAATAAAGTCCATGCTTTAAGAGAAAGGATAATTGTTCCCTGGCAGATTGTCAGTTTAATAATGGGTGTCTAATCACTTGAAGTCTTCAAGTAAAGCCAAGAATATTTCTTTCCAAAAGTCAGGACTTTGCAATGTGGTATTCATTTACTTATCTGACTGTTAAAGCCAAATTAAAGCAACGTGGTATTCATTTATTTGTCTTACTGGTAAAGCCAAATTAAATCAATGTGGTGTTTTCTTTTACATATCTTTACTGGTAAAGCCAAATTAAAGCAACTTGCATCTACTAAGCCCTCCAGACTTTCCAAAATGTTCAGATTTTCAAAGGAAAGTAATTTAAAAAACAAGTATGATCATTATTATTAAAGGCCTTAAAATTAAACATAGGATCAGTAAAGGGTATCCCACACCCTTCAAGTTCAAGAAACCTAAGAAGTATCCCTGCCTTCTGACTTTCAACATCATCTCGTCTACTCAACTGGCAATCTAAGTGAACCCAGGATTTCTCTTCTTTCTACCTGTCATTAGTGGAGTGAAAAAGACCCTCATTGAGGCATTCCAAATAATTCAGGTACTGCCTTGAGATGGAAGATATTGGAAGACCTGGTTCTCACAATAGCAAGTACAAGGGTGGTGGCAGGAACAAACAGGTAAACACAGATCTTGATTATCTTGGAAGAGTGCAGGTAGAACTCACACATCTAAACACTTATCCAGAAAGAAGAATGTAGAAAACTAATACATCAGGTAGGAACTATCAAGAGGGAGACCTCCTTCCTACTTGAAACCAAACCATGGTTTCTTCTTACAAATACACATCACAGCAAGCCTTGAGTACCCACGCAAGGAAAGATTTAAAACTTTCAATTGCGGTTCCAAACAAACCACAGCATTCTGTCTTATCTTAATATGGGAAACTTATAGTTTCCATAAAAACTATAGTAAGTTAAGAAACCTGGATAGCAAACCAACGTATAAGTGCTAGGACAGTGATGGCAAAATCTTTAGGGGCTGAGTGCCCAGACTAAAAGGCCTTCCGGCACCAGGTTTTACCTGGTGCCGGGACTTCCAGCCTCCAGGGACGGGACTTCCAGGGTTTGACTTCTTTCCCTCGTCTCCGAGCCTTCAGCTGTCTGGAGAGGCAGCTGAAGGCCTGGGATGGACGGGAAGGAGGAGGAACAGGCATGCACCTCTTCCTCCTCCTCCCCACCCTCTGCATGTCGGGGAAAATGGTTTTGCATGCCATCTTTGGCACACATGCCATAGGTTCACCATCACGGTGCTAGGAATACTGAAAAGGCTATCTCACTCGTGCAGCTCAGAAAAGATATTCAGAGGAAAACCTCAGATGTTGATCTCTCAGTACAGCCAGGTTCATGATAAGAGAAGCATTCTGCTGGTTATTTGTTCCCTAGCTACATAAGTCTTTAAAGGTTAAAACCAGCATTTTGAATGAGACCTGGAGATGCACCAATAGTCAATAAATGTGACTGGGCCAAAACAGGAGTTATACAATAAGATTTTCTGGTGCCTGCTACTGCATTCTTCATTCCTCTGCAGATTCTGGACCATCTTCAAAGGCACATTGTCACATATAGCACATTGCAATCATGTATCATGAATGTTGCCAGACTACTGTAGTTACATTACACAGGCCTGCAAAACTGAGGATCATAAAATCTTTTTAAAAAATGTATGCTGGTTATATAGGAATTTGGCATTCTAAATCCAAAAATTACCTCAGATTTTGCTCCATCACGTACAGTTATTTCACAACTTGCATTGATGTTTCTATATTGTGATATGTGTCTGATCCCACAAAGAATTATCCCGCAAAGGAAAGGGGTTAAAGTCTTCTAAAAGACTTTCAAAACACTTTAATTCATTGATAGGAAACACAAAAACTGAAGGCTTTCACAGCCGGCATCCAAAGATTTTTGTGGATTTTCGGGGCTATGTGACCATGCTCTGGAAGAATTTATTCCTGACATTTAGCCTGCATTCTTCCAGAACACAGCCACATAACCCCAAAAGACCACAAAACAACAACAACAACAAAATCCATTCAAAAACACTAAAAGAAGTTGCATTGGAACATCAATGTCCACACTTAATTAAAGCCGAGTAACAACTGAATTGATTAAAATATTGAACTTGTGAAAGAACTGTGTGTGGTACAACATTTTTATTGTGTTTTTCTAATTCAGCACCCCAAAATACATTTAAAACAGTTACAATATTGTAAAAAGCTTTTCATCACAGATCTTTGTTATCCTTGTCCACAGAAGGACAGGTTGGGAGGTCAAAGGAAACTGGTAGAAGGAACCCTGGACCACTGAGATCATCTGTATATATAATAGTAGATCCAGGAGACTAGATAGGTTTCAGGGTCTTCTACACTGGAGGCCCTGAGAAATGGATTTTAAAGGTAATCTGATAAACATGAAAACAGTGTGGATCAATATTACACTAGGATACAATTATTCCTGTTTTATCCATCATATGATGCATGTATTTTAATATGCACTTTTTATTATGTTTATTTAAATTTCTGTGAATATGTAATATTGTGATGGCTTGGGCCATACAGTAAAGCATGACTGATGCACTGATACATATGAATCCTATTTAGGGAAAAAGGCAGGATATAAATCTACTAAATAAATAAATACATGTTGGCCTCGTTCCCACTATGATTTAAAGCAGGGGTAGGCGACCTTTCCCCTTTAAGAGCCAAGGGACTTCAGCTCCCAGAAGCCTCAGCCATGTTGGCCAATAGTCTCATGTTGGCCAATAGTTCCTGGGATTCTGGGAGCTGAAGTCCCTCGGCCCTTAAAGGGGAAAGGTTGCCTACCCATGATTTAAAGCAAATTGCTGATCGGGTTATATGACCGTCATTCCTATTTGAAAACGGTTCCGATCCTATTGAGCTTGGCTTCAATCACGATCAAGTGAGGCAAACGCAAAAAACCCCCGCTGTTTCCTGACACTAGTTTTTTGGCGGTTCTTTTAAAAAGAATCGATTCCAAAGAGTGTTCAACAAGTGGGAATGATGGATCATTCTGGAGGGGAGGGACTAATGGCAGAGGGTTGTTTACCATCCCTCCTCAGTTTTGGGAAAACCAGCCATTTTCCCTCCTCTCAGCACTGCCTTTGTGCTTGTGGTGTGACCTATGGACACATGATATATTATTTTAAATAAAAAATTGACAGGATATGTGATCCATTGTATTTGCAACTATTTGCAATTACCAGTGGACTGTAGCTCAGCGAGGCAACTAGTTGCAAAACCAATGGATCGCATATCCAATGGAACAACGGACCTTTTGGAATCGATTCACTGACACGGAGCGAAGGCAAATAGGAAGAAGCCCATTATTTCTCAGGCAGCTGTTAACATTTGCTCTATGAATTGGCTTTTTATGGAAGAGCATATGAACCTTTACTTGTATTTTCATGAGTTATAGTTAGAGTTGCCATACTCGTAGTTTCTCCATGTTTTAGTGAGACTAACAAAAATTATACCTCTCCCCCTTGTAGGAACCAAGATATAGGGTAAAATGTAGAAGCACTCTTCTATCAAATTATTCAGTGAGGAGGAGGAAAGAGAGAGAGAGTGATGTGAGTAGTGAAGTGTAAGAATTGCGAGGATGCAGTGTCAGTTGAGGGAGAGAGTAAGAGGGAAGGAAGAGTGATCAGCATGAGCATCAGGAAGCCAGGGGCTTGTAAAGCAGATTTGCTGGGAAGTAATGGTGGCCCAAGGTCACATGATATAAAGTCCATGATCAAGCAGAGTTTTGAACTTTGTCTCCCTGTTCCAACTCCAGCACTTTAAACATTACTTTGTGTTTGTTCTCTTATATCAGATGGAACAATAAAAAATATTGTGAAGGTTGAAAATTAATGGAAGGGGGAAAATAATAATTAAAGTGCTAAATTTCCATAATTGAATAGAATAATTTGCAAATCAGATGCCTGGATTGGAGGAAGTGGAATATGGCAACCCTAGGTATGGTCCAGATATACTTTTACCACTGCTTGTGATAATTTAACCCGAGATTCCCAGGGTTATGATTTTTATTTATTTAAAATTATTATTTGACTACTTTGAGGAACAGAACCCTTTCAGAGTAGTACACCCTCCCCATTCTTAATCTTCTTCTGATTTCCTGACTGCAGTCCCCATTTCTATCAATGTTTGATCCCAGGTATGGGAATTCTTTTACTATTTCTGTTTCTTCATTGTCTAGGTTGAACTTGTGAAGGTCCTCAGTGATCATTATTTTTATTTTCTTTATGTTCAGCATTAGCCTGCCTTTGCACTTTCTTCTTTGATCTTTCTTAGTAGGTGTTCCAGGTCTGTGAGGTTTTCTGCTAGTATTATGGTGTCATCTGAATATTTTAGATTGTTGATATTCCTTCCTCCTTTTTTCACTCCTCATTCTGTGTCCAAGCCTGTTTTTCTTATAATATGTTCTGCATACAAGTTGAACAGATAGGATGAAAGGATGCAGCCTTGTCTGACTCCTTTGCCAATTGGGAACCATTCTGTTTCTCCGTGTTTTGTTCTGACAGTAGCCTCTTGTCCTGAGTACAGATTCCTCATCAGGACTATCAGATGTGTTGGCACTCCCATGTCTTTAAGGGTGTTCCATAGCCATTCATGATCTATGCAGTCAAAGGCTTTGCTGTAGTCTATAAAGCACTTGCTGATTTTCTTTTGGAATTCCCTGGTGCACTCCATTAGCCATTGTATGTTTGCAGTGTGATCCCTAGTGCCCCTTTCTTTCCTGAACTCTGCTTGGAACTCTGGAATCTCTTTTTCCGTGTATGGTTGGAGTCTATGTTGCAGAATTTTGAGCATGATTTTGCTTGCGTTGGAGATCAGTGTTATGGTTCTATAGTTGCTGCAGTGTCTTGTGTCTCCCTTTTTGTGGATGGGGACGTATATTGATTGCTTCCAATCTATTGGCCATCATTTTGTTTTCCTTTCTGTTGACATATGTTGGTTAGCACTAGAGCTGAGTCTGTCAATATGAACTGCAGCAGTTCTACTGGAATATCATCTGTTCCTGGTGATTTGGGTTTTTTTGCTATTAAGAGTGCACCATTCAGAAAGGGTTCTGTTCCTCAAAGTAGCCAAATAATAATTTTAAATAAATAAAAATCATAACCCAGGGCATCTCGGGTTAAATTATTGCAAGCAGTGGTAAAAGTATATCTGGACCATACCTAGGGTTGCCATATTCTTCCAATCCAGGTGTCTGATTTGCAAATAATTGTATTCAGAATTATGGAAATTTGCACTTTAACTGCTAATTTTTTTCCTCCATTATGTTTCAATCTTCATAACATTTTTTACTGTTCCATCTGATTTAAGAGAACAAGTACAAAGTAATGTTTAAAGTGCTGGAGTTGGAACAGGGAGACAAAGTTCAAAACTCTGCTTGATCATGGACTTTATACCATATGACCTTGGGCCACCATTACTTCCCAGCAAATCTGCTTGTCAAGCCCTTGGCTTCTTACATCCTGATGCTCATGCTGCTCACTCGTCCTTCCCTCTTACTCTCTCCCTCAACTGACATTACATCCTCACAATTCTTACACTTCACTGCTCACATCATCTCTCTCTTTCTTCCTATTCACTGAATAATTTGATAGAAGAGTGCCTCGTACATTAGTAAGTTGACCATATAACCAAAGATATATTTTCTTGATGTTCTTGATATTTCCACCTTTAAAATATATGTTGAAAACTGTGTTTTGTCCATCAGGCCTTAGGTCACCATTAGCATTCTGAGTTTAGATACCATAATTTACTTTCTATTTAGTACTATCAGGATCCTAAGCCAGGGACAAGTAATCAAAAAGAATGCAATGTGGCTTGCCACGCAGCTGGCTATGAAATTGTCCAAGGCCTGAGGCAACCTTTGTTAAAGGTCCTGGTATTGTGTTGGACTTATATTTCTTCCAAAACATATCTGTTCTTTGTTTATCTTAAAATATGAAAATGGCATTTCAAATAACATTTATCAGCAGTCTCCTGATACCGTGGTATGTTTGTTAATGGATGTAAGTCAGTTTTAATTGTTTGCTTGAAGACTTTTTACAAAGATGAAGACTGGATTATAAAACTCCAAAGAGATTGCAAAAATCCAGAGTCAGTGAAATTGTAAATGGTGTGTGTTGGAAAGGTTTCATGTTTTAAAGTGATATGCATTCATCTTGGCACACAATGTCCACTCATTCTCATTAACTGTATTTTGAGATGCTGGTCATATTTTTAATTACTGTTTTAAGAATGTTTAGTGTTTTGTATAGTATTTTATATTGTTTCTTTTATTATGTGTTTGGGTGTTAACTGCCCTTGAGTTGATCTCGACTCATGACAACCCTATGGATGAGACATCTCCAAGAATCTCTGTCCTCCACTGCTCTGCTTAAATCCTGCAGACCCATACCTGTGACCTCCTTAATAGAGTCCATCCATCTGGCATGTGGCCTTCCTCTCTTCCTATGTCCCTCCACCTTTCCCCAGCACTATTGTTATTTTCCAAAGAGTCCTCTCTTCTCATTATAAGTCTGAAGTATGACAGCCTCAGTTTGGTCATCTTGGCTTCCAGGGAGGTTTCTGGTTTGATCTTCTCTAGGACACACCTGTTTGTCCTTTTGGCTGTCCATGGGATCCTCAGCATTCTCCTCACCACCACATTTCAAATGAATTGATTTTCTTCTTATCATCTTTCTTAACTGTCTAGCTCTCACATCCACACATGGTAATAGAGAATACAATGGCTTGTATAATTCTAACTTTTGTGCTGAATTGTAAATCTTTGCATTTTAGAATCTTTTCTAGTTCTTTCATTGACTCTGAACTTTGTGTGCCCAGCCCCCACAAAGATTCTATGCACTTCTACTTTTTTCTCCCTCCTCTTTTTTTATATCGTAAATATCCAGTTTTAAAAACTCTGTCTTTTAAAGTTTCCCCATTCAGATCCAGTAAAGCCATGATTGTTATCAACACCCTGACTGCTCTGTGCTCAAACCAACTGCGCCAACATTTCACATGTTGGGTTTGGATTGGATGGCCCTGGTGGTCTTCCAGCAATATAATTTTATGATTCTAAGAAAAATGGGCCATGTATGGCCAAGCCACATCAGTGTATGTTCAAGATGACAAAAGTTATTAGTGAGGAAACTAGGAGAGGCTGCAGCAGTTTGCTTATGCCTGAGACTACTGGGAAGAGCAAGAGTTTGCTGCCTCCCCTCCTTTTATCCTGAGTTAGCTGAGTGCAAAATTACTTTTGCACTTTGAACTCAGTTTCCAGCAATGGAAGTAAGGCCTGAAACAGATGGGCCAAAAGGATGGCTTTTGGCTGCTTCAGGGATGTGGAATTTCTGCACAAGATTTAAGCAATTTGCCTCCGTGTGATAAGGTCCTATGTCAGGCACCTCATTATTCTGCCAGATATTACCAAAAGGACAGGGCAGTCAATGGGAACTAAACAGGGCATTCAATTATTGACAGGTAAGATGCCTTAAAAGTGTTGGAGATGATTCACTCTTATTCCAGCACCACAATAGATAAGAGGAAAAGAGAAATCAGTTTTGCATGGAATCAGGAAATAAAGTATCCTGAAAAAGACATAGAAAGTTGGTTCTATGGGGAGAGGGGCTGAGTCTGTCCTGCTTCCCTAGAAATAGGATGGAGGAGCAGTGAACTTGTTGACATCTGTTAGAGATAATGCTGTGAACACCCACCATATTCTCAAATGTGTACTTGTAAACATGCAAATCATTTTTAAAAAATCCAATACCCATCCACTGACCTTTTTCCAATGGAAACTGAGCCCTGTCTGTGCACTGTTCTCCTCAAAATTTTCACTGCTCGGATGTGGGGTGTATACACATATACCAATACATTTATTATTCTTTTACTATACTATCCCTGTGTTCTTTTACAATACTTTAGAAAGAGTACTTGCTTGTTGCTGCGATCCAGAGTAATAAAATAAGGGAAAATATATTATAAACTAGGTTTGGACACTGAAAAGCTTCAGAACACATGGCATTAATGCCCTTGCTACCTGCCTCTGTGTTCTAGTGTGCTGCAATGTCACATGAATCTGAGGACCCTGTTGGGTCATGATCCTTATGCAACTGGAAATGGATGAACTTGGAAAGTTCTCCAAACCTTTTCTTTATGGAAGAAGTCCTTATCAGGATTGTTTGTATTTCTTATCAGACTTGCATAAATGATAAGGAAGGGTCCAAGCAAGATGTATATAAGAAGCAGCACCCAGCTGTGTTGCTCTACATTTGGGACCCATATTTCATTTGTTTTCATTAACGGCTTGGGGAGACACAACAAATCATGAAGTGGCTTTTGCTTCTGGGGCTGGTGGCACTCTCCCAGTGCCTTGTGACCAAGTGAGTATTGAAATCTCAACCTTCTTTTTTAAAAAACACAATATTCTTCTATTGCAATTGTGTGTCTTGAAGTTGTTTCTGACTAACTACAACCCTAAGGTGACTTTATCACAGGGTTTTCTTGACAAGATTTGTTCAGAGGGAATTTGCCATTGCCTTCCTCTGAAACTGAGAGTATGGAGTTTATCACACAAGAGGGAACCCGTGCAAAAACAGGATTTAAACCTGAAAAAAACAACACAAAAGCAGATTGATTTTCAGACGATATCAGGGTTAATGAGCATTAACGCAACATTAACCCAGACAGAACGTCGACAAAATGCACTGCTTTTTCACTTTTGAAAAATCCTGAAAGTAAAAAGTGGCACATTTTGTTGACTTTCTGTTTGGGTTAATGTTGTTTTAATGCTCATTAACCTGGATGTGTCTGAAAATCAACCCGCTTTTGTAAGTTTTTCCTGGGTTTTAAATCCAGTTTCTGCATGGGATTTGGGCACTTTACCTCCCGTGTGATAAACTCAACTGACTTGCTCAAATTCATTCAATAGGTTTCCATGGCTGAACAGTGATTCAAAGCTTAGTTTCTTGAAATGTAGTCCAACACTCAAATCACTATACCATATTGGCTCTCACAATCTTCTTCAGAAACACCTAAACTTGTACCTAAATTTTGTTCAAAAATCTGTTTCTGTAAATGTTCTATCTCTGCTGTTGGGCAAAGATCCCAAACTTTGATGTTCCTCAATTCTCCACTTGAGAATAGAAAACAGCAATATTTTTTTCTTCTTCTTGTATCTACCTAGAAACACACTGTACATTCTTAGGGGTGCAGGCTGTCTTTATTCTATATGTTTCTTTCTTGACCTGAATTGCCAAGGTCTACTACCATGCAAAAAAAGAAAGCCCAGACACCAAATTTGTTATTCAGCAGACATCTTTCCTCTGTCACTTGCCCACCTTTCATTAATCTTATTCTTCACTACGTAGGGTCCCTCTGAAGAAAGCTAAATCCCTAAGGCAAAGCCTTAAAGAACATGGGCTGCTGGAAAAATACTTGCAGAAACATCATCACAACTTGGGTTCAAAATACTTCCCCAGCCTAGCCAACGAAAATGCTGCTGAGCCCTTGGAAAACTACATGGATGTGAGTATTTGTTACTTAAAGGATATGCCTGAAATAATAGCCAACACTATTTTGGCTTCCTGAGCTTTGATGGGGAAAGGAAACTGACTAGTGCTCCATGCTGGCAAAATTATTGTCCATTCACAACTGAAAATGAACAGTTTGACAGGTCTACTTAGGACCTTAAGACCTATGTCTTAGTATTGTTGGGTTTAGCTGACCAAGATTGGAAGAGCCAAGAATACATTGCTGTGAGGTTAACTGACAATTTATTTTGGACTTCAAGACAGAGGTTGCTACAGACAAGTTAGTTTCCAATCTGAGTTTCCCCAGCATGATATATTCTTTAAAACCCTTTCTCTTCTAGCCCCCCCTCCCTTCCCCTACTGGCAATGCAAGCGCCTTGGGATACATCAAAAGGTTCTTTCAAGTGCCCACTTCCCCCTTCACTCTGCTCTCGTCCGCATCTGCTCCAGGAAGAAAAGGTGTTACTTTGCTGGCCATCAAAGTTTGATCCTAGGAAGTAAACAAGGTCATAAAATAACATTCCTATAGCCCATCTGTTCTCCTGTTTGATAACAGTTCCCTTCCAATTCCTCTCTACTTCTCTATATCGATATATCACCACATCATTTATCCCCCTTCCCTCATATCCTTTACTATGGCAGATCCAAAACCCTCTTGTATATGACAATATTCACACTCTGGCCCTACATTTAAGCAGGATGAAGGAGACAGACCACTTAGCTGATTTTAGGTATAAAAGGGCAGCAAATTGCTAGTTATTAAGCTTATTACTGCTTTATTTTTAGTGCCAGGAATTAGGAGAGTTGATTGTTGGGTTTTCTGCATCAGTAGGTAGCAATAGCAATAGCAAGTAAATTCCTATACCGCTTATTCAGTGAATTAACACTCCCTAAGTGGTTTACAGTGTGTATGCCAATTGCCTCCAACAGGCTGGGTACTCATTTTACTGAGCTATGAAAGGATGGAGGGCTCAGTCAAACTCTCAACCTTGTGGCTGTGAGTAGCCACAGTGCTGGCATTTAACCACTGCACCACCAGGGCTCCTTACCACATGACTTGACTAACTTCAGGTACAACTCCTGATAATTATGGAAAGGGAAACCATTTAATGCTCTGCCTGAGGCAACAAAATGACTCAGGTTGGTCGTGCCCATTGCCCTAGTTTGCCCACAAGTACTCAGCCACTGCTGCCTCCCCATGAGGCACTCCTATCTTGAGCCCCACCAATCCATTACCAGAGATTTCCCATAATTCCCTACTGAACCTTGCTTCTGGTTGCTTTACAAATAGCACAGCATGGAAGCACCAAGCTTTGTATTGTTTCCATCACATTTTCATTTACATATTATCCTTACTGGATTTCAATGTTAAACGAGGGCAATGTCCTGAACACAATGCATCATAAACAGAAATTAGCCAAGTAACTTCTGGGCAAGGTCAGAAAAGTAGACTGAATCTAATTCATGGAACCTTGTTCTGGAGAGCAATAAACCAGCCACATAGATATAGAGGCCAGTAGGTGATAGAGTCCCTCACCACCAACACACACAAAAAATGTATTTAAATGGTTTGTGATTAATGCTCATAGAATTGAGGTGGATAAAAATGTATGCTGAAAAACAGTTCCCTTTCTTCAGCATTATTCCTTCTGGGGGGATAGTGTGATAGATAACAAGGAGCCATTCTCTTTTTCATGCTCCATTTCCACCTTCCACAGATTGAGTACATTGGCACCATCTACATCGGTACTCCACCACAGGAGTTTGTTGTCCTCTTTGACACTGGCTCCTCTAACTTGTGGGTCCCTTCTGTGTACTGCTCCAGCCCAGCCTGCTGTAAGTAGATTCCATAAATGTTTGCTGACGGAGCTGAACAAGGAGTGGGTTCTTCTTGATTACCATATTCAGCTGTCTTCTCATTGTAGACATTGTAGACATTGTGGTTATATAGTACTTAATACTAAGTGTAAGTGGCTGCCGAGAAGAGCTCTTGGGAGGTGGGAGCAAGGCCCACCCTACTGATAGGCAAAGTGAGGCTATCTTGTTTTTGTTTATTAAACCTTGGGCAGCAAAATATCTTGAGATGATTTTGGGTAGCAGCAAAGGGAATCAGTGTGGAGCTACAGCACATGTGTCCATACTGGATCCAGCTAGCTTTTTTGGGTAGGGTTTTAAGGTTGAAATTCTGTTGGGGTGTTACAGTGGTATTTGCATTATTTAGGTTACATCTGCACTGCAGAAATCATCCAATTTAACACCACTTTAACAGACATGGCTCAGTGCTATGGTATTCTGGGAATTATAGTTTGTTGTGGCACCAGAGGTCTCTGAAATGTCTTACAAAACTACAATTCCCAGAATTCCATAACATTGAGCCATGGCAGTGAAACTGGATTATTTCTGCAGTGTGGATGCAGTCTTAGATGCTTGTGTAAGAAGATATCCAATACCCTAATCCAAGTGATTCCCCAGTCTCCTGCTGGGCTTTTACCCCATAACCAGAACAGCCACCATAAAGTCCCCAGAAGTGTTATTGGAATGGCTGGGAAGCTGCTATGCTGTTCCTATTGCCTCTAACAGTGTAAATATGCTGATGGATCTTTATACTCTAAAGGCCTAGAAGAGGATCTCAGTCTACATTTGCAGGAAAGCTAAGAGATTCCTCCCCACCCCCCACCCACCCCACATCTCATGGGCTGGCTGTAAAGAAACAGTCCTCTGAGCATGGGCTAAGTGTTTCCCCCCTTCACAATCACAACCAGCCATACCCTCTAACATTTCACAGATGACAACTGGGACCCATGTGGCCAAGCCACATCAGTGTGTGGTCAGGATGGCAGAAGTTATTAATGAAGAAGAACATACCAGTTAGGAGAGACTGGAATAGTTTGCTTTTGCTTGAGCTTATTTCTCTCCTTTACATAGTTAACTGAGTGCAAACTACTTTTGCACTTTGAATGTAGCTTGCAGTAAATGAAAAGAGCTGAGGACAAAGAGGGAAAATAGGAGAAGGAGAAAGAAACAGACATTTAAAAAGCAGCTGAAAAAGTGGGATAACAATTGGGATTGTCCCTGTCAAAGCAGGACAGTTGGAGAGTATGAACTAACTTCCAAACAGCTGGGATTAAGGGATAGATTTGAACTGTTGTCTCTCTCTTCTGACACACTGAAGACCGAATGCCACATCTCATGGCCTAACTTCTTGCATTGCAGCAAACCACAACCGTTTCAACCCCCAAGACTCTTCCACCTATCAGGCCACCAGCCAGAGTGTCTCTGTCACATATGGCACTGGGAGCATGACTGGATTCCTAGCCTATGATACTGTCCAGGTAAGCTGCAAGAGATTACAGAATCATTAGAAGTAAATTTGGCAGAGAAAACTGTGTCAGTATGGTTCTGGGTAGATAAACAAGAGCAATATTTACCTGGAAGCATGAAAGATGTTGTTATATGCCTTCAAGTCATTTCTGACATGGTGACCTTAAGGCAAATCTGTCATGGGATTTTATTGGCAAGTTTCTTCAGAGGGGTTTGCCATTGCCATCCTCTGAGGCTGAGAGAGTGTGATTTGCCCAAGGTCACCCAGTGGGTTTACATGGCCAAATTGGGATTCAAACCCTGGTCTCCAGAGTCCTAGCCCAATGCTTGAACTACTACATCACATATTATGGAAGATACTAGGCATGAATGAATTATATAGGAGACAAACATGGGCTCTTTTAGAACCTTACTTTAGGTAAAACCATCACAATAAATTTTAGGCCTTTCCAATGCCAACCTGAAGCCAGCCATCCTTTTTATCATGTCAGATGCTTTATGGCCCTTTGTTTTTACAGTTATGGTCAAGTAGTAAAATCAAGTGCTTTATTGTAACCTGCCATGTATAGCCTGTGGGTGGCATTCATCTTGTGGAGCTGTTAAGTTGGGCAAGCCTGCTCAAGAACATCCAACATATTCTCAAATCACTAGGAGAGTGAACCAAATTATTTTGTCCTTTTTCGGGAACAGACTATCTCTGTTCAAACTCTGTTCCAGGAAAGATTGTCAGATGTTCTTCCCAATTAGAAAATCAATAACTGAATCAACATTTACTGCTGCTTAAAATTGCCTGTTTGGACCTTGGCCTTGAGTTCTTCCTCTACCTTTTCTGATGTACTATGGAGGAATTCATAAGCACTGGTTTAAATTCACCACGATTTGTTATGTCTGAAAATGATTAAAAAGTAGTTAATTTTAATCTGTCTTTTCTTGAAACAAATCAACCTCAGAACATTTCTGATACAGGTTGATTTCAGCAAATCATTGTTTAAACTATCTACTGTTCCAGATTTGGGCATAATAACCAACTATGATTAATTTAAAAGAAGAAAGCTGATGCTTCTAATCTCCTTTTGTGATGCATGTCAGAGGAGGAGGGATGAGAAGGAGACAACACTGAATCTCAATGTGCAGCACTTGCTTATGGTTTAACATAAGTATCCACAGTATGCCAGTATTGTGGCAGGTCTTAGAACAAGCCTATCATGTAGACCAGTGTTTTCCATGGTATCTGATGTGGGGAACCAGCAGCTGGTTTTCTTTTCTTTTGTTTTGTTGTTTTGCCTCTAATGTGCCAGGAACCAGTACCATATTTCTGCCCATTAAATACTTGCTTCATTCTTTCTTCAAAACCTGTTGTCTTGTGAACTAGCACTGGTCTATGGGCCACCACTTTGAGGAACACTGATGTAAACCCTTATACTCACCCAGAGTTACAGAAGTCGCTTATCTCAAGTTAACTTGTTGGTTCATGACTGACTTGAGCTTTGAAGTAGAATAACTACAGCTCATGCTCTTCACATTACATCAGCTGGAAAAAAGGGGTCTTTGTTTTGTTCTCTATAACATAAAATATATTTGCTATTGTGCAAACACCCACTCACCCCACCATATGCATGTATCAGCTAGGGGCAAGAATCCTTTCTTCAAATCTAAGGTTTCTTATTGCGTCCTTATGTCCTTCTACCTAGGTTGGAAGCATTACGGTCACCAACCAGATCTTTGGTCTGAGCGAGACTGAGCCTGGCAGCTTCCTTTATTATTCCCCCTTTGATGGCATCCTGGGTCTGGCTTATCCCAGCATTTCTTCCTCTGGTGCCACCCCTGTCTTTGACAACATGATGAGTGAAGGTTTGGTGTCACAGGATCTCTTCTCCGTCTACCTGAGCTCGTAAGTGTGGGCTGCTGCCTATACACCTCTATGGAAAGGAATGTGGTCACAATTCACTGTTGATGGACAGCAACAGGGGACTCAGGCATATTATTTCAAGAAACCTGAGCAGCAAGAGAACTGGTTTTAGGTTACACAGACTGAGATTTGGTCCCAGCTCCCAGATTTATTTAGCCATGCCCCCACCATTTTATAAGGGTTAAACTGCACACAACAATATCTTTTAAATGTTTGGATGCTGACTCTGTCTCTCAGCAACCACAACAGGACCCAAGCAATTTGGCTGAAAGGTGTCTTAGCCAGGTTTGAATGAGAAAAGAGAAATTTGTCCAAGTAGCCCATTAATTCCATTCCAATTCCAGTCCCTCTATCTACATAATTTCAAGAGTTTATTAAAATGCTAAAAAAAAAATAGAAAGGATTTTACTTTCAAAATAATGGGAATGAACTAAATGAATATATACATCACAGCTGCTTGTGTATCACCATGACCATTCTGTCTGCCTTCTAACTAATCTCAAATATTCCATGTTGGAACATAAGAACCTTCACAAAGCTGGATATGTATGACATAATATACAAAAAGAGATTTCACAGAGCATTCTTCAGCTAGAGAGCGAATGTTGCTTTGCAGCTGGAAAGGCAGATGTGCATTCTAGCAGTATGAATAGTGTGGACTAGTAGTTAGTCTCTCCCCCATTTCCCAGTTTTGTAAGCAAGCTATTCCACTATGTTCTGTCTTTTTTTTATGCATTGCACAAATAAACATGTAAATGTAATTATGTATTCAGTTTTAAAGGTCCCTCCCCCCCCCCCCCAAAAAAAATACCAACAGGTATTTCAGGGATTGGAGAATGGCCTTGGTAACATCAGAGAGCATCAGCCAAACCATGTGGGGTAGATGGTCAAATAGCCTGAAATGACAGAAGGCAGTTTACTGTATTTTCTTTTCTCAGTGATGAACAGAGTGGCAGCTTTGTAATGTTTGGTGGCATAGATTCCTCCTACTATTCTGGAAACCTCAACTGGGTGCCTCTCTCTTCAGAGAGCTACTGGCAGATCACTGTGGACAGGTAAGCATCACCTAACCCTAACCCAACTCCAACCATCAGCTCCCTGGTTCATTTACGTGACATTAAGAAGAGGGTGCACAATGTAATGACAAACTGAAATGCATATGGGATCCAGAGACAGCTTAGGAAGGTAGAGGAGGGGCATGTGGAACAAAATTTCAAAAAAGCAGCACTGGAAGAAAGAGGTGATCCTCTAAGATAAGTAGATGCCTTAGAACATTTTCCCTAAGTTTCCCCATTGGCATGTTGTGAGCAAAAGTGTATAGCTGTTTCCTTTCTTTCACATTGACCTGACTCTTCTCTCTCCAGCATCACCATGAATGGTCAATCGATTGCTTGCAATGGTGGCTGCCAAGCTATTGTTGACACTGGCACTTCCCTGTTGGCTGGTCCCCCCAATGGCATTGCTAACATTCAGTACTACATTGGCGCTAGTCAATCTTCCAGTGGTGAGGTAAGGAAAGGAATGACAGAGGCTTTGAGTGGTACCTGGGACTTGCAGACAGACTGATACATGAAGAGAAAAAGTGTGGTTCAACTCCAGTCCTGACTCTTAATATGTGATTCTTAAAATCATTATTACTAACTCAACAATCAGGCAGGGTAAAGTCAGATTATGAAGAAAGGGATTGGAAATGGCAGGTGTGCAGTGGTTCTTTATCGCTTGGTTCCCTGTTTACTTTCTTCACTGTACAAAGAAAGTCCTCCAATGACAGGGGAGGAGTGACAGAGTAACTGCATATATTTTTAACTCTGAGGTTTTCTGAATGGTGATAAGGATTCATTCAAGCAATTAGGGATTTGGAAAAATAAGCATACAGTTATTACTTTTTTGTTATTTGGGAAGATCCAGATATCATCTTCCAAGAAATATGTTCTTCCTCCAAGAAATATGCTTTTAGTCAAACTGTGTTGAATCTAGGAAAATGTCATTCCACTCTAGTACTAGCCAGCCACCACAGACATGTAGTTAACTATGCAGAAGATGGCTGTATCTGTAGAGATGTTCCTGAAAGTGTTTGCAAAGTCAGTTATGACAAGTGACATTGGCTTTCCAACACTCTGTTACTTGTTTATTACCCTGTGTTTTTTAATGAAAGCACCCCCACTTAATACCTCCAGTAGGACTACCCTTAAAAACAAAATGTAAAGCACAAAGAAGCAACAGAACAGCTGGTACCTACCCATTCCAGTATCCCCCCAGTGATGAGTGGCATATCTTCCTTTTTTGTTCAAAATGCTGCTTCTCTCTTGGAAGCAAGGAAAAGGAGCTCTTTAATTATAAGAGTATTACATTCTGGATTGGGGTCAGAGCCTGTAAAAGTTACCATTTTGGAGTCACTGTTCCCAGAAACATGGGAATTTGGAGAGTTTGTAGTCTAAAATTTTACATTTCCCAAGATCTGGAGCTTATTTTCAAATGGAAAAATGAACTAGCACTATTCTCTGACTGTCTTAAGTAAGTCACTTTTCTACAAAATAGAAAAGGGAAATTAAGGTTTACCAATGATTTTAGGAATTAGTACCCTGGCCTAGGGTTGGGATGCTTTGGCCCAAGGGGGAATTTTCTAGGACCTCCGAGGGTTGCACAGATTGTCAAAAATGTCCAGAAAAAGTCCTCAGAGAAACTGAAGATGGCTAGAAATCTGTTCTTAGTTTAGAAAAATGTTAAATGTGAATGTAAAAGTGCAATGCAGTGTGGGCTGCAACCTATTTAAAATGGGAGTTGCCACTCTGGAAGCCCTGGTGGTGCAGTGGTTAAATGCCTGTACTGCGGCCACTCACTCACAAACTACAAAGTTGTGAGTTCAATACCAGCCAAGGGCTCATGGTCAACTCAGGCTTGCATCCTTCCAAGGCCGCTAAAATGAGTACTCAGATTGTTGGGGCAATTAGCTTACACACTGTAAACTGCTTAGGGAGTGCTTAAGTGCACTGATAAGTGGTATAGCAATGTACTTGCTGTTGCTATTGCTAATTCATCTATCTTGACAGAAATGGGGAGGTGGGCTGTGGAACTCCTTCACATAGCCACCCCCTCCCCAACTCCACTATCCTCCCTGACAAACAAACTAATGCCTTTTCATTAATCCTTCCATCTGGACTAATTCCTAATCTAGAATATACAGATAGACTTTTCCTTTTTCTCTCATATTTCAAACAACTCCCCTGTGACTAAGCCTTGTTTTCTATCCTTTCTACTCTGTACCAGTATATGGTCAACTGCAACTCCATAAACAGCCTGCCTGACATTGTCTTCACCATCAATGGCATTGAATTCCCTCTGCCTGCCAGTGCCTACATTCGTGAGGTAAGTGTCTTGGTTCACCTTGGAGCTTGGTGAAGTTACTCTTTGGACTATAGTACAAGTCCCATACTGACTGGGGGAGCCTAGAGAGTTGTAGTCCAGAAAAGTAGTTTTGCCAAGCTTTGGTTCAGCTGACCTGGAATGTTATCAAAGATGTGTGAGAGGAAAGAATTATGGATTCACAAAAAGGTGAAAATCTGCTTTGAACTACTTCAGCACATTATAGCTCAGTGGTAGACATTGTCTCACATCAAAAGTGTTGATGGTCTGTTTTAACATTTTATAGCATATAGGACTCCTATAATATTTCAAAAAATAAAGTTTGCATTCTCTTGACTATAAAAATTCAGGAACTAGATTTGTCTAATGTCCATAGATCCCACCCAGTATGTAGTGGTAGTGTGTGGTAAGGAGTAGTTTTATTTTTGTTTTACATTTAACGAGTATCCCATCACACTTTAGCTTATCATCTTAGATTCAAACGTAACCAGCTTTTTAACCAAACAGTGCAATTATATAAATCTAACATATATTGCAGGGAGCCTATGCATGTGAAAAGTATATCACCTCACTGTATGCCACACATGCACATATAAAACACAGCTAAATGCAAGGAAGCATATAATGGGGAAGTAATTGGTGCTTAGCACAGAGCACAAACACCTATACATGTCATTTATGGGACTGCTCAGATTTCGCACAGGGTCCAAATCTGACTTACCAGTACCATGTCAGCATCTAGATCAGGAGTGGGAATGATGTTCTCCTGATGTTGCTGGACCACAGCTACCAGAAGCCCTAGCCAGCATAGCAGATGGTGAGAAACATTGGCAGTTGCAGTCCAGCATCATCTGGAGGGGCACAAGATCAACAATTATGATTTAGATGTTCTGGACAAGACTGATGTTACATGCCTAGTACACCAGATCCATCACTCATTGGGTGCTCTTTTTTCTCCCTGCAGACCCAACAAGGCTATTGCTTAAGTGGCTTCCAAAGTATTGATATCCCTACACAGTCTGGTGAGCTTTGGATCCTTGGAGATGTCTTCATCCGTCAGTACTATTCTGTCTTTGACAGAGCAAACAATCAGGTCGGCCTGGCTCCTGTGGCATGAACATGACACCATCCATTGGGAAAACAACTTCCTAATGAAGGATAGCTTTCATTTCTTGGAACTAATTTAATCAGTATGCCCTTTCTCCCCAAGCTGTAACATTACTAAAGTAGAATAAACAAATATAAAAGCAAACGAATTAACTATTTTTCATTATTCATAGTCCAAATGCACAGTTGGGCACCATCAGCAGGAAGGTAGAACATATTCTATGAGAGAGTCCCAAACTTGTACAATTGAAATTATTTCAGTAAGGCCTTTGACAAGGTTCCCCATGACATTCTTGCAAATAAACTAGTAAAATGTGGGCTAGACAATACAACTGTTAGGTGGATTAGTAACTGGTTGACTGACCGAAGCCAAAGGGTATTCAGCAATGGCTCCTCTTCACCCTGGAGAGTGGGGTGCCACAGGGTTCTGTCCTAGGCCCAGTGCTATTCAACATCTTTATCAACGACTTGGATGAAAGAATAGGAGGCATGCTTCTCAAATTCGTAGATGACACCAAATTAGGAGTAGCTAATACCCCAGAGGAGTGGATCAAAATTCAAAATGACCTTAATAAATTGGAAACCTGGGCCAAAGCTAACAAAATGAATTTCAATACAGAGAAATGTAAGGTACTACACTTAGGGTGAAAAAATGAAATGCACAGATATAAGATGGGGGACACCTGGCTTAACGAGACTACGTGTGAAAGGGATCCAGGAGTCCTAGTAGACCACAAGTTGAACATGAGTCAACAGTGTGATGCAGCAGCTAAAAAGGCCAATGCAATTCTAGGCTGCATCAATAGAAGTATAGTGTGTAGATCAAGGGAAGTAATAGTACCACTGTATTCTGCTTTGGTCAGGCCCCACCTGGAATACTGTGTCCATTTCTGGGCACCACAATTCAAAAAGGATGTTGAAAAACTGGAGCGTGTCCAGAGGAGGGTGACTAAAATGGTGAAGGGTCTGGAAACCATGCCCTATGAGGAACGACTTAGGGAACTGGGTACATTTAACCTGGAGAAGAAATGGTTAAGAGGGGATATGATAGCCCTCTTTAAATATTTGAAGGGATGTCATATTGAGGAGGGAGTTAGCTTGTTTTCTGCTGCTCCAGAGAATAGGACTTGGAACAATGGATGCAAGCTCCAGGAAAAGAGATTCCACCTCAACATTAGGAGGAACTTCCTGACAGTGAGAACTGTTCGACAGTGGAACACACTCCCTCGGAGAGTGGTGGAGTCTCCTTCTTTGGAGGTCTTTAAACAGAGGCTGGATGGCCATCTGTCGGGGATGCTTTGATTGTGAGTTCCTGCATGGCAGGGGGTTGGACTGGACGGCCCTTGTGGTCTCTTTCAACTCTATGATTCTAAGTAGTTCTAAATTCATGTCCCGAATTTGGACTGTTTTAAGAGGTTCCAGCTAACTTTCCTCTGTCTGAGAGGGTTGGTTCTGTCCTTTCTAAGAAACCTTGTTCCATGAACATTTGAGAGTTGCTTTATTTCTACTGTAAAACTACATGTCTTTAAAATGAGCCACATTAAAAATCTCAAACTTGTGTTTAGAATTTGCAAAGCAGCAGGCCTCCATACAATTTGTACAATATTGTGTGTAAACATCCTTTGCAAATGTCAATCATTTGACATTCTTCATTCTGAACACTGAACACTTAATCTTCAATTCTAAAAAAGCACTTTAGTAAAAAATTCAGATTAAATGTATTTACATAAGCTTTAGTTTGTACAACAATTTTTTATACCAACAAAAATAATCTTTTTTCCAAATGGAAATGTCAACTGCATTGTAATGCCAAGCTTTTACATCAAAATGTCAAAAACACAACAAAACAAACACAATATGGGAGTTAATTTTGACATCTTGCAGCATAGCATGGTAACCCAACTAAGGATACATATTCTTCATTTGCTGACTTAGATCAAAGAATGTGTATATGAAAAAGACTTCATAAATCAAACATCAGAGAAAAAAAGTCTTCATAATATTATTTCTGCATATCACCTCAAAACTGAATACTTTTTACACTGTCAGATGAGTACCATCAAGTGATGTCAATGTGGCTCCTAATTCTGGAGACATTGGTGATTCTGAAGAGGAAATGTATTCAAGAGGTCTAGGAAGAGAAACTGGATAGTATCATTTCCGTCTTGATACCAAGTACTTCAAAGCAGCTTCCATACATCCTGCACTAACTATGGGAATGTCTGCATGGCCTGTTTTGCCATTCCCTCTTCCCCAGGGAACCCCACAAAATGCAATTTTGTGAAAAGGGAAGTAGGACTCTTTTAACAGAGAATTCTAAGGATATTCTTAAAAATACAGTTCCCAAGATTCCCTGGGGAAGTCATAATTAACATAATACCAAATCTTGATAGATTTTTATAGAGTAAATATGCCCTCTGAGGTAGGATGGTTGTGTTATCCATTTTATAGCAGTTTGAGAAACTTACCAATGATCACTCAGGAGCTCTGTGACAAAGCACCCAAAACAGGCTCTTAATGTCTCTCTTGCTTGCATAGAGATTCAGCTGTTGGACTGTTACATGCCAAACCATACTGATTTTTATGCAAGTCTCTTGGGAGACTGCTTATTTTTAATTCTGGATCAAAACCAGCTCATGATGTATCACATGATGCATTTCTCCCATCATGAACCTTCACCAGCACAGCTGTCCATAAGTTCTTTGGAAGAAACATGGGGTACAGGTAAATACACACAGTCCACAATTTTGCATGATGCTTGCTGTAGAAAAAATGTCAGTGGTTTGGAAAGATCATGGCATGTTCTCATGTTGGCATTTTCATTATGAGCACCTTCTGAGTCCAGATGAAGTAGGAAGAATTTCCTGACAGTAAGAGCTGTTCAACAGTAGAATATGCTGCCTTGGAGTGTAATAAAGTCACCTTCTTTGGAGGTTTTTAAACAGAGGCTGGATGGCCATGTGTCAAGAGTGTAAGGCGAGGGGTTGGACTGGATGGCCTTTATGGGTTTTTTTAATTCTATGATTCTAGGTATAAGCAAAAGCATTGCATGAAACCACTTTTGGAAGTCAAATGAACAAACAGAAAGAACTCATCACTACTGAGATAATTTGAAGGAAGGAAGGAAGGAAGGAAGGAAGGAAGGAAGGAAGGAAGGCCTGCTCACACAGTAGCTACCTGTACTCTGATTACACAGAATAGCAAAAGTTAGAAGTATTGATGAGAGAGGAAGCTTTCTTTCACCGATGTATTGCATATTGCTGCTCAAAAACCAGCAGTGTAAAATACACAGCCTTTGCTGTCCTTCAGCTACCTTATGGAAAATAGGAGACGCAGCACAAGGTAAAACCCTTTATAAATCAGGACTGTGGAAATGAGGTACACTGCATACAATTCAAATCATTTCCCAAGCTGCCATGTGAATGTGATCAAGAGACTTGTATACACTGCATATTTCAGTCAATGTCTTAAACCTAACTAGCATCCATGATTACTAACCAAGGAATTTGAGAAAGCGTCACTTCTTATGAAGGCCAGAAATACCCAACAAAGCATTCCCAGCAGCCTCATGTAATTCCCAGAGTCCTAAGGGGAGGAAGAAAGCTTGACAATCCATTTGGCTTCAAATGTCTAATGCTGATGTATCCTTATTAGACACAACTCTGAGGTAGTTAACAAAACACCGTTTTTAGTTTTTTGTGGGTTTTTCGGGCTGTGTGGCCATGTTCTAGAAGAGTTTCTTTCTGACGTTTTGCCAGCATCTGTGGCTGGCATCTTCAGAGAATACTGGAATGGAAGAGAGTGAGTATATAATATACTGTGAGACCCTGGGTAGGGAGGAGTGGTTCCCATGTAAACTGTGTATTGTTCTGATGTTGATGGCAGGGCCTCAGGGTGGGAGGATATGCAAAAGAGGATTAGTGTCTGCTAAATGGTGACCATTGTCTGCCAGGAAAGCCCCTGACCCTGGGTGGTTTCTCATTTGCATTTGCTGAGTGCTGATTTTTCTATTTTGCAGGACTGGTAGCCAAACGTTGTTTACTTTAAGGGTTTCTTCTTTCCTGTTGAAGTTGTCCAAGTGTTTGTGGATTTCGATGGCTTCCTTGTGCATTCTGACCTGATAGTTGTTGGTATGGTCCAGAATTTTGGTGTTTATGCCCAGGATATGACACCGTTTTGTCATCAGTTTCACAAGTGGGCTGCAAGGATATTTGAAACCTAAAATAAATCCAGAGATTTTAAAAGGCCAAGATGCTTTCAGGGAGTCCAGTGGCTACCATGCCTCACCAAAATAATCATCAAAGGAAATTCTCATAGAAATACTAACTTCAACATGAAAATTTACCTGTGACCTGGAAAAGTATCTTTACCTCTAAAATATCACAAACTGTATACAGTATTTTTAGTGTTCATATAAATCAAACTCCAGCATACTAGAAATCTGAAATTACAAATTCCATTAATGTTTGTAGATCTGGTCTCAAAGCAAGAAAGGACTTGGTGGGAGTTCTCCAGTATGTCAATTTTGTACACACAAGTGAATTTACACAGTGTGGTTCCATTAAGCAAAAACTAATTTGGAAGTACAGTTTTGAACTCATTGGAAACTGGCCAACTCTTCATCAGAATTACTCATATTGAAATGTCAAATATAGATCTGCAAGCACCAGCAGGATATTTATACTAAGCTTGCTGTGAAATATGGCTCTGGGAAGAAGGCACCATTTTTTCTTGCTGCCAGCAGAGACAGTACCATGTAACACACAGTGGATGAGGTTCTGGTGCAATTAACAGTAATCTTTTGTCCTACTACACCTGCATCCCACAGGGGACAGGAGGCTTGGCTGGAATCTTTATACCAATATTGGAAAGAACAGACACTGTCCCATTATGTTCTAAGGCCAAGTAGACATTGCTTTGGTAACACATTAGGTCTCATATCCTCAGTTAGGAGTGAAGTAATATCCTCACTAATAAGACCTGCTCTTCAAGAAGACAGAAAGTGGCTACTGTCAGAAAGAAGTAGTAGCAGACCATTAGTGGCAATCTTATTTGTACACTTCACCTATGAGACTGAAGTGGTTATATTCCTTCTGTTAAAACCAGGCCTGGCTCTCCCTCCAACTTAAAGATCAGTACTGTTGAGGTTATTCTCACTGCCAGAGGGTGATGCAGAACTGTTTTCCACATTTTCCTGGTCGGCTGTAGATGAACCTGTTATGAGTGATGCCCTCCCAGAAAGTTCTTGAGAAGAAGCTAGACTGGGAATGGCTGAAGAAGAAAGAGTTTCAGCTGGAGGTGACAGGGGATGGTTGTGGATATTTGAATACTGAAAAGGGGATGTTAATGAACTCCTGAGGTTGGCTGCATTGAGGGAAGTGGAAGTGTGGACATCAGGGGAAGGCACAGATGTTCCAACGGTCTGGGTAATGAGAGATGGGAGAATAGGATGAGTTGAAGGGGAGCCACTTGACCTAGTAGAAGGAGAACCAATGTTCTCTGGTCTATTCAGAATTTGCATAGGGGACCCTGGTTTTATCCGAGTCATTGCAGAATGGCCCAGCCAAGAAGAAGGAGGCTTGACACTTGGTGGTCTGTTGAGACGCAGCCTGGTGGGACCTCCTTGTTTAGTTTGATGGAGTTCGACATTCCCCGGTGCAGTTGGGCTCATAGGTGGCATCTCCAAAGGACTTGCAAGGTGAACCTCTGGACTGAGCGAGACAGGTGCAGGGCTAGGGTTGCAATTGCTGCAATTTCTGTCAGATATCAGAGTCATGGAACGTCTTAGGAGGGCTTGCAAGGCTGCTTTTGGCTCTCCATCACCCAAGTGAGCATTGGTTAGGGTACTCTCCATTGACGGCAGATCATCTAATGTGAAATAACCACAGACTAGGTTATTCTGAAATATTCCAGTCAATCCTCTGTTTATAGCCTCTGTTACGTACTGTGCAAATCCCAACCTACAGTGAACACAGGTGCATGCAAACACCCCTACATGCACACACACTACCACCTTTTGATGTAGCATACAATGAGATGAAAAGATGCACACACACCATTTTTCCTGTCTCTTGGAGACATAGGGTCAGGCAGATAAAGCTGATCACATTCACAAAATACATATGTAATTTAAAAAATGATAAAAGTACCCTAAATAAAAAAAGCACAATTGAAGACAACCGCATGTGTAGATGTCTTTCCCCACGTGTCCTAAATACATGCTAAATATATGTCTAGTTTGATCCTGGGTCTTTAAGGTGGTACAGGATTCTGTTGTATTTAGGTACAGCATTATAACTTGCCACCCTAGGACACACACTATAACAAACTTTGCAGCTGTGTGCCAATGTACAAGTTAAGAACTATCTAAATTGTGGAGCCAGGTGGAATTAATATTAGAAGTGGCACAAGCCAATCAGTGACTTAAATACACCCAGAAGACAGCAGTTTTGAGAATCAGTTTCTTAGACCTCTTCATAGGGCCTTTGCCCTTACCCTTGCCCTTCACTCATATCTTTATTGCCTCAATATTCACCCTTGACCCACTCTGCCTTCCATCACCATTCCTGTCCTGGCAAATTATCCCAAATTCCATTACACACAAATGCATTTTCTGAAGCTATTGTTATGTAGACCACATAAAACCATATTAAAAAAACTGACCACCCCCACATCATTCTTGTTCTGAGATCTGAAAGTGCTATAATGGTAACAATACACTCCCAAAAAGGTCCCTAGAGTGGAGTAAGCAACTACAGCAAGTCCAAGGACCAATATTTTTGGGACATTCTGGGGGCCACATAGACTAAAAAAAATTCCAAAAACCAAAACCAAAAAGTGGTCAGGTTGGTTTTGATTCTGCTTTTGGAAAGTGTACACATGAAATCTATTTGAAATGTGAATTACCTCCCCTGGGAGCCTCCAGTAGAGGCAATTTTTTTTTCTCTCTCTCTCTCTCTTTCTCCCTTCTTCCCTCTCTCCTGTGGCCAGAAAAAGAACCATTTGGTGAGTCTGGAGGGGGTAAGGACTGTGGAAAAACTAACCTTGGGGACTACAGCTGATCCCAGGGCCACACTTTACTCACCCCTACGCTAAATAAATGTGACTAGCATGCTTACCTGTGATTTCATTACCTTGGCAGTCAGGGCAGCAATGTATAGGGGGGTCAAAAGGCGCAGTACAGGTGCTTGGACAGGACCTCTTCTCACAACTCACTTCTCCTAACTGAGAAAACATGGAAGAACAAATGAGAAATATTGGGTCAGTAATGTGAATCAGACTACACAACAAATGGCTAGATTCAATTAGGGAGGTCATGGGCATGAGTCTTAAAAACTTAAGCAAAGCAGTAGAAGGCAGGAAGTCTTGGAGATGTCTCATCAACAGGGTCATCATGAGTCGAGGCCGACTTGAGGGCAGTTAACAACAATGAGAATCCATAGATTTCCACTGCAGGAAGCTTTGGGTTCACATGCGTCCCTCCACTCCTATTCCTCTTTCAACATACCAGAGGAAGGGATTAAAATTGGATTCTGTTGCAGTTCACTGCAGCCTCCAACAGGCCTAGCCTGCATAACCTGTGATGAGTGACAATGGAAGCTTCAGTCTAACAACATCTGGAGGACCACATGTTTCCTGTTAATGGTTTAAATTAGGGGTGGGAATCTGGCAGCCCTCCAGCTATTGTGCTGTAACTGGGAGCTGCAGTCCAACAACATCTGGAGGGTGCCTAATTCCTGCCCTGGTTTAAATAATGGTTAGTAAAGAGAAGCGTCAAACCATGATTAAAACAAACCATAGTTCAAAGTTTGGACACAAAAGGAAAAGAATCACAAAATCATAGAGTTTGAAGGGAGCACAAGGGCCATCTAATCCAACCCCCGCCATGCAGGCACGCCATCAAAGTATTCCTGGGAGATAGACATCTAACCTCTGTTTGAAGACCTTCAAAGGAGGAGAATCCATCACCCTCCCAGGCACTGTGGAACAGCTCTTCCTATCAATTTAAAACTTGATGTGGATGCTTCAGATATCTTCCAATGGTACCCAAAAGAGGAGGAACATGGGAAGAGGTGTATGCACAAGCCTGAAGGGCTTGCTGCTGCTTGTTCATCTGTCAGAAAAAAATGGCTCTAAATAGGCCATTATTACATTTACAATGAGAGTTGCTAAGTGTCTATATTGGTTAGAATGTCTGTTCAGTCAGTGGTGAAAAATTCTTGGAGCACTAGTTAAAAGGCATTTCTTGTTTTCTAAATTCTCCGTAGTGGATTCAATATATCAGCCTCATATATGAAGCCTATTGGTTGCCTCATGACAAATCAATAGGAAAGGTGGGTAAACATTACCAGTATGTGAGTGTGAAAAAAGGTCACCTTTTAAGGACATCAGTTGATCTTTCTAATCTTTTTTTTTACCTGAGAGCCTCACAGCTCACCTGGCAGGTACAATAAATACAGGGTTCACCTTCTGGTACAAAGCTGTGACCATTCACCACTTTCCTCCCTTTGTAATTGCAGTCTGCACAAGAAAAATAGCACAAGTTGCAATTTAAATAACAGAATCACTTCACCCAGTCCCATTTATGAGACATGACCAGAAACATTAGAATGAAATATACACATTTCAAAACCCTCTTTAGCAATAGAATGCAACTAATTCACAATACTGGAAGACTGCAGCTGATAACTGATGCACAACTACTTTACAAGTCAGCTCAAATAGGGTATAAATGCTTTTGCAGGAGTTGAGAAAGCAAGGGGAAAGCAAGGTAATAGCTACCTATCACGATACTGAAAATCCACATTAATTACTGACATAAATCAGAATTTTCATTTTTAATCTCATTTAAAGAAAGCAACATTGATAACTCGTAGCTAGATTATTGTTAAACATACAGGGGAAAATGCAAAATAAAAAGGGATATTTTAATTGAAGTAATTACTTGTATGAAAGCATGAAGATTTCAAGCCACAGAGAACTTCATCAGCATATGAAAAGAGTGTAAAATTGATCATCTAGGCTTATATCACAGCAAGTGATTCTTCCTCCATATCTGTTTCATCTGGAATTGTCAATCTTTGCTTATTCACTTTTTCATGAGAATTAAGGCAGCACTGTTGCCAGCCCACTGTATTCCAGAATTTTTGTGTTGTCTTCCCCTCCTCCCACCATATTAAAGTCTTTTGTCAGTTTTTTTTTTTTGTTTTGTTTTTTTGTTAAGAGTAGACCCAAAACACTAATTTGGCTTTTCAGAACTACAGTGTTTTTACAAAGCAACTCCTGCCTTTCCGCTTACACTCCTTATATTGCCTCTTGTTCAGTATGGCAGTAACATTACTACTAAATATCTTCTGCCTACAATTTGATTCTGTTTCCTTTGGGCAGAGCAGCAAAGTACTGATACTCTCTCAATATTTTGTTCCTGTTTTTAATAGAAAAATAACTATACATTTGTCCAGTCCTACACACCCTGCTCTTCATCTTTAGTGCTGCACAGCATTCCCTCTGTATTAAGAGTTCAAACTGCTTCTCCCTACACATATAATTGTCCTGAAGCGTAAAGTAGATTGGGTGCAATAGCAGCACCCACATTCCTCTAGTAAGTGGGCATATTATAATGTACAAGTAGCCCTTGCCTTTAAAATCTATTTGGAATTGTCATCTGGAAAAGCCTTCAAATTATAATGCTTACCATGACAAACTGGGCAGCACTCTCCTTCTGGGTGGAAAGGGTAGGTACAAAAGACAATACAGTCCACAGGAGAACAAGCCACAGAGCCCAGCTATAAGGCATAGTCAGACAAATACATCCATACAGAGAGAGAGAGAGAAGGAACAGAACAGAGATCCTGTATTAACAGAAGAGCAATGCAGACAGTCTCAGAAGATTACTGCACATTAATTTTAAACCATAATTATACTTTGAAAAAAAAGTGGATTTGGCAATACTTATCACATGACACTATCTCCAACTCCTAGCTGCCATGTTTTGCAACCACAATTAGGGCATCCCACTTCATTGATGAGGGAAACCTGTCAATGAGCTATCAATAGTGCAAGTGTCCAGGTGTGAATCGCTCCCAGGGCAGTCACATTATCAGCAATTAAGTGGTTTTCAGTGTCCCTTCTTCTCATCCTGTCCCCTCTCCCCCTTGCTATTCTCAAGCAGCCCAATTGTCTGCTTTTTCCCCATTTCTTTCTTTTTAAAACTTTTTTTTACTGACTGCTGTAAGCAGAGCTCTAGAATTGTGTGAGTTAAAATAATAATGAAATATAAAAAAACACCTACTGAAATGAGGCAACAGGTGGGGAAGCAGGTTTAAAGGAGATTCACAAAGAGAGTGTGATGGCAGCAGCCACCCAAGTCATGCAATTCCAAAGAAATGCAATATTGGGGCTCTGACTGCAGTATTGCCATTCCTCCCCCCACCTATACATATACATGTTTATATACATTTATAAATATACATTTATACATATTTATATACATTTATAACCTCAGTTACATTTATAACTAAATATAACTGAATTGAGATCAGAAACAGAAAATGCAGGCTCAAGACTAACATCTTCAATTTTTTTTCTCCTGTTTGCCTGACGAAGAAGCCAGTGTGACTTCGAAAGCTTGCAACATGTAATTGTACGTTTTGGTTGGCCCAATAAAGGTATCATTGTTTGGATGTTATTTGATTTTCAAACCCAGTTCAGCTAATACTTCTGGAGTTTCAAGAGATATTGGCTGAGATCCTATACTTTCATCACTGTAGTTGTGCCAATGGGAGATGAAAAGGCTTCCAGCTCCAGGTCACCTATGTGTTGAATGTCTGGCTTGAGGGCGATGGCTGGGGTGGAGTCCACAGAGTATTATGGGAGGAGAGCTTAGACAATTGCTTGTGCCATACACACACACACACCATCAGAAGCACAATATTTGAGAAACAGGTAGCTTCAAGTTGGCTGTCGCTACAGTTGCTACCTTGCATGAACCTGGAGAAAGTAACACTGCTCATATAATGAAACATTCCATGAATGGTATACCACTATAGGATCCCAGCCATGTTTAAACTTGTGCATTTATTATGATTACTCTAAAACAGGGGTAGGCAACCTTTTGGAGACCTGGGCCAGTCCCCCGAAGTCAAGGTCTCTGCTGGGCCGAGGGGGGGGGAAATGGCGGCATATTCATGTGCATGCGCAAATGCGTCGCAGCCGCCATTTTGGAAATCAAAATGGCAGGCGCAGCGTACGCAGCTGCACGGACGGGAAAATGCACAGCGGCGGCGGCAGGAGTCTTCCTGGGCCAGTAAGTCCGGCGACCTTGGCCGGAACCGGCCCGGGGGCCGTAGGTTGCCGGTCGCTGCTCTAAAAGTACCAGGGTCAGCGATTACCAGGATTTGGCTTTCTTTTTGGAGGACAGATCACAGGAAACTTATTGTATTTATGTAATACATATCTGTAAATTACTAAAGCATAGGTCGAGACAAACAGCTTAGCATTCCTCATATGAATGAGTTTAACTGACCTATATCAGATCTGCAGAAAAAGTACTTACACTCTAGAGCTCTTAGCTGCCTGTCAGCTTCCCCTCTCTGCTTCTCTCTCTTTCCTAATCTAGTCTGCTGTTGCCTTCACACAAAGAATGTAGCTGAGGAGATGCATGGGCAATAGAGACACTTTCTAAAGTTGATGGATCGCGCATTCCAGAAAGGTCTGTCTATACCAGGGGTAGGCAACCTTTCCCCTTTAAGGGCCGAGGGACTTCAGCTCCCAGAAGCCTCAGCAATATTGGCCAATAGTCCCTTGTTGGCCAATAGCTCCTGGGATTCTGGGAGCTGAAGTCCCTCGGCCCTTAAGGGGGAAAGGTTGCCTACCCCTGGTCTATACAGCTCTCTCAATTATTGGTTCCCATTAAAAGAGGAGTGGGGACACTGGCCCTTCAGGTGCTTTGGTCTTAAAACTCCCAAAAGATCCGGCCAGCTCAGACTATGTTAAGAGACTGTGAGAACTCTACTCAAATAAATCTAGAGGACCAAAGATTCTGTAATCTGTGTATTAGAAGGATAATCACTGACCATTAAGGGATCATTAACAGGTGACCCTGTCTCTAACATTTTTATCCCAAACCCAGCATTTTCACATAGTCAATTCATAGTAATTTTATAATACCATTTGTTCATTTAGCTTTTCTACAAAAAGCATATCACTAAATATAACTGATTTTAATAGTAAGGAATATTCCTTTACCCTCTTGAAAAGCTAACCATACTTGTCGTGTCTTTCCACCTCTATAATAAGGATGAGAATTATATTGCCTGTCAGCCACATGTAGTCTGAGAGAGCCCGAGGGGCCCTCATCATGGCAACAAACATTTCAGTAAAAAAAAAAACAACCAAGAGCTATGTCACCTGGGGTCTTCATGGGATATGACTCTCTAATTAAATAATAATACACACACATACATCAGGCCTCAGATTGTAGTTCTGGGAAATGGAAAATGGCCTGGTCTATGGGGACCTGAAGGTGGTAAAAATGAGGGCAAGGGCAGCCTGAGACTCTTCACAGTTGTCCATTCCACTCTGTGAAACCTATTAGTATGATGGAGCACTTACTATAAATTGAGGAAGAAGAAGCAGAGCACTTACCAGACAAATGCAACTTAGACATGGATCCAAAACAGAAGGGAACGTCTCATTGTTGTAAAAGATCCTTCCTGCATAGGTGCAACCTTCCATTAAGAAAGAGAAAAAAACATATTTACTTTGTCCACATGAGTCACATTAACAGCTTGCCTAGGCAAAATATCCAACATACTCAAGAAACTCTAAGTGAGCAGGTAAATATAACGAACCATGATCAAGAGTGGTTCCAGATGGACTTGCATCATGTTATCACCCTATCTCACTTGCTGAATTTATGAGGGCTTCAGATGACACCATCCTCCAAAAGTTACTCTAATTTTCTCACCACGCCTTCTTCTTTTAAACTTAGGAAAATCAATTAAGTAGAAAAAGACAGAACAAATGTGTGCCTTCTCATCATTAGCATGATAATCCTTCCATCTGGAAAACCCCAAGTCATAATCTGGAGCTCCCTGTAGCATTAATAATTATATCCCTTTCAACCGGAATGCAATGTGTCTCAAACAAAAATCAGGAATCTAGTGCAACATAACAGAGATATTTCTAAGCACCAAGAAAATCACTCTCTAAGCCTTTATGGATTCCTAAATATTATGTTCTAACCTCATTTTATTCTTAGAGCACTACCTCCTCCAAATCATCATCCAGGGATGCCTCCTGTTACTCTGTATGGCTCTCTCCATTTTTAATGTCAGAAATATTATAAAGTTCACCTTTCCATGACCCTACATGTGGAAGCCATGAACTTCAAGCTAAAGATCACATTGGCCAGCTTAGGAGTCACCAGAGGGATGAGGAAAGCCTATCAAGGGACAATACACCAGTTTCTGTGCAATATTCGTTCTTGACTATCAGGTCCTGTTGGCTATCTGAAGCAGGAATCTGTCCATTTGCATCCCAATTCTCACCTCGGAAGTCTCCACCCAGACGGGTAACCTCATACAATTCGGACTATTGGCCATGGAGTACCTGGACTTTGCCCCATGCTACAAAATCCCTATAAAAACCCCAGCTTTCTCTGTTCAGTGGGTTAGTTTGGTTTGTTGGGAGAAACTCTACTGGTTTATCCTTTGCTAGTCCCCTCTGTCACTCACCAACTTGCACTGGCCAGGAGTGATCAAATCCCAGAACCCATCTCTGGATCCCTCAAGAGGAGCAACGGCCTTTAGGTACAGTATTTCCATTAGAAAGCCCACTTCTGTTTCATTCTAACGCCTTTATTTCTCAGCTTCTTGTGTGCTTGTGTGGGAGTATGTGAATCCCATGTGTGTGTGTTTAATTTCTTCAATAAAATATAATTAATAGAAGGATTTGCCTCTGCAATTCTTTGCCTCTGACCTCCATAAACATAGAGACAAGACCCCAAGGCTGAGTAACCCAGACATAATTGAGCTAAATTACGGTAATATTCCCCAAACTTTCTGGTTACACTCCAGACAAAGTTTTATAATAGAATCACCATGGGTTGTTCACCCAAGTTTTAAAGGAGTCCATGGAATGTTATCAGGCATGCACAACTTTCCCATGTTTTCCAAGTGCTGCTTCAATTTTGTTTCTTACCAGAAAAAGTCATTTTTAAATAGAAAGATAGAAGAATGATGCTGGCTTCATAGGTATAGATGCTCTAAAGCAGGCCTGCACAACTTGGCAATAGATGGGGGCCAAAATTAAAATAGGCTAAACTTCTTTGGGCCACAGATAGGTTTTAATTAAACATTAATTAAATAATAATATTAATTAATAATAATAATTAATATTAATTATAATTAATTAATATTAATTCCATCCTCAACTGCTCAGCCCTGTCAGGAGAAAGCTGAGCAACAGAGCAGCCTTGCCTGTCCTTCTCCTCTTCCACCCGACTTCCCTCGGGAGAAAGCCAGGAGGTAGAGGAGCCTTCCAAGGCAAGCCTTCCTCCTCCTTCTCTGCATGCCCTCTCCTCAGGAGGAGGCTGAGTAGCAGAGGAGCCTTGAAGTTGTTCCACGTCCTTAGGGGCCATCCAAAATCCTTTGGTGGGCTGCAGTTGACCCCTGGGCCGTATGTTGTGCAGATCTGCTCTAAAGGCATGTATTTTTTTAAGGAGCATGGTTTTAATGTGGGCAATGACCTATGGGGCAGATAAACCTATCATAGGTCAACACTTTTCAAAAGTGGCTACAAGCAGAGCACACTACAGTAATCCAAATGGGATGTTCTAAGGCATGTGGGATCAATTTACCTGCTGAGCAGTCTGGACAGCACTGTCCAGGTATCCGTATTGGGTGAGGACATGTCTCCAAACAGTCAGTCCTCTTACAGCTCACCGAGCCATCTGCCTGCAACAGAAAAGAACTTCACAGAAACCCACAGCACAAATAGTTGGACTGCTGCAGACAAACAGATCTGCATCAAAATCGTCCATCCCAGAAGAGCCTCACATTTGCCATACTTGTCTGTTTTCTAAGCACCAGGTATTATTGGTCTGTCGGTCACTGGGGTTGCAGACTGCCAGAAATAGTGCAAATTGAGTCTACTTTTAGGGTTAGGGTTAGGGAATCATGGGGACTGTATTTTATTGTGGCAACAGAGCTCTCTGACAGAGAAGGCTCAATGTCTCAGAAAAAAAACAATTCCCATGACTCCCTAGCACTAACCCTAACCCTAAAAGTGGACTCAATTTGCACTATTTCTGAGAGTCTGCAACCCCCCTCAGTTTTCTTTAAAAGGTTCCAGACCCATTTGTCTGTTTTACACCCACAAATATACTCTTTCAAAGTCCATGGCATGTAGGCAATATTTCTAAGTTTCATCTTAATAATGCTGCTTCTAATACTAGCATTTGAACTTTAAAGTCTCTGAAGTCCCCTTAGCACCTAGCACCCAGGCCTGGTCCAAATCTCCCCTGGCTTTCTGCCATCACTACAGTCCAGTGGCAAAAACAGAGGTTGTGATATCATATCTGCCTGTTTAAATCCACTGCAACATCCAAGTAGATCAGAAAGGAACACTGAGAGAGCTGAAGAAGGCAGACAGGTCACAGACTAAGGAGGAGATTGCAAGAGTCAAAGGACAAAAAGGGAGCTGTGAGACTACTTGGGCAGGGACCTTTGTTTATTTATGACATTTTTATGCTACTTTTTTCTTTTTAAAAGGCCCATAGCAGGCAGCTCATGAAAGGCAATCATTTTAGTGATGTGAACTGCCCATGAGTCATGCTATTTTAAAAATAAAATCCACAAATATAGGCCTGCTAAGTGGTCAGGTGGGATCCTAGTCCCATTTTTTTTTTTTAATTGTCATTTAGCAACAATAAAGTATCAGTATCCCAGTACACATAGGCAAATATAGACTGGAATTAGAACACTGCTGCTCAAAGTACCCATAGCAAGTTTTCAGTCCTGGCTGGGCAAAAGCTGAACTGGAGCAAAGGGCTATCATTTTGTATGCAACAGGAGATTGGAAGGTTAAAGTAGAGCAGGTTATCATTCACCTGGCAGATGCATAACTCACAGGGATCACCCGGTGACCAGATCTGTCCAATTGGAAATTCAACTCCATTGTCATCCACAAAACAACCTGGTGAAGAAAAGAAAGACAATGAAATCAAACATGAAGTGAACAGAGAGTAAGGGGCTAAGCAGACTAGCAAAAAGAGCCAACATTTCAGTAGCTTGAGGGCATGGTGACTGCACGCCGCACACCCTGACTCCGCCTAGAACCGGTGTCACGCCGCCCACCCAGGGGACAGCATGGGGACACTCGTGCGGCACACTGCAGGAGCAAAGAAGAGCCACTGCGGTGATGAAAGGAGCGTCTTTTTTCCGGCGCAAGAAGGAGTGGCCGGAAAAACACAGGATCGGAACCATAGCATGTGGTTGCTTTGGCCCCGATCCAGCGAGCAAAGGGATGGCACAGAGCCACTCCTTCGGGGTGGTCTGTTTCACCTCTAAGAATCTCAGCAAGAGCCAAACAGAGTGAACAGAAAGGACACAGTGTACTGTATGACACACACATGTAGTCGACTTAGCCCTCCATTGTCCTTTGCAAATGTAACCCATTGTTTACCTATATCCTCATGCCATAGTCCCATGTGCAAGTATAATCCAGTCATGGAGAGCTTACCTGTCACAGGTGCAGCCTTTCGGCAAGTGAAGCAACATTGCCCTGGAGCCAACAGCCACTCATCTTGGGGACATTCCAGGGTGGGACAGGGTGCAAAGGAGCACTCAACTTCACCTTGCTGAGGAAGGATGCAATTGTATTAGTTAGTTACAGTAACCATAAGAAGAGCAGGTATGAGATCAAGAAACTTCTACTGAGTTTTCTAAAATAGAGAAGATGGATTGCTAAGGCCTGCTCCAGGGTTATATAAAGCTATCCTTGATAAGCTATCCTTGATAAGCCAAATGAAATAAATAAATAAATTGCATATTCCAGCTCATTTCTGCTGTCCTTCACTAGAAGGGACTCATTGGCCATCAACAAGAATATCTCTTCAAAGTATTATTCAGGACATGGGAGAAATTTTACAAGAACTCAGCAGCAGCTGCTTGGTTGAAAGCCTTCCACCTAGCCAGAGAATAACAAATATAATCCTTCAAGAACAGAGGGACAGCAAATCCTCTGAGAGAAGGCCTTAGGATTGACCCATGCCATATACATGCAAACGGTGCATTCACATGGTCATTTCACAGTTGTCACATATTACATCCTAACAGTGCCATAGCAAGAGACTTCTTAAAACATGCAGATTTTATTTAACTGAATTAACATGCAACATTTCCATCAATGAAACAGTAAGTCTGGAAACCTACTGACATCCTAGGCATGTGTAAACAGCTGGATATTTTCCCCATGAAGAATGTCTGCATTCAGTTCAAGGTTGCAGAAGAGAAGCTGGATGTGCAGTGCCATTTATGTATGCAGAGGGACATGTTTATACAGTGTGCCTGCGCATGCATGTGCGTACTCATAAGCATTTGGCTGCACATTCACATGTGCATTCAGTTGTATAATGTTGCCATTCAACACAAGGGTTGTGTAGCACAGTCAATGCATAACTCTGCTATGCAGCCCTGTTGCAGACCAGGGAATACACCTTCCTTCTGACAAGTGAAAAGATTTTATAAGGACTCAGGAGAGATTACTTGCCTGAGAAACTAACAGTTAGCCAGAATAACAAATGTAGTCCCTCTGAGGAATGAAGCACAGACACCTACCCTGCACACACAGGTGGTGCAGTCGTCACCATCCAGACTAAACTCAGTCCCATCTGTGTAAGTTTGACCACGAAAATGGCACTCTACTGCAGAAGAAAACAAAAGGTTAGTGTGGCTGTTGTGAAAGAGACATAGCAAGAAACTGGAGTCAGGTGTCAAAAGTTTCTCACTGAAAAAGAGTGTTAGTGGTGATGGGGGGACAGTTCCTCTTCCAATGTGGCACTCCCATATAGGGAGGCCTTCCTGGTGCTAAATATAGTAGCTTTTAGATGACAGGCAAATACCTTTTGTTTATTTATTCAGGGCTTTTTCTAGTGTTCAAAGTGCTTCACAGTCTGTTATCTAGTTGTAGAATGAGCTGTTCATCTATACCAGGCTTTTCAGACATCTAAGATCATACAATCTCCATAACTGTGATAAGGTGATGCCTAAAGACATCATCTCTGTGCGGAAAGGAGGCACACGGATATCCACAAAGCCTGTTTTGTGAATGAATGAATGAATGAATGAATGAATGAATGAAGTAAATAGGATGTTGTGACTTACCTGGCTGGCAGGGACAACAGTCACTCTGAGCAGAGCTGGGGCATGGAGTGGGTGTACATTCTGGAGAGATACAGGAAACATTGCCTGCCTAGAATCAAGAACCAAGATTATAGAGCAGATGTTGCAACTTTCCATCTTCCCTGGCTTATCTGACATCTTCATCTTCAACCAACCACCAAATATTAATGACCATTACCATCAAGAAATCATAGGTCTAGTGTTCATGGGCACCAATCTCAACTGCTTAATGTCAGCCCAAGATATTTTGCTGCCTGAGACAAAACAGTAGACTCGAAACCCCCCGGCACTGAAATTAAAATGTACAGTACCACAGGACAGTCAAACTGTTTTGGCACATAAGCCAGAAAAATCCACAAGTGCCTCTCCCAGGCAATTAAAACACAATAATAATAAATCAAGTAACCGTATTTTATGATGCCCCAAACCAGCTGCCTGTAGAGGCCTTGTCTCCACCCTTCCTCTGGGCTGATGATAAGCTTAGGGGCATCTTATCTACAAAGACTCCTTTTATTCCAACAAATATATCAGCTCAACCTGGATGGTAGAGCTTGGCCAACATAGAAAGGCATCCTAGGAGTTTATCACACGGGGAGCCCCATGCAAAATCGCTCTTTAAAGTAAAAAAACCCCGCAAAAGCGGAAGCTTTTAATGAACAGGATTTCTCCCGTTCTGCCTTGTGTGAAATGTGAAAGCACTGTTAACAGGGAGGTTAATCCGAATGAAAACCCCTCATTTTTACTTTCGGGTTTTTCCAAAAGTAAAAAGAAGCATAAATGAGGGGTTTTCGTTCGGATTAACCTCCTTTTAACATCAATTTAACAGCGACGTCATGTGAAATCATGACCGCTTTTGCGGTTTTTTCTAATTTAAAGCCCCATTTTCGCATGGGATTTCCCCTGTGTGATAAACTCCCTAGTGATTAAGTGGGTGGGAATGGCAAGAGTGGAAGCTGAAAAGGGAGGGAATATGGCTTACTATGAAGGGCCTCTTCTGCTTGTTTCTAAAATCAACAGGAAGATTGATTCAAGGAGGTACACTAGTTACCTCCCAGTGTGCTAAACTAAGTTGGCTCCCTCTCGCTATGCCTTTGCCAGAAGTGAACTCCTGTGAAATTTTCCTTGAATATGCTTATGAGCTGTAATGCTCAGAGAAGTGAGCTGACAACATGAAAACAGAAAGAAAATCTAAGGCTGCCTCCGTTGACCCCAGCCATGTGACTGGGTGTCCTCTCTCTCTTCTCATTCATCGCAATGGTGATCCTATCTTCATGAGAAGTAACAGCATAATGGGACAGACCACTCCAGGGACAGCCCATACCCTTTCCCTGCACTGCTCAGTGTGGGGAACAGGAATAGCATGGTGTGTGGCACATGAACAGCTAGCTTGGGCTGATTCAGCCCCCATCCAACTGTCCACACATCACAGAACCTTGTGCTCAGCCTGAGGTTTCAAGGAAACACAGGGGTATTCCCCAACCTTGCCAACTCTGGGGCAAAGTTGGGTTAATGGGGAAAGTCCACAGTATTGTGTCAGAAGTTGCCGTGCATCATACAAACAGGCAGCACCGGCCTTGGGGTGAGGAAATGGTTTTTTGCCCATGCAGAAAACCACTCAGTCTCCAATGCAAGTTTTTCAGTGGTATCAAATGATGTCATTTGTCTCTCTCAAAGCAAGAAATCAAACTCTCCTGGCTCACAACGGACTCCCCAAGACTCACCAGGCAGACACAGACCGTGCAGTTCTCCTCAGAAAGAGAGAAAACTTCTCCTTCAGATCTGGAAACCCCATAATAGAGACAGCCTGCAAGAAACAGAAGTGGGAAGATTCTCCTTAGAGGGGCAGAGGCTCATGGCTGAACAGACCACCATCTCAGCTTTCCATTCTGAATCAGCAAGCATCCCATGTCCTAAATATGCACACATTTTAAACTGTCGTAAAGGAAAAGTCTCTAATACACATCCTCCAATATTTCACAGTGGGGCGGAAAGGACATGTAGAACACGTTCAGAAATAAAATCAACTCATTTGAGATGTAGTCATGGAGAAGAGTGCCAAGGATACTGTGGATGGCCAAAAACACAAACAAACGGGTCCTAGAACAGATCAAACCTTAACTCTCCCTGGAAGCCAAGATGATGAAACTGAAGCTATTGTATTTTGGCCACATTATGAGAAAGCATGACTCATTAGAAAAGACAATAATGCTAGGGAAGGTAGAAGGTAGCAGAAAAAGAGGAAGACCACACAACAGATGCCTAGATTCAATCACGGAGGTCACAGGACTGAATCTGCAGGACCTGAGCAGAGCAGTGGAGGACAGGGAGTCTTGAAGATGTCTCTCATCCACAGGGTTGCCATGAGTTGGGGCCAACTTGAATGCAATTAGCAACAGAACATAATATATCTTTTCTTATGGCAAAGTTGCTTCTCCCATTCCCAAAGACAGGGACCAGGGAAGGCCATGAGCCAGGTAGGATAATGCAGCCTTGACTGGGAAGATGAACCTCTCACCTCTGCAGCTGGGACAACACTCCCCCTCCACTGCCGCAATGGGGTGGGAGCAGGTAACTTCACATGTCACTGCTTGACACAGCACTTGCCCATCCTATAAGAGGAAAAGACAGACTCCCTTAAAGATGGCAGCAAAAACACATTAACTGTGGCTGGAGAGAAACCAAAGAACCCAGTATACACCACATACCTCACAGGAACAATTTAGACACCCCGGCTCTATCCAGCGGCTGCCATTCTCATAAAGAATCCCTTCGTGCCAGCAAGTGGCAGGCAAGGCTGGAAAGGAAACTGATGGAGTGGAGGGACTTGGAGGAGCAGGCGTTGTAATCTCTTCTCTCAGCAACGATGGTGGCAGTGGACTCATTGGCACCGAAGGCCGGGCAGTTCTCAGCAAGAAGGGTGTACCAAATGAGGAACTTGGGAGAGGTGATGAAGGTGTGGGAGAAGCTGCTTGTGGAAGCACCAAGAGAGTGGAAAGGGATGGGGAAGGAGATGGAGTCCTGGGTGCACTGTGGGGAGCAGGAGCCCAGGAAGGGGGGGAGACCCTAGGGGGAAGGACAGCGGCCACTGATTCTGGAGAAAGACGCAGCAGAGTTGGTGGGTGCTGGAGAGACTGCAAGATGGGAGAAGGGCCCAGGCTGGTTTTTGAAAAACCTGTGGAATTGCAGGGAGGAAAGAGAAAGACCCTGATAAGTTTGAACGTCTCCATGAGATCTATGACCCACATATGGTGCCTTCTAACATATTCAGGAGCCCCTTAGCTGAACCACTCATCCATATCCTTTACTACTGTGAAGAATTTCAGCAGCTAAAGGGCTACTGTTTGTGCTCATTTTGTATGTTGATGTTTTCTCAAACCAGATCAAGGAGGAACAGTGCCTTCCTTCACATCATTTGACCATAGAAAAAGGGATGTAACAATGTAAAAAAATCTTCAGGGTAAAGATTTTTATTGATAGAGGGGTTAGAAGAGCTTCCACCTGTGTCTCCACCACTCATCCTTTTTGTTTTTAATCAAGCTAAATACATATACCTCATAATTTTTAGGGTCTCTCCAGATAACCAGTTTATGCCACAGCTGCTAGAACTAGTTGCAAGTTCTGCAGTACAATACAAGTACAAGGGCTCCAGATAGCTTTTGTCTAGGTTCTGCTTCTCAGGTAGATCATTACAGCCAAACAGCAATGTTTTACTTCTAGAAACATAGAATTTTGCTCTTCCGTCCCACAGTGTACTCAAGACTTGAACAGTGCATACAGTATGCACTGTGGATCTCCAAAGCCTTTTTAATACTACTAAGTTATAGTACTATGATTCCACTTTAACTGCCATGGCAACATCCTATGGAATCCTGGGATTGGCAGTTTAGGGTATGGCACTTAGAATCCTCAGTCAGAGAATTTAGGAAGGCCTTTGACAAGGTCCCCCTAGATATTATTGCAAAAAAGCTAGTAAAATGTGGACTAGATAATACGGCAATTAGGTAGATTGTAATTGGTTGACTAGTAAATCCAAAAGGTGCTCCCCAATGGCTTCTCTTCATCCTGGAGAGACTTGACCAGTCCTGGTATTCAATCAATGACTTGGATGATGGAATAGAGGGCATGCTTAGCAAATTTGCAGATGACACCAAATTAGAAGGGGTACCTAATACCACAGAGGACAGGATCAGAATTTAGATGTCATGTTGAGAATGGAGTAAGATTATTTTCTGCTGCTCTGGAGACTAGGACACAGAGCAATGGATTCAAGCTACAGGAAAAGAGATTCCACCTAAACATTAGGATGAACTTTCTGATGGTAAGAGCTGTTCAAAAGTGGAACACGCTGCCTCGGATAGTGGTGGGGTCTTCCTCTTTGGAGGTTTTTAAACAGAGGTTGGATGGCCATCTGTTGGGAATGATTTGATTGTGTATTCCTGCATGGCAGGGAATTTCACAGGTTGGCCCTTTTAGTCTTTTCCAACTCTATGATTCTATAATTCTACAGTATAACTCCTCTTCTGCCTCTGACCAAACTACAAACCCCAGGATTCCACAGGATGCATCCATGGCAGTTAAAGTATAATCATTGTGGTATAACTGTGTAGTGTGAAAAAGACTCAAGTGTCATTAGTGCTTATGACACCAATAAAGGCAACCAACACAATTACCACTCACTGTTGTCATATTTATTGACATTTTAAAAAGCTGACTTGCTAAAGAAAGGATTATTGTTTCCATTTTTAAACACTTTCTTTAGAGCTTTAGAAGTTAAGAAGTTCTTTAGAGCTTTAGAAGTCCCATAATTAGAAACAGAAGCACTTACGTATCCCTTGGGGAAAAATTAAGTGTACCACTTAGGTGATCCCATTGCACTATAGCTCCAAACTATGTAACAATGGAATTGTTCTACTCTGTATGTAGCTGAGAATCTCAGCCTATAGTCAGACTTCTCTCAAATTCTCCTGAATGACTGGGCTACTAAAGTCTTCACATACATAGCCCTTACCTTCACATGACACGCGATCCACATTGAGGAGATAGCCTGGGCGACAGCTGCACATAAAACTCCCCAGCGTGTTGTGACAGGAGTGCTGGCAGGTTCGCTTCTCACTGGGTCGGCGGCATTCATTCACATCTGCACCAGATGCACAGGGTGCTAGAGACTTACATCAGGGCTGGATAGGCTCAAGCTTGTGGCTGTACAGGCATTCCTGTTGCTTAGCCATACAAGGTGAGAAAGGGGATTGCAAAACAAGGGACCTGGGATATTATGTCATGGTCAAAGGGAGCTTGTACCAGCCTTGAGGACCCTTTGGAGGGATTTGTATTCCTTAGCAATGCTATGTACCAAGACAGTACCTGGGTGGGGAACACCTACCATAGCACTCTATCCCCTCACCACCATAATTCTTGTCTAATAGAATTAGGCATTAGGAAACAAGTGAATTCACTGAAATCTCTGGAAATTTGCTATTGTTAAAGAATTAAACAATAGCAAATTTCCAGAGATTTCAGTGGACTCACTTATTTCCTAATGCCTCATTTTTTTATTTTATTTTTTTGGACAATAATTATGGGGAGAGAAATAGAATGGCATGGTAGGTGTTCCCCACCTACCCAATGTTTTATAGTTTAGAGTTTTAAGTTCATTTTCATTCTGAAACAGTTCAATACCTATTGATTCTGTGTTCTTGCATGGTAGGAGGTTGGACTGGATGGCCCTTGTGGTCTCTTCCAACTCTATGATTCTATGATTTATATTTAGATTGCAAGCAAAATCATGTCCAGAGCTTCTATAGACAAGGGCTATAAGGTCACAACTTGGCAAGTTCCCACTTATCTTTAAAGTAAGTTACAGTGAAGTGGGTGAGGAAACAGCTGTGGATTCTCCTGCCCAATTTTATTCTGATCCTTTCGTTTGTCACCTCCTGCTGCAGCTATGGGAAGGAATGCCAGTAAAATGGTAGAGCTCAGGCTTTGCAAGCAGAAAGGCTCAGATTCAGTTCTACACATCTCCAGTTAAAAGGATTCAAGTAGCAGGGGATTGGAAAGATCTTTGCCAGAGACTCTTAAAAAGCTAATACCAGTCAGAGTGAACAATACTGGACAAGATACAAGGGCATATCTATGGGAGGGAGAGGTAAAATGAGAGTGTTGCCCCCTTAAATAAGAATTATGTCCTTCAAATGATATTTCCCTTCAGTCCCCAAATTTTTAGTACTGCAGTAAATTAAAACCTCAGTAGAATATTTAGAAATACAGTTTAGGTATTCAGAGAAAAGAGGCAGGCAAAATGGCAAAAAGAATACAAATGCAGCAAATATGTGAGTTCTAAGTATGAAAGATTTTCAATGTCTCACTATCTGGAAAGCTAGAAATTTGAGAACTTAAGGAAAATTTCATTTCAGGAGCAGAATTTTTATTTGCTGGGAGCAATGTCTTCATTTTACCCCTCCTCCATAGGTACACATTTGGCTAGATAGACAGATAGTCCAACCTGGTATCAGACAGCATCATATATTGGTTGTAGCAAGCAGGGCTCTTAGATCTGCTGAACTGTAAGGCAGGGAAAGGAGGAAGTTGCAGCCGTTTTATTTTCTCAGTCAACCAGATTCTCTACATTCAAAAGCCAATATAAAGATACAAGTAACCTAACACTTCCATGGCAGGGGGTTGGACTGGATGACCCTTGTGGTCTTTTCCAACTCTTATGATTCTATGATCCATATACATGACAGCAATGTCATTTTGTTGTTGAAAACCCAAGGGATTTCTGGATAAAAGATATCCCTTTCCCCATAATCACTTTTAGTGAGCATATTTTTACACTTGCAGTAACGGATATAAGAATGGGTTTTCAGAACAATCCCTCTTTTTCTTCCATGGAGCTATTATGCTCTAGAGACCTACAACAGGTCTAAAGTATTCTCTCTCTTTTTTTTAATGATATGGTGTCACTTTTGTTTCTAGCAGAGTTCCCTATGCTTGTAACAGGTGTAGTGACAAACAAAAATTCAGAAAAAGGACCTTTTCCATACTGTACTATGTAAAGAGCTCTCTTGAATTTAGGTGTACTGGTAAAGGTACTTTGCTAGGAAACAACAACAGCACATCACCCCTTCCTGAGACTAATCAATACAATACTGTCACATTTGTGTAATGTGATGCAAGAGGATACAATATAATACTATCGCATTTCTATATCATTTGCTGGATAGTTCAGGGAGGCATGGTTAGGCAGCAACTGAGGTATCAGAGATGAAGGATGGTAGTGAGATGTTGGTGTGTGTAACGTGACCCACCTTCTGATTCCTGAATTAAGTCTGGTGATTCCAAGGCAGTGGAAGGCTCTAATCTAATGCCAGTATCAAAGTAAGGTTCATCTGCCAGTCTAGTCAACTTTTGTACATGTAATCAAAAGGGTGCCATACACACACCTTATCAACATATCTTGGGCCAGTGCTGTAAATACCAACCACGACAGGAGGCTTACACCATAACTGATCCACAATGGGAGAAAAAACAAACTGGTAGATATACTATAAATCACTAAGTACCATCATGAATCATGGGCTTGGTTTTTATAAACTGAAAATGACCTAGAATATGGAAGCATGGAATAGTTTATTGGAATTAAAATCTGGAATAGTATGTTATATTATTACTGAAGAAGACAGTGGAGTTGAAACGGCCACACAAATACTATGGAGATAGCCTTCTGCTACCAGTGACAGAAATACTTTTTATATCCATACCACCATTGCTTCAATTACTTGTTATATGCTACTACCCTGACTTACCACAATTTTGAAAAACCAACTCAGCAAAATCTCCTGCAAGTTGATGCTACTAGCTCAGAAATACTTTTTACATATATGCCATCATTGCTTCAATTACTTGTTATATGCTATCACAAGCTTGAAAAACCAACTCAGCAAAATCTCCTGCAAGTTGATTTATTGAAAAACCATCTTGGCAAAATCTTCTGTAAGCTGATATATTGTGAGTCACCAGCATATGGCTATTGTTGTCAGACTGGTCATTGAATTTGCATTGTTGGGATAATTGATCAATTGATGTTATATTCATTAGTCACTAGATATACATATTTAACAAGAAATGTCTCAGCTCTGTTGTATTCATGTATAATGGTATCTAGTGATTTATAGTATACCTACCAGTTTGTTTTTTCTCCCATTGTGGACCAGTGCTGTAAATAGCTATCATCACATGACATTCTGTCTCAATAATACAAATAATCCTACTGTTGCTTCAGTTCCCACTTCAAACATTAGTTTGATGTAAGAAAAATATGCAACAATTGCCTACTACCCCCGAGGCTGTGAAAGTAGCACCTATCTGAACAGTATTTTGGAAATGAAATAAATACAGCAGGCCCTTGGTATTCACTGGGTTTTGGCTCCATGACCCCATTCATTGATGCACAAATTCCATGAAATATAATGGCACAGGAAAATGGTGTCCCTTATATAAAATGGCAAAATCAAGATTTGTTTTTTGGAATTTATACTTTTTGAATACTTTCAAGCTGTGGATCATTCAATCCATGGATAAAGAATCAGTGGATATGGAGAACCAATTATAACATAATTTAAGTTTCAATTTCAAATTGTTGTCCAGCTCATTTTTGCTGTCAATGGTTTGTAGGTTACTCTGGCTTCTGTTTTTTTTTAACTATCCCTCTTAGGCTGCATCCGGACTGTAGAAATAATATGCAGTGGTTTGACACCATTTTAAAATGGTGTCAAACCATTTTAACTGCCATGGCTCAATGCTATGGAATTCTGGGGATGGTAGTTTTGTGAGACATTTAGCCTTCTCTATCAGAGAGCTCTGGTACCATAAAAAAAAATACAATTTCCAGTATTCCATAGCATTGACCCATGGCAGTTAAAGTGGTGCCAAACTGGATTACTTCTGCAGTGTGAATGCAGGCTTTGATCAAATTTAATCTGTAGGCAGAAGGTGGGGATTTTCTTCAAATGACATCAAGATGGTTGGTTGTCTCTAGCACTGGGAGATAACTTATTTCTGCTTAGCTTCCCAAAAAAAGAAGGAGCACTTACCCATGCAGGAGTGCCGGTTGCCATGGAGGTAGAAGCCAATTTGGCAGGAGCATCGATAGCTGCCAATACTGTTCTTGCAGTGATGTTGACAGGGTGTTGCTAGGCATTCATCAGTGTCTGCATATGAAATCAGCATCAGTTGTTCCTGAAGTTTCTTATGCTACCCTCGCCCTGGCATTTCCTTTTGTTTCAGCCTCCAAAATCATGTCTCCCCTCTTACAGTTCTAGTCAGACTTACCTTGACAGCTGTGCCGGTCAGCAGACAGTTGCATCCCAGGGCCACATTCGCACACAAAGCCACCTTCTGTGTTCACGCAAAGCCCCTCACAGGAGGCACTCAAGCACTCATCTATGTCTGAGAAAAAGACAAAGTTGATGAATAACTGGGAAGAGATATATTGGACTTGGTAATAACACAAAGAGAGACAATTTCCTTTTTTTTTTTTTTTTGGTATGGTCTTTTTATTATACATTTAAAAAAACAGTGAGTCTTATATAAACTAAAAGGAAAAAAGAAAGGAAATACAAAAAGAAAGAAAATAAGAATGAAAGAGAAGAAAACAGAACAAAGAAAACAAAGGCTAAAAGAAAAAAAATGACTTCCTATCTTCCTTATGGCAGTTTTAAATATATACAGTTATTCATAGCTCTCTCACTATCAATATACGGTAGCTAATCTCTTCTTCCAATAATCTATTTTCATTAATTATCAATACTCCCAAATCCCTGGCTTTATTCACTCTTTCCCCCACAAATCTTTGAAAACTGTCACCAACAACTTTTCTCTAACCAAATCAAGCATTACAGCCTTTTCTACTATATACATCAACTCCAGTGTCTAGTCCCCCTCCTTCTTCATTTTATAGCCATAGCATTATCTAAAATTCAATCCCTTAACCACAAAGAGAGAGAATTTCCAAAAGAGGGGTGCTTAACTGTCATGTAAGCCGCCCCAATTGTTTTTAACAGAGGGGCGGGGTATAATAATAAATAATAATAATAATAATAATAATAATAATAATAATAATTATTATTATTATTATTATTAAAAGGAGTAAGTTTGTTAAGCTAAAGCTAGCAATATCTGTAAGGGCACTTTCACATGGGGTATAGCTACACAGAAAACAAAATGAGGGCATTCTGCCCAAACAAAAATTCTGTCCTCCAGCTGCAATTTTCATTCAGTCCCCAGATTTCTAGCATTGCAGAGAGTGAGACACTGGACGTTTTCACACTGGGCTTTAAACGGAGGCAAACCTACCTCCGTCTGGGCCCACTCCGGCTCCAGAACCTAAAAGTTCAGACGACGTCGCAGCAAGCACCTCCTCATCCTGCGCCATCCCTGCCTCACTCCGGGGTCTTGCTCGTCGTGTTCAAACTACGTCGCAGCAAGCCCCGCCCCATCTTGCGCAATCCCTGCGCCATCCCTGCGCCCTCCTGGCTTTAGCCCCATATTTCTAATTCCTTTTCTAAAAAGGAATTAGAGGGGCTGCTGCCAGAGGCAATCAGGAGCCCTTCCGGCAGCTGTTGTTTTCGCCGCCGGAGCGGCTCTTGATTGCTTCCAGGGGGCTTCCAGGCGGCTTTAGAGCCGCCTGTGTGAAAATGCCCACTGAAAATCGTTCACACCTAAAATTCTTCTATTTGCTGTGTTAACATTTCCTTGGTAACTTTTCCCCTTTTCTTTGGATGCCTAAACTATATTTCTCAATGCTCAAGTGAAGTGTAGTTTTACATTATTACAATGCAAGAAATCTGGGGCCTCAAGGAAAATGTGGGGGGGGGGGCAGAATTCTTATTTAGCAGGCCTCTCTTCTTGTAGTTATGCCCATGTATCTAGTTTAGCGTTGTTCAGTCTAGTGAATGTGAACAGGGCAATTATGAGTTCTAGTACAAATGATCTCCTTCTCTGCATTCCTAGAAATTTGGGGATGGAATGAAAATTTCACAACGGACAGAATTCTTATTCAAGGGAGCAACCCCTCATTTTGCATCCTCCCCCAATAGCTACATGCCTGATGCTACATAAATATAGCATTATGATTCCACTTTAACAGCCATGGAGTCCTACAGTCTGTAGTTTGGAGAGATACCAGAGGAGCTCTCTGACAGAACTCTAAAGACTCTTTCCTAAACTATAAACCCCCATGATCCCATAGGATGGAACCATGGCATTCATAGTACTATAACTGTGTAGTGTGAAAGGACCTCAATAAATTACTCTCTTACTTCTGTGGCACTTATTTCACAATCACAAAGTTCACCAAATGGATCACTTTTAAGTTTGCAGTGACATTGGAGAAAATTAGATCAACACTAAGCATGAAAAAACTATCCAGTTCACATTAAATTAAAATCACTTCTGTGAGTGGCAGATATATTCTGTGGATGAGTCTTAATTTTCTCAGAAGCAGAAGTTTCAGTTCTCAATTGAGTGAGACAGAATGGAGCTTATTGCACTGCTAAAATAAAATGTCTTACCTCTCCCTAATTCAATTTTAATTCGGTTGGCATCCGGATACTATTGCAGGGATTTTGCCGCCAAATCTGCCGCCTGGGTCCAGCCTGGGTCAAGCCCGGGTCCCAGGGGTGCTCAGCGTGCCTCTTTTCGAAAACGGGAGCTTTTCGACTGAAGAAAATGGCCTTCGGAGTGCTCCTGGGACCAGGGCCGGACCCAACTGGACGCAGGCAGCAGATTCAGTGGCAAAATCCATGTGATAGTATCTGGATGCCGCCTGAATTAAAATTGAATTTGGGAGAAGTAAGACATTTTATTTAGCGGTGCAATAAGCTCCAAGGTGTAAGTTAAGAAGTTAAGAAGGACACAGACAACAAACACTATCTGGTGCTTCCATATCAGCTGTTTATTTTGGAACTTCCACAGTTGTTCATTCACTTTATAAGGGGCACCCACTTTTACAATGTCACCCCTAAGCAATTCTTCTCTTGTGTTCTCCCCAGACTGCTTTCATTTTGAGGGAGAACACATAAAAACTCTGAGGAAAGGACAAGATAACATTGCAATCACCAGAAACATTATCACCATAATGTGCTTCCTCCTCTTGCTGAAGGCATGGTTTTGATACTTTGGGTGGCTGGAACCTATTTCCATCCCTTTTCACTTTGGAACACCTTCACTATTACCTTTTTGGTCTGCCGTGTCTGCCATTTTAGCAACCTGTTGTTTTCTTTCTCATTTTTAACACTACTGCTAAAGCAGGCCTACATTTGAAAATAAAATTACACATTTGTACAGTAGTGCTTAGGTGAAAAATTGTAAATCACAGATTATAAAAACAGATTTTGTAAAATAAAAGTAAATACACTGCTAAAATAGCATGCTAGTTCCACCCTTTTGGCTATGTTTTGTTCACTAGTATGGACAGAATATACCACAGTGTCCAAGTTTGAGAAGTGCAGGACATTCCAAAGTAATTTACAATTCCACATAAAGGTTACAGTGGAAGAGCCATGACTTGGTATCACTAAAAGTCTCCGACTATGCCTTGGAATAATTGCAAGGTTCTGTTTCTGCTGGATCATTGTGAGGAAGATAACCAGTCTTCTGGTTTACCTGTACAACGTACACCGTTGGCCGTCTCAGTCATGGAGAATCCCAGAGGGCACACTCGTGCCACCTCCTGGCACCCCCCATGATTGCAAGCAAGGTCACAGCCGTACTCTCCACAGGCCCCAGGAGGATCTGAAAAGACAAGAAGGGCAAACAGTAAGGTAGTTTTTCAATGCTGGATAACAAGACTCAATACCCTAAAGCAGGGGTAGGCAACCTTTCCCCTTTAAGGGCTGAGGGACTTCAGCTCCCAGAAGCCTCAGCCGTGTTGGCCAATAGTCCCATGTTGGCTAACAGCTCCTGGGATTCTGGGAGCTGAAGTCCCTTGGCCCTTAAAGGGGAAAGGTTGCCTACCCCTGTCCTAAAGGCACTAGATTCTGTCTGATCCTGGAAGCTAAGTTCTGATCTGGTTAGGCTTGGATGGATGAGTGCCAACGAATACCAGGCGGTATTTTAGAGGAAGGAACTGGCAAAACCACCTCTGAGTATTCTCTGCCTAAGAAAACCATCTGAAATTCATGGAGTCACCATATGTTGAGAGACAACTTGAAGACGCGCACACACACACACATCAGGACTACTTCAAAGAGGACAGAAAACAAGATACTGTCCTTGAGGGGGAAGGACAAGCAGATAGAGCCTCAGTGGTGGTATATTTAAGTAAAATTTGGATGCTGAATGAGGACATGAAGGACATGTTAAATGGTAACGTGTTCTCTGCTCATTTTACTAAGTGGACTTCTGCCCCCAAATCCTGCCCTGAATAAGTCTCTTTCTGAATTTTCTCATTTCACTGCAATGGTCACCTTTCTGATAGATAAGCGAGAGAGAGGTTCAAGGCTGCTCAGGGAAAAATGCCCTGTTGTGGGCCTGCTCCCAGATTGAAAATCCACCTACTTCAGATTTATTTGACAGTGAGTGGCAGCAGGCAGCTGTTTTCAGAATTTGCTATTTTAATTTCCCAGAGTAATGGTACCTTAGGAGCATTTGGGAAAGTTAAAGTGAGGAGAGCACCATACCACCTGGCAAAGGGAACCACAAAGGCAGATGTGTCAGCTAGGCTTGCTTGCTGAGGATCCTTCCAGGTGAAAACCTGAGACATAGGGACAGACCTTGGTAATGTTACTAAGCATTATGTATTAAGTACCAATCACAATTGCTCGCCATTTGCCATTCAGACATTAGTTGTTGGCCTTCAAGGAGTTTCTGACTTATGAAGACCCTAAGGTAAAGTGATCATGGTGTTTTCTTGACAAGATTTGTTCAGAAGGGGTTTGCTTTTGCCTTACTCTGGGAGTGTGACTTGCCCAAGGTCACCCAGTGGATTCCATAGTTGATCAGGGATTTGAACCCTGACCTCTAGAGTCATATTCCAATATTCAAACTATTACACCATGCTGGGTCTCCATACACCCACAAAAATCAAGTAAGAAAACATGTTTTCCTGTTGGAAATTAAGACGGAAATCTTAACTAAATTTAGTTTAATCTGTCCTACCTCTTTGTAGCCAGAAGGTGGAGGCAGAACAGAAGGTGAGCTCTGGTGCCACAACAACTGGAAGGAAAGGAGGAAGCTAACTAACTAAATATACAGAGCCTTGGAGAGCCTTAACAAGTTGCAGCAAATCAATTAAACCTTGTGAACTGTAGCAAGCTGCTGCACTACTAGCTTAGCTAGAGATTTGCATGCAGCCCTCTCTGCTTGCCTGGAGTTGAGCCCACCAAAACTGGAGAATTTGCACTCTTGTCTCCCACCTGGAGATGACCCATGAAAACTGGAGGCTCAAGGGTAGGCCTTGAGATCTGGCAACCCCAGTGTCCACACAGCAGTGAGACGCTACAGGGCTTCAAAGGACATATTCCTGAGGATGCTGAATGCTGGAACTGGGTTGAAGAGTTGTAATTGGATTCTAAAAGAGGACAGAAGCATTGCTCGCCAGCAGCATCCCAGTGTGTGGGTTTCTGACGCAGAGGAAGAAGAGTAGAGCATGAAGGAAGGAGTGAGGGACCCATGCCAGAGGTGGGGGCGGGGCGGGTAAAGGCCTTATGAAGTAGTCAAAGAGGGCAAGCAAGATACAGTCAGCCCTCCATGTCCACTGATTTTTTATCCGCAGATTCAAGCATCCCTGGTTTGAAAATATTTTAAAAATATTTTTAAAATCCCAAAAGCAAACCTTGATTTTGCCAATTTAAATAAGGGAAACCATTTTACTATGCCACTGCATTTAATGGGACTTGGAGCATCTACTGGTTTTGGTATTCATGGAGGGGGTAGGTGGGTCCTGGAACTAAACTCCTGCAGATACCAAGGGCCCACTGTACATCTCTGTGATAAACACAATGCAGCAAGAGATTCAGAGAAAGCTAAGGAGAGGTTCTGACTCAGGTTATTTTAACCCAAGGCTTTTATGGCAGAACAGAGGTGGGTTATTGTCAACCAAGAAGCCTTTCCACACCACATTGCTGCTGTTGCAGTTTTCCTCCTTGTGTACTCCCAGCTTGTTTTGGCCACCCAAAATAATCCATTTGTCAGCCCAGGTCACAATGCTGTTCTGGTTATGTTTTTGTTTTGTTTTTACTAGCACAAAATATCCTGATTTAGAGACCAGGTGGGTGTGTTTGGGGCATGCAGTGGGCATGATCACCCACGCTTTGTCATGGGGGGCCCCATTCTCACTTTATTTCCAGTATGGGAGGTGGAAGGGAGGGCTGGGCACACTTTGGGCAAAGCCTTTCCTGAGGGTTGCTGCAATCTCCCCAATTCTTCCTAATGTGTTTGTTTTAAATCTACCGCTATAGTGGTGCAGCAGCAAGTGAGCCCACTGAAGAATGCTGAAGGAATACCACACTAATGCAATTATGACAATTACTGGGGGGCAGGGGGTGTACTGTCGAAATTGTGTAGCTGGAAAGAATGACAGCAGCTTCCTGAGAAATAGCCAAATAAGGATCAGGGCAGAGAAATGTGTAGTGGAGATCGAGGTGGCCATCCACAATTGCCCCCCATGCAGGAAAGCTACGAGGCAAATGATTACTACAGTCTTAGGACCAAAACTGAAGTGTGAAAGGCAGCATTACAATCCCAGTAGTAGTGTAGTGATGGTATAAAGTCTGCTTTTTTAGCAGAAAAAGAGACTAGGGTGAAGAGCCCTTCAGATATTTCAGTACAAAGTGGATATGTTGAGAGGCCCTGTCTCCAGATTTAAGAAATTACAGGGAGAACCTGTGGTGTGGGTAGGGCAGGATGAGAAGGCCCAAGAGGTCCAGCAGTCATTGTAAGCAGGGAAGAAGGGCTATTGCTGTATTTTTAATTCTATTGTTTTTCAGTTTGTTCTTTTGTGGGAGGGTGACAGATTCTGTTGGACTATTATACCACAACCCATTAAATTAACAAAGAATACATAAGAATAAGAGAATGCAATGAACTTCACATGGGCATCATTGCAAAACCTATGATTGCATAAATTGGAACTCATCCAGATTGTTACAACATGTTTTCAAAATCCTTGTTCTGACTGTGCACAACATAAATTGGTTCTCCTCGTATAGCAAATGTCACCAAGCCATTTGAAGGATATTCATTCAACCTTCCTCACCATTCTCGTTTGTTGTTGATCTAGAGGAAGGACATTTTAATAATTTGCTTGGAACCCCAAAATGTTTAAGGCTGGCTCTAGGGAGAAGAGAGGGTAGGGCTACTGCTGGCAGGGTTCCTTATGGCAAAACAGAGACTTTCTTGCACAGCAGTGATCAGTCCCTCCAGAGACAGATGCTGGCTATGATTCAACTACCCCATGCCTAGTACACTCAAAAGCCAGCAGGAAGCAAGCCAGCAATAAGCAGTTCCACTCCTTTGGGAGAAAAACAGCTTGAGACTATCTCCAGGCAATAATTGATGGATAGTGGTGATGATGATGAGGATAATATCTTTTTCATTATGTCATTTCACACTAGCAAGGAAATTCAAAAGGCCATATTGCATTCCTGGAGAGACTTAGGGGGGTTGCAGACTGCCAGAAATAGTGTGAATTCAGTCCACTTTTAGGGTTAGGGTTAGAGTTAGGGAACCATGGGAACTGTATTTTATTGTGGCACCAGCGTTGTCTGACAGAGAAGGCTCAATGTCTCAGAAAAATAACAGTTCCCATGATTCCCTAGCACTAACCCTAACCCTAAAAGTGGACTGAATTCACACTATTTCTGGCAGTCTGCAACCCCCCTTAGATGTATCTTCACATTACAGAAGAAGGAAACTGGAGCAGAAAAGTAGCATATTGGAGCCCATAAGTGGAAAAGACTAAGGTGGAACCCAAGTACAGGTTTAGTATCCCTTACCCAGAATTCCAAAATCCAAAATATTCCAAAAACCAATTTTTTTCATGGGTGACTGAGACAGGGAGGTGTATATGAAACATACATGAATTTTGTATTTAGACTTGGGTGCCATCTCCAAGATATCTCATTATGTAAGTATATGTAAATACAGGCATTCCAAAATCCAAAAAAATCCAACACACCCCTGGTCCTAAGCATTTTGGATAATGGAGATACAGCATGAATAATCTCTTGCAACCTGTATCATGCTGGTTCTAAGACAGTGGTGGGGAACCTGTGGCTCGCCAAATGTCATTAGATTACTACAGCCTCCATCATCCTTGACTATAAGCCATGCTGGCTGAGGCAGATGGGAGGCTGAAGCAAGCATTTGAAAGGCCTCAGGCTCCTCACCTCTTTCTAGGATTTCCAGACACTCCGTATCAGCCAGACAAAAAGTTGTGTCAAAGAGACAATTACAGGCCAGTCTTCCGCAACATAGCATCCCAGTACAGTGTTACACTCTTGATTTTGTTGTTTGTTGTTAACTGCCCTTGAGTTGATCTCGATTCATGGCGATCCTATGGATGAGACGTCTCCAAGACTCTCTGTCCTCCACTGCTCTGCTTAATTCCTGCAACCCCTTAAAACCTGTGACCTCCTTCATAGAGTCCATCCATCTGGCATGTGGCCTTCCTCTCTTCCTACTTCCCCCCACCTTACCCAGCATTACTGTATTTTCTAATGAGTCTTCTCTTCTCATGATGTGTCTGAAGTATGACAACCTGTTTGATAATTTTGGCTTCCAGGCAGGTTTCTGTCTGCTCTAGGACCCATTTATTTGTGCTTTTGGCTATCCATGGGATCCTCAGCACTCTTCTCCAGCACCACATCTGAAATGAATTGATTTTCTTCCTATCATCTTTCTTAACTGTCCAGCTCTTACACTCGCACATGGTAATAGAGAATACGATGGCTTGTATTGTGCTGAGTTGTATATCTTTACATTTTAGAATCTTTTCTAGTCCATTCTTAGTCTTCTTCTGATTTCCTGACTGCAGTCCCCATTTCTATCAATGTTTGATCCCAGGCATGGGAATTCTTTTACTATTTCCATTTCTTCATCATCTAGGTTTAACTTGTGAAGGTTCTTGTTTTCTTTATGTTCAATATGAAGTCTTTCTTAGCACATTCTTCTTTGATCTTCCTTAGTAAGTGTTACAGGTCTGTGAGGTTTTCTGCTAGTACTATGGTGTCATCTGTATATCTTAGATTGTTGATATTCCTTCCTCCTGTTTTCACTCCTCCTTCTTCTGTGTCCAGGCCTGCTTTTCTTATAATATGTTCTGCATATAAGTTGAACAGATAGGGTGAAAGGATACAACCTTGTCTGACCCTTTTGCCAATTAGGAACCATTCTGTTTCTCCATGTTCTGTTCTGACAGTAGCCTCTTATCCTGAGTACAGATTCCTCATCAGAACTATCAGATGTGTTGGTACTCTCATGTCTTTAAGAGCATTCCATAGCCTTTCATGATCTATGCAGTCAAAGGCTTTGCTATATATAAAGTACATGCTTATTTTTTTTTAATTCCCTGGTGTGCTCCATTAGCCATTGTATGTTTGCAATGTGATCCCTAGTGCCTCTTCTTTTCCTCAACCCCAGTGAACCTCTGAGATTACTCTCTCCATGTATAGCTGGAGTTTATGGGGCTGTACAGACTGGCACTTTGTACTGGCCTCGGGGAGGAGTGGGGGCATGGCAACCACATGCCCAAATCTTGCCCACACACATGGCAGCACCGTTACGCCATTTCTTTAGCACAGTGTTTAGACACACTGTGCCAAAGAAATGCAGAAAAGCTGCTGTCGCCGCCGCAGCAAGAGCAGCTTTTTGCTGCTCTAAAAAGAAGCAGCATTTTAGGTCTTCTTTTTAGAGTGGCAAACTGCCATATTGGGACTATACTGTGCAGTTGCTGCAGCCCCGATCCCGTGAGGAAATCATATTTTTTGACATGTGTTGGTTAGCACTAGAATTGACTCTGTCAATGTGGATTCCAGCAGTTCAATTGGAGTATCATCTGTTTCTGGTGATTTGTTTTTTTTATTGCAGTTCCCACCTCACTTTTTAGAATTTGGGGTTCATCTTCATATGGCTCTTCGCTCCATGTGTCCTTCATTTTGTCATCTCTTAATTCTTCTACGTATTGCATTCAATGTCATTTTATTCCTTCCTGGTCTTGAATTATGTTATTTTTATTGTCATAGTTCATCCCAGTTCTTGGTTTGAATTTTCCTTTAAGTTCCCGGATCTTGTGAAATATATCTCTTGTTCTTCCCTTTTTGTTGTTGTCTTCTATCTCTCTGCATTGATCATTGTAATAATTTTTTTCATCCTTCCGCACAAGCCATTGTAGTGTTGCATTCATAATTCTTAGTTTGTTCCCATCTCCCTTTTGTTTTTCTTCTCTTCTTTTCTTTATTGCTTGTAGTGTTTTTTTCTCTTTTCGTTTATTGAAAGTGTCTGTTTGCATTCTTCTTTTATTATGTCCCTGGCTTCAGACTATAGTTCCTCTGGTTCTATTATGCTTAGTAGTGCGAATCTGTTTCTAATGTTGTCTGTAAATTCTGTTGAGATATTATTTAGATTATATTTTGGTATAATCATTGGTTTTATTTTCTTCTTGAGTCGTACTCTTATTTTTGATATGAGTAGTTTGTGATCTGTGCCACAGTCGCCACCTGGTCTAGTCTTCACAACAAGTATAGAGTTCTGCCATCTTTTACTTCCAATTATATAATCTATGTGATTTCTGTGTTGACCATCTGGTGATGTCCATGTGTGTAACCTTTTTTCTGGTTGTATGAAAAATATGTTTGCAATGACTAGGTTGTTGGCTTCACAAAAATCTATCAGACACTCAGCTGCTTCATTTCTTTTGCCCAATCCTAATCTGCCTATTGTTTTTTATTCTTCTTTGCTTCCAATCTTTGTGTTCCAATCTCCAATGATCAGCCTGACATCCTGTGTTGGTGTGCTGTCAATTTCTTCCTGTATTCCTTCATAGAATCTATCAATTTCTTCCTGTTCTGCCTCTGTGGTTGGTGCATATACTTGGATTATGGTGATATTCATAGGTTTACCATGGAGCCTTACTGAAATGATTTGGTCTGATTTTGCATTGTATCCTCTGACTGCTTTTGCCACATCTTTTCTTAGTATGAAAGCCACCCCATTTCTTCTTGTCTTTTCATTCCCTGAGTAGAACACTGTAGGGTTGTCTGATTCAAAGTGGCCCATTCCTGCCCATTTTAACTCACTAACCCCCTATACTGCTATGTTCATGAGTTCCATTTCCATTTTTACTATATACAGCTTCTCTTGGCTCATGCTTCCCACATTCCACATCCCTATTTTATGTGCAATGCTGCTTTGAATGCCATTTGCCTTCCTAAGGATGCCTGCTACTCGTCTTGGCATCTTTCTTATGCCCTTGACTAATCTTGCAAATGTGATATCCCTTTAGCAGCCCTGGTGGCACAGTGGTTAAATGCCTGTACTGCAGCCACTCACTCATAGACCACAAGGTTGCGAGTTCAATACCAGCCAGGGCTGAGGCTCGACTCAGGCCTGCATCCTTCCGAGGTCGCTAAAATGAGTACCCAGCTTGTTGGGGGGCAATCAGCTCACAGTTGTAAACCGCTTAGACATCCCATAGCGTGATATGAAGCGGTATATAAATAAGCTGCTTTGCTTTGCTTTATTTCTCCATCCTTCCCTTTCTGTTAATGCTCTGATCCTGCCTGTGTCTCATCATAGGGTTTACTAGGTGGTGGGGTGACACAAGGAGGGCCACCTGCACCTCCATGTATGCACTGCCAACCAATGGTAGCTATGGTGTCACAATTCATTCCTGTCAGTGACACTCTTGATACGTAATACAAATTATCTCATCCCCCAGAACCTATTCCCTGCCACACACAATTTTTTTTCTGTTGCTGCCATTTAAGAATGTTGATCAATACTGTTTGTCTTAAGCAGAAAGTCATGTTCTGCTGTGGTAGGAGAAACTGCATTGGCAGGAATTCTTTCTGCCCAGATATTCACCTAGATACAATAGTCCCAAATGATATGGAAATTTGCAAACCCACACTACTCTCGCTGCTCTCACTCTACTTTCAAGCCATCAGATTTTAATGCCTTCCAAATGCCAGAAACAAAAGACCTTCCCATAAGCAAACCAAATCACTGGCAACATCCCACAATGTTCTCCTTACCTTGACATGTAATGCCCTGCCCTCCATCTCTACAGGAGCAGACATTGGGAGCGATACAGAAACCACTGCCACAGCCAAAGGAACAAAGTGCTGGGAAAGGAGTCAAGAAAGCACTGGTCAGATCAGGCAAAAGTCATAACCCTTCCCCATCACAGCTGAAGATAACCATTCTCACACCAAGGATGCAGAAATCCAGTTAAGAGGAAAACTGTCAGTAAGTAATACTCAGAACTGGTACCACTTCTCCAAAGATAAGGAAAACAAGGAGTTTCTGGGAAGGTCTTTTAAAATGAATGATGGGATTAAATAGGAGGAGGAACAAAATTGGTTATTTAAAAAAATCTATCAGTAGAATTGTCCTCTGCTAAGATGAGTGGTATAAGTGAAGGAAGCCCTTACATCTTAGAAGAATACCATAAGTCAAAGTCAACTAGATGGCAGTTACACTCATCCATTACTGTAGTAATATTAACAGTTACAATGCTATTTTGAAAATAAGTATTGTTGTGCCCTCGTTATCCCCGAAAGTAATGTATTACAGGTGAAATCATTACTTGTAGTCCAATACTTTCGCACTTTGAGAGGAAGTCCCATGGGTTCTGATGGTGCTTACTCCCAAGAAAATGCACAGAGGGTGGCTCCCTGAAATGTCTTGCTCATCGACAAACAGAAAGACAAAACAGATATATATCCGCACAATCTTTTTACTCTGTTGGTACTTCTGTGCTTTGTTGTTGTTGTGTGTCTTCAAGTTGTTTCCAGCTTATGGCAACCCTAAGGTGAACCTACCATGAGATTTTCTTGGCTTCATCATATATATAGATTCTTCCAAGTCATCATGCAAGCTGAAATTTTTGACAGTACTGAGAATTCTTTGACAGAGGCTCCTTAATTCCTTCACCAAAGTACAGTTCCCATTGTGTTCAAAAACTGCATATTCTGGGTACCAGGCTATATTTATTTAATAAATTTATGTTCTGTGTCTCTCACTTATAGTATAAATTATTACAGTATGAAAACCCCTACTGCTTTTTTTTAAAGTCAGGGCCATCTGGAAGTACACTCATAATACAAGTGTATGTCTTTTTTGTGTGTGTCAGTCTTATGACCAATAATCCATTAAAACTTCTCCAAAATAATCTGTCACCCACACCTTTTCCATGAACATTGTGACACCTGTCTTATCAAACAAAAGGAACATGAGAAGTAAGCCATCAGTGACAGCTAACAAAAATGTATATAGTTTCAATGTATTCATTAGCTCAACTAAGAAGGCACAAAATTCTTAGTATAAGCTTTTGAAATACTCACGTTTCCTCATCAGGTAAAAATGTTTTTAACATTATTCAAGGAGATAAAAGTTATGATGTTACACTCACATAGAATGAATACTGTATTAAGTTGGTAGAGAAAAAGGTACCCCAATGGCTTTGAGCTCACTGGGGACAATAAGGGCAATAAAAGAAGAACTTTAAATATGGTTCCCAAAATGTTTGGTGGGCCAAGTGCTCTCTTCAATTGCCAGATGGTGGAAGTGAATGAGAGCAACTGGCAGAAGCCAACAGCTGGATCTTATATGTCATTGTATGGACAAATGAGTAACTCCAATGGAGAGCATCAGCTTTGTGAACAGATGCAGCAGGACTTCATATTGGCATAGTATTATGGCTCAGCGATGCTACAATGGGAAAATCTAGTTTTGTCAGATGTGGTGCCATGGCATCATGCATGGTACAGAAGTATGATACAGAAAATCTGTCTGTGATGAGATGACTTATTTACACATTATCCTGAAGGCTTTTCAGCCTTCCCCTTGCCAGCTGTCAGGGCACATACAATAAAAGTCTTATTAATGTTATACAACACTACAAAGGTAAATTGATTCTATATGGTACTTTATCTATCATGGCTTCCCCCAAGGAATCCTGGGAAAGGTAGTTTGGTTTAGCGATAAATAACTGAAAGATACCTTACCCTCTTATTTCCTTTCAAAAAATTACAATTCTCAATAGACCAAGATAATTATTGTTAAAGTAATAAAAAGTCTGGCATCTAACTATTAGTTGTGGCAATGGGATGTAGGCTGACTGGGGCTGCATCTATACTGCAGAATTAATGCAGTTTGACACTGCTTTAACTGCCATGACTCAATGATAAGAATTCTGGATTTGTAGTTTTGTGAGATATTTAGCATTTTCTATTAGAGAGCTCTGGTGCCACAACAAATTACAAATTCCAGTATTACATAAGATGTAGCCATGGAAGTTAAAGTGGTGTCACACTGGATTAATTCTTCAGTGTGGCAGCAGCCTCAAACAGGTGGGCCTCGTGGTTGGTTGGATGCAGCAGTAAGCTATAGCTACCTGAATCACCTATGGCTCTATCTACTGCTTTTACATTTATTATCCATTTTGAATTTTTTGAGTATTAGAAGATTATTTTATCCCAGACTAAGAACCTTCAAGCAAGAGAGTTTCACTGCTTGGATTCAGCCAGAAAGTGAACTGATGCCTTCCCAAAAGTACTCACGTAGGGTGCACTGTCCACTGCCTGGAGCTGGTATCCACCCAGGACAGCAGCCATTCCCAAAACCAGAGAAGCAAACATGTGGACCAAGGCGACGTCTGGGAATACAAAACAGACAGTATGAGAATTTCTGAGATATGTAATAAATTCCCAAGTATCTAGCAAGTTTAGTAGGTTGCCTGAATGCTCAAACTGCAAGTTGGCATGCAACTACTTAACGCCCTGTATGGAGCAAGCCAAGGTGTCAATTTGCCAAGTGGCATCACTAAGTTGCCCTAACAAAGAAGCACCAAAATTGGACCCCACACCTCCAAAAAAACTATTATGTATTCAAGTGGCAGAAAGAACTACTTGCAGAAGCACACCAAATGAAATTACACAGTTCAACCATGCCTAGGCTGTGCAGACCACCACAGCAGCACAAGGATGCTAAAGAACCAAGGTATTCTGTAAAGCAGAAGAAAGAAATGTGTGGCTTTCCAGATGTTGGGCTGCTATTCCCATCAGCTCTAGCTGACATAGCCACTGCTGAGGGATAATGGGAGCTGCAATCCAACAAGCAAAGCTAATTGCTGTGCAAAAACATCTGGAGGGCCACAGGTTCCCACCCCTGTTGTAGTTGTGCACAGTTCTACATGCCGTGCTGCTGTGCTGCCTTATTTGTTAAGGAAAGTACCATCATGGACTTGTTGCTTGGTGATTTGTCTGCTCCTGTGGTGGAGAATGTAGCAGTGGTCCTGATTTCATATCAAGACCACAGGACAGGGACAGATATGTCAAAAAAAGGCAAAGAGCCTGGTGCACCGGAATAAAAACAGAAGTGCACAACAGAAATAAAAACAGAGCAATGACTCATAGGGGAAAAAACTGTAGACAGGCTATATAAGAAGGCAGAAACAGAACCACAACAATGGCTAATAGCCTTTCTGCCCACAGGTGGTTGTTTTCCTTGTCCCGAAGCATGCTTGTGAGGATAGCCTGGAGTGCAAGATGCTATTTTGAATGCCACCCCAAGCTTTCCAAACGCACAAAGCCAGGCAACCAACAATTTTATGGAGAATAAACCTGAATTGTGGGAGGAGACACCTGTGTTTGGGTGCACGGTGATGCAAATACCCCATCACTCCACCTATTATGAACCTTATACCCAGTCCCTCAATTGCAGCTGCCCAGCCAACATTTCAGTCCACTTGTGGTACAAATTAAGTGTCCCTTGAAAGTCGGTCCACGTTGTCAACACTTCCGACGGTGCAGCTTCTGGCACTTTGAGCCATTCTGGCCCATTTTAAAGGAGGGGATGATAGCAAGGAAGAAGACAGACAGAATGAGGAACAGAATGAAATGGATAAAAAGAAGGGTTCGATTGAGTGAGACACAGTACTTTGACACTGCTGCCTCTCCACACATGCACAAAAGATGCCAAGAAGAAGAAGAAAAGAGGAGGCAGGGCACACTGCGAGTTGCGCCTCTCAAGGTGAGCAGCCATCCTCCTTTCCTAGGGCCTGTCCTACATTTCAACCTTCTGCCCAGGAGGAATTCCCAAAAGTCCTCCCTTTGAAGCATGCCTAAGCAGCATGCCTTCCAATTTCAACGAAAGTGGTGGTTCACTTTGCTCTGTCTTCTGGAAGGTTCTCCTTGGCAGTGGTGAGGGCACCTGTCAACCTGGCTCCCTTCTCCCCAGAGCCCAAGGTTTGGACCGGTTCAGGGTCCCCCCTAAAATCCCCAGGCAGAAGGAAGAGGAGCGGAGAAGGGATGAGGGATGGGGAAAAGGTACCTCTCCAGGGCGAAGTTGGCCCCCTTCTTCCTTCCACTGTAGACTCTCCCCTGGAGTCCTGGAAGCAGCAGAGAGAGCCAAGCTGCCTGGAAGAGGAGCTGGGCAAACATGACAGGCAGATGGATGCTCCCTCCAGAGCCCCTGCCTTTCTCTCCTTCTCCTTCTCCTTTCCTCCAAGCCCCCTACTCCAGCATGGCTTGCCCTCTCGGGAAGGACTGGCCTTCTTCCCCTTAAGGATGAGGCTGGGGGCTCTTCTCTTGTCTGGGCAGAGGAGGGGAGAGGAGAGCCAGGCGCTCCAGGGATGGCTGGGGGCAGCTGGGGGGAAAGACTCCTCCTCCTCCTCCTCCAGCCAGGCTCAGATTGCTCAGCTCCCCCCCCCCAACCCATAGGAGTGGGAAAATGGCCCTCCTCCCCTTCCCCAAAGGGGCACCAAAGGAAAGGAGATGGTCTTTGTGTGTTTTTTTTTGGGGGGGGGATCCCAGCCTTGCAAACACAGCAGCTCTGTTGTGTGGCTGGGAAGAGGATGGTCTCTTTACACCACCCCCACCCCCTCCAACCCACTCATAGACACCCTCCCCAGCCCTCCTTGGAGTCTCCTTTCCCACATCTGGCAAGGCTCAAGCATCCCTCTCCCTCCTTCTCCCCCTCTCTAGGCTGCTTTCCCAGCTGTACCAAAGAGGAGCTGGAGCAGATCCTGTGTTGTTCCAAGGCAGAGGGGAGGGAAGGCAGGCATGTGTCAAATGGGGGGAGCAAAGGTGGGGCCCCCTTCCAGAAAAGAAGCTGCAAACAGAGAGAGGAGGGGAAAGGAAGGCACAGGCTCTGAGGCCTTTTTCCTCACTTGTCACTGTCCTGCCTGGGGGGGAAAAAAAAAAAAACACACACACACACAGGTGTCTCCAGATCTCACCAAAACATTTTTTTTTTACCTGTAGCATGGGCAGCCCATATGTACATCCACATGTTGTCGTTGTTGTGTGCCCTCAAGTTGAATCTATCACAGTTTTCATGGCAAGATTTCTCCAGAGGTGGCTCTGCCATTGCCATTCTCTGACGCTGAGAGAGTGTGACTTGTCCAAAGTCACCGAGCCTGGATTCGAACCCTGGTCTCCAGACACAGTCCCATATTCAAACTGCTGTTCCACACTGGCTCTTTCCCTCTTCCTCTTTCTTGCTGCATGGGCTAATTGGTGGTCCCAGACTAATCATCCTTCACAAAAATGGGATATGCTAATATAAAAATAGGATACGCTAATACTGCAGGCAGAAGAAACCACAGCTGTTAAAATGAACTATTATAAAATAAAAGAAAGAAGGAAAAGAAAGAATCCTGATCAGAAGAATTGTTGTGCTAGTAGAACTCAAAGACATAGCCAGGTTAGTCTGGAAAATCAATATGCAAAGGACATGCTCGTACACTTTCTTGTTACAAAGAAGGGTGCAAAAATCTAGGCAAAATTCTCACCAAGTGCAAAAACAGAGCAAAAAACAGTGGTGGGGTTTTGGAAGGCCAGGGCACTTTCCAAACGAAAAGAACAGGGTTTTAATCGATGGGACCTGAGGCTTGTTCACAAGGTCAGTCCAATCATGACACTCAGCTGACAGACAGAATCTAGACTTTTCTTGAGCTGCTGGATTCTCCCACTACAGCGTCAGGAAATGTGAGAGATAGTACTGGATTTCTCAAACAGCGTAATCAAGATATCAAGGCAGAAGCTGAGGAACAACCAGTCCCATGCCCACAGATGATGATGATGATTATTATTATTATTATTATTATTATTATTTATATCCCGCCCCTCTGAAAGATGTACACATACACACAGGATCTAGCAGAAATAAAGACATGAAAACCAAGATGCTTCCTCAAACTGACAGGGAGTATACAAGTAACCAGGTATATAATATTTGCTTTCAAGAACTGTAGCTCTTTCCCACTTTGTGATCTAGAATGTATATAAGAAGGAAGCACTGCATTTCAGATGTGCCACCCTCCCCATCTCCGATCTTGAAAGGGTGGAAGCGGGGGCAAGGGCTTATGACATATAATGGGAAATAGTGGTACTACTTACGTATCACATCCCAGAGACTTATGAAGAAATCCCTTGAGAAAATGTTGAATTAGCTGGGCAGGAGAAGATTATTAGAAGTGGTATGATTAAATGGCCATCAATCTGGTTTCAAGTTATGGTGAAACTGAAGGTGTTTCAAGAGTGTCAGTCATCCTCAGGACCAAACTCAGGACCATGATTTCCTGTATTGAATCAATCCACCTGTAATGCAGCCTTCCTCTTTTCCTATTGCCTTCCACTTTAGCAAACATTATTGCCTTTTCCAGTGCATTCTGTTTTCTCATTATACGTCCAAAGTATGATAGCTTGTTCATCAGTTTAGTAATCTTGGCTTCTCGTGAATGAGTCCAGTTTGATTTGCTCATGGACCCATTTATTTGCCTTTTCAAATATCTGAAAGGCTGTCTTGGAGACAATGCGTGGGAGAAATGGTTTTCTGCTGTTTCAAAGGGCAAGACTTGAACCAATGCCTGCCTATTATGAGAAGATTTTGAAAAAAAAAAAATTAGGGCCAGGGTGTAGTGGTTCGAGTACTGGACTACAAGTCTTGAGAACAGGGTTTGAATCCCTGCTCACCAGTGGAAACCCATAGTAACTTGACCTTGAGTGAGTCACACTCTCTCAGCCTCAAGGGAAGGCAGTGACAAACCTCCTCTGAACAAATATTGCCAATAAAACTCCATGAGAGGCTCGCCTTGGGGTCGCCATAAGTTGGAAATGACTTGAAGACACACAACAGCAATCGTATTTTAAAAAGCCAGGTTAACGGGCCTTTGCAGACTGCCAGAAATAGTGCACATTAAATTGAGGCACTGCCCTGGCTCAGTGCTAGGGAATCATGGGAACTATAGTTTATTGTGGCACCAGAGCTCTCTGACAGAGAAAGCTCAATGTCCCAGAAAAAAATACAATTCCCATGACTCCCTAGCACTGAGCCAGGGCAGTGCCTCAATTTAATGTGCACTATTTCTGGCAGTCTGATGGTTTGGGTCCTGTAGCAATTTTTTAAAAAGGACATCTTTCTGCACATGCTCCCTTGTTAGAGGGCCAGCTGTGGCAGAATGGGTTTGGCAGTGCTGCCAGGCCAAGAAGAGCCCTCCTCCCAGTCTGCTCCCTTTGAGGCCCAAGGGAGGGTTGCAGCTTTGAACCACCTCCACCTTTGCCTCCCCCAATATGACCAAGGCTGGCATCTCAGAGGCAACACTGCCAACCTTCCTCTTCACTAGCAATAAAGCTAGGAAATAAGGCTATGGTGGATGCCAAGTTCCACCAACTTTGGGTGTAAATTGACAAGTAAATCAAAATATACAAAAGGAGAGAGGCACATGACAGTTTTGAAGAGATCTGGTTCCTCTTCATTTTATTTGTAAATAAAAAAATTCTCCATGTCATTCTCCAAAATATCACCTAAAAGTTTGGAAAGATATTTTAGTTGACTCTAGTCAAAAAGACATGAAGAAGTAAACATAATACAGGTAAACCCTAAAACCTGTTATTTGTACCATATAGTGCAAATGGTAATGATTCTTGATTATAATTTTTTTTCTTTTCTCTTTTTGTACAGAATTTTTTCCCTCTTTATTGTTACAGAATGTAGCATAATTTTGTCTATCAGTTAGGTTTTGATTTTGTTATTGTTGGGTTTTTTTTTTTCATTTCTTGTTCTTTGTTTTTACTTTTGGGGAGGTTTGTTTGTTTTTGTTTTTACATGTACAAGTTGAGTCCCATCCAGATTTCCAGAATCTGGTATATTCTAAAAACCAAACCTTTTTTCACAAGTGGCTGAGATAGTGATACCTTTGCTTTCTGATGGTTCAGAACTTTGTTTCTATGGAGTATTTGCTCTAGCTGAACCATTGATAATCCACACTTAAGTACAAGTGCTTTGATAGTAAAGCAGACTTAAAAGATGATAGAATCGTCTTTTAAGCAGAAGCTAATGTCCCCCTATTAGAGAAGCAGCATTTGACCTTTGAGGTCCCTTCCCTTGTTTGATTCTGTGCAGGAGTGGAGCAACAAGGGAGGGGTGCAGGCATTGCCCTCCAGAAAGAATTCTGCCCTCCCCCAATGACATTTTCCTTCAGTCTCCAAATTTCTACTATTGCAATTGAGCATTTAAGAAAAAGATATGGGACAATCCTGCACAAACCCCACACTAACACTTCATGAACTTTCTAAAACATTGTACATGCACAAGGAGGTACCCTTTGTATACTGCAGGACTCACATTTGGTGCTCTTACAGCTATGAACATTCATTCTCATCTGCTATGTGTACCTGCCAACCTAATTTTATGAGGGAAACACAACAGGGCCCCCTCTGAAAACCTCAAATTTCTGTCAGGCTCATATGGGAGGAAGTGGTCTTTCAGGTCCTGGCCCCAAGTCATTTAGGGCGTTGTAGGTCAACACCAGCACCTTGAATTGAGCTCAGGAGGTATATGCAGTTCTTACAAGACCGATATGATATGGTCTCTAAAGTGCACATCTGGCACCAAACTGGCCACTGCATTTTATACTAGGTGCAGCTTCTGACCACTTTTCAAGGGCAGCCCCACATAGAGTGCATCACAGTAGTCTTATTGAGAGGTAGCTAAGGCATGAACCATTGTGACCAGATCTGGCAAGAAAGGGTGCAGCTGGAGTACTAGATAAAGCTAGGCAAAGGTGATCCTGGCCAATGCAGCAACCTGGCTTCCCAAGAACAACGCTGGGTCCAAAAGCATCTTCAAGTTACAAACCAGATCTTTCAGATGAGACCAACTACATTCAGAAAATGCTGCATTTCCTCTCCCAGGTTGGTTTTCTTACTGACCAGAAGCACTTCTGTCTTATCTGGATTAAGCCTCAGTCTATTCACCCATGCCCAGTCCTTTATTGCCCCAGACAATGATTCAGTGCTACCACAGCTTCCTTGGCATCAGCTGTAAGGGGGAAATTGAGCTGGGTATCATCATCATACTGATTGCACCCAGTCCCAAAGCTCGATTCCCTCCCCCAGCATGTAGATGTCAAAAAGCATAGAGGACAGTATTGACCTCTGTGGAGTCCCACAGGACAATGGACAAAAAGCTGGACAACTGTCCTTCAGCACCACCCTCTGGGAATGTTCAGCCAAGAAAGACCAGACCACTGCAAAACAATGTCCCCAAGTCAACCAAATTATTCAAAAGAACACCATGGCTGATGGTACTGAAATCTGCTGAAGGATCAGGACCAACAGGGATGCACTTCCCCTGTCCCAATTCTCTGTGTAGGTCAAGCAACAAAGTGACCAAATCTTAAATCACAGTTTCAGTGTCTCCCCACCCACAAAATCCTGTAGACACATTGTGTTGCAAATTGTCAGAGTTGGAGAGGGGAGGGAGACAATTTTCACTGGGGGTGACAGAAGAGTTTGGCCAGTCACTATAAACGAGGTTTCTGTGTAGGTGGGGAATTCTAGCTAATGACAAAAATACTCCAAAATTAACAAATTTTAATTAGGAAGTATGTTATGAAGCTTCCCAAAAACCAAACTAGTTTAGAATACAGTATTTTCCACATGCAAAATAGTTGTATAAACGGAATAACAGTGACTAGGAAATCAGTGCATATTGTGCAAGTCATCCCACAATAATGATTTGAACTGTTAATAAAGTTTCATGAGCAGTGGTTTCTCTGCAAACTTGTGGAGGAACAATCAACTTGAAATCCCTTCCAATATATTACTTTCAAAAGCCAAGATTACTGAATTTGCTTTTCTCTAATGAAGCACTGAATACCTGTATGGTGTCAACACATGTGTCTAGTAGCAGTGCCTCAACTGTGGAACTCCCTATCCAAGGAAGTTAGGCTAACCCTATCTCTTTTACGTTTCCAGCAATCAGCCAAAACATTGCTGTTCCACATGGCACTCAGTATTTATAATTGCTGTTTTAACTGTTTAAAAACTAGATGTTAGGAATGTTTTTAGACTGCTTATAGGAGTTTTTAAAGAATAGTTTAATGTATTTTTAAAATGTTTTTCTCTGTGTTGATTCAATTGTTTTTATTTGTTCATTGCCTCATGAGCCCTTGTGGGCTGGGAAGCAACACAGAAATACTTTAAAAATAAACTAAATAATAAATATCTCATGAAGCAACATAAGGAATGGCTGCTGGGAAAACAGAAAAAGACTGATCGTCAGAAGAAGAGAGTTCATGACCAAGTGGTCCTTCTTAGTTGTACTCTCACACATCACTTCCAGATCAGAAAGCATGATAAAAAAATTCACCCTACCCTGCCTGGTTCACGGACATTTTTGTAGGTGATCCAGATATTGCTGCTTTCCATTTGCAGCCCTCCTGTTTTTTTCCCCATCTTTTTTTTTCCTTACTAAAAAAAAATCCATTAAGGAAAAAGTCAAAATAGCTGCACATTTCCTTAGGCAGATAAACAGTAGGCTGTGTTTCTTTCTTTGAACTATGACCACAACAGCCTTCCATGCATTCTGCCAAATCAGTGTTTATCTTGTGAGAGGGAAACAAAACACAAAGACAGACAAGCTCCTCTTCAAAATGCTGCAGGCAACTGCTTTCCTTCCAAATGGTCTGTGTGATGGATAAAGAGCTGCTCCACTTGGGAGGCAAGGCAGCAAAGGATCCACAGCTAGGCAATTATTTCCCCCCCCCCGGCTCCATGTACCTTTGTATCTGTGAGAAATTAAGTCAGGTGGGTGAAGGCACACAAAATAGTGTAGCTAGAAGACACAAAAATATAGCTGCTTGCTCAGACCAAAGACTAATTTAGTCCAGTATAAACTTTCCAGCAGTGGCCAGCCATCAGCTTCTGGGATGCCTCCAAGCAAATCCCTCCCATGGGGTCCTCTGAACATGAAGGCTCTCTGCTCAGCTGTGATTGGTATTAGCTTTCAATCTGTCCATGAATTTCTCTAAAAATAAAGCCATCCAAAGTCAGAGGCTGTGCTTTCAATTTGTTCAGAGAGGGTTTGCTATTTCCTTCTTCTGAGGTTGAGAGGGTGTGACTTGATCAAGGTCACTCCACAGGTTTCTATGGCTGAGCAGGGATTCAAACTCTGGTTTCCAGAGTCAAAGTCCAACCACTACACTACACACACACTCTGCAATATGCATATGCCCCTTCTGCTCAGAAGACTTCCACATAGCAATCAACATGTTCTGTGCTGACGATAACATGTAACAATTACATTTGTGCAGAACTTTATACATGCATACAATTATTACGCTTCTTAATATCACATATTTGGAACATCATAATGGTAAAAAGGCTGTTTTGATTTTACAAAGAAAATGTTCAATAATGTTCACAGATGCAAAGAAAGGGCTCAGTACTTCTTGGAATTCCTTATTACAGACATTGGAGAGAATGACTTTGATGAAAATATTATTTGGGCAATAAATACAGAATTTGGAGAAAAAAATGGACCCCAATTGGCAAAGGGGGTCAGGCAAGGATGCATTCTATCACCCTACTTGTTCAACTTCTACACAGAAAACATCTTAAGAATAGCAAGTTTAGACTCAGAAAAATGAGGGTGAAGATAGGAGGAAGGACAGTCTAAGTTATGCAGAAGACACCATACTACTAGCAGAAAGCATCACAGACTTGGAACAAGTACTAAGGAAAGACAAAGAAGACAGTGCAAAGGCAGGCTTAATACTGAACATAAAGAAAACAAAAATAATTACCATGGAAGATCTACATAAATTCAATCTAGACAGTGAAGACTAGGAATGGGAAGGGCAGCTATAATAGAACTAGAGAAGATCCTAAAGAGTAAAGACGTACAACTGAGCACTAAAGTCAAAATTGCCCAAGCGACAGTATTCCCCATTACCATGTACAGATGTGAGAGCTGGACAGTGAAGAAAACGGATAGGAAAAGATTAAACTCATTTGAGATGTGGTGCTGGATAAGAGTGCTGAGGATATTGTGGACGGCCCAAAAGACAAACAAATGGATCCTTAAACAGATTAAACTAGAAATCCCCCTGGAAGCCAATATGACAAAACTGAGACTGTCATACATTAGCCACATCGTACGAAGACATGACTCACTTGAAAAGACATTAATACTTGGAAAAGTAGAGGGCAGTAGAAAAAGTAGTAGACCACATGCCAGATGGAAAGACTCAATCAGGGAGACCATGGGAATGAATCTACAGGACATGAGCAGAGCAGTGGAGGATAGGGGGGCTTGGGGATGTCTTATACATGGGTCGCCATGAGTCGGGGCTGACTTGAGGGCAGTTAACAACAATAAATACAATTCAGTTCGTAAGGCCCAGATTTTAGTAAATGGTAATGCAACACTGTTTGAGATACAAAAGGAAATTAGACAAAGTTGTACTCTTTCAACTTTGCTGTCTATTTTGGCATTGGAAACTGAGAGAGATATCAGACAAGATGACAGAATCTGTAGAGTGAGGATTTAAAAAAAAAGAACAGTATAAAACAAGACTTATGTGGATGACCTTGTAATAATGACACAAAACTCATTGGACTGAATGAAGGCTCTTCTGGGGGGGGGAATAAGGCGTTTGGGGCATGCTTTGGGTTTAAAGTGAACTGTGATAAAACTGTTGACTAAAAATATGTCTTCATGAGAGGAAAATGAATTAACGATTCTTTCAAATTTAAAGTGGAAAAAAGGAGGATTAAATATCTGGGAGTTACAATTATGAAGAATAAGTGTACTATTTCAAAACAATTGTGAAAAAGCATGGAAAGAGATTAAGTGTTTTAGAAAAAATGGGACAGTTAAATTCAACTCTTTTGGAAGAATCGCTATATTAAAAGCAAATGTTTTGCCAAGGCTTTTATTTTTCTTTCAAATGATTTCCATTATAAGATATGGAATACCTTTTGTGCATTGCCAGAAAGAAACCTCCAAATTTGTTTGGCAAGAAAGGAAACCCAGAATAAAATTTAAAACAATGTATGATGTTAAAGAAAAGGGTGGTTTGGAGTTCCTAATATTAAATTGTATTACAAGGTCTCTTGTTGTCTATGGCTGAAGAAGTGGATATAGTCTAGGGAATTTGGAAGATCATAATTTAAGAGTTGGGTGCCATCACTATCTTTGGTATGATAAAGTTAACGCACATGCTGAATTTAAAAATAATTATATTAGAAAGGTTCTTTTTATAAGTTTGGTGTAAATATAAGAAGATACTTTTTCCTAAGATAATATTACCCCCCTCAGTGCAGGAAGCTTTTTTCAAAGGAATGAATGGGTTAAAGATTGGAGATGGTTGTTTTACAAGGATCTTTTGTACTTTGAACAAGACAACTGGAAGTTTAACTCAAGAGAAATGTTTCTTAAAGAAGGCAAAGATTGTAATTTATTTCCTTCTATGCCACTTATGGACAGATTTAATCAAGATGAGAAAAATGCAACAATAGAGGTTTTAGAAAATGAATGTTATGCGGTTAGGATGCTGATTTTGATGATTGCAAGGTTGGCAGTTTCAAGACCCATGTGCTGCATGATGGAGTGAGCTCCCGTCACTAGCCCCAGCTTCTGCCAAGCTAGCAGTACAAAAGCATGTAAAAGTGCGAGTAGATAAATAGGTACCAGCGTTCTGTGTACCTCAGCATTTAGTCTTGCTGGCCACATGACCACGTAGTCATTTTTGACCGTGCTGTCTCCCTCGGCTTAACAGAGATGAGCACCATTTCCTACAGTCAGACATGACAAGACAGCCATGTCAAAAGGGAAACCTTTATCTTTACCTTTTAAAGATGCTGAACATGTAATTTTAAAAAGTGTATAAATGGTTTCTGAAATTAGAGACAGAAGACGAACCTGTAAAAGAGTACATAAAATGAGCCCAACATTTTGGGTCTAACAATTTGGGGGGGGGGGGAGGGGGAATTCCAAAGATATAAAATTTACTTTGAGCAGCAATTTTAAAGAAAACCTGTATGAAATTATTTATAGATGCTACCTAACTCCAAATAAGTTGTCGAAAATGTCTAAGAATGTTTCAAACTAATGTTGGGGGTGTCAAGATAAGGAGGGCTCCTTCTTTCATATGTGATGGAACTGTAAGAAGTTGAAAAGCTATTGATCTAAAATGTATATGTTAATTCCCAAAAAATTAAAGGCAGATTTTGTAATCATCACTATTATCTCTAATTACTAACTGCATGAATAAACAATACCTCTACTGTTTGTAACACTCCAATATGTAGGACATACATTAATAATATAAACAATTTACTTAAAAAGTGAATATACTGTCCACTCGGGAGACTTAGCAAGCCAGGAATCACCATAGAAACTTTGCTTAATAAAAAATCCAAATGAGAAACTTTGCAGGCCGATAATCAAAATGTAAGGTTTTAAAGACAGGCATACTCAATAGGAAGGACTGAAACACTGTCTTGCAAATTGTAACCCCATTTTGCCAGCCGAGAATCACTGTAGAAATCCAATTGTGAAACTTTGTTGTTGTTAACTGTCCTCGACCTTGATTCACAGTGACCCTGAGGATGAGACATCTCCAAGTCTTCCACTGCTCTACTTAGTTCTCTACTTAGTTCCTGCAAATCCATGCCTATGAATTCTCTGGTTGAGGCTATCCATTCGGCGTGTGGTCTTCCTCTCTTTCTACTACCCTCTTTTCTAAAGAGTCATGCCTTCTTATGTACAGCAGCTTCAATTTGATCATTCGGGCTTCAAGGGAGCCTTCAGGCTTGATCTATTCAAATATTTATTAGTCTTTTTGGCTGTCCATGGTACTCTCAGCACTCTTCTCCAGCACCACAACTCACATGAGCTGATCCTCTTCACACTCACTTTCTAAACTGTCCAGCTCTCACATCCAGACATTGTGGTGAATACTATGGCTTGGATTATTTTAACTTTAGTGTTCAGTTGTATATCTTTACTCTTTAGTATCTTGTCTAATTCTTTCATGGTTGCCCCTCCCATTCCTACTCTTCTTCTTCTAGCAGGTGCTTCTGACTTTACGGGATGCTTGCATTAGTTACAAAACTTGATGCATGTGTGCATAAAATTACCGCATTTTCTGGCATATAAGACGACTGGGTGTATAAGACGATCCCAACTTTTCCAGTTAAAATATAGAGTTTGGTATATACTCGCCATATAAGACGACCCTTCTTCCAACGGGGGAAAATGAGAAAGTACTGGAGGGAAGGACTACGAATATACTAGGTGATGCATTCTGGGGTATGTACAATTTGTGGCCAAGTAAGTGACCCTGGGCATGTCACACACTCTCAGCCTCAGAGGATGGTAATGACAACCCCCATTTGAAGAAACATGCCAAGAAACCCCCATGATAAGGTTGTCTTAGGGTCGCAACAAAGAAGTCTGCAATTGTTTCATAGGTAGTACATGGGAATAGGAGCCAGCATGGTGTAGTGGTTTGAGTGTTGGACTACCACTCTGGAGACCTGGGTTTGATTCCCCATTTTGCCATGAAACCCACTGGGTGAACTTAGACAAGTCACACACTCTCAGTCTCAGGGGAAGGCAATGGTGAGCCTCCTCTGAACCAGTCTTGCCAAGAAAACCCAGGATAAGGGTTCACCTTTTATCCGCTGCTGCCTCCTTCACCTCTTATCCAATGCTCTTCCTCCTCCTGCCTCATGCCACACCACGCCACCACCCCTTGCTCCTCTCCTCCCCCCCTCCTCCTCCTCCTCTCGCTTGGCCTTCCTCTCTTTCTCCTCCTCCTGCCTTGCGCTGCGCCACCCCTTCTTCTTCCTCCTCCTCCACCCGGCGTATAAGACAACCCCCAACTTCGGAGAAGATTTTCCTGGGTTAAAAAGTAGCCTTATATGCCAGAAAATACAGTAATTGGTTGCTTTTCTTCCTTGTATACAAAATTTTTGTTAGAAGCAATTAATAAAATAAGTATACAAAATACAAGCATCATGGTATATGTAGCACACAAGTTTCAAAAGGACATTTATATATTCAGAGAGAGAGGGTTAAACTCTTCTCATGATAGTAAGTATAGGAAGCATTACAGGTGAGGCACAAATAGTATGGGCCAACTCTGTTCCACCAATTCTCAGCTTTTTTTGTTTTCTGTGGATAAGAAGCAGGCTGTTTACCTGTAACTGTGGTTCTTTGAGTGGTCATCTGTGCCCTCACATAATAGGAGTTTGCACCTGCACAGAGACTCCATTCGGAAAGCTGAGCAGATTGGCGGGAGGCCCTCTCCTCCTGTGTACTGAGCATGCCCAATCCCGCCAATCTAGCTCCTCCTTCAGTTCAAGTCCACTGCAAGAAATCAGCAGGGACCTGAAAGGCGGCCGGGTGCAGACCACGGGCCATAGGTTGCTGACCCCTACAATAGGGTGAATAAAAAGCTTACCTCTGGCAGGTGGGAAGGTCACTGCAGAATAGGAGAGAGAATGGCACAGCCAAAGCTGGCATCCCAACGAGACCTGGAATCAAGATGGTAGTACCAGACAAACGTGGAAGGCTTAGACCATGTAGCCACCTTGCAGACATCATGCAGGGGGATACCTCTGAGAAAGACAGTAAATGAGGAGACAGCCCTGATTGAGTGTGGGCGCACACCAACAGGAGGAGGGTATTTGGCAAGTTCATAAGCCAGCAGGATAGTCTGGGCAATCCACTTTGCAAACCTTTGAGAGGAAACAGGGTGGCCTTTTTTAGGTCCACCATAACAAACAAACAAAAACAACTTGTTTGTCAACCTGGACTCAGCAGAATGCTGAACATAAATCACCAAACCACGGTGAACATCAACAGTGTGCACTGTTTTTTCCAGAGGTGTGGAAGGATCTGGATAAAAGGTGAACAACACAATGTCTTGAGAAAGGTGGAAAGGGAATACCACCGTAGGGAGAAAAGATATGTCCAGTCTGAAGGCAGATCACCTTTTCTCTGTGAAAGATCAGAAAGGGCTCATTCGAGTGCAGCGCAGTCAGCTCAGAGGACCTCCTGGCTGAAGTGATGGCCACAAGGAATGTCACCTTGAGAGTGAGTAGTCTCAGAATGGCCGAACCCAGAGGTTCAAAGGGCAGCCTAGTAAGCTGTATTCTACCCAGTTGCTCCCTATGAATTAAACATGCTTGCATCTTCAAGTATTTTGACCAATGAATACAAAAGTAATTGATGTTACTGAAACATGGAAGCAGTGTCATATTCACATTTGCAGATACTTCCCAAGGAAGAAGAGTGGGACAGACTTTTCTTAGGCAAGATAAGAGGAATCAGAGGAATAAGAGGAAACATGGAAATTACGACATTTGTAGTGACTTCTTGCAGACATATTGGATGCATTTAGAGTTGCCCCATTTTGCTGAAGACATTGTGAAGATGCTTCAGCAGCAAGCAGGGTCACTAACACTTCTGCTGAGAAGCCATCTCCACCTGACAGCAGCAGCAGATGAGGAGGACTATTCCATCAGCTCAGCTGTGAGACAACTTTCTGGCTCTTCATATCATTCAGCTATATATCCCTCAGATGGTTATTATAAGAATGTTGTAACCAGTTGACAAGTTTCTATTTTCCCTCTCCTCTCCCATTCTCTCCCCCCTCTCTGAAATCTCAGATCTCTTAATCATTCCTTTTGGGAGTACAATCAGGCTCCTTGGACATGAGTTCCAGCTAAAGGTTAGAGCCCCAAGTTAGATTACAGCACTTGGATTCTAAAACAAGTACTTCCTTGACACCCTACTCCATGAGAAAACTTTCTGTAGCACTGAATGTCTTATGGGAATTAGCTATATTTGACACTAGCTACCTTCTTAGCATCTCATCTCAATAACTGAAGCATAATTACGGCAACAGAAATAATGAAGCTGAGCTGCTGTTAGCAACAGTGCCTTGGCATCTCTTTGAAAGGATGGGAAGCGATGGTCATCTGGCATATGGGATGGATTTGTAGAGCACATAGCTTTATGCTACAGATACTCCAAGTACTGGGAATTGTTGCCTTTAAAAAGTGAAGTGTGTTCTGCCCTTGGCTGGACAGCACGAGGCAGGCAACAGACCAAAACTAGTGAAGGCCTCTCTTTCATCTGCAGAGAAAGGACCATGACGCTTTTAGAATACTGCTTTCTGATGCAACTGAAAACCAACTGTTTCCCCCCCCCCCCCAACTTGGAAATATGCCTATCATTTTTGATTGCAAAGGAAGAGAATTTCTTTGGCCAGGAAAGAGAAAGTGGTCCATGCCTTCTGCTACTAAGTTATCAACCTCATCAGGCTTCCTCTGCAAGCCTGTCTATATAGATTTTTGGAGTACAAGAAAAACTAATGGAGAAAGAAAGATTAGACAGGGTCAGGTGATTAGAAACAAATAAAACAAGTGAAACGCTATAATCAGAAGAGCATCTAATCAAAATATATTTCTGTTATATAGCAATGCAGGGGAGGATTATAACAATAGTAACCAAACCTTTTCTTTTTGGACTACTTTTATTTGGTAAAATTCCAAAGCCAACAACAGAAAATTTTGTTTTTCAGCCCCTTCTCCCTGAATGAGTAGCCAGGCCTGGGGGTAGAGAGGCCTTCTACCCACACTCGGGTTCCTTACCCAAACAGGCACCTCTATGAGCTAGAGCAGGCATCACTTCCATCTCTCTAATGCCACCTAGCCACATTGCATTAAAAATGGATGAAGAAAATGGGGGTGGGGAGAGAAAAGAAAGACTCCCACTTCAAAACACAAGGAACAACAAAAAATAATAAATCTAAAAAGATAGTAAAAGACAACAACAAATGAGTTGTGGGAAGAGTCTCGGTAGGGGCGTACCTTTGCCAAATGCTAGCTGTTACTCAAAGGAACAACTGGCTAGGACCAGGACTAGGTTGGCAGGTGAAAGCCACAGGATGAGCAAATCCAAGCAGAGGATGATATCATCAACAGCCAACATCTGCATCCCCAAGTCCCCAGCGAGATGGCTTCATTACATAGATTCCCCACTTCCCCCCGGGCACACTGCTACTGTCTCTAGTGTTACAGTGCAACTGGATAGGGGGGCCCAGATGCAGGGGGAAAAGACTCCATATGCTATCATGGAGGAAGGTGCTAGGAAATCTCTCTCCATCCAGCTAGTGGATACGGGTGAGTTCCTCCACAATCTTGATCAAGTCATCCACTGTGGCTTCTCTCTTCATCCCACTGCCATCATCAATCTGAAAGAAGGCAAAAAGCATCAAGAGAAGTACAGTCTTCTGCAGGGATGTAAATTTCTTTTTAAGATATTTATCACTGCAATTCTCTTTATTGAGAGAGGTCCCGCTAACTTTAATAGTACTTGTTCCAGCATAAATGCATATAACTTTCAGCTTTTTTTTCAGTAGGAAGAAAGACTGCCTCAAAAACTTAGGAGCATTCCCATCTCACCTGTAGGTTAGCCACCACTTCCTGCATTTTGGGTCGACTGATGTCTAGAAAGCTTTCAATTAAATCTCCATCAATAAATCCGGTAGCTGGCTCTGTCTTGCGTTCTGTGTGAAATGATCTCCAAGTAAAATCCAGAATTAAGGAAACAAAACTTTTAGCCACCCAGCATTAGATTTTCCTAACACGACCAAAAATATCTATCACATGTATCTGAGTCTCATATTTTTCATACACAGACATGGTGATATCACACACACACACACACACACACCAGTGGCACAGCATAACATTCACTGATCTTCATATGTATTAGTCAGATTTTAGAGCAAGAAATACATATATATAATTACAAGCATGGAATAAAGTAAGAGCCTCCAGAGGAGTAGTCATGTTAGTTTGTTGCAGCAAAAACAAAGAATCTTGTGCTATCCTAAAGACAAACAACTTGACTATGTCATAATTTTCAGGAGTATTATTCACTTTATCAGATGCAAAACATTTTAGCTTCCTAGTATCCAAGACGATATCATTCCTAAGGGACAGAATATAATACAGGTTATCCCTTATCCAAAATGCTTGAGACTAGAAGTATTTTGGGATACTTGCTTATACATAATAAGATATCTTTGAAATGAGACCAAAGTCTAAATACAAAATTTATTTATGTTTCGTATGCACCTTATATACATAACCTGAAGGTAATTTTATACACAATATTTTTAATAATTTTGTGCATGAAACAAAGTTTGTGTATACTGACCCACCAGAAAACAAAAGTGTCACTACCTCAGCCACCCATGTGGACAATTTTAGACTTTGGAGTGCTTCAGATTTCCAGATAAGGTTACTCAACCTGTAATAACAACAACCACTACCACCACCTTAAGAACATACTGTATGGAGTAGAGTGAGAGATTGTGCTATAATCTCAACAAAGCACTGCTGAACCATTTGATCACCACCCATTATATTTTCTACATTTGAATTCCCTCTGACCTGTTTATAACTTCCCACTCCTCACCAGCATATGCATGTATCTGCCAACTTGATGTTAACACTTCATGATTTGATGAAGTGGACCATGTTCATGAAAGCTTATGCCACAATAAGTTTCTTGAGGTGCCACAAGACTATTTGTAATAAATAACAGAGGTGGTCTGTCTGTAAAAAGAGGCTATAAGCTTACATGCATACATTAAAAACATGGTTGACTTCAGAGAACTTAGAACTTTTTCATAAGTTAAAATTTTTTCTGGACATGCAAAAACAGTATTTAACAAGAAATTCCAGATGCAGATATTTTATAACATAAAATAATCCTCTCTTGCCAATGGAGAATAAAGTTTGCTTTAACAGACTTGTAACTCTCAGATCTTCAGTAATTTATGGAATCACAATTTTTGTATAGAAGGATTTGTTTTCTAACTAGATTTTTAAAAATTGACTTCTTCATGGGGGTGGGGGGAATGACAGCTCCTCCACTGATGAACTGATAAAGAATGCAAGTGTGACATAACAGATTACTAACAAAACTAACCCAGAGGCTATACATTAAATATATCAGGAGTTTAACAAAATGAAACAAAACAAAATTCCTCCGCACCATAAGACTCAAACTTGGATTTTGTGACATCTGTGAAGCAGCAAATATCACATGCTGCCAAATACTGTGCTATTTAGGAAGCTTAGTACAATCTTATGGGACTAATAAAAATACACCCAGATTTAAGGTATATAACTTAGCAAATGTCTAAAAGTTCTCTAAATTGTGTGTCCCTTCCTTATCAAGCTAGTTGTACCTCTGTCATGAGTTCCTTTTTATGCAGAGTGTGTTTCAAAGCAGTGTATATGATAAAAAACTGCAACACATCCTCACATCTAGATCTCTTTTTTGAATCATCCATTTATCCCAAATATTGGAACTGAAAGACCAAGACCAACACTCTGTTTAGTGTTAACAAAGCAGAGGATGTCACCTTGAAAGAACAGAGTACTGATAACTGTCATTCAGATTGGTGATGCAAATTCTCTTAGTATCAAAACAAACTTGACAGCCACTGTTGGATACTTCCACATCAACAAGACAGTAAGTTTGGTGATATATCAACATTTGCAATTGCTTGCTCAAAACATCCCCATTATTTAGTCTGCTGGGAAGACCTTGCCTACTTATGAAGTCACAATCTAAGTTAATTGCCTTCAGGGAACAGAAAGCAGTTAACTTTATATTTGTACAAAGTCTAGCCTATTGATTGGTCTAATTACCTTTCTATAAATAGGAACTTTATTAGGAATTAATAGGGGGACAGTGTGTTTCAAAGCAGGTCTTTCAAAGTAAACCTGAGATCTGATAAATTATGTCTGGACCTTTTCAATACACTCAGAAGTATCATTCTCTGTTTTGTTCACAGTGCAATCTTATATGTCTACTTAGAAGTAATTACCCATGAATAAAACAGTTTTTTCTTAGGATAACTATGTATGGGACTGCAGCCTCAGTGTTCCATATTCATGATGAATTATCCAGAGCACTTAAGACTTTACAATTGGCAATATGAGTGCAGTTATTTTTTTCAACAAATCTCTTTCTGGCTTCCTTGCTACTTTATAAAAGTAACTTTTTTATTCTGAGGATAGAAGATGCCAATGACCATCATCCAAAATTTCCACCTTACTATCCCACTTGACCCTGCTTTCATAAATTGCACTGTATAAAAATTAAAATTTAAAATTCCAGTGAAATGCTGGTTCATCTATCTTCATCTTTCCTATCCTCCTGTTATCTTTGACAGGATTAACCATTCCAATTTTAGACACGTGTGAGTTTCAGGAATTTGTCTTGTTCAATCACTTACTGAGATTTCATTAATATTTCTCTTACCCTGCGTGTCAGCAAAGTGCCTCAGGACTCAGTTATTATTCCTCTTCCCCACACACCCCCGTACATCCACTGATATTCACTATATGCACTCCAATTGTCTTAAGTATGCTCTTGTCTCTTTCAGTTCTCAAGTAACATCTCAGTAAAAGTACCTTGTGATCTTTCTACTGCATAGACTTGCATTACTAATTATATAACTCCCAAAAAATGAACCCATGTCTTCCATTGCTATTACTAAGACACTAGTGATAATTCTTGTCTGGATCCAAAGATATTCATGCTCATGTCCTAGCCCCTCCTTGATCCCACTTTGGAGAAAGCCAAGAACACTGTGTGGCCTAAGTAGCGCTCCACACATTCCTCTTTATAGCCATCTTCTTTGCTCATTTGGTCTTGGTTGGTTTTGACTGTAAATCTCCTGGTTTCCATACTTCCCTTATTTTTGTCCTCAGTGCTGCAGCTCATGTCACCTATCATCACTGTATGAGTTTCCATACTGGATCTCTTATTTTAATATTTTTGTCCTTCTTATTTTTAAGACTTTTGTTTCTGCTGTGATGTTTTTGTATTATTCACTGTGGCCTGCTCATCTTTTAGTTGAGGCATTTTTGGTTGTTGTCCTTTACTTCTGATATTTTTCTCTGGATTTCAATATTTGGAAAGTCCTTAGTTATGATAGTCATTTTGCTCACTCTAAACAATTTTTAGACATTTCTGTTTTGGAGAAATATTTTTCACTTTTCTTCTTCTTCTTCTTCTTCTTCTTCTTCTTCAATCCTTAGCTCTGCTATAGTAATCTTGAAAACAGATTTCATATCTTCATCCATTAATTCCTCACTTCTTTGTGTTGTAGGTTTTAAACTTTTGGTTGGGGACCTGGCTGTAAAAATATTCTTGCAGATTGCCTAAATAGTGCATTGTATATGTTAATTAGGACAATGGCAAGACAAGGAAAGGATATAAGGAGTGTTCAATCTTTCCTACACTCTTAATGACTTTGTTGAGCCTGTTCTGCACATCCAGCAGGAGGTTATACCAGCTTTCTGACAGAGAAGTCACCAGCCCTATGAATGGGAAAGGATAGGCATTAAAATCTTTCTTAAAAATAAAAGCCACCACCACCAAATGTTTACCCTCTGAGCACTTATTTTGGTCAAGGTAGATTTGGTGGATACTGCCTTTATCTAACTTTGCTTCCCATATTTTCTTCTTTCTCTCTTACAGTCTCAGTTACTCCAACTGCTTGAAAAGCTTAGCTCCCCTTTAGCAGTTTGCTGTCTCCATTACCCAAAGCAAGCCCCATACTCCAAAGTCTGCCAAGAGTAGTGGGAGTGTTATTCTCATACTATATGTGGAGACAGAAGAAGTCCCTGCATGGCTCTAACCTTACCAATCATTCCATTGACTGTGCCAAAGAGCACAGAACCCTGTGTTGGTGTGGATGTTTCACCAAGATTCTGCATGACCAGGGAACCATGGCAGAAGACATTGACAAACTCGCCCAAATGGAAGAGCCCAAACTCTTGCAGATGCTGACGTTCCTCATCAGTTGTGGCAGCACTGCAAGAGAAAAAAAAACTGTTAGAAAAAGGGACAGGGCAAAATCTCTCCTGCACTCCCTACTGTATATGCCACCTTCTTCTCTGTGTTCCTCTTTTAGAGGAAAGTATCTCACCTGTCTTTCTGGCACACAAACAAGTTGAAAGCATTCTCTGCCCCTAGGAAGTTGTCATCATCCAAAATCTCCACAGCACTCATCCAATTTGGATTAAAGTCACGAGCAATCTAAAAAGAGGGATGTATCACTTGCTACTGTTTTTGCAGTTTTCATTGTAAAACACATTTCTACATCAATAAAACAGCACTACAGTTAAGTTTTTGCACTTGAAAGGACAACCCACTACAACAGGGTGAAGCCAGTGGAAAAGCCAAACTGCTTAAACAAATAGAATGCCAATTTGAGGCTGCAGACATTAAAGGTGGGCAAATCATTGTTTCAGTGTAATTCTTCTGACCTGAATGGGGAGACATTTCCATTTCAGATGTCACTTGTCTTGGGATGGGTTGTCCCAATGTTTATCCTACATTCACCCTGCATTTGGATTCTGGCACAGGGTGGCTGAATATTTTATGGAGAAAGAAGTAACTTAAAGGTTAACTAGCTATGTAGAATAAACATGAATCTGAGGCACCTACTTCACTCTAATGCAAGGGTGGGCACTTAGCTATCTGGTGGGGTACTCATACCCCCCAGTGGCCACTGGGAGTCTGCATCCTCCACTCCCATTTTTTACTTAATTTGAGAGCATGGGGGGCTGTGATGTTCCCCTGCCCTGGGTTGTTTCAGGCCTGGGAAAGACCATTCGAACCAGAAAATAAAATGGAAATGGGAGTGAAGACCTCAAAAACAGACTGAAGGGGTGCATCTGGCCTTTCCTCACCCCCAATCTAATGGTATGAGCAGCCCTGGAAGCAGGTTTGTCAAGTCATGTTTAAAGTCTTACCCACAATCATAACATCATAGTCAAGAGTTAAAGAAACAGCCCCCCAACATCAAATCTTTTTCTGACATCATGGCCCCTGACTGCTCCATCCACTGAGGCAGAAATAGACTGCTACCTCTTCAAAGTTGCCTTCCATAGGCTTGTAGGCAAGCAAAAGGACAGAGCGCATGAGATCTCCCACTAAGATGAAGTCACCCTTCGTCTTTACATAGAGTGCCATGATGTTGTTGTAATGATTGCATTCTGTGCGAAGCTCCTTCTCTGCTGTCCACTCGTACAGCCGTACCTGGCAGAACAAATCAGACTCATAAAAGCCAATGCTGAAACACAGTCAGGTGCAAGCCCACCAAGGTCAGAAATGCTCTTCCTCCTCAATTAAGGAAGTGCAATAATGGAAGAGCACCTGGGAACCTTACCGTACTGTTTATGCTGGCTAAGAGTTTTCCATTGAATTCTACCATGGAATAGACAGCCCCTTTCACTTCTTTCTCAGCCACAGTTTGCAGTTTCCCTAGGATACACATCAATACAACAGAACTTGAAAAATGCACATGCTTCATGAGGGTCCCAAAATGGGAAGAGTTACACGAAAAGATCTAGCCTGGAATGGTTGCAATGTTAATCCCTATCCAAAGAAGTTGAGGCAATTACACAACAGATATTATTATCTGATATACCATTGGTTTGTACAGCTCTTATCATCTTTCTGCTTCCCTAAATGCTCTGATGCTACTACAACACTAAGAAAGCATGTCACAATTTAATATCCCCAACAGTGCTTTTTCAGTTATTATTAAATATACCCACACCAACAGTCTAAGACCTTCAGAATAATTCCATCAAAAGCTTTCATTTTACTGGTGAAAACAAATCCTTTGTTGGGATGGACAGCATATAGTTATTATGGTGTAAGCCCCTCAGCAGAAGCTGAATTGCTTTTATTTGCCTACAAAATGTTCTCCCAAGTAAAGAGGATTGGATATGGAAATTATATGATATTATTGAAATGGACAAATTAACATATTTGATAAGGAACAATTCCCTAGAAAAATTCAATGAAGAATGGGGGATAGTTATTAGCTTTATAAGAGAGCAATGGGGAGATATAGCGACTGTAAGTTGGGCATAGATATAAATAGAGAATAGATGTATAGGAAATATGATAGTAAGAATAGGTGTTAAGAATATAAAATCGTGAGATATTTAATATAGACAGATAACTTTGAGATATAAGACGTTCATGAAATATATAGGGTAAGGAGTACAAATAAGAGATACAATTTATAGTAGCAGAGGGAAAGAAAGAAGTAATAATAAGAAAGTCAATTTAATCAACAAAAAATAAGGCAAACAAGTCAGAAAGAATGAATGGTTTATCTTTTTCTTTTTATGCAGTAAGAAGAAGAATAGCTAGAGAGGGAGAGGGAGAGGAGAGAAAGATGGAGGTGAAAAGGATAATGTATGTAGAGGAGGATAAGAGTATGTAGAAGAGGGTAAGAGTAAGTGAAGGAGTGTGAGTGAAGAAGAAAGATAGGAAAGGAGAAAGTGGGGTTGGAATGAATGAGGGTGGATGGAAGGGGGGAGACTGGAGGATAGATTTGGGAAGGAGTGAAAGAAGAATGGGAGGAGAAAAGAAAGGAAAGATTAAGAAGGAGAAGGAGGGACTAAGTCCTAGGTCTTAGGAAATAAGAAAGTACAGGGAGAGAAGAGATTGAAGGAGAAGGGAAGGAGAGGAGGGCAAAGAAAGGGAGAACAGAGAGAACGTCAAAGATAAAGAAATAAGTAAGAATTGAATGTGTCAAATATATAAGATATAAGAGATTAATAGCTTCTTAATGTTGGATTGTGGTTAAGGTATGTTTGTTATATGTTTGATTTTTGTTAGGGATTTTTATTGTCAAAACTAATAAACTTTGTAAGCAAAATGTTCTGGGAGATATTCTGGCTGAAGAAAAGAATATGAATGTGATAAACAAAGAAATGAAAAATGAATTGGGAAGGACAAGAACCAAGGGGATAGGCCTGGAAATTTATTTCCCCCCCCATAATCTTTATTAAATTTTCATTTGTTATAAAAAAAAACAACAGAGAAGACATAACAAACATTTACAACACGTCATTCATGCAACTCATACAACACTTGTTCACCTAACACAAATATTCTTTCATTCAATAAAACAACTTCCAAGTATCTATATCTCATTCTAATAAAATATCATATCATCGTCTTCCAATTAGATTTGTTTCTCCATTCAATATTTTCCTTATTTATTCATGACCCTTTGTTTATTTCTTAAACCACTATTTTTTTATCTCCTATTTATCCATCATTCCTTCTTAAATCTTTCAATTTTCCTTTGAAGAATCTGTCACATTACCTTTTTGTATAAACTTTGGATATTTATTTGAATTCTTTCTATTATTGGTGTCCATTCTTTATCTAATTTATCAATTGATTTGTTTTTAAGTAGATATGTCAATTTATCCATTTCCATGCAGTCTAAAAGTTTCCAATACCATTCAATTGTCTCTGGTATCTTACTTTCTTTCCATTAGGTTGCGTAAGTTATTCTAGCCACTGTTATCATGTAGAACAGAGGTCGGCAACCTATGGCCCGCGGGCCGCACCCGGCCTGCCGACCCCGCTAACCGGCCCCCGCCGCCAACCCCGCCACCACACGTGTCGCCGCCATTCCCCCCCCCCCCCCAGCCCGGCGGAAGACCTGGGGACCAGCGACCGGCCCCAGGTAAGTAAATCTTGCCGAAGCCTGATGTAGAACAATATTTTTCTATGTTTCTTTTCTAGATCTTAATTTATTATTCCTAATAAATATATCTTTGGGTCTTTTTTATATTCTAACTGTAGAATTTTCTTAATTTCTACATGAATTTTATCCCAGTATCTTTTTGCCAATGGGCAAAGCCACCACATATGGAAAAATGTAGCTATTTGTTTTTTACATTTCCAACATCTGGAACATTTGTCCTTTTTTATTTTTGATAGTTTCATTGGTGTATAATACCACCTATATTGCAACTTGTAAAAGTTTTCTCTCAGATTGTAATTAAGTGTGTGTTTTAACTTAAATTTCCAAATTTGCTCCCATTTTTCCATATGTATTGGTGTTCCTAGATCTTGTGCCCACCTTATCATACAATCTTTTATCTGTTCTTCGGTATCCCACTTAAGTAATATCTTATATATTTTAGATACTAAATGCTCTGATTCTTTAACTAGGACTTTTTCTAATTCATTTTCTGTCATTGTTATTGTGTATTGTTTCTGATCCGTTTTATACCTCTCATTTAACTGCATGTATAAAAACCAATTACATTTTATACCTTCAATTTTAAGTTCATCCCTTGACTTTAGTCTCCCTTTTCCTTTCTCAATAATTCTTCATATGTTAACCACTTGTTTGGTAGCATTTCGTCATTTCTATGTAAGTTTCGTTTGGAGACATAAACATCAGTATACCTCTATTTAATCTTTGTTTATATATTTCCCAAACTCTCCATATCGATTTTTTCACATAATGATTCTTAAAGTCATTATTAACCTTAACTTTATCATAATATAAATAGGCGTGAAATCCGTATACATTATCTACACCCTCTAAATATAGCATTCTCCTATCCGTTAATCTAAGCCAGTCCTTTACCCATTCCAAAACATTTGCGTGGTAGTATAATTTTAAATTGGGTAGACCAAGGCCGCCTCTTTCTATATCATCTTGTAGAATTTTTGTTTTAATTCTAGGTCTTCTCCCCACCCATATAAAGTTCATATCTTTCTGCCAATTCTTAAAGGGTATATCGTTTATTAACACTGGAATTGATTGGAATAAAAATATCATCTTTGATAAGATGTACATCTTAATCACTGATATATGTCCTAAAAATGATAACTGTAGCTTATTCCATTCCTTTAACTTCTTCCTGATCTTTCCCCATGTAGCTTCATAATTATTCTTGAAGAGGTCTGAGTTCTTTGCTGTAATTATAACACCCAGATACTTAATTTTACTCTCTTTTAAAGATTTGATTTTTCAGTAAAGAGATATTTTTCCTTTTGTGTCATGTTCATTGTTAGCACTTTTGTTTTCCCTGTATTGATTCTAAATCCAGAATAGCTCCCATACTCTTCTATAATTTAAAAAATTAAAAAATTATAAAAGAAATTAGGCCTGGAAATTTATTGTCACTCTTAGAATGGGGCTACCTGATTTGTGTCTGCACATCTGGAGATCACCTCTGTCCACCTGCATCTGCTGGGATCCTGAGACCAACCTCAAGAGGTCTTCCTCTGAGTTTTCTCAACATGTAAAGTGAGAGGATACCAAATAAAGGGGCTTTTTATTTTAGCAGTGGCACTCTGGGCTATGAAATGCTTTCCCCAAATTTAATCAACCTCTACGTATTCTTTAAGGCTTCCGGTGCTAGCCAAAGGTGACTTGCACTCACTTTTGATTTTCCAAGGCCTTTTAAACTCGTTTTTAAATCTATAATCTAATTTTGTTGCTTCAGAAATGTTTTATGTTAATTGTATTATTTATTCTAAATTGCATTACATTTTGTGTAAAGTTGCCTTTTTATTATTGTAAACAAGCATACAATGGGCAGTTTATAAATATAACAAACTAAAACGCTGAACACATGCTGTACACATTTCCCCCCCCTCCCATATGCTGTATCCATTTTCCCCCCATTTCCCCTCCCAAATGCTGTACGCATCCCCCCCATGAAATAGATAAGAAAAGAAGGCCTATGGCTTCTAGAACAGAACACCATAGAAACCAAGCTCTCCCATATGCACAGAACAGTTCTTCTAGCAAAATAATAATGGCCAGAGGGCCTTAAAAAGATGCAAAAATCTCAACAGCTCCCCAGTGCCAATGTGGAAACTTCATGAGACATCCAAGTCTTACCGTCAGAATAGTGGAACACCACAATGCGGCCCTGCTTGGGTTCAGCCTCATCAGGATACACCATAGCTGTCCCCACAATAAAATATGTGTTTGGGTCTTTGCCCAATTTGCAGGAGACCAGGCTTAGTGCATATTCATTTTGCAGGAACTGATGAGCATGAAGCACTGAAGATGAAAAGTAGAAAATTAAATTAATTTCTCAGTGCTCTGGTTGGAGCACCTTGCATGAAATACAGAACTACTAGAATCTACAGAAACCAAAGAGATCCTGAATTGTCTATTTAGAACTCAGCATCTGCCACCAGTTACACCAACTCCACAGAACCTTCTTCTCACATTCCTAAATGCATCTCAAGTAGCAGATCTCCAAAAAGAAGCAAAATGTAGTGTAAGAAATATACCTTTTTCACATGTGTTGGGCATACTACCTTCAAATGTGTGTTGATCTATGATGAGCAGGTTGTGGACTTCTACCTCTTCACCAAATGATGTCTCATGTGGGGCTGTGCTACTAGAGAACAACTTGCTGGAACTCACACTGCTAGAGAGGGCCTGAAACATGGAGAAAAGAGGGCGGGGAACACGATTTAGAAGGAATACAGGCATTCAACTACAAGGAGGAAATAACCCAGCTTCAATGAATAAGGCAAGCTGATAGCCAAAATTTAAAGATCTAGCCGTGTTAGTCTGTAGAATTAATATCTATAGAGATTGTGTAGCACCTTTGAGACTAACTGGAGAAAAAAACGGTTTGTAGCATGAGCTAATCTACTTCTTCAGATGCTTATGGTGGATTGAAAACCAGAGACTAATAGGAGTGCAGGAGTTTAACTGAAGATAACTGAAAAGGAATGTTGGTTACTGCAGACCCAGCATGTTTAGAACCCATGAGCTCTACATGATACGTAGTTTGCAAAGGGCTCTCCACACACAGGTCCTTAGGAACGACATCTCGTTGTTTGTACTTGTTGAGAAAGAAGATATCTGTCTGTATCTGGGCAAGTTTCTTGAAAAGGTTGATGGATTTCCACTTCATTCGGCTAAATCTGGTGCTTTCCATAGTGGTAGAACTTAAAGATCTAGCCATGTTAGTCTGCAGAATTAATATGTAAAGAGATTTTGTAGCACCTTTGAGACTAACGGAAAAAAATGTATGATCACCAAAATGTATAAGAAGAAGGGAGGGCTTGCATCAGCAATCAAGATGTGCCAAGCTTATACAGACTAAGGCCATATTTGGACTGAGAGGAAGGAGACAATGGAAAGAGTCAGGAAGAGTGTTTATAGCACCATTAAGATAAAGCAGATTTAGTACTGCCAGGTTTCCTGTTTATTGAAGAGGTGCTTGGAAATTAGCCTAGAAGGAAAGAAATGCCAAGATGTCCTGGGGATCGCCTCATAAGAAGAGAGGGAGAAACTTAAATAAACACAAGAAAACTAGGAGAACAAATAACTGGAGATGCCCCAATTTTCAGCTACACTGAAATATTTCTGTTGTAAATAGAAATATCTAATTCCAAAATAGGAAGGCTACGGAACTCTCCACTCTAATTCAGAATGTTGGGAAAAGATGGAGGGTATACCTCACCAAACTAATCACATGACAGCAGGGGTAATCAGAAAAATATCTACCATATATTCCCCAGTATAGACTGGAGACCAGGGTTCGATTCCCAGCTAAGCCATGAAACCCACTGGGTGACCTTGGACAAGCCACACACTCTCAGCTTCAGGGGAAGGCAATGGCAAACCTCCTTTGAACAAATCTTGGCAAGAAAACCACACGATAGGTTCAAGGGTCACCATAAGTCGGAAACGACTTGAAGGCACACAACAACCACAAAAAGTTTCAAAAGCCATGTGACAACACTTGTTTGTATGGCATCCAGAACACATGCAGGCTAGCCACCAGTTAGTGATTTACATAAAGAGTTACTTGCTTGCCCTTGCGCACCACCCAAAACTTCACACCATCCGACAACTATCAAACTCCAGGAGGAGCCCCATTGTACTGTCACATATCTGTGAGGAGGGGGAAGGTAATCCAGATCATGAGGACCTGGCTGTTCTGGGCTTCTAGGGGAAGGAAAAAGTGGGCACACTCCATCTGAGAAGGCATTCTCATTACTTCTCCCAAGCAAGCAGAGATCAAATGGTTTGCCATGGTCTGAACTGCATCCCCTGTCCCTCCCTTCTCCACCAGTAAGTGGCAATAGCATAGGCCCCTGTCAGGGATTGACAGCTACCAGATGGAGGAAGGACATGGAAATGTGTGTGTAAATCTATATGGAGATACAGGATCACAGCCACACAATTCTTTTACCTGAGTACTTGCACTGGGCCTTAGTGCTGTGGTGCCTCCGCTGGCATCCTGGACCTCAATGCGACTGGACAGCACACCGAAACACTGAGATACTTCCTGATAGCAGATCTTCCTATATGACAATAACAAACACATGGGCAGGGAGAGAAAAGAAATAAGTACATAAGTAGCAACATAGGAAATTAGACTCATACTAGTGCTCATTGGTAAACTAGTGTTCATTGGTAAAAGCCAGGGAGAGAATTAGTTTCTCCCTACTCTACCCCTCTCCCCCCAACTCCTTAAGAGACTTCAGTGCTCCAAACAGCAACAGCAGCAGTAGTGGCATTCTGCTGATTGATTACTAATGTAAAGTTCTACATGCCAGAAAAACGAGGAATGCACTTGGAACAAGAAGAAAGGCAGCACATCTCTTCTGTCAATTTTCTAGAGTCTAAAATGAATAGGGGCAACAACATCCCAAGAACAGCTTCTTGCTCTGCTCACCTGGGTGACTCAAAAAGAGGAACAGTACGAATGTGGAGCTTTTGAATTTCATCAATGGTGCCAATTGTCAAAGTGCTGTTGTTGGCCAAAGCAAGGCTGCAAAGATAAGGACACAAAGGACACAGGATTTGCATTTATTCCAATATGTGATTGTCTGATGAGGAAATCAAGTTTCCTCTTAAAAAGGAAGAAGAAATAAAATAGGAAGAGTGTTTAACAATAAGAAAAAGAGCAAATGCAAGAGCCACACTTTTCTTGTTGAAGTTTTACCCCAGTTTGGGGGCAGGGAAAACACAGCCAGAGTCTGTCTTGAAGCCACAGCAACCTATCAAGCATTGAACAAGAAGAAAGAAAAGTGGGCAGGGACCTCTTCTTTTACACTTAGAAAATGAGGTGGAGGAAGTTGCTGTGAATAGCCTCTCCTCAGTCAAGGAGTGCTCTGTGCTCTACAGAAAGGTCACACAGGAGAGGTACAGAGCACACTCACCTATCAGGATACCCATCTGAGTTGAGAGGACACATGTAATTCACCTCCTTAAGATTGACATTGGAAAAGACCAGTTTGTGGTTGCTGCTGTAAATCACAGTTGGGCGGTCAGAGCAAGCGAATACATTGGTGGTGGAAAGGGAGCGAAATGTCCTTAAAACAGTGGGCTGGGTACCCAGAGTTACTTTCTTACGATCACTCAGCAAACCTGTTATAGGAAAGAACAACATCAGAAGTAAACCAGTATTGGAAAGAGCAAAAAAGAGAAAATGAACTGAAGAGCTCTTTATCTAGTAAACAAGGAGTAAATAACAGCTCCAGCAAAATGGGTCAAAGGGAAAGCTGCTTTTTTTATCTTTGGGAGAAAAAAACAAAGCCCTACACATACACACACACACAGAGAGAGAGAGAGAGAGAGAGAGAGAGATCTACAAGAGATCTGACCATGAATTGCCTGATGTCACATTTGGAATGGCCTTCTGCAGAATCCATCAGAAAAGGAAATTGTTAATGACAGGGACAGCTACAGCTTACCTGTCTCAATATTCAGCCCAAAATAGAAGAGAGCCCCATCCCCTAGGGCACACAGCAGATAATGGCTACTTTCAAAAGTAGTCATCAGAATGGAACGCGGTATAATCTCTGCAGAGAAATAATGGAGTTTGTCAGCATCACATTTCTGAATATCCCCCCTCCCAATATAGAGTACACACAGGAAGCTCTTACCTCCTCCCAACATTTCCTTGTGTAACAGGTCAAATGAGGGAAGCTTAAGAATTCGGGCTGAGATATCAGTCCAAAGGCCAATAGCACACAGAGGAGACATCCCACTGGTGTCTCCTAAAGGAGTGATGTCCAGGCAAGCCACTTCATGCTCCATCTCTGTACAACTGACAAGAAAGTAACATATTAATATTGCAGCAGAACTAAGATTCAGTACAAAACATTCCAGGGCAGAGGGTTCACACTGACCTTATTTGCTTGAGCTCCTGGGGGTGGATCTCTAGGTAGTACAGCACTCTCCCTACAGCTACCACCACTTGACTGCTGTTGCAAGAAGCCACACTAATGTTCTTCCCATTTGGCTCTTTCCATTCACTTACAAGGGCCTTGGGTTCCTGAGTGACGAGTCGTACTGATGCAGATGTTATCTAAAACAAGAAACATAACTGGATGCTTCTTCCCAACTCAAAGGCAACTGGTTTATTAGTCTACTGTCTATAAATGCCATATTGTCTCTTAGTACTGCCAAGACATCATATTATCAAGATTTATGTTCAAGTAAAACTGGGCCATTACCTGGATTAGCTGCTGATGAGCCACATTGCCACAGAAGAACGTTTGTTGATCATCCACAAATCCTGTCAATTCTGTTTCTTCTACTTCTTCCCCATTCAACATCAAGACCCTGCAAGATGCAGGAAGTTCAAATAAAACTCAGCACACAACATTTAATAATCCTCAAGATGATAATCCCACAATGGCTCATAATTCTCCTACCTGGTTTGTCCCACAAAGGACAGCACTAAGGTGTTATCAGTTTCATGGTGAGGATCTGATCTCAGAGGCCACAATCCTGCAGTACAGGGACAAAGATTATTTGTTTTTAATGAAATATTTCTTAGAAGCCCTCAAAACTAAATATGCTAACCAGACGCCCACACACATACCTCTCTCATTCTGAAACAGTATACAATGTCTGCCAATAATTCTTATTTTAGGATTTGTATAACTTATTCTAACAACTACACATAGAACAACACACCCTGTATAATTTACCCTTATCTTAAGAATTTTCACAGAATAGAAAATGGGGCAGGAAGTAAGGAATATGATGCTGCAAGGCAAAGAATGAAAAGGAAAGCATGCCAACAGGGAAGATGAAATGGCCGAAGAATAGAAAAATGAGATATTAAAGTCTGGCCTCTTTAAGTCTTCATAAAACACCTGCAGTTTTCTAAAGCTCTGCACAGAATCATGAGGGCTACAACTCTGCATTGAAACAAAGCTCATTTGTAAAATTTGATATGTGGCCACCTTTGCAATAGCTCAAAATTATAACTGGTTCCAATATGTACTACCATGAGTGAAGATGATACCGTACATCATCAATCAGCATCAAAATGACACACCTTTAATCCCTGGCAGATCAATGCTGGCATGTTCATGAATCCCAATGCCATTCCGGATGATCCTGAGAGAGCCCTCCTTAAAGGCACCAGAGCAAGTAACCAACTGTGGGAAATAGAGATTGCTATTAACACCATCGCATGGGTCAGACAATTTTTTCCAGCCTAATTTAATTCACAGGGTTGTTGTGAGAGCAAAATATCTGTCTTTTGAAAAAGGAGACTCATATATACAGCTCAAAGAAATTTAAGACACAGATAGGATTAAAATGTGGTTCAAAAAGGCCTCTCCTAGTAAGAGTAGGTATCCTAACATATGGAAGGAAGAGTGAAATTTACCTGCCCCTGGCCTTGTCTCTCAAGATCTACCACACACATGTCCACAATAGGTCCAAGGTTGGTGAAGGTTTCCATAGCCACAACATATGAGCCTTGTTCATTACTGTCCACGTTGAGCTAGGAATAGAGATAAGATTACTATACTTCTCCAAAAAACCACATCAATGCAGGAAAATGACACAAATGCTAAATATTATAAACTATGAGATGTGGTAAAAATAAACTTATAGCCATTACACCTATACCATTTAAGTATATAGTAAGCAAAGAAACAACCTTAGATAGCAGCTGAATTTAGCAAGTTCACCAAGGGCTACACTTTACCTTCACAAGCTGGGAGTCTCCAAGCCGAGAGCCAACAAACACAACACCATTATCCAGGTAAGTCAAGCATTCTGCAATGGATGTCTAGATGTGAACAAGGCAGAGAACAAGGTGTCAAACTTTTTAAACAGTTAAATAGTTCTAAGACTGTACAATCCAATTATACTAATAAAGAGAAATATTACCAGTCAGCCTGTTCTGAAATGTGTCAGGTCTTCTGACTATGTGATACAACAGAACAAAACTACATTTTTATCTTTTTTGTACCATTTTCCTTGTTCATTACATTTTAGATGCTTTGACCTGGTTTTCAATTTAGCTCTGTTCTGAACATGACAACTCAATTTTGTTTAATAATACAATTATTTTTAGATGTATTCTATTTTAATCTATATTGTAAGCTGCCTTGGGTCTCACAGGATGAGATATAAATAAAACATATGGTAAACAAATAAGGTAAAAGTTTGAAGGAGGAAACAGAGATTGAATCCTTACAACTATAAAATCTGGGGGGGAAGCATCTGACAAGCCACTCTTTTCCAGCCTCATCATTTTCAGAGGCTGAGAGCTAGCATGGTGTGGTGGTTTGAGCATTGGACTATGACTCTGGAGACCAGGCTTCAAATCCCCACTTGACCGTGGAAACCTACTGGGTGGCCTTGGGCAAGTCACACTCTCTCAGCCTCAGAGGAAGGAACAGGTAAACCCCCTTTGAACAAGTCTTGCCAAGAAAACCCATAAAAGGGTCAACATAAGTCAGAAATGAATTCAAAGTTGAATAACAACAACAACGTCATAAAGTTAACACGTTTCACTAAGAACCTTTGATCAATGTTCAGGATATACATGTTCCATATGTCTACCTCTGTGTTTATGGGGGAAAAGAGGGTGATGAGTTAGCATGATATAGTAGTTAAGTGTTGGACTACAGCTCCAGGAGACCAGGGATCAAATCCTTGCTCAGTCATAGATACTTGCTGGGTGAACCTGAGCAAATTATACTCTCTCAGCCTTAAAGGAGACAATGGCAAACTTCCTCTGAATAAATCTTGCTAAGAAAGATAGGGTAACCATAATCTGAAGTGAACTTAAAGGCAGCAACAACAACAACAACAACACATGAAATAACTTGAAAATCTGAAAAACAACTATATCTATGATGAAGTCTCAGAGTAGATCTGTGAGAAAGTCTCAAAGGTACAAATTCCTAATGTTTCACCATATGGACTCCAACAGACAATTATCTAGATAGAAAAGACTCTTGAACATGGTAGATTTAGCTCTCTTAATGCAACTCGGATGCAAAACTTTATAGCAGAACAATGAAAATTGCTGTCTGCAAAAGGATTCCAATTCTCCTTAGGACCCTCTTTTCTAGTCTTCTTAGCTTCCCAAATACCTGCTCCACCACCACAGCCAGAATAGAAGAATGAGACTTACTTCTCCAAGTAGCTCCACACGCAAATCCTTCAGACTTACACCACCATCCATCTGTTCCTCCTTCTCCAATAGCAGCATGAACAGGCGACCCTCCATGTCCCCCAGAAGGTAACGAGAACCATTTGGATCCACACGGTTGTGACATACAATTGTACTTTGCTGTTTCACAAAAAGGCATAATTCAGAACTCTTTCAAGAGATAAAATGGTGTTTACAGTGAACCATCCTCACCAAATACTCTTGATTATTCTACTAGGAAAAATGCCTCAGGACTGAAAAATACTGGAAAAGTTTAAACAAATTAGGAAAAGATGACAGAACTATGTATTAACAAACAAGTATACAGCATTTTATCATTTTCGTGTGCCCCAGCTATTCTTGTTAATGGATACAATTGTCCCTCCCCGTTTGTGGAATTCAAGTCCATGGTCTCGCTCTTCACAGGAGGGACAAGCAGCTATAGTTACAATGGCAGTGCGCACTGTGCGCACCATTATTTTCAATGGGGCTTGAATATTTGCAAGCTGCCATTTTTCCGGGGGGGTGTGTATTCTGGAACAGATCCCCACAAATTGGTAAGGGCAACTGTACTTCTACTTGTAGCAATGCTGCCTCTGTATTATTGATATGCCATTACATTTCACCCATATCTGTTAGTTACTACAAGTAGTATTTGCCATGTTTATCTCTAGGTTGCTGTGTTTGCCAGCTGCAACCATTGGCTCCTCATAACAAGTAAGCAAAATTATATATAAATGTAGGGCCTGGACATTACAGCTTAACAGAATTCATGCTATTTACTGCTTGAAGTGGTCATTTCTGTGTGAATTCCTGTCTCAAGACATCCAAAGATAATAAAAGAAAAGTATGATTTCAGGGTGAGTATTCTTGGGAATGACACAATAACAAACTTTCAACAGCTGCTACTGAGAGGCTATTTCTCCTGAACTGTCACAGAGGAAAGCTCCTAATTTTACCCTTCAGCAGAGGTAGGAATTGTGAGCAATTTTAAGTGTTGCTGCATCACATTATCCAACATTCCTCACCATCAGCTTTGCAGGTTGGGGTTGCTGAGAGCTCCAGTCCAAGGGCTTCTCCAAGGCCACACAATGTCTATTCCTGCTTTAGAGCTGTAGAGTCAAAAGCAGGGCTGGGCAAATGGTAGCTCTCAACACATTTTGGACTTCAACCCCAACCAGTGTCTCCCAGCACGGCCAATGATTATGGTTCAATTCTGAGATGCAAAGTGGTGTTTTGTGGAGAGAGAATAAGAACTGCTCTCATTTGTTCACATTTTTGAAAAAGACACTGCCATTCTTTTCCCTTACCTGCTGCTAATTAGGCTCCCTTTTATTTTCTACAACAACCACAGAAATGGCAGTGTCAGTGCCAAAATCACACATTATGTTGCCTACAAGTTTTAGCTACAAGTAGACTTCATGGCAAACAAACAAAGTTGACTTAGAGTGACCACACTGCTTCCCAGATTGGGCAGGGTCACTGAACAAAGTTTGTTTACTCTCAGAGAAACGACAGTGCTCCCTGAAAAGGAAAACCTTTATGCCTTTCTGCAGCAATCTGCCCACCTCAAATCTCACAAGGGCTTTCAATACAAAGCAAAAGTGTACATGAAAATACACCCTGCTTCCAATTTCAATTCAGCCCTAATACAGTTTGTAAACTATGCCAACTTTGATACATGTATACATGAGTGTACATGAAGCCAAAGAGTGGGTGATAGCCTTAGTTCTAAATCAATGGTTCTCAAACTGGTGCTCCAGCTGTTTTGGATTTCAACTTCTGGAAGCCCTAGCCAGCTTGGCCAACAGTCAGGAACTCTGGGGGCTGAAGTGAAAAACATCTGGAAGAATAAAGTTTGAGAATAACTGTTCTAAATCAACATCTTCCAAAGAGAAGCATGTACTCACCTTGATAATGGGTGGGGCTATAGCCAGATATTTATCGCCATTGTGGTAAGTGATGGATTCTTGTCCAATAATAATAGCCCCTCCAAATGGTTCAGGCACTGCAAGGAAGAGGTTTGGAGCATGGACATGAGAAACACATAGGATCGCCAGCAGAAGGAATGCACAACTAACAAACAACCAGAGAAAGGTGAAGAAGAATGAACTCCTTTGCCCCTCTCTTTACATTCTGTGTGGGATCATCCCATCTTTGCTTACTGTAGACTTAATTATATTCTCACCTAACCGCTCTTTGATACACACAGAATCTCCTGTTCATCACAGAATGACAGCCACCTTTTCAAAGGAACAAAGCAGTTTGTAAGTAGACTGAATGTACACTACTGACTAAGAGAAGTAAATTAAACCAAGAAGAACTTACAGAAGTCAACAAGCTGACCTTATGTTTAATTATATAATGATGATATTGCTTTTCAGTCTTTAACAGAAGAACTTTGATTTCATATCCTGCTTCTCCTTCTTCAGCTGAATTTTCTCTTGGATAGCTATTATTAGCCCACATTACATAAAGTTCAGTAGAAAAACAAATGCAGGTACATGCATTTTACAGGTTTCTGCAGCCCAGCCTCTCACAAACTACCCACTTTCACCAGCTATCCTTACTATATTGATCACTTTGCACTCCGGGTCTTAAAGTTTTTCTCTCTTGACTCACTTCCCTGTTTGATTCTTAGTGATTTAAAATACATGGGGTCCTCCAGAAAACAAACACCTTAAAGATAATGATTCATGAACAACCAATGTTGGCATTTTTGGACTATACAAATGTAGCCTGCTAATCTGACAGTTCTCTGCTTTGACTCAAGCAAATTCGTGTGCATTCTCTTTTGATAAAAAAGAGACAGGATCTTGCATGCAACATTCTGGTGAAGAATATAATGCATGGGTAGACACTTGACGGCTACAAGGAAAACTGGAGCCAAACATGCAGCTGACCTTTTTTTTGCCCTCTATTTTAACTCCAAGCAGTGCTGACCAAGCTATACGTGTGGCTCAGCTGCTTTCCTCATCTCTTCGTTTCAAAAGTATGGGAGCAATGGATGGTTTTGTTTTGTTCATTAAACAAGACATACAAAGCCACTGCAGCATCACAAAGTGAGATTTAGAGAGGAGCAGCAACACAGAAGACTAATGCCACCAACATCAACATTTGCAAACATCTGTATGTTGGGAGTGAGCTGGCTTATAATGGTTTTACTGTAAAAGTCTCCCCTTTACGTGCTTCAATACATGGCTACATCTAGATGAGTTGAAATGGGGTGAAGGACAAGCAAAGTAGATTTTTCCATTACCTTTTAGTAGCCTGTGGTTGTTATAATTTAGCAACCAATCCATAACTACTATTTTTTGGTTTGTGTGTCATTGTAAGCAAACATTTAAGCAGTGACTACAGGAAATTCACTACAGTTTTAAAAAGGATCTCCCAGGAGGAAAAACAAGTGATGGGACAGTAGTGAATAAAATACTCAGCTGCTGACATGAACACCACCAGCAAAATGAAAAGCAGTCAACACAAAATGACTGCAGGAAAAAATTGTAGCTGATACACTAGAAAAATAAAGAAAGCTGGCTTACTAATTGTAGCTTTTTAGGTTTTGGTATCTGCTAACAGATCATTTATGAGCATGAGCATACCTGCAATTACCATGGAGGCTTCTGCCTCCACATTCTCCTGTTTCCAGGGCCCCTTGTTAAACTCCTTCTCTCGTAAGGACACTTCGTATGTCTTGACGTGGCGACCCTGTGGATCCTGGAGAGATGGGAGACAAAAGATATTGCCATTTCAGGAAAAAGTACTGCACTGCATTTGTTTTATAACAAGTAAGATTAAAAAGAACCCAAGGTTGTGTCTGTTTCCTTTAAAAATAATTGACTTTGTAAAGATGAAAAATTATCTATACTCTAACCTTCCCTATAACTATCACCTTGCAAAAATTAACAAGCAGCAAAGGATAATTAGCATTACTGTTATTTAATTAAAGTAATTTGAAAATCTAAAAGGAGCAATTTTGTTCCACAAAGTAATAGAGGGAGTTTCCCTAGGTCTGAAGAATGCTATTGTGATACCAGTGCAGCCAATGGGAGTTGGAACATTATATAACTTGGATGTTATTTTCAGATCCAAGGAAGATTTTTTTCTGAGTAAAACTGAATAGGTAACAATAACTCCTTGTCCCATGCTCACCAACTAACCTCTCCTCATTTCAACTAAATCTCCTATTTTCAGGAAAGTACTGCTGATAAGCTTTCAGTGTCTTATATATCACTTGGGTAAGAGCTAATATCTTCCAGTTAAAACACTAACTAAAGATGTGCAGACAAAGGGCAAATTCCAAAGTTAAAATAAAAAACACACTAGCCAGGATTCAAAGAGCTAAACAATTAATTCCACTAATACAAAGCAGCTGTTTTTTGAACAGCATCCCTCACCCATCACTGAATGCCAAAGAGCTTTTGAAACTGAGGGTAAATTCAAAATATTGATGATACTAGTGATCATGAATGTGGAACCAAGAAAGGACAGATACCCTGAGATAACTAAGAAAATAAGAATTAAGTTAGTCCAATAAAAGTACTAGCTTGCAACATTTTGTCTCCCTTTTTTATCCAAAAGAGGGGCTGGTGCACTGAGCACCCAAGTGTTTTTTGTTTTTTTGCCTGTCTCTCTTACGGGTAAAAAGGTTAAATATTTTAATTCCCCCACCCCCCCAAGAAACAAGCACCTCCAGACTGTTCTACCAGCTCCCTTGCTTTATAAGCTGAGTGTACAGAAAGAAGCTTCTCCTTCTGTGCATCCAGCACAGAGCCACAGTGGGCTTGCACTAGAGGGCTGAAGTAATATGGACTTTCACTGCTGACCCAATTCATTTCATCCAGTACAGAAGCTTAGTGGGGGTGTCTGATCACTCTGTCTTGTGGCCACCAGCCCACCATAATTCTGCGATAGATACCTGGTAAATAAATACCAGCAGAGTGTAGTTTAGAAGCCAAGCAGGTTAGCAGTAAAGATAGGGATTATCCTACTCCTCTGCCACCAGCTTACTATACTTTTATGCTAGGCAGACAGCAGGGACCCTGCCTCTTGCACATCCTGCATAGAAACCAAAATGACTGGTGGCAGAAGCATGAAGCATTCTTTTCCACAATTACATGTTCCTGTGCAAGATGCAAAGGATGTTTGTGGTAGGCTGGCAGCTGAAGAACAGTATATCTCTTCCTTCCACCATCAGGATCTTCTCCACTCGCATTGACAGTATGGAAACACAGTGGACTGCTAGAGGAGATGCAGGATTATGTGCATCTGCCAGAAACCTATCAGGGCTTTATGCTGGGCTGGGAGAAGCAGGATTCCTTTCCTCTCACACAGCACAGAAATGCAACAGGCTAAAGGAGAAGAAGCTAAGTGGGGTTTATGGAAGGAGAATTCTCATGAACAAATTAAAAGGACAGAAATAAGTACTGATGATATTTTTATTGGGCCAATTGTAGTTTGTGTGTGTGTTTTTTAAAAAAAATGAACACTATCCTACCAAAATAAGTATTTGATCAGGGCAGAAACCCAACTTTAAAACCTGGTTGACCCATGAGCAAAAAATGACCTATTCACTATAGTGTTTTGCAGGCTAATTTAATGATTGTAAGCCCCTTATTACTCTTATGATTTATGGCATCCGCAACAACAACATAACAAGAAATACTGTTACATATTATTACTATATTATCTGGAGACCTTCTCATTACTCAAGCCATGAATTAAATCATATTTGGTTAATAATGATGGTCAGTTATGGTAACCAGATAGGATTTAGTTCATAGTCTGGGTAACAGGAACAGTCCTAAATAATTAAGCAACAGACCATATTCAGTAACAACATATTTATAATTGAATCATTGTAGTATACTGTGGACCAGTGGTATGCAAGCCTTTTACCCTTAGGACCTCCACGTTACATCTAATGTGGACGTCCCCCGGCAGGCAATGTAGCATATGAATGCATTTTTTATTTATTTAGTGTCCGTATTTTCATTTGCATTCATGTATATTCATATTTTAACATTTTATAAGGAAATAGCACTGATCAAATTAGAACAGTTTTATTTGCGTAAATTCAATATTTAACTCAACATGTGTGTAAATTTTACACATAAAAAAGTTTGGGAAGAGGAGGAGGGATCAGAGCTCCAAATCTCGCATTCTCTTTATGCAACTTTTGCATCCTCTTTGGGGATGTTTGAGAACCACTGCTGGACACCACTACACTAATGAAAAGCAGCAAACAGGCAGGAACAGGAGCAATATTACCTTTCAAAGAATGACACAGAAAGGATGTTCAGAGTTCAGCATTTTCTGGCTCATTGTCCTTCCAGTAATGTGCTGGCATTAACATCAAGTTTCCAAAAATAACCCTCAGACTGGAACAATTTCTAGCCTGGTTCAGATGTAACATGCTGTTTGTACACTGAACATTGAAAATGTCATGAGGACACTGCTTTGATCACGTATGATCTAAGTATGTCTAAGAAGTATGAAGAGTGAAAGGGTGAAACTACACACCTCCAATCAGCCCTTCCATTGCCCTAATTGTTTGAATAACAGCGATTATAGATAGCAGATTGGAGATCCTACTATCCATGGAGACTCTCTATGTAAGTTGGAACCCTAGAATATTAGGTTTTCGTGTCTCTTGGAGAGCCTCCATGGCTTTTTGTTTCAGCTTGATGTCCTCCATATATAAAGAGCAACAGATCTGGAGAGGGAGGAGTTTGAGACAATGTTAATGTGCTCCTCCTCCTATGTTGTATAAGCATGCTTTTGATCACTCCTGAAGAGGAGTATTGAGAAATCTGAATTTGGGGATGACATTTTAACTTGGGATTGCAAAGCCTGATCAAACCATGGCTTGTATGAAGTATTTAAACCACAGTTTACTGATTCAACCATCCCAGGGAAACTGTAGTGTAACAAACCCAGAAGACCCTTTGGACAAAAGGACAACACTTGAACTTCAGTCCAGCTCCAGCAAACCAGTTGGCTAGACCAGGTATGTGACATCTGAATAAGTTCCCTGTTTCTTAGGCAGGGACTGGAACAGTCGTAAGAACAGGAATATTGAAGGCATCATAACAAGATGAGAAAAGATTAAGTGGGAGCAAATCAGTGAAGAGCTGTACTCAGGAAACTGCGCAAACAGCCAGATTTTTCATAACAAATCTGTGACGAATATTTATGTAGTGTAAGAGCCAAACCATATGTCATGAAATTACATTTAATGTGATTATAAAAAGGCCTAAAACAACCCCTCCCACCTTCAGAAAGTGTTGAACAGCTTATGCAAGAATGAATAAGATGGATAAAATGCCTCTCTCTAATGAAAAACATCAGCTATGGTATATTAAGCAGTTTGTTGGCAGACATGCCCGCTAACCACCACTGCCACTTATGCAAGATTTGCTTGCTCATTATGAAACAGAGCAACATAATCAACAAGAGTTAATGTAGGTTTTTGAAGGTTTATGACACCTATTCTCTTTTGTATTCCATCTCACTCTGATCTCGTTCCAATAACTACCATATATATTCGACTATGGGCCTAAGCAGACTGCCAGAAATAGTGCACATTAAATTGAGGCACTGCCCTGGCTCAGTGCTAGGGAATCATGGGAACTGTAATTTATTGTGGCACCAGAGCTCTCTGACAGAGAAGGCTCAATGTCCCAGAAAAAAATACAGTTCCCATGATTCCCTAGCACTGAGCCAGGGCAGTGCCTCAATTTAATGTGCACTATTTCTGGCAGTCTGCTTAGGCCTTATAAGTCAACCTCATGTATAAGTCAAGGGCAGGTTTTGGGGCCAAAATTATGGATTTTGATATCACTTGTGAATAAATCGAGGGTAAGATTTAGGGGCATGTAACAAAGACTGTAAAGGATGAAGCAAAGGAAAACAATGCCAAAGTATAAAATTCCAGCAGGCATAACTGTTCATGCCCATCTGAAAGGCTGGATGGATAAGAGTGTAGAGGGGAGGTCAGTACTTCCAGGACAGATTACTCTTTTGTCTTCCATCAGCAGTAGCTCATTTTTATGATTGAAAGTACAGTACTTGCACTGACCTGTGGATAAGTCGACTCAGTTTTTCTGGGTCAATTTTTTTAACCAAAATTTCTAGACTTATACATGAGTATATATAGTTTGTAACATTAATACCCGAGGCTTTCATATTGTATTCCATCACAACATCTGATTAAGTGGATTGCAATCCACAAGAGCACATGCTAAAATAAACCAACTGAAGTTGCCACAGAACTCTTCCTCTCACCTCTTGTTCTCTACTCACGGAATAGCGTTGTATAACAGACATTTTGGGCCCTCCCTAAAATGGCAGCACCACATACCTTGCTGCCATTTAGGGGGCATTTATTTGGATAGATAGTGTTAGCTCAGCAATGCAAGGATCCAGTTAGACACAGCAAAAGCTTAAAGTATTTGTTGCTGTTGTTATATGCCTTCAAGTTGAACCCAACGTATGGTTTCCTTGGCAGGATTTATTCAGAGGTTGCTTGCCATCTCTAGAGCAACTGCTATAACCTTGCTTAGCTTCTGAGATCAGACAGGATCTGGTGCCTTCAGAGTATTTAGGCAGCCTAATACCAAAATTAAAACCTCTGAAACCAAGATTGTCAGACATGTAAGCTCTCAATTTGAAGGAAAATCTGTGGTGATATGACCTAGGAGACCAACAGCACAAGAAAAAGAAAAACACAAAAGGGGAAAATGTTGTTGTACGCAAATAAAATGGTTAAACTACATACAACAAGTGTTGTGTTTTGAGCTGTTTGGAATGTTTATTTATTTATTTATAGGCACCACCTTTCGTGCTGCTTAAAAACATAGTACAATTTTGAAACACAATTAAAACAACACATTAATATAACCAAAAATGTAAAATCCTTAAAAATACCAAGTTAAAAATAAAAAGCCATTCAAAAATTACCAAAGACAAGACCCCCATAAGAAGCCTCCTCGGGCACAGTTACATATTAAAAGCCTGCTAGAAAATAAATTTTATTGCCTGTCAGCTAAAGAAAGCAGGGAGGGGGGCTGCAAAGGATAAAACAGCTACTGAGGTCCAAAATATACTGCAGAAATAATCCAGTTTGAGACCACTTTAACTGCTCTGGCTCAATGCTAGAGAATTCTGGGAACTGTAGTTTTGTGAGACATTTAGGCTTCTCTATCAGAAAGCTCTGGTGCCACAATAAACTACAATTCCCAAGATTCCCTAGCACTGAGCCAGGGCAGTTAAATCAGTTCCAAACTGGATTATTTCCGCAGTGTGTTTTGGACCTGAGAAGGCTCCCTCCCATATCCTCACCAAATGAGCCTGTGATGGTGGTGGGACTGAGAAAAAGCCTTCCCCTAAAGATCTTAAAGGTCTAGCAGATTCATATGGTGAGATACAACCTTTCAAATAAATGGTCCTAAGCTGTATAGTGATATATAGGTTGTGACCATCTCAATCACGAGAAACACCCATGAATCACCTTTTGTTAGAATGTAAGAACATATGAAATGTTATGCTGGATCAGACCAAAACCTATCTAGTGCAGCATTCCATTCTGTTCATACAGTGACCAATCCATTACCTATGGAGATTCCACAAGCACGGCATCAACATCCTTCTTCTCATATTCCCCCAAAACTTATAGACAGATGCAAATATACAGTCAGCCCTCCATAAACCACATTCTGCATCCACAGATTCAACCATTCATGGCTTGAATATATATATATATTTAAATCCAAAAAGCAAAGATTTTGTCATTTTATATAAGGGACACCATTTTACTATACCACTGTATATAGTGGGACTTGAGCATTCATGGATTATGGTATCTACAGGCAGTGCCAAAATCAAAGCCCAGCAGTTACCAAGGTTCCACTGTAGATATAGATCCTTCCACATTTGCAAGTGAATCATTCACGAATTTGATTACTGATTATTGTATTTATCATTGCCTCTGTTGCTGTCCTATGCCACTTTTAACAGGGAGTTTAACAACACTAATGTCTCTGGGAGGAAAGTAAACTGGAGGGGTGGCTGGGCCTGGCCACACTCACACATATGCAGACAAACGAGGGTACAGGAATGAGACAGGGAAGCATGAGGCAGTAGGGCATGCCCATTTCCTTGCTCATATGGGCTGGGGAGGTGATGGGCCTGGCCACATGCATGAGCAAACAGCGAGAAACATGAGGGGGGAAGGATGTGTGCATATTCACTTGTGAGGGATGAGGGTGAGGGAGATGGGATGGAGGGAGGGAGCGTGAGAAGGGAGAGAGACTGTGTTCCTTCACTTGCAAAGGTGGGTGGGGAGGAAGAGGATGGGACAGGTGTCCCCTTTCTCCCTCTTCTTGTCCCTCCTTCCCAATGAGCCAGCCCAGCTACCCTGCAAGTTCAGGTACTGTTGTGTATGTTAACTCTCGTTATGGGGGGGCTAGAGATATTTGTGATTTTTGCACTTTCCCAAAGGTCCTGCATCCTTAATCCCTGAGAAAAATGAGGGCCAACTGTACACACAGATACACTACCTCTGGTACTAAAAATAGCTATCTTTCTATTATAAGTAGTAGTCATCAACAGTCTCATCTTCTATTCAATTCACTTTTAAAACCACCCCACTTAGCAGTCATCACTATATCTTGTCGAAGGAAGATCAACAGTTCAACTATGTGCTCTGTAATTCCTTTTAATCTCTTCTGAATTTCCCGCCATTCAGCAAATGACCCCAGGTTTTAATATTACTAGTCATATTCTAATATTCAAAGACTACTAACTACTAGACCTGGTCAACAGTTTCCATTCCAACACAGAGGCTCAACATGCTTACCTGGTAGACAAAACAGATGGTGGGGGCCTGGCATCCATACAAGAACTTGACATCAATGACCTGCAGTTCCTCTAGTCGGATGTTAAAAGCTTTTAATTCCTTATTTTCCCGTTCCAGAGGAATCACTTTGAAGAGGCCATCATAGAGACGCAGTCCAATCATTCTGCACTCAGGGTCAATTATACCAATTATCCCAGTTTCTGAAGGACGACCAATACGATCCTTGAAGGTAGCAGGAAAAATACAAATAAATATTCTCAGCAAGCTCTGTATCTGCTAATGAGCTGCACCTTCAATGAAACATGCAGAATCAAATCCACTGAAACCCATCAAATTGGCACCTGTGCACTGTTCCATGTATGAAAAAAAAATCTTTTTTATTTGTCATTCACCTATACAACCCTTGTGTGTATGTATGTATGTGTATTTAAGCTGTCTGTTGACTTACAGTGACTCCAATAATTTCATAGTGTTTTCTTGGACAAGAAATACTCAGAGGTGCTTTAACCAGTTCCTTCCTCTGAAGCAGGGGTAGGCAACCTTTCCCCTTTAAGGGCCGAGGGACTTCAGCTCCCAGAAGCCTCAGCCATGTTGGCCAATAGCTCCTGGGATTCTGGGAGCTGAAGTCCCTCGGCCCTTAAAGGGAAAAGGTTGCCTACCCCTGCTCTGAAGTATAGTCCACAGCACCTGGTATTTGTTGGCAGTCTACCATCCAAGTACTAACCAAGGCTAACCCTTTTTAGCTTCCAAGATCGGACAAAATCTGGCACCTTTAAGATATTTTGGTTTTATATCACTCTTAGACTAGGGAGTATTTTTTTTTCCTGTTGGTAGTTCTGTGCTTTACAAGTGGTAGCAATCAATCACTACTCCTTCAAAGATGTCGCAAGTGAATCATGGTTTTTAGCTTAGGTAGGTCACTATGGCCCAGAACAGATGGGTGGGAAGGAGTGGTGACTGCACGGCCCGCTCCAAAAGTGGGCCACAGCCACTGGTCCCAACCCACACCACCAAGAGCTGGATTATTATAGTCATTAATGTTATACAATGATACATGACATATTAATATAGACATTTTCTCTTCCGTGGGAGGCAATTAAAAAAAACAAATTTACACTATTGGACAAATGCTATCTAACAGGATTTGACTACACAAAGTACAATCAATATACAATAAAACAAGTTCTAAACACGAAAGTTAGGAGCACTGATGTTTGTAGAAAACACTGTGCATTTATGCAGCTATTCTCTGCAGGTTTTCCAGTTATGTCTGATTACGCCTCAGGAGCACTGATAGTTCTGGCAAGCTCACAGGTTCTACTCTCAACAACTAATGATATAAACTAACTGAGCATGTACTAGTATGAAAGCCAAGATATGAGTGGTGTTAGAGTGTGCCTGCTTTTCCTGTGTTAATCCTGCTTTTATACATATTTTCTGCCCTCTTAAAAGAATCATAATACAGTAGTCCATCCTTACCCACAGTTTTACTTTCCCGGGTTTCAGTTACCCATGGTCAGACGTGGTCTGAAAATATTATGAAATCCCACCTCATCCACAGTCTTGCTTTCCACAGTTTCAGTTACCTGCAGTCAATCATGGTCCAAAAATATTACTGGTATAGAGTTCGGTACTAATGGCCATTTTAGGCATCCACTGTGGGCCTTGGAACATATCCCTCATAGATAAGGAGAAACTACTGTAAATATTTTAATATATATCTTCAGAGGCCCACAATTCCACTTGCAAGCACTTTATCATTCTGTGACAACTCTGACAAGCCCCAAACTTTCTCCCAATTAGCATGCTCCAATTGCTTCAGTAGCACAACATGACAAATACAAGTCTGAGTCTTCCTATTAAATATGGAGTTTGGGACTATCTTGGCAGTTGGGATGAAGTTGGGTTCACGGCCTAAGAAACACAAAGTGACTCTTAATATGATCACTGCCCAGCACCCACACTTCAGTTCCTATCCTGAGAGAAATAGCAAAATTTGTTTTCATGTTACACTTCAAGCATTCCAAACACGCTAGAATTGCAGTGCGATTGCAGAAACAAGCCACTACCTTACTAGCAAATGTGGACAGAGCTGGAGACAAGACATAGGGAGGGGCAGGGTCTTTTTTTTTTTGACCACCAGAAACATCCAACATTTTTCAATATTTTACCCTAAACTTATCCAAGAGTGGGCCATCGGAGAGCCCTGCAAAATCATACCAAAGCAACTCATTCTGCCCAGTGATCAGCTAGATGCCTCTAGGAAGCCCAACAAGCAGAACATGGAAGATGGTCCTCTTCTCCTCCCTTTCCATACCCATCAGCTTTCTGAAGAAATCAACTATACAGCACAGCATCAGAACAACTATTAGGGCTAGATTTAAAAAATGTATCTCTACTCTTAAACAGCAGTGGAGGCATTTAAAAATACATAAACAAAAACAAGATATACAATGGGGCTCTGTACAGAGAACCCAACACTTACTAAAAAAGGGAAACATTAGTCCTGCTCCCTCCTGACAAGTAAAGGTATCCCCCACTTATTCTCAATCACTACCTGAAAATTTCTTTCCCACATCTGCAGGGGAAACTCTCAGGAGCTCCTAGAAGAGCCAGATGAGGGCACTTGACTCTCCTATCATCTTGTTCAGGCAAGAAAGAGTAATGGAACCAGCTGCCTGGCTGAAGCAAAGCATGGAAAAGCATATTGCTTTGGCAAAGAATCCAGAAGTGTCACAGTGTGCCCAAGGTCATCAGCTCTGCAAGGAGCTGTGGACAGGGGAATCCAACCCTATCTTACCCCATTTCAGTTCCCCACTTTTACTATGGGAGAACTATTCTGAATTGCATGACAACATGAAACAGCATTATGCAGTCCCAAATGATAACCTCCCAACTACACCCAGCACCCTTCCTTACCTGCACATTGCCATGGGCTCGGGTGATGATGTCAATGCTTTCCCCATTTTGCTTGTACTCAAGGATGCAAGCATTATATTTTGCTGTCAGGATGAAGAGCAAGTCCTTGTTCTCTCCCTTCAGAGAAAAATATAATTAAGAAGGTTTAATCAAAGTACTAATTAGGAAAAATCCATTCAACCATCTTGGACTTCCTAACCCCAAACAGCATAACCACAAAATAGCTAGCCATCACTTTTATTTAAGCAGACCTCTAACCCACTTTCATCACTGAGACTCATAGCTGCTTGCAATAAATAATGTGAATCAGTAGATTCTAATATAAACTGGCGTTCTGAAACTCTTACTATTTCTCTGTAACTAGTTAAACAGTTGTTCTTTCTGTGATTGCTGACAACTGCATTTGCTTTAGTTTGAGTCGGCCTAGAATTTTTTTGCTGGCTTCATGCAAATATCACATGGCTTCATCACAAAGCCCTCTGGAAACTCCATCATTGTTACTGTTCCAAAACAAATGCAGCAGATAGATAAAATATCTTATTTTAACCACTTTTTAAATGACCAGCACCAGAAGAGACATCCATAGGTCAATGCTCATTTAAGATGGAATTACAGAAGCTGGTTGGAAGGCTAAATTGAGTCAGGGTAGCTGTTGAAGCTTTTTGACAGGATGATTTCATCTCCATCTCCAAAAGTGAGCCTCTTCCCAGAATAACAGGTGTCTGTTGGGAGATGAGTTTTTATCCTGTTGGTATACCTGATTCCTTGTTGTTGTTTTATTGTTTTATGGCATTGCTATATTTTGACTTTTCCTTGGTTTAATTCTGTTTTAAGGGGCTGGGAGGGTGGATTGTGGGATGAGGGAATGTTTTAACTTTGTTTGTTTTTAAATGCTGTAACCCGCCCCGATTGCCGCGCAGAGGGGTGGGCTATAAATAAAATTTTTGTATTATTATTATTATTATTATTATTATCATCTCCATCTCCTCCTCCTCCTCCGGATACCAACTCTAGACAGAATCAGTTCCCAACTCTTTTCAGCAGCAACCAATGTGATGACACTACAGCCCTATCAGTATTTCAAGCCTAATCATAATGATGTGAAACATAAAAGGGCCAAAAGAAAGGCAAAGTACCAACACCACAGTTAGCAAGGAAATTCCACATTTTGACAAAATCACTAATGAGAAACAAAAGCAAAGATGTAAATGAATTTTATGTTCACAATTGGAAGTGATTTTACTTTTTTCATTTTTTTCTAAATAAATCCGAATCAAATTGCTCAAACTGGATTTATTTTTTCATTTCATTAGTGATTTTGTTTAGTGATTCCTAACACCAGCCATCCAACAAATAGCAAGCCTGTAATTCCTTAATGTGAGGGTGCTAAAATACTATAGGAAGACCAGGTAACAATGAACTCAAAGACAAAGATGTTAGTTGGGAAAATCAGTATGTAATGGGATCTTGTAGCACCTTTGAGACTAACTGAAAAAAAGAAGCTGATAGCATGAGCTTTCATAGACTTGAACCTATTTTCTCAGATGCATGTTTGGAACATGCATATTCAGCCACTAAACAGCTGACTATTCATACACACAACTTCTTTGCCCTGAGTGGCTGTGTTGGTACTTATGACACAAAAGCGAGCCCCATAGTTATAGAAACTGAAGCATAACAGAATTACAGGTTTCTTGTATGCTGGATGGCTTTACTAGATCAGGGACAGGAATCAACCAATGGTTGAGGTTGGGTGCTGATTTTGAAGGGTTGGTGTTTGTTTTTTTGAGAGGGGCATACCGATTATCTATCCCACTCATTCGTAAAGTTTGTTGTTGTGTGCCTTCAGATCATTTCTGAGTTATGGCGACCCTAAAACAGACCTATCAGAGTTTTCTTGGCAAGATTTGTTTAGAGAAGGTTTTGTCATTGTTTTCCTCTGAGACTGAGAGAGTGTGACCTGGCCAAAGTCACTCAGTGGGTTTCATGGCCAAGCAAAGAATTGAACCCTGGTCTCCAGAGTCACAGTCTAACCCTTCAACCACAATGTCAGGAAAGTAATGAATAATAATAATGTAATGAATAAAATAATGAGTTCCTTACTAGGCAGTAACACTAAAGAACAGATCGTACCAGTGTCGGTTTGACCAGATGTCATAAACTGCAGAGGACAACAAGGCACAGCAAAATGTAGGACATTACAAAATAAAAGCTACAAATATTAATGTAAATATAAATTCACGTTTCTTAGTAATGCTCAAAATGGAGGGCATTTTGAAATTTCTCCTGGACAGAAGTTCGAAATGTTAAGACATGCCCTGGAAAAGGAGGACCCTGTGCCAGTGAGACACACAAAACCAGTTGTCAATGATGGGCAAAGTCAAAATGATCTCAGATTAACCTGAGCTGAGGAGGCAGAGGGAAGAAATTCCTCGTATGCAGAATAACCAGAACAGATTCAAACTGAAGAGTGCCCCGAGGCAGGGTGACCAAACTCCTTCCTTTTCTGGGACATATCCTCCATTTTAACCTTCAGTCCAGGAGGAATCCCCAAATGTCCTCCATTTTGAGCATGACTAAGAAGCATGGATTCATATTTCTATGAGTGCTTTTATTTTTTTATTTTGTCATGTCCTCCATTTTTCTTGAGTGTTCTCCATTTTGCAGTGCCTTGTCCTCCTTTATGGTGATCAGGATCTCCGGTCACCCAGCGCTGGTACAATCTACTCTTAAGCATTACTGCTTAGTAAAGAACTCATCATTTTATTAATTACTTTGTTATTATTTATTACTTTTGTGGCACAGAGAGTTTGATTCCATGAAAACCTGCTGGATGACCTTGGGCAAGTCACACTCTCTCAGCCTCAGAGGAAGGCAATGGCAAATCCTCCTCTAAACAAATCTTGCCCAAAAAACAAAAACAAAAACCCATTATAAGTCTGTCTTAGGGTCACCATAAGTCAAAAATGACCTAAAGGCACACAACTGCAACGACCACAACAAGGGCACAAGTTTTGTTTTTGCTTTTTTTTAAAGTGCATTATGACTTCAGAATTAAATTATGATTTACTGTCACACTGTGCTTTAAGCCTTGCGGATTCATGGATATACTGGCCTAGACAACAACAAACTTTACAAATTAAAGATATAGTCATGTTAAGTCTGTAGAATCAGTATGTAGCAGAGAGATCTTGTAGAGAGTCTCTGAAAGAAAGACATTGGCAGCATGAGCTTTCCTGCAGTCTACTTTATAAGTTGGCAGCATGAGCTTTTGTAGACTTGAGGGGGGAAGCAGACGGCGCAGAGGGCCGTTTTGGGGGCAAGGAAGGGGAGGGACAGCCGCACGGTGGGCGCCCCAACCCCTTCCCGAAGACATCGTCGGCGCGCCGGACCCTCCGCACGTTCGGAGCTCCGAGGATGTCTTTCCGCCGCAGCGTCCACACACGCTGTGGCGGAAAAGCTGCCGAAGGTGCGCGGGCAGCCTTTTGCGGCGCACCTTCGGCGACTTGTGGAAGGAGTGCTATTTTAGCGCTCCTTCCAAGGGCAGCGAAGCTGCGCTGCGGGGCCCAAGTGTGTGGATACCTCGGCCCTGCGGCACAGCTTCCTGGGGAGGCCCCATGTCACTCGTCTGCTTCCCCCCTTCAGTCTACTTCCTCAGGAAGAAGACTCAAGTGTAGGCAAGCTCATGCTGCCAACTTCTTTATTTCAGTTAGTCTCAAAGGTGCCACAAGATCTCTCTACAAACAGATTTTACAAATGAACGGGGTAGATAATCGGTATGCCATAAAGCAAAAACTACAACCAACCAGAGAGTTGGACTAGGACTCTGGAGACCGGGGTTCGATTCCCAGCTCGGCCATGAAAACCCACTGGGTGACCTTGGGCAAGTCACACTGTCTCAGCCTCAGGGATACGCTCTGGAGGAGAGGGGAGGGGTGGTGTGGTGTGGTGTGGCGTGGCTCACCTTGGGCCGAAAGAGCTCCATGACGGCGATCTTTCCGTACATGCCGACCTCCTTGACGGGCCGCAGCCCTTCCGCGGTGACCACATAGATCTCCAGGCGGGTGTTCTTGGCGATCAATAGGTTGAGGTCCTCCGCGGAGGTGAAATGCCCTGAAGAGACGAGAGGAGAGGAGGGTCAGCGCGCGGGCGGGGAGGCCTCGCGCCTAGAGTCACGCGCCTACGCCTCCCCCTTCCCAAACACTGGCAGTTGCTCCCAACGATCCCCACTCCCCCCGCGCGCCCCGTTCCCCTGGAAGCGCCCCCCCCCTCAGCCAGCGCCTACGCCGCCGCCATTACCGGTGACGCAGCTGTTGACAGCGGTGGGCTTCTGTGCCGTCACCACGTAGTTGCACGACATGGCGGGGGCCGGGACCGACCGGGTGTGTGGGGAAGGGAAAGGGAGGCCCACAGGAGGCGGCGAGAGAGCGGTCAGGGAGCTCGGGGCCGGCACCAGCGAGACGACGACACTATCGCCGCCGCGGCTGCCGCCAGAGTGCCCGCGCGGGGCACCACGGGAAGCGCGACGACGGGAGTAGGAGAGAGCGGCCCCTGGTGGCCAGGAGGAGCTCTGGGAAGAGAGGAAAAAGAGGGGTGGGCGTTAGGCGCATGCGTGGAAGTTACGCACTTCCCCCCCATCGATAAGCGAAGCCGCTTTGCGTGGCTGCTGGAGCATGACGTCAAGAGAAGGAGGTGGTTGACTGTGGTGAAGAGGGGGGAGGGAGAGAGAGAGAGAGAGAGAGAGAAAGTGATGTTAGCGCAGGCGTGCTTGGTCCCAGAGGAGGCTCCTCCGGCCCCACCCCCTTTTCTGTGGCGTGTGACGGGAGGCATGGACGCTGTTGCCCCGTCAACCGTCAGTGCGCGAGCCCTTCTCTCGGCCAATCAGCGTCTCCCTCGTGCCCTGTCAGGCTCGCGCCGCGTGTTTCGTACTCCGTCCAAGCGGAGTTTGGACCCCGGGCGAAGTCTGGGTCGAGGAAGGGGGAGGAGGGGGAGCTCGAGGCAGGCCAGTCCCTCCGCCGCGAGGAAGTAACGCTTCCCCCCCACAGTCGCCCCAGAGAGAGAGAGAGAGCGAGAGAGGCTCCCTCCATCCGTGCCTGAACAGCCCCTTCCTCGTCTTTCCGAGCAGGACGCGCCCCTCGGTGGTCCTCCTCCTCCTCCTCCTCCTCCTCACTGACAGCCCAGAGCCTCAGGCGCGCCTCCCGGCACCATGCAGGTGAGACCCGCCTCCCTTGATTTCCCCCTCTTCCCCTTTGGTGCCACTGCCTTTGAAAAAGATACATAAACATACATAAACATGAGGACAAGACATCAGTTTTTTATTACTCAAATGGCCACTGCTTTGAGCCTTTTCAGCAACAGACCAGGGCATCGTCTAACCAAGGAAGGATGTGCGCAAAGGTGACCCCCTTTAAAAAAAACCACACTGCAGGACCCGAACCACCTTAAGCTGGCCTCTTTTTATACTGTTGTTGTTGAATTCAAAGATATAGCCATGTTAGTCTGTAGAATCAGTATGCCGAGAGATCTTGTAGCACCTTTGAGACTCACTGAAAGAAAGAAGTTGGCAGTATGAGCTTTTGTAGACTTCAGTCTACTTCTCAGATGCATTTGGTTGGAGGAAGTAGAATTAAGTCTAGGAAACCTCATGCTGACAACTTCTTTCTTTCAGTTAGTCTTAAAGGTGCTGCAAGATCTCTCTACATACAGTTGTTGTTGTGTGCCATCAAGTCGTTTCCAACTTATGGCAACCCTAAGGCGAACCTATCATGGGGTTTTCTTGGCCAGATTTGTTCAGAGGAGGCTTGTCATTGCCATCCTCTGAGGCTGAGAGTGTGTGACTTATCCAAGGTCACCCAGTCGGTTTCATGGCTGAGTTGGGAATTGAACCCTGGTCTCCAGAGTCAAACATTCAAACCACTACGCCAAAAGGGGTATCACTTCTTATAAAAGTGACTAAATTGTTGGATGAATGTTAAACCTTTAATTCCTTCATCTCACCATTGCCATCGCTATATTTTTAATCTGCCCTCCTGTTTGCCCAGCCAGCCCTAATCTGAGAGTTAGCAGCTGCTTGTGAAATATTGCAGAAGATTAGAAAGATGGGCCAAAACTAATTTAGGGCCTTTGCAGACTGCCAGAAATAGTGCAAATTGAGTCCACTTTAACTGTCCTGGCTCAGTGCTAAGGAATCATGGGAATTGTATTTTTTTCTGGGACATTGAGCCTTCTCTGCCAGAGAGCTCTGGTGCCACAATAAACTATAGTTCCCATGATGAATTTAACAGGGAGAAATGTAAGATACTGCACTTAGAGCAGAAAAATGAAATACATAAATATAGGCTGGGGGACACCTGGCTTAATGACACTATGTGTGAAAGGGATCTAGTAGACCACAAGTTGAATGTGAATCAATAGCAATAACAAGCACATTTCTATACTGCTTATCAGTGCACTTAAGCACTTAAGCACTCCCTAAGCAGTTTACAATGTGTAAGCCAATTGCCCCCAACAAGTTGGGTACTCATTTTAGTGAGCTAAAGAAGGATGCCAGGCTGAGTCGTCCCTGAGCCCTTGGCTGGAATTGAACTCATAACCTTGTGGTTTGTGAGTGAGTGGCTACAGTACAGGGATTTAACCGCTGCACCGCAACAGTGTGATGCGGCAGCTAACAAAAGCCAATGCAATTCTAGGCTGCATCAATAGAAGTATAGTGCCTAGATCAAGGGAATTAATAGTGCCACTCTATTCTGCTTTGGTCAGGCCTCACCTGGAATACTGTGTCCAGTTCTGGGCACCACAATTAAAAAAGGATGTTGAAAAACTGGAGCTTGTCCAGAGGAGGGCAGCTAAAATGGTGAAGGATCTGGAAACCATGAAGCCCTATAGGGAGCTGGGTATGATTAGCCTGGAGAAGAGAAGATTAAGAGATGATATGATAGCCCTGTTTAAATATCTGAAGAGGTTTCACATTGAGAATGGAGCAAGCTTGTTTTCTCCTGCTCCAGAAAATAAGAGCCAGAAGAATGGATGCAAGCTCCAGGAAAAGAGATTCCACCTTAATTTTAGGAGGAACTTCCTGACAGTAAGCGCTGTTCAACAGTGGAACACACTCTCTTGGAGTGTCCTTTGGATGTTTTTAAACAGAGGTGGGATGGCCATCTGTTGGGGATGCTTTGATTATGAGTTCCCACATGGCAGAATGGGGTTGGACTGGATGGCCCTTGAGGTCTCTTCCAACTCCATGATTCTATGTTGTTCTTAGTGGATAGGTATGTTAATGTTATATATTGTTCCTATGCATTTTTATGTTATATTCTGTGAGAGTTGTGCTTTGCTTTGAAATACTGTGAATATGATGGAAGTAAATATTTGTGAATGATAAATGTAATTGTTATTCAGTTTCTCATTTATCTGTAAACCATTTTCATATCTTGGGGCTTGATGGAAGCCAAAGTCCAAAAGGTGAAAGATCTATAAAGAGTAGTTGTGCAAGTAGCTCCCCATTTCCTTCAACTGTGCACTTCAAGAGGCAATTGATATGAGGAGATGCGTAAGCTCAAGTACATGAAGCCTGCATGTGTCTCCTGTAAAATTTCCTTTTCTAATGTTAATAACAGGATCAAAATAGATATGTGCTTGAAGACACACAACAACAACAACAAGTTGCTGAAATCTCTCAAGCTGATTGTGCAGTTATGAATTTGGAATTGCTTCCATACAGAAAAGAGTATGCTTGCATGTGTCTCTTATTTTTTGCTTGCTTTAGGGCTCAAAAAAGCTAGTGAACACAGTTCTGGGTTGTGCAGATGATTCGTTGGCTGGAATAGTGGCATGTAACCCTTATCTCCAGCTCCTGCAAGGACACAGAGTGGCACTGCGTTCTGACTTGGAAAACTTACAGGGCAAAGTGGCACTGATTTCTGGAGGTGGATCAGGACATGAACCTGCACATGCAGGTTAGTGGAGTCAATATCATAGGAGATTTGGATATGTGAGAAGGATGGTCCCACCTTACTACCTAGTGAACTCTGTGACATTTATCAATATAAGGAGAAGAGAGCACTCTGGGAGGCCATATTTAGAGATAGCATAAGCAGAAAACCTTTTCACAATACAGTAGTTATTCTGTTTGCTGTCAAGTTTGATTGCCTGTTTTGTTGGACAACAGTAGAATTGTGATATATGGTAAATGAGAATATCCCAGTATGGATGCAATGTAGCTCTGTTTTCTTTCCTCAGGATACATTGGAAAGGGAATGCTCACCGGAGTGGTAGCTGGCCCAGTATTTACTTCTCCTGCAGTTGGCAGCATTTTAGCAGCAATTCGGGTTATGAAAGATGCTGGAGCAGGTATTGTAGCATTTCTAGTAGATTAATATCTCTTGATTCAGGGATTACTTAACTCAAGTTTTTCATCTCCTTTGTAGTTGGGACTCTGCTAATCGTTAAGAACTATACAGGGGACCGCCTGAACTTTGGGCTGGCATTGGAACAGGCACGGGCAGAAGGGATTGATGTGGACATGGTGGTAGTTGGAGATGACTCTGCTTTCACCAAACTGAAGAAGGCTGGCAGGAGAGGGCTGTGTGGTACGGTTCTTATACACAAGGTAAGAATTGCCTGTCCCCAGTTTCCAGGCCAATTTTGTCACTAACTAAAACATAGGGCCTGTACAGACTGCGAGAAATAATCCAGTTTGATACCACTTTAACTGTCCTGGCTCAATGCTAGGGAATCATGGGAATTATAATTTTTTCTGAGACATTGAGCCTTCTCTGTCAGAGAGTTCTGGTGCCACAATAAACTACAGTTCCTGTGATTCCCTAGCACTGAGCCAGGACAGTTAAAGTGGTCTCAAACTGGATTATTTCTGGCAGTCTGTACAGGCCTATATTCTACTTTGAAGTGTAAGCACCTTGTACAGTGTGAAGCACCCATGATAATTCCTTTTTGCACAATGCATTGCATGAGTTGCCCATGTTAATTCTTTTCTGAGACCCACAGTCCCTTGATTTCCCCCCCCCCCCCAGTTGCTTGGATGATTATGGGTTAACTTGCATTACCTAAAATAAGACTGGCTAAATAAGATGATTGTGACAAAACGCAAAGGAGGTGTGGTTAAAAAGGCCTTAAAAAGTGTGATGTAAGCACTCAAGTAGAGATAAAGTTTTGGACCACTACAAATGATCATGAGCTTATTTAAAACTTTTAAAAAGAAGACCTAATCCTCGTTTCACATGAAAAGTTCTACTTGCAAAAAAATTACAGAAGACAAACAACTTAGTTCTTGGGGAATAGTGTTTGTGTTTCAGATTTGTTTTGCCCATAAAGGTGAAAGGAAATCCAGGTTTACATTACAGTGTTGGTGCTCTTATAAAGTTACAATTGAGTGTTATATTTATCTATGTTCAAGTCAAGATTCCATCTCTGTAATTTTCAGTGCCTTTTTCAACCACAGGGTGTCTTGGTATCTTGATAAATTCTTATTAAAGTAAAATAATTTATTTTTCAATATTTTTGCTATGTTTATTTTCCTTATGTTTTTATTGATTTGCATTTTTTTGAGAACAGGGTTTTAATATCAGAAGTTTTTCAGGGTTTTTGTTTGTTTGTTTTTTATGAGGTCAGTTTTTGTTAGCCTCATTCTGGGTATTTATGTTTCAGTGCTTCTTAATATTATTGTTTCAGATGTTTAATAAAGATATTTAATATATTTGACTACAGATCCATTCATATATATGTACTTATGTTGAATTCAGTAAAAAAAATGAATTGAACTTCACAACTGCCCTTGGAAAGATTAAACTCAATTAGACTCCTGAATAAAGATACTATTGGATAGACAGTGTGATGGCTTGGAATCAACAACTGTGCAAACTATGAGTGTCTTACAAACTTAAGATGGGAGAGAATCTGGGAATAAGGAGTATAATACACAGGTGACTTGCTTCTAAAGAAAAACTGGTATTGATACTAATTGAATCAAACTGATATCCTATCCACAACCATTTTGCTTGTCCTTTAGGACTGAAACATTTGGCTGTGTTGCTGTAATATGAATGTGTGGGAATGAATGGTTATCTTTTTCAGTCCTCATGTTGCAGAATCAGTGAGCCATTTTTCCTCAATATAATTTATATTTAGGTGGCTGGGGCTCTTGCTGAAGCAGGAGTTAGTCTAAAAGAAATTGTTCGAAAAGTCACTGCTGTCAAAGGGCAAATGGGTAAGTGTTTAAATATGTGTCTTTTCTGGAGGCAAACCTCTGGCCAAGATTAAACCATTTCTTTACACTTGTGGAATCAAGTAACCTAACAAGGGCATGCTGGTGCAATTCTTATGTGGTATTTAGGGACTTATGAGAAATTAATATACTATGTGTTGGGGACTTAAAATTAGCATTCTCTGCAAAAAAAAAAGCATGCCCACATTCTATATAGCTATATAGCTAATCCCCTATTTTAAATTAGTTTAAACGTTTTTGATAACTAATATAATGTGGTTAGAGTGTCATCCCAAGACTGGGAAGACCAAATTTCAAATTCTAGCATGGCCACAAAACTCACAGGAGTAGGTCACTGTTTCTTAGCCTAGTCTACTTGACATTGCAGCTGTGAGGATAAAATGGCTCGAGAATGAAGCTCTTTGAGGGAATGGGGGATAAAAAAATAACAAATGTAAATTGTATTTCATGTTCCACTTAATATATTGTAAGTGTTCTTTTAGCATGGCACCTTCCTCAGTCATGTGCCACACTGATATTCTAGTACCATTTAAAGTTTGCATTGTTTTGTCTATGTTCTTGTCTTGGAGCTGAAATATATTGTAGATTGAGTTTTCTTTTTCCTCCTCCTCTTGCACAGGCACCCTTGGGGTAAGTCTGTCCCCCTGTAGCGTCCCTGGATCAAGACCCACCTTCCAGCTTGCTGATGATGAGCTTGAGCTGGGCTTGGGTGAGTATACGTTTTCCACTGTTGGCTGTCCACTTTCTTGGAATGGTCTTGTAAGCACTGCCTCTTTGGCAGTGCTCCTTGCCTTGCAAGACTGTTCATGCATCTCCGTGGCAAGTTGCTCATCCTGTGTGACTTTAATAGTGATTCTGTGGTGCTAATTATAAAACTGCTTTATTGTCTGTGATAGGAGTGTTTATTGGCTGTATAATTCTATGTCTTAATTCAAGAAGAAGTCATATGTTGTAACATAGTTTAGTGTCATTAAACTAAATTATCTTCCATTTAGGAAGAAACTAGCCATGGCAGGTCCCTGTGACATTTTGCTTTTTTTGCAGGAATTCATGGTGAAGCTGGTGTATGCAGGATGAAAGTAAGTTATCCGTTGCATCTCGCAATTATAGAAGTACAAGCTTGTCAATTTGCACTAATAGTGGGCAGCTGGTCAGGCACCAGTTTTAGCCCTATGAGCTGCAGTCACAATGCACCAGATGTAATATCATTTACAGTTCCTGATTATTCCAGTTTGCAGGTGATATTCAGGGTTTGGGGAGGAGTGGGAAAGGAAGTTGATGGCTGCATTTGTATTGTTTTGGGTATGTGTGTTACAGTTTACAGGTAAAAATGCCCTTCTTGAGGTAGATCTAGGGGTGTAGAGGAATATTGGAGACTCCAGTTAGCTCAAAATGGGGTTCAAGATCAAGATGTGGCTTGCTGGTTGTATTTATACCATACCACCTTCACAGATAACATCAGCAGATCAAATCGTAAAGATAATGTTGGATCACATGACCAATCCTTCCAGTGATTCACATCTTCAGCTCAGGTCTGGTGAGTAACAATTTTCTGATCGACATACATATTATTTCTATTTACCAAAAGACCCTGGAACCATTTATTTTGGCAGGTTTTATACATTGGATGTTAACCCAGATGTGGAGAAGCAGCAATATGAAACTTAACTAACCTTCAAGTTGTTTCCCTAAAAGTCTATAGCTAGGATTTATGATGAAATGACATAAAGATTGAGTGGTGAGAGAGTGAGAAAATTTATCAGTGCAAACTTCATCAGAAAAGTGCTATGTTGCCTTGCAGGCAGAGAATAATTCTCTGTGGGTAACTCTTCCAAAAGTGAAAGACTAAAATCATAATGAAACTTAATACACTATAGTAACATTAATAAATGTTCTGTCTCACTTATTTCTTGATAAAACCCTTGATAGGCTGAAAAGACCATTTGTCCTGCAGCTTCTGTAGGTAAACAATTGGTGTATGCTATTTCAACTGATCCAAGGTGTGCAGTCTTTGACTGTTATATTCATTGTATTTTTTTGTATTCATTGTATTTCTTGAAGCTTTTTGTGGAATTATTTTTTTAAAACTTAAAAAGCAGACATAGGGAGTTAGTTTAAACCAGAGCTTGAAAAAGGTACTTTTTTGACCACAACTCTTAAAATACCACTCCCTTCATCTTCATAAGAACACACAGATTATTTGTTCTTGTGTGACCACTCCTTTCTCTGAGAGTAGCTTTCAATCACACCTATTTTGTTTTTGTTCAGGTACATCTGTAGTCTTGGTAGTGAACAACCTAGGTGGATTATCATATCTGGAGTTGGGTGTAGTGGCTGGATCTGCAGTGCATTATCTTGGTAAGTTTGTGTACTGAAAATGGAATGAAATGAAATTGTTTGTGATACATATGGTGCTCATACTATCCTTTATTCTTAAAGCAATCCTATGGGTAGGTAAGGGTAAGAGAGAGTGATTGTTCAAGGTGAGCTAGTGTTTTATGTCTCTGTGGGGAGTCGGGCTTGGATCCTTCAAGTCTCAGGCCAGCAATCTAAACAGCACACCACACTGGCTCTCTTACGTGATACAATATATAGATTTTGTTTTATTTAGAAAGCCTGCTATGTTTCCTTTAAAAACATTTTAATTAGCATTTGAAACAGTCATGAAATTAAAAGGTCATCTGTTTTAACCCCTTGCTCTGAGGCCGGATGATTAAAATGTACTACAGATTAGTCCATGGATATCACTTTCACTCTTTGGAAACTACTTCCTTGCCTGTGACTTTGAGAGTTTACTGTGGTGTATCTCTACATCTTTATCAGTTAGTACTAGTTGCCATCATTGTCAAGAGCTAACAGTGTGTGTGTGTGGGGGGGGGGGAATTTCAGCCTAAAAGAACAGTCTTAAATTCTGGTTAGAAGGCTGAATCCAATTGCTCGTCTCAACTCTCCAGGCCCCTAGGCCCCAAAGGTTTCCATTTGCAATTGGGAACTGCTTTCTAGTGAAGCTGTCACAAAAGGGATGGAGGAAATACAGAGTAGCACATACATTTTTGCTGATACTTCATGCAGCCCCCAGAACTGCTCCACATGATTTCTCAAACTTCCAAAGTTGGTTTTCAGTAAGCTCCAAGGAAAGGAAAATCTTTAAAAATTCTGTTCCCCCTTTTACGTTTGGGAGCATTCTGTAAGCACACTTCCTTTTGAGAATTCTAGGAACTGAACTTGCTATAATTACTGTAGTATTACCACTTTGTGCTCGGTTTTCTGACTTCTTCTCTCACTTTGTTTCTACCTAGTGATGCCTCTATCCAAAACTGATAATGTTTCAACATTACATTTTAAAAATATGTTTATTTTCTTCCAAATATGACTTTGCATTATTTTTAAAAATTCTTAATGAGTTCCTCTGTAATTTCCTATCAGCCTAGTTTCTTCTTCAGAGCATTGCTGCTCAGTTTTCATTTCACTGTTGTAGAAAGGAAGGGTGTTCAAATTTCCCGGGCTTTTGTTGGCTCCTTTATGACTGCACTGGAGATGGCAGGTGTTTCCCTTACCGTTCTGCTTGTGGATGATGAGATCTTGAGTCTCCTTGGTGAGTTTCCTGGATGTCAGTTTTCTTCTTGGCATTGCATCTTGTAAGGTAAGTTGATCAGTTAATTGATCAGAGTAGCACATAAATTTTTTATACAGTTGGCCCTCCATTTTCTTGAGGATCCGTTCTAGACCTCTCCCCCGAAAATGGAGATTAGCGCGTCTTTAAGCCCCATTGGTTGGAATGGGGCGTGCCCCCATGGGCGGGCGCAGGGATGCGCCCATGGGGGCGCACCCCATTGACTTAAACAGAAGTCGCCCCTCCGTGAATATGTAAAACCATGGACTTGAAGTCTGCGGGAATGGAGGGGTGACTGTATATGTGATGTATTAATTTTACTTTCATTTTAGGGACCCCTGGTGGCGCAGTGGTTAAATACCTGTACTGCAGCCACTCACTCACAAACCAGAAGGTTGTGAGTTCAATAACAGCCAGGGGCTCCAAGTTGACTCAGCCTGGCATCCTCCCAAGGTCGCTAAAATGAGTACCAGCTTGTTAGGGGCAATTAGCTTACACTTTGTAAACTACTTAGTACATCGGTAAGCAGTATAGAAATGTACTTGCTATTGCTATCCTGGTAATGAGGCACTGGCTATGAGCTTACTGAAGGCACACAACAGCCTGACTGCTAGTTTATCTGTGTCTCTGTGTCTCATTAATACAAGCCCTTTTTTGGCCAACTTTCTAATTCTTTTATGCTTACTTATTTAGTGTTCATACTCAGCCTTTTCTGGTTTGTGCCAAATAAAAAAAGATGATGATGGGAATCCTGAAAGAATTCAACCATTAATATCTATCTGATAAAGGGCCTAAATACCCTAAAGGCACCAGATCCCATCTGATCTTGAGAGCTAGACAGGGTCAGTCCTGGTTAATGCTTGGAGACCATCAATGAATACCAGGTACTGTAGGCTATCTTCAGAGGAAAGAACTGGCAAAACCACCTCTTGTATACTCCTTGCCTAAGAAACCCTATGAAATTCATTGGGTCAAGGCACATACACATCTTTCTGATGAATATAAACCATGCTGTTGTGAAACTGTACAACTTCAGCTCATGGTTATATTCCCATCCTAGATTCAGATACTACAGCTGTCGCCTGGTCACCACCTGCCAAAGTGCCTGTGACAGGCCAGAAAAGAGAGTGGATAGCACCCAAGGAGGACCTTGAAGAAGAAGAGTCTTTGCCACCCCAAGGTACTGTTTGAAGCATCTGCTAGTCATTATTTGTTCTTATGCTATGGCCTCACTCTTTTAGTTCACTGATACAGAGGATAATCTTGGTTCCCAGTGATGACAGGATATCCTTTTTTCAAGATACAGAGTGAGATTAAAAAGGAGGGAAATCTAGATGGATAGACAGTACCTCTATGCAGTCATTATGTCCTATCTGAAAATCTGGGTGAAAGAAGGTTTGACCAGGGTCATGTATAGCTTTGAACCAGTGGAAGGGGAGTATTGACTTGTGCATTTACAAGGTCTACTTGACTTTTGCCCTCTCACAATTTGAGTGACACACAAAACAAAATCCTTTCAAAGCTTAATGTCCCATCTATACAATATTGATAATATGATACTCCTAGATGATAGCATTTCTATCTGAATGTGCAAAATGCCAATTAGGTTTATTTCTGTGAGCTGGCATTTCTTGGAAAGAATGGGAATGTTTCACATGTGGCACTAGTATATTTAGGAATTGTAACATTAGGGAATCTAGTATAGGTAATCGATTCTGAACATATGAGAAAATCTTCAAGAAAATTTTGAATCAAATGTGAAGTATGTCATTCTAAAAACACTCAGAAAATTACTGAACAGAAAATAGATGTCTTGCACAAGGGAAACAATACTAGAACAGCACTAGAAGTAACACACATCAGATAGTCTAAATCTGATAAGAAGATACCAGAATGGGATGCTATAAACTAGGACACCTCAAGTGCTAATAAAGCCATAAAACAGAGTTATGAAACCATAAATGTGCTTTGATAAGGATTCCTGGGTTGTAAATGCACAGAAGCAAAGGTTTGGTATATTGAGGATGTCAAAAGTGTATATAACATTTTGATCTCACTAAATTTATACTTTAATTCAAAGTGTTTGCTATGTTACATAGGTTGGATATCCATTATCAGAAATTCCAAAATCTGAAATGCTCCAAAATTCATAACTTTTTAAGCAGGAACAATTACAGGGCATCAGCAGATGCGATGACAAGCCCTGACCACCAGATGCTTCATTCTTTATTCTTTGGTCTCCCTTGTCTCCAGTGAGCCTGCCAGCCACCCAGTTCCACCTCAGGGGCAACAGCTGTGGCACTTGTGCTATTCCTTCAGCAAGGTTGGAAAGAGAGAGAGAGCTGGGGACAGATATGAAGATCTATGAAACAGTGGGAATCCAAGCATTGGATTGACACAAATCCATGCCTTCAGCCATTTCACAGATCCTCACATCTCACCAGCCACATCTCTCCCTCACCTTGCTGAAAAACCAGCAGTAATGTCACAGCCTCTGCCTTGTAGGTGAAAGCAAGTGGCTGGCAGCCCTGTCACTGCCACTGTCGGCAGTGCTGTTACTGGGTTTTCATTCTGGACATTGGGTAGGAAAGGGATCTGGTAAAGGAAGCAGTGAGGAGAGGAGAGGGAGTATTTTTGACATGGGACTCTCCTCCAGGCCAAGGGTGGAGATGGTTGTCAACAGCTATCACTGCTGCATTTCACTGTAGACCTCACTTTGACTGGGGATTGGTGATGAAGGAAGAGCAGTAGCATCAGCTGCTGCACATGCCACTTGTGCAGAGTTTGGCTACAAAATCAGCTGTACCAGTTCCCTCCTTCTTGCTCCTCTCCAGATCGCTGAGAGAACCTGAAGAATGTACACCTGGTGGCCTGGGCTTGCCATTGCCTCAGCTGTCATCCTGTGGCATTTTATTTACCTGTATTCTAAAATCCAGAAAGTTCCAAAGTCAGAAGCACTCTTGATCCTAAGATTTTCAGATAAGGGATACTCAATCTGTATTGTACAAATCCATATACTTAATTACTGTCACCAAACCTACTCTGTTATCCAGAGGAATGTTAAGGCTGCAGCTGGTCCATCAATTATTTCAAGTATCTCTCAAGCAATCATTCCACAGTTCTGTATTTTTTGCTTCAGAATGTACAGTTAAGAACTGGTGTTAACTAACATGCTGCCTGGGATTTCTAGGAGTTGAACCACTAGGTTAGAGTTTTCCCTCTTTTACACACAGGCCTAAATGCAGTTGTTAGTCCAAACTAAAGTAGACCTATGGAATCAGTGGGAACTTGATAAGTCAACATTTATGCAAGTTCCACAAGAGAGGGTCTACCTTAGTTGTGGACTCAGGTCGACTGCAGCAAACTTATTATGAAAGGAAAATAAATAGCAGCTTCAGTACTTGCTATACAAAACAAAACGTGAAGCAAAGAGCTTCACTGCTGTTGAAATAAATTAATGTTTGCCTGTAATTCTTCTAGTCCCATCCTCCCCCTACATGAGACAAGCTCTAGAGAAGGTATGTGACACATTGCTAAGCCTACAGGAGGAGCTGAATGATTTGGATCGGGCTGCAGGTGATGGGGATTGTGGTAGCACACATGCACGGGCTGCCAGAGGTTAGTAATCTTGGAATGACTCCCCTGATGTTACTTGAGCAATTACTTCCTGCTTCTATCCCATAATAATGTTTTGTGCTGGGAATTATTTATTTAAGATATTGTTGTTTTCATACCATCATCATCTTTAGTTACACCTTGCCTTTTCTTCAAAAAATGGAATTGAAGGCATTAGTGTGCCTCTTTTACCAAATATCAATATTGTTTATTCCGAGACAAGAGTCTGAATAATAGGATAGCTGCCTCTGTATGGGAGGAGAATGTATTCTTTGACTGGTGTGTTGGTAAGAAATCTTCAGTGAAAGGACTTTCTGACTTTCCCCCCTATTTCCTGTTGCTAAGTGATTCCTTAGTGATGCTAATTATGGAATTAGGGAATATCAAATATGCAAGCCACATAGCTATGTTGGCCATCAAACAAAATCCAAAGTAAACTTTGTTTGTTGCCTTCATTGCCATAATATGTATATTGATGGGAAAGCTAAACATTCTTGAACTGAAAAATATTATGAGATCTTTTTTCTTCATTCTCATCTCATCTTCAGAGATGTCAGCACAGTTGTTTTGCAAGATAGGCTTGGTTTTGCAATACCAAGTTATTACTTCTTTGTGAGATACACCTTAGATTGTGAGATACACCTTTGTGAGATACACCTTAGATTGTATGCCATTGGCAAGATTTTATTGTTGTTATTTGTTACTTTATGGCCCTATACAAATAAATGATAATAATAATATATCCTGCTGAAAAACGCACATTGTTGTAAAATAGGTGGACATGAATTAGAAAGGTATCACCTCTAATCCATGAGTATTTTTTCCCCAGCAATCCAGGAATGGCTGAATGCAAGACCTCTACCAGTGCACCCATCTAAACTGCTCTCTTCCCTTGCAAAACTGTTGTTGGAAAAGATGGGGGGTTCCTCAGGGGCGGTGAGTTTTGGATACCCTCCCTAAGATGATACCAATGGCTGTTAGCTAAATATTAAAGACAAATGGTACTATTAGCTTAAGTATGTTTGTACTGTGATAGAGGGAGCAATGAGTAAGAAAGAACGAATGCTTTTTAAACTACTGATGTAAAAAATGCATGTATGTAATTTTGTGAAAGCATGAAAACGTAACACTCTTGCTTCCTCTGGGATGGTGAGAGGAGGACTCTATACAAAATGGAAAAGCCAGGAACTTCTAGATGTGAAATTAACACTGGTCCTCCAATAGATGGAAGATTGTTTATTGTAGTATGTTATGTTTTATTGTTAAGAAATTATGCTCTGTGAGCATATAGTCTAAGCTTTGTATCCACTTATTATCCAGAGTTAGCAAATCCTCTGAATATAATAAGAAACTGAAGATTTTATACTATATTGCATCAAACACTGTACTGAGGAATTAGCTGGATAATCTTTTCTTTGAAACAGAAAGCAACTGAAGAAGGACATTTGATCACTACCTGGCTTAAAGAATGCCAGACAAAGGCCTCTAAAGACTCCAAAAAGAGTGATCTCCCCAAAATGCATGAAAACATGGCAAAATGTAGCCACCCCCAAGGCTTAGATATGCTCCTAGCCATTCATGGTAAAGTTGACCTCCCCTGCTTAGAATTGTGGTAGAAGAGATCAGGCATTGGGATCCTTCAGAACCACAAAAATAGCCTTGGGGTGCATTTTGCCCACCCCTAGTTTACATCAGCATTTACACCACTCATGGCTACTGCAGCAGACGGCAAGGGTCATCACAAGTGGAGCTAACTATTTCTGCTATCCTACTAATAGGTTTACCAACAAGATAAACCAATGCATGTCATGAACATTAGGAGTACAAAGTTGAGGGTTGGGGAGTATCTAGTATAGCGACAGGCAACCTTTTTTAGACCTGGGCCGGTCTGCCGTCGCCCAGGTCTCACCTGGGCTGAGGGGGGGGGAATGGCGGCGTGCGCGCTTATGCGCGCTCCCTCCTGCGCCGCGCGCGGCCCCCAACGCACGCCGCCTCTGCGGCCGCTACCGCAGCCACCGCCGCTGTAGTGCGCGCGACTCCAGCCGCCACGGTGCATGTCGCGGCCGCCATTTTGGAAGTCAAAATGGCAGTTGCGACACGTTTGCGCGTGCGCAAGACTACTGCGCATGCGCAAACGTGTCGCGACCGCCATTTTGACTCCCAAAATGGCGATTGCCGCGAGCGCGGCCGAAAACGCTCTCTGACGGCGGCGAGCGGCGGCCAAAGGTAGCAGCCGCCGCGCACCGCCACCGGAGTGCTTTTTCGGGTACGCTCACGGCGATCGCCATTTTGAAAGTAAAAATGGCAGCCGCGGCGCGTTTGTGCATGCGCAGTAGTCTTGCGCATGCGCGAACGCGTCGCGACCGCCATTTTGACTTTCAAAATGGCGATCGCCGCGAGCGCACCCGAAAGCACGCTATGGCGCACCGCGGCGGAGACGGTGGCAGCAACCTTCGGCCTGGGCCGGTAAGTCCGGGGCCCGGGGCCTTAACCGGCCCCCGGGGCGTAGGTTGCCGGTCCCTGATCTAATATATAGAATAGTACTAAAGTGTTCCTTGAAACTCACATTCCCTTGCTTCACTAGCAAGCCATTGCACAAAAAGGTTGAACTAAGGCATGGCTTGTGAAAAAAGAGTGAAAAACAGGGAAATCCCCAGAGCAACCACCGACAACAGTCACTTCCATAGTACAGAGAAGGGATATTCACAAGCACCTCACAAACTACCATTTTTTGGTTAGTCAGAAGCAACACACTGCAAAAATCAATCTGCATATAAACATGGGCAGCCAATTCTAAGAACATGCAAAACCCATTCCTTTTCATGTGATGATGATATCTTCAGAACAACAAAGAGAAGCAGTCTATGGAAAGTAGCAGCAACTCATTGCAAAAGATGACACAGAACACTCCAGCAAACCTGAATATGGGGATATGATAACAGCTTTGGTGTGGATTTAACAAAAACAAAAGTAACCAAAACAGTTTTATAAATAAAACCAAAAAATCTGAAAAGTTTCCACAGAGTGGAAGTGCTAACAAGAGAAGCCTGTCCAGTCCAGATTCAGAAATTAAATTAAAATACATAGATATGTGGATTATGAATCATAGAGTTGGAAGAGACCACAAGGGCCATCCAGTACAACCCCCTGCCATGCAGGAACTCCCAATCAAAGCATCCCCGACAGATGGCCATCCAGCCTCTGCTTTAATACCTCCAAGGAAGGAGACTCCACCACTCTCCGAGGGAGTGTGTTCCACTGTCGAACCGCCCTTACTGTCAGGAAGTTCCTCGTAATGTTGAGGTGGAATCTCTTTTCCTGGAGCTTGCATCCATTGTTCCGGGTCCTAGTCTCTGGAGCAGCAGAAAACAAGCTTGTTCCCTCCTCAATATGACATCCCTTCAAATATTTAAACATGGCTATCATACCACCCCTTAACCTTCTTTTCTCCAGGCTAAACATTCCCAGCTCCCTAACTCATAGGGCTTAGTTTCCAGACCCTTCACCATTTTAGTTGCCCTCCTTTGGACACGCTCCAGTTTCTCCACATCCTTTTTGAATTGTGGTGCCCAGAACTGGATACAGTATTCCAGGTGAGGCCTGACCAAAGCAGAATAGAGTGGCACTATTACTTCTCTTGATCTAGACCAGGGGTAGGCAACCTTTCCCCTTTAAGGGCCAAGGGACTTCAGCTCCCAGAATCCCAGGAGCTATTGGCTAACATGGGACTATTGGCCAACATGGCTGAGGCTTCTGGGAGCTGAAGTCCTTCGGCCCTTAAAGGGGAAAGGTTGCCTCCCCCTGATCTAGACACTATACTTCTACTGATGCAGCCTAAAATTGCATTGGCCTTTTTAGCTGCTACATCGCACTGTTGACTCATGTTCAACTTGTGGTCCATCTGGATTCCTAGATCCCTTTCACACGTAGTCTCATTCAGCCAGGTGTCCCCCATCGTATATCTGTACTTTTCGTTTTTCCGCCCTAAGTGCAGTACCTTACATTTCTCCGTGTTGAATTTCATTTTGTTAGCTTTGCCCCAGCTTTCTAGTCTGTTCAAGTCATTTTGAATTTTGATCCTGTCCTCTGGGGTATTAGCTACTCCTCCTAATTTGGTGTCATCTGCAAATTTGATAACTATACCCCCAATACCATCATCCAAGTCATTAATAAAGATATTGAATAGCACTGGGCCCAGGACAGAGCCCTGTGGCACCCCACTGGTCACTTCTTTCCAGGTTGAAAAGGAGCCATTGTTGAGCACCCTTTGGGTTCGACCAGATAACCAATTACAAATCCATGTAACAGTTACTTTGTCTAGCCCACATTTTACCAGCTTGTTTGCAAGAATGTCATGGGGAGCCTTGTCAAAGGCCTTACTGAAATCAAGATATACTATATCCACAGCATTCCCTTCATCTACCAAGCTGGTAATTTTATCAAAAAAAGAGATCAGATTTGTCTGGCATGACTTGTTCCTCTGAAACCCATTTTGACTTTTTGTGATTATGAAATTATCTTCCAGATGTTCACAAACTCTCTGTTTAATGATCTGCTCCAGAATCTTTCCTGGTATTGATGTCAGACTAACTGGACGATAATTGTTGGGATCCTCTTTTTTCCCTTTTTGAAGATGGGGACAACATTTGCCCTCCTCCAGTCCGCTGGGACTTCTCCTGTTTTCCAGGAGTTCTCAAAGATTATTGCCAATGGTTCCGATATTACGTTTGCCAGTTCTTTTAATACCCTTGGATGTAATTCATCTGGTCCTGGAGACTTATATTCATTTAGATTAACCAGATATTTCTGTACTATCTCTTTACTTATTCTGTGTTGAAATTCTCCTATTCTGTCTTCTGCTCTATTATCCTCAGGTTGAGCACCCTTTGCTTTTTCTGAGAAGACCGAAGCAAAGAAGATGTTGAGTATTTCTTCCTTTTCTCTGTCCCGTTAACTTTTTGCCATCTTCTCCACACAGTGGCCCTACCATTTCCTTCTTTTTCCTTTTGCTGCTGACATACCCAAAAAAGCCCTTTTTATTGTTCTTAACCTCTCTAGCAAGCCTTAGTTCATTCTGCGCTTTAGCTTTTCTGACTTTAACCCTACACGTGCTAGCTATTTGCTTGAATTCCTCTTTGGTGATTTCCCCATTTTTCCATTTCTTATACATGTTCCATTTAAAACATAGTTCAGTTGCAAGTTCATTAGTCATCCATCCTGGTTTCTTGAGACACCTCCCATTTTTCCTCCTCATTGGCATGGTTTGAAATTGTGCCTTCAGTATCTCCCTTTTGAGACACTCCCATCCGTCTTGAACTCCCTTCTCTTTTAGTATTCCTGTCCATGGGATCACCCCCAGTATTTCTCTAAGTTTAGTAAAATCAGCTTTCCTAAAGTCTAGAATGCGTGTCTGACTATGCCTGGCTTCTCCTTTCCACTGTATAATAAACTCCAGGAGGACATGATCACTCCCGCCTAAGGATCCAACCACTTGCACCCCATTAACTAGGTCTTCCCTGTTAGTTAAGATCAAATCCAAAATAGCTGACTCCCTCGTTGCCTCTTCCACCTTTTGGACAATGAAGTTGTCTTCGAGGCAAGTGAGGAATTTGCTAGACCTTGAGGATTTTGCTGAGTTTGACTTCCAGCAAATATCAGGATAGTTGAAGTCACCCATCACTATTATATTTCTCCTTTCTGAGTGTGTGGCCATCTGTTCTAGAAAGGCATCATCCAATTCTTCTGCCTGAGTTGGGGGTCTGTAGTAGACTCCCACACTAACATCCCTGTTGTTTCCCTCCCCTTTAATTTTTATTCAGATGCTCTCCACCTGGCTTCCAGGATTAATGTCCTGGATTTCTTCACTGGTGTAAATATCCCTGACATATAATGCTATTCCTCCTCCTTTCCTGTTTGGCCTGTTTCTCTTGAAAAGGTTATACTCCTGTATTTCTACATTCTAGTCATGAGACTCATCCCACTAGGTTTCAGTGATGCCTATTATATCATATTTGCTTTGTTGTGCTAGGAGTTCAAGTTCATCTTACTTATTTCCCATGCTCTGTGCATTAGTATAGAGACATCTAAGACCATATGTCCCACTTACTTGCTGCCTGTGCACGTTTTTTTGCCTCCCACTGTTGAGTCCTTGCACTGTTTGCCTTGTTCCCTCTGTGACAGTTTGACTATTTTTTCCAGTCCTTTTGTTTTCCAGGACGCTGTCTCCCTTCCCCGCATAATTCAGTTTAAAGCCCTCCTGATCAAATTCTTGAGACTGTTGGCAAAAACATTTCTTCCAACTGGTGTGAGATGCAGCCCATCCCTTGCCAGGAGTCCGCCCTCATGGAACCGCAGCCCATGATCTAAGAATCCAAATCGTTCTCGACGACACCTTCTGCGGAGCCAATTGTTGACATCTGCTATTTTCCTCTCTCTTCCTGGACCATACCCTTCAACTGACAGTAGAGACGAGATGACAATCTGTGCCTCCATTTCTTTCAGCTTCTTTCCTAGAGCCTCATAATCCCTTTTGATGTTCTGAAGGCTGTGTGTTGCTGTGTCATTTGTTCCCACGTGGACCAAAAAGAAGGGGTATTGGTCAGTAGGCTTGACCAGTCTTGTCAGCCTCTCTGTCACATCTCGGATCTTTGCCCCAGGGAGACAACACACCTCCCGAGATATCTTGTCAGGACCACAAATCACTGCTTCTGTCCCCCTCAGCAAGGAGTCCCCCACCACGACCACACACCTCCTCCGAGGCTTAGCAGCGACTGTTCCCTGTGGTGGAACTCCCAGGGTCCCCTGCTCTGTCCCTGAAGCCTGTCCATGCTGCTCCTCCTCGTCCTCCTTGATAAGGGAAAGAGCTTGAAATCGATTCTGTAGCTGCAAGCTCTCAGAACAATCCCTGGTCTCCCTACTTCTGCATGTGACATTCCTCCAGCTGTCTACCTCCTGTGTATGTGGTATGACCTTCTCTTCCCCAGCAACTTCCTCTGTGTGGTCCCCATCCAAGACCGTTTGTTCCATTCTGTCTAGGAAAGCCTCTTGCTCCCTAATATGCTGCAGTGTAGCTACCCGCGCCTCCAGCTGCTGTACTTTCTCCTCCAAGAGGGCTACCAACTTGCACTTGGAGCATGTGTAGTTCCCCACATCTGTAGGTAAGAAGACAAACATCCCACAGGTATTGCAGGTGACGGCAGCAGTTCCTTCAGTGTCCATACTAAGTCTTAATTAGTACCTGAAAGAGGCTTACAGCTTTCCTCCTCAAAGAAAATCCCTCACTAACAACAGTGTTAAGGTCTGCTGATGACCAGAATGTTTCTACAATTAGTAGTGGTTATAAAATTCTGGCTCTGGGAGCAGTTGTATAGAGCTAACTGCCTAGCCCACCCCCTATCCCACTCTTCCCAAGTGTTTTAAAAAAAGAATTTAGGAACTTACCCACTCAAAATGGCTGCCTGGAAACTGCTTTCTTCCTCTTTCCTAGCAGGAACTGGCCTGGAAAGCCTCCTTCTCTTTCTCCTTTCCTGGCAGAAACTGCCTGGAAAGCCTCATACTCTTTCTTTCAGAAACTGGCCTGGAGAGCCTCTTCCTCCTCCCCTGTCCTGGCCGAAACTGACCTGAAACTGGCCTCTGGGAGCAGTTGTATAGAGCTAACTGCCTAGCCCACCCCCTATTGATTTGCAAATGTGACTCAACAAAGACCCACCCTCTGAGTAACAGTCCCATTCTCCCCAAGTGTTTTAAAAAAAAGAATTTAGGAACTAACCCACTCAAAATGGCTGCCTGGAAACTGCTTTCTTCCTCTTTCCTAGCAGGAACTGGCCTGGAAAGCCTCCTTCTCTTTCTCCTTTCCTGGCAGAAACTGCCTGGAAAGCCTCCTACTCTTTCTTTCAGAAACTGGCCTGGAGAGCCTCCTCCTCCTCCCCTGTCCTGGCCGAAACTGGCTGAATATTGTCAGTATTGGTGTGTTTTCGGAGAGGGGGATTGCACCTAGTTTAAAATATCTGACTCATGCCTAGGAGCAGGTGGAATACATAACAGAGAAGTGTTGTGTGTGATACTCATGAGGGTTACGGATGCTGCCTTACACTCTCAGAGAGAGAATGCCTTCATATTTCTTTACAGCTCTATGGACTGTTTCTAACAGCAGCTGCTCAGCCCCTGCGGATTGACAGTGACTTGCCAACCTGGTCAGTGGCTATGGATGCTGGTATTAAGGCCATGATGCGGTAAGTGTGATCTTTGCATGATTGTAGCAGTAATTATAATTGATACATTACAACCATTGCCCATTTTTGTCCTTGCTTCAAAATAAGTGGTTGTTTCATTCCCACAAAATAATAGAACAGAATTTTAGTTAATCCTAGTTGATCCTGATTTATTGTGAATTAGCTGTATTTATTTATTTCAAAAATTTATATCCTGCCTTTCTCCCACAATGGGATTTAAGGCAGGTGCACTGTTATGTGTAGTACATTCATTCTGGTCTTGCTGGTCCTTGTTGTTAACTGCTGTCAAGTCAACTTCAATTTATGGTGGCCCTATGAATGAGAGACCTTCAAGGTCCTAGACCAGGGGCAGGCAACCTTTTTGAGACCTGGGCCGGTCTCCCTTAGCCCAGGTCTCGGCTGGGCCGGGCGGGGGGGGGGCGGGCGCGCTTACGCGCGCGCGCACGCCCTCCTCTGCACGCACGCACACCCTCCTCCGTGCGTGATGCGCCCCCATGCACCCTCCTCCGTGTGCAGCACGCACGCGCGTGCCCACAACCGCCACGGCACATAAGTCACACTCTCTCAGCCTCAGAGGGTGGAAATGGCAAATGGCGGTCAGCTCACTGTCCTGAGGCAAGTCTGCTTCGCTTCCACAGGTGTCCTCAGTCCTCCCTCTTCTTCCCAAGGGAGGGCTGAGGACACCCGTGGAAAGTGAAGGAGACTGGCCTCAGGAGAGCGAGCTGAGCGCCCGGCCGGCCAGGGTCCTCTTCTGAGGCGTTTCTTTCGCCTCCTTGGCTGTCTCCCTTGGGGAAAAGAGGGGAGGACAGCCAAGGAGGCGAAGGAACGCCTCAGAAGAGGATCCTGGCCGGGCGCTCAGCTCGCTCTCCTGAGGCCAGTCTCCTTCACTTCCACGGGTGTCCTCAGCCCTCCCTCTTCTTCCCAAGGGAGGGCTGAGGACACCCGTGGAAAGTGAAGGAGACTGGCCTCGGGAGAGCGAGCTGAGCGCCTGGCCGGCCAGGGTCCTCTTCTGAGGCGTTTCTTTCGCCTCCTTGGCTGTCTCCCTTGGGGAAAAGAGGGGAGGACAGCCAAGGAGGCGAAGGAAACGCCTCAGAAGAGGATCCTGGCAGGGCAGTGAGTTCGCTGCCTGAAGCCGCTTTCCTCGGCTTCCATGGGTGTCTCCCCTCCCTCTTCTTCCCAAGGGAGGGCTGAAGACACCCGTGGAAGCCGAGGAAAGCGGCTTCAGGCAGCGAGCTCACTGCCCTGCCAGCAAGGATCCTCTTCGGAAGCCTTTGCTTCGCCTCCTTGGCTGCCTCCCTTGGGGAAAAGAGGGAAGACAGACAGCCAAGGAGGTGAAGCAAAGGCTTCCAAAGAGGATCCTGGCAGGGCAGTGAGTTCGCTGCCTGAAGCCGCTTTCCTCGGCTTCCACGGGTGTCTCCCCTCCCTCTTCTTCCCAAGGGAGGGCTGAAGACACCCGTGGAAGCCGAGGAAAGCGGCTTCAGGAAGCGAGCTCATTGCCCTGCCAGCAAGGATGACGCTGTACAGGGGGCGGAGCTTGCCGAGAGCAACCCGGCAGCCATTTTATGTTGCCGGAGAAGCCGGCAAAAAACCCCGCCGTGGCGGTAGTGCCGCGGCGGCGGCGGCGGCGGCAGGAACAAAACGGGGCCGGTAACAAGGCCTCTCTGGGCCGGATCCGGCCCGCGGGCCGTAGGTTGCCGACCCCTGTCCTAGACAGATGGGCCAAAAAAAGCTGCTTCTGGCCATTTCAGGGGCATGGTATTTACATGATGCACCACCACCACCACCCACATCAACTGGAAATGCACAGAGGCTGCGCCAAGGCGGCAAGATGCTCCAGCACCAGTCACTCCAGTATTGCGGTGACTGCGGCAAGAGTCACCGCAATACTGGAGTGACTGGTGCTGGAGCGTCCAGAGGCTGCTCCTTCCGGCCCATATGCTTCATCTCATAGTCATCCTATCATCAGCAGTCCTGCTCAGGTCTTGCAAACTCAGGGTCATGACTTTCTTGATTGAGTCTGTCCATCTATATTGCAGTCTTCCTCTTTTCCTACTGCCTTCTACCTTACCAAGCATTATTATCTTTTCTAGTGACATATTTTCTCATGATATGGCCAATGTACAACAGTTTCAGTTTATTTATCTTCGCTTCTAGAGCAGGGGTAGGCAACCTTTCCCCTTTAAGGGCCGAGGGAATTCAGCTAGTAGTATGGTCTCATCTTAAATTGTTGATGTTCCTTCTAACTTTCATGCCTCCTCCTCTGAATCTAATCCTGCTTTACATATAATATCTTCAGTGTATAAGTTAAATAGATAGGGTGGTAAAATGTAGCCTCACCTGACCACCTTACCCACCGGAAATGATTATATTGTTGTGTATTCTGTCGTTATGGTAGCCTTTTGTCTTTTGTATAGAGTACAGGATACATATCAGGACAATCAAAATGTTGTGACACACCATATCTTTAAGAGCAATCCATAATTTTTTCATGATCTACATAATCAAATTTGCTATAATCTATAAATCACAGGCTGAGTTTTTTTCTGAAATTATTTGGTGCACCATTATCCAACGTATGCAATAGTGCCTCTTCCTGTACTGCAGCCAGGTTAGACATCTGGCATTTCTTTCTCCATATATGGTAATAGTCTTTGTTGTAGAATTTTGAGCATCACTTTGTTTGTATGAGAAATTAATGTAATGGTCTGGGGGTTCAATCCCTGGTGCCCCCTTTCTTGGGCCATTCTTTTGTTTCCTATATTCGTTGACAGATTTTAGTTAGAATTAGAGTAGTTTCTGTCTCTGTAGCTTGAAGTAGCTTCATTGGTATGCCATCTGTTCCTGGTAATTTATTTCTTCCAAATGCTCTCAGTGCAGCTTCCACTTTACTTTATAAAATTGTAGGTTCATCATCAAAGGCTCTTCCTTGAATTAATATGTACTCCTTTCATCTCTTTGTTATTCTTCAGTTATTTTGTCTGTGTTTTGTTTTGTTTTAATCTGTACTTAGTCATCTAATGTGTTCTCTTGCTGGTCATAGAACATTCCCCCCTCTCAATTTAAAGTTCCCTTTGAATTCTCAGACATTATGGAAGAAGTATTCTGTTCTTCCATTTTTTGTTGTTGACACCTTCTATATCTCTGCATTGATTATATTATCGTAATTTTCTTTGTCATTGTTGTTAAACAGTTGCTTTCAGGGTTCTGACCCTATTTATGAAACCTGTTACTTTTGCTTCTTGTCTGTCCTTAACTGCTTGAAGCGTTTCATCCATCATCCATTGAGGCTCTTCTTTCCTTTTAGCTGCAGATAGTGTCTTTTTTGCTTTCCTCCCTGACAAGTTCGCTAGGTTCAGTCACAGTTTTGGCTCCTAATCTAGTAGAGTTAATAGTGCAAATCTATTTGTTATGATATCTTTAAATTCTAATAGGATGTTCTTCAGGTTGTATTTTGGCACAATGGTTCATTTATTGTTCTTCTTTAGCTTTGCTCTAATGTTTGTGTAATAATATAGTATTTGTGGTCCGTGCAACTACCTTGTCCTGATCTTGTTTCTGCAGAGAGAATGGAGCTTCTCATTATGTAGTCCAGGGGTAGGCAACCTTTCGCCTTTAAGGGCCGAGGGACTTCAGCTCCCAGAATCCCAGGAGCTATTGGCCAACATGGGACTATTGGCCAGCATGGCTGAGGCTTCTGGGAGCTGAAGTCCCTCGGCCCTTAAAGGGGAAAGGTTGCCTATCCCTGATGTAGTCTGTTTCATTTCTATATTGGTCAGTGCATACAGTTGCCTCTTGGGCTGCTTGAAGAATGTGTTTGTGATTAACAAACTGTTAGACTCACAAAATTCAGTCAGTCACTCTCCTGCTTCATTTCTTCACTCTAGGCCAAATTTTCTCTTTTTTTAATTTTTTTTTATTAAAGTTTTATTAAACATTAAAACATATTACACACTTAAACCACGTAACATATCCAAACAGTGCACTGACTAACAATGACATATATCTAAGATCAAAACATAAAAGTGACTTCCCTCCTTTACTATGAATATTACACATGTTTCTCTTCTTCTCACTTTCTGATTTCCCCATAATTTTTCCTTACACCTGAATATAAACTCCTATATTCCTCCTTACATTCCAGAAATGTAAATGTAAAGAACTAACAGTAAGCAATAAATGAGTGGCTGCTCAAATTATATGATATAATCGAATTTGATAAATTAACATGTATGTTGAGGGACCAAACAAGAAACAAATATGAAAGAGAATGGTCATTAATTGCTAAACTTTTATTACAAAGATGGGGAGAAAAGAGCGTGAGTGATCTTAAAGAATAAAAAGAGAGAGATTGAAAGAATGTGTAAATATGTAGATAAAGCTGTTTTAGACAAAGAAGAAAAGGAAGGCTCAGTACATATATGGTATGGGACGGGAAAAATGAAAAGACGTTGAAATTAGGAATGGAATGATCCTAGGCCAAATTTTCATACAATCCTTCATTCTGCACTTGTTTCCTACTTTTGCATTCCTGTCGTATATACTTAACAAGAAGTTCTGTTTGGAGTGTGGTTACTTTCCTCCTGGACTCAAGCATAAAATCTTTCAGTTTCTTATACTTCTTTCTCTGTAGTTGGAGCATAAACATGGATTATGCTTATATTGATGGATTTTCCATTACTGAGATGATTTGGTCAGACTTGACATTATATCCTTTGACTGCTTTTACTACATCTCTCCTCACTATTAATGCTACCTCATTTCTTTTTAGATTTTCATATCTTGAGTAAACACTGTGTAATTATCTGACTCAAAATGTCTCATTCCTATACACTTTAACTTGCTCACCCTAAACATTGCAATGTTTCTATGTTCCATTTCTTGTTTTACTATGTCTAGCTTCCCCTGATTCATGCTTTAGACATGCTTCTATAATATGTGTTGTATAGCTTCAGACTTTCACCTCTGAGCACATCAGCAGCTGAATATCCTTTCAACTTGAGTCCAGTTGCAGCCTTAGCCCCAGCACTAATACTTATCCTCTACTGTACCCCTGTAGCTTGTTGAGTGCCTTCCAACATAGGAGTATCATCTTCTGGCACTATCTCTTGTTTCATTTTGGATTGTCTCAAAATAGATATTTCATTATAAAAGACATTCAAAAGGGGTTTATCATGCCCCCTTCTGTGCAGTACTAACAAATGCTATCTATGGTGCCACCGCTGTTGTCTCTGAGAGATCCTTTACCAGTGCAGCCCACACTATCGCTGCTGCCCAGGAGCTGTTTGGCACATTTAGTCTGACTCCTCAGCAAAAGCTTGTCTTACTTAGGAGACTCTATCAGCAGCACTGCTACTGTCTGCATAGCCTCTTGCCTCACAGGAGCACACAGTCCCACCACCACAGAAAGATAGTGCCATGATGAGCTGGCTGCTCCTGCTAGCAGCTAACTCCAAGTGCCAAAACCAGAATCAAAAGCATATAGATCCAGGATCTTGGTTTGTTCTTCCAGATAACCTAGAATTCATAAGCCAGTAGCAATTCTTCATTTAGATTCCTGGGTTGTAAAGGACACAAGAAACCAGGATGCTTGTCATCATGGCAAGCTTTCAATTTCAGTTTCATTTAGACACTAGTGAGAGGAACCAAGTAGTGGCACACATGTGACATATCTGGAAGACTCATGGAAAACCCACATTTGTCAAAATTTTGGCTTATTGCTCTGTGTGAATCCAGCCACTGTCTGTGACGTCGTCATGTGTACACTGTGCTACTTACCCTTTTGTCTGACAGGTATGGAGGAGCTGCACCTGGAGATAGAACCATGGTGAGTAGTAGTATACCCCAGGTCTGTCCTTCATTATCCCTTCTACTACTGTCATTAAATTTGAGGCAAAAGCAACCCCTATATTTTCTTGTTTTTTAATTAGCATCACATTTAACAGAACTTGCAGTAGTTATCTTGAATTGTGTCAATTACATATGCCAGATGCTAGGCATTACATATTGAATATGCCTTATCTGGAATTCCAAAATCCAAAATCATCTACGTGGGTGGCTGAGATACAGTAGTGTCCCTGCACCGGGTCTCCACATGGTGGAGGCGGGGGGAGACTTCCAGTGAGCCAGACTTCTGGGGCAGAGGGGTGCCTGTGTGGGCCTAAACGGGACCCACACAGGCCAGAGCAGTGCCCACGTGGGCCGAAGTAGCACCTGCAGGAGGTCAACTGGGTGTCACACACCCCTTCTGGGGTGTCACCTGGTGTGGCCCGCACCTCTCCCCCCCCTTAACGCTGCTGCTGAGATAGACACCCCTTTGCTTTCTTGACAATTCAGAAACTTTGTTTCATGCACAAAATTATTTTTTTAAATTGTGTATAAAATTATCTTCAGATTATGTGTATAAGGTGCATATGAATGAATTTCATGTTTAGGCTTTGGTCCCATCTCCAAGATACCTCATTATGAACACATGGCCCTTCCACATTTGCACCTTTGTCTTTTGCAGATTTGATTATTCAAGGATTTGATTAATATATTCTCTTTTGGAATCTCTTGGTCCTCCAGCACAACTTCATGGCCATGTCCACTAGAAGCCATGCTAGAGAACCTAAAGATTACTAAAGAGAACACTTCTCTAGGCATTTGTAGGTCCTCCTACGTAATTCTGTGGTCAACATCTGGCAGATATTGACCACAGACTTGCACTGTAGGACACAGAGATTCCTAGAGAGGTGTTATTTGAGAAGTTTTTAAAAGTGTTTTTTAATTTGCGGTTTTCCCACTTTCATGGGGGCCCTGCACCCCTTACCCCCTGCAAATGTGGAGCACCCACTGTATATACAAATATTCCAAAATAAAAAAAAATCCAAAATACTTCTGGACCGAAGCGTTTCAGATAAGGGATATTCAACTTGCAATGACATAATAATGCATCAGTTTACACTACTTTTTCTTAGGGCTTCCTCATGGATTCATTGTTGCATGAGCTCTTTGATACATAAGTAATGTTGTCAAGTATGCTGACTTCTAGTAAAGGTGATTGTTAACACTGAATGACTCTGAAGATTTACCTAATAATAGCTGAGATCTAGCTATATTGAGATCTAGATACTCTGCACAATATGCTACCTGCATTAGAATAGGAGATATAATGTTGTGCTGGCAGCAGTGCTTTCAGAGACTTTCCAGTACTGTTTTTAGTGGCATTTTGTATTTAAATGCTACAAGATACATGTGACTTTTATGCAATAAAAATATTTATACAATTGGTTTCTACCTGATCATATGCTGTATCCTTTCTGCTATAATCTTACATACAAACAACCCATTTTGTCTGCCTGGCTGCCTGCCTCAAAGCCAAATGTAGCATCTTAAGATGTTTGAAATATTTCCCATTCTAGTGAGTTACTGCAAAAATGGGGCATTTCCAACAGTACAAGACTGGGTCAGGCAGTACTCACAATGACAGATAAAGACATTCTGTTATTACTCTGATAGAGTTGCTGTCTGCTTAATAAATCTTTTGACTAGCTGGATGCACTCTGCGCTGCTGCTGCAGAACTCAGAGATCTGAAGAACCCTAACGCCAATGCACTGCAGGTTCTGGCCAAAGCTGTACAGGTGAGTTTATTAATATGCATATAACCTAAACCTAATAACCTTTTTGTAAGTCATGGAGATGAGGCAGACTGTTAAGTTTTCTTAGACCACATTTCTCAGATCCCAATGGATATATTGGGTATCCATTGTGTGAGGTTCTAAAAATTCAGAGTTAAGATTATGGCCAATAAACTGTTTGTAATAATGCTAGGGGATGTTGCTTTGGAAATTTGAAAAATCCTCAAACGTTTTAAATAGTCAGAAGGAAGCATATAGTGGCTTCTTTGAAGTATTAGGGTTAAGAAGGACAGCAGCTGAAAGGGAGAGGTGTAAGATCCCAATGCTGCATTATGATTTAAAATAGAGAAGTGTGTAAATGCTTTTGCTGGTAATGATTCTGTTTTGTACAACAGTCACTTCTGCTCTTTTCATCAGGAGGCAGAAGCTGCTGCTGAATCTACAAAGAATATGGAAGCTGCTGCAGGCAGAGCCAGTTACATCCGCTCAGCCCGTCTAGAGCAGCCAGACCCTGGGGCTGTGGCAGCTGCGGCGATTCTTCGTGCAGTGTTGGAAGGGCTACAGACTAAAACATCCCGTTCCCTGATTCAAAACACCGCTTAGAACTTGCTAAAATGTCATGCACTTGTTCTTCTCTTGTACAGGGCTTTCTCCTTGAATCATAGTATCTTCAAAATGACTGTTCCTGCTGCAACTTATCCTTCACACTTCCTGCCTGAGAGTCCACTTGTAGTGAATGGTACTGGCTGGTGTTTCTGTGAACCCATGTATGAAAACAGGAGTGTGCTTTATATTCTTATTTTGGGATCAGTACTTTTCCTTATGCTTTGTGAATAAGAGACCTGTCTTTTTTGGAGCTGCTTGTATGTCTCTTTCTACACTGTGGCTTGCAACTCTAGCTTCCTATTGAGAGGTTCTGCTGAAATTCTTTACGTAAACCTGGGTGGGAATTACGTAGTCCTCCAGAGGCTGTTGATCAACAGCTTCCAGCATTCCTTACTATCCGAGGACAGTCACAGTTTGAAGTTGAACATAATTAACTAGCATAACTTCTTTTTTGTAAACTACTTAGAAGAAGGGATGTCTAGTTTGATATACAAATTCCTGTAATGACTCAACAGATTTTAAGCATCTTGTTAGTACAGTGGCTATGTAATTTGTATCCTAAAGATCTGCTTCCTTAAAAAAAGGTACTCTAGTGCTTGAACATTTCTGAAAGGTGTAGCACAAGAAACAGAATTAAGATGCCACTTTTATTGAAGAAAGCAAAGTCACAAAAACTTATATATTTGCTCCCCCAGCACCACTTTGTCCATGAATTGAAGACAGACCTACCAGTGTGCATGTTCCAGATATTATCAAGTTAAGATAAAGAAAGCATGCTTTATTTATTTCCTATCTTTCCCCCCAAAGTAGGACCCAGACAGTTCACAAGAAGATAAATAGAAACAAAGTTACCACATTAATCTTTGTGATAACATCACATTAAACACATGCATCTGATAAAGTAGGCTCAAGTCTACGAAAGCTCATGCTATGAACTTTTCTCTTTCAGTTAGTGCCTATACAGACTGCCAGAAATAATCCAGCTTGAGACCTAACTGCCCTGGCTCAGTGCTAGGGAATCATGGGAACTGTAGTTTATTGTGGCACCAGAGCTTTCTGACAGAGAAGGCTCAATCTCTCAGAAAAAAACTACAATTCCCATGATTCCCTAGCACTGAGCCAAGACAGTTAAAGTGGTCTCAAATTGGATTATTTCTGGCAGTTTGATAGGCCTTAAGTCTCTCAAGGTGCTAGAGGAAACCTTTGCCTACTGATTTTCCAGACTAACATGGCTATGTCTTTGAACATTAATACACATTTGAATTAAACACAATGTAAAAACATTATTAAAGTATCCACAGTTAAAAGTCCTTTTCTCAGCAACCATCAGTTGCCAAAAATCATCTGAACAAGATCTTTTCTTGCTTTTCGTCTCTCTAGAAGGAAGTTCTACAGCCTTTGGGAAGTTATAATGTCTTGTTGTGTCCTCAGCAAACAAGCCTCCAAAGATGCTGGGACTGATAGAAGGGCCTCCTCTTCTATCAGAGCAGTTAGTATAGGATAATACTTCACATAGTCTGTATCCAAAGTGTAAAGGACCTCAGGTCATATTCCTATGAACTGCCCTCAGAACAAGACAGTTAATCTGTCATAACAAGGGAGTAGTGCTCTGTAGGGTGACCCCAGTCAGTAGTCTAGCTGTAGATTTTGGATGAGGTGGAAGTTTCCAAACATGTTGAAAGTGCCCCCACATACAGCATGTTACAGTAATCCAAACTTAGAATTAAAACAGAGTCCTTGGATTTAGATGGAAAGGAGAAATAGCGATAGGGGTCATCAGGATTCTAATAGGACCAAGTTTCAAAAGTGGACAGCTTCCAACATCAAAGATTAAAAAGCTTGAGAGACTAAACTGGTCAACTGCTATTAAACAAGAGTCCCTCAGCTTCACCTACAAAATTTGCGCTTCCATGAAGGATTGGACCCCTGCAAAACCAAGTCCTATCCCTGAAAATGACCATGGTTGATTGGCTGAAAGTTGCAAAAAAAGTCTTAACAGGGATCCAGTAAGTATAGTCCCTGTCTAGTTCCCAGCATAGAACATCCCCCAGGACTACCAAATTATCTTTTCCATAACCAAGTCGGAAGCCTGAATGAAACAGTTCTAGATCAAAGTGCTGATCCCTGGTAAGTTTCCAGGGGAAAAAAGATTTGCAGCCAATGGACACAGACATGGATGGTGCCAGTCCCTGGAACAGTGAGAAAAAATAATTGCCTCCTCTCCAAACCATACTCTGAGAAGCACTGTGACCTAAGGATATCAAGCCAGGTGTATACAAGACCTTTGAGAAGAATAAATCCTTATTTTGGACAGGCAGCAAAAATTATTCATACAAGGAGCTGATGATGACTGAGAAAATAGGTTTCTTTTTTTCAGGTTTCTTTTTTCCCTATCAACATGTCCTAGATTTTAGCACCTTATTCTTAGTTCTTTATATAAAAATTAGAGAACAAAGACCGTCTGTTAAGGATAGCTGTGTCCCAAATCATTATTTTCAATCTGGTGACATCAATAAGCTTTATTCAGCCCCAAATTTAATTTCATGCCAAGGGCTGGTCCTTGACCCAGAAATGTTTCGCTCACATTGCTGATTCCAGTATGGTCTTTCTAATGTGGTTAATCATGGAAAGGGCAGCCTGTCTTTCATGGGCGTCTTCTCAAATGCTACTGCCAATGGGTTTTTGTAGTTAAAAGAATGATGTCAGGCAGGATGACTTGGCAAAATAAGAATTACCTAAGGATGCAAGTTGGGTTACCTCAGAAGTAAGCACAAATAGAGATCACAAGGTGATCTCATGACCTGGCAATGTTTCATGGTTAGACTCTTGTTGGTGCTGGTATAGGCAATAGAGGTAGAAGGGGAAAAGCCATGAGAGGGAAGAAAGCAAGGCCCTAGAGAAATAGGTTTGTGTCCATATCACAGTACTTTTTTAAAAAAGGGGCTTTGTGGTGGAAGTTTGAGGCCTTCCAAACAACAAAAACTCCAAAACAACAAAAAGTAAATTCCTAGAAGCCTCCAATGGGGCGGGGGAGATGATTTCAGGGCATGGAGACCACCAATAAGGCCTTGGGGCTTTGGCAACCCCTGGGCTAAATGAAGGTGAGCTACTGTATTGCTTGAAAGCAGCATCAATACAGTTTTTTACCACGCAAAAGAATTATTACAAAGTCAGATGTTGAAGTTTGCCTTTTTTTATGGTGCTAACAGCCAAGGGGGTAAAAATTGGACCTTGGTTACCCAGAGCTTTCCTGCTGTGTCTTATGGAATTTCTAGTAAAAGAAGAAATGATTTCTCACCCATATCAAGAGAGGAATGTTAGTTTATAGCTGGGGAAAACATAATACAACATTACACTGAATGCAAAGAGACTTTCTCCTGAATATAGGTGCATAGGAATGTACTACGTATATCTGGAAGGAAAATCCCAGTGACACTCCCAATTTGGGAGGTTAAATTGGAAGGAACAATTCAAAGGAGATAAAGACCAACCTATAAAATGAAAGATGCTAGAAAATAGTCCTGAATGGTTAGTCTATTAAAAGTTCATTTTTAAAAAAATCTAAAGCGTAAAAATGTGGTAAGAAATTGTGCTACAAAATTTTAGTGGCAAATCACAAAATCATCTAAATGCTCACTTTATAGGGGCTTGTGTAGTTTACCATCAGGATTCAATAGCAGTTGAGGGAACAGCCATCAAAAGAAAGATTTCTTGCTTGTTTGAGTAGCTTATTCCAGTTTGTTGCTAGAATTTGTTACAGAAGCTAGGAGTTTATAGTTCACAGCAAATCCCAGAAGGGCAAAATTGAATCCCTCAATACATTCAGGTTGCTCACTCCTGCTCTAAATGTTTTACAATGCCAATAGTCTTCTAGTGTGGAAAGAAATTAGGAGCAGAGCATATAGCATGTATTAACCTGAAAAGCTTGAAAAAAGGAGTCCCACCTGAATGCACCAAGTAACAGAAACAAGATATTTTGAAAAATACTAAGCATCTTGCTAGTTGTTGTATGCCTTCAAGTCATTTCCAACTTACAGCAACCCTCAGGCAAACCGATCACCCAATTTTCTTGGCAAGATTTGTTCGTAAGAGGTTTGTCATTGCCTTCCCCTGAGAGTATGTGATTTACCCAAGGCCATCACACTAGTTCTTGTGAGAAAATCTAGGGGCTCATTCCCACTTACATATAACCCGGTTTGCAATTCGCTTTCACTCTGGGTCGGTGAATCGATTCCACTCGATGCGTCGTTCCCACTATGGAAGCAGGTCTTTTCTTTATTCACTTCTTTTTTGGCACGATTGTCGTTCCCACTAGTTTGCGCCCCTTCAAAATGCCTGTCAATCCTCTACACATCATCAGTGACACAACTGGCAACACATTCAAGAAAACACGGGAGGGAGTCATGGATGCTGTGGCCAGAATTCTCCCCTAGGGTGCACACAGGCATGGATGTCATGGAGGACTCTCCCATGGGATGCATGCATTTTTTTAAAAAATTGACAGTATATGTGCTCCATTGTTTTTGCAATTACTTGTCTCGCTGAGCCGCAGTTGGTCTGCTCACCTGTTTTGCCACACAATTGCAAATACAATGGAGTACATATACTGTCAATGTTTATAATCTATCCATCCATCCATCAATCATGTGCCCATAGATCACACCACAAAGCACAAAGGCAGCACTGGGGGGGGGGGGGGGGGAATGGTGGATTTCCTCCAAAATTGGTGAGGGACGTGCCAACCTTCTGCCACAGTAATCCCTCCACTTCACTTTGATGCGACTCAGGTCCGTCGTTCCCACTTGCTGAACATGCTTGCTAATTGCTTCTTTTCAAAAGGATCGGCAAAAAATGAGTGTCTGAAAAGATTGTTGTTGTTGTTGTTTTGCATTTGTCTCACTTCAAAGTGAGTCCAAATGATTGCAGTCACATCTGAAACAGTTTCAAATGGGGATGAGGCACATTTAAAGCGGTCAGCAAATCGATGTAAATCACAGTGGGAATGAGCCCTAGATGCTCTAAATCTAGAATTCCGCTATTAACGTATTTAGAAAGCTTACAAGAGCCATATTCACATAAGCCAGAATTCATTCTTAAACTAATGAAATAAGAATAGAGTTATTAGGAAGGAGTTGCAAAGAGATACAGAAATATAACAACAACAACAACAACAATTTATATCCTGCCTCTCTGCAAAGCAATCGGGGCGGCGTACAACATTATACAATAAAAAGAAAGCTTGTCATAAGATTAACACCTATGTAACACACTCATATACTGGCCGGATGGATGTATATCTACATTGGACTTGCTGCTGGAAAGATAAAGTTTCAGAACCAACCATTTTTAGACTGGTAACTGCTAGGAATTGCTCTTATTCATGATTGCCCAATTATTGTTTATGAAATCTCAAAAAATAAAGGATTTAGTGTTTCTTTTTAACTGGAACTGTAGAAAAGAAGTGTTTAATTAGAAAGACATTGTTTGTTCCCATAATGTCTCCATGGCTTTGCTGGACAGGATAAGCCTGTTCCCCTGAAATGCACCAAACAAGGTCCCTACTGCTGAAAGGGAACACACTTTTGCATTCAACTATAAAGCAATGTCACCTGTTTCCTTTTGACTTTCATGAACAGTAGATAAACTGCACACCCGAACACGGTGGGGGTGAAAACCCACATTATAAGGAGCATGAAGCAACCAGAACCTTGTTAGAATGAGTAGGGGAAACTCCTCTGCCATTTTCATTTTCCCCACCAATAAAACATTTTTGAAAGTACATTTCGAAGTGTACTTACTTATATTTACGTGCTATTGCATAGGCATTTAACATTAGAAATATAGCCAAAAAGATTTTCACTGTTGATTAATACACACACACTCAAATAAAAGAGTGATGAAATAGCACCAACTAGGAAAGTGAGAATTAAAAGATACTAAGTAGAAATAGATTTACCTATGTCACTGTAAATGCAGAAAGACAGAAGCAGCAGCAGTAAGGCCATATACACCACCAGACATTGGCTGGAGTATTGCCAGTGCCCTACGTCAGTGGTTACACTTTTGACCAGAGTTGCACAGTGGCAGCAAGGGAAAGTAGACTGATCAGAGACGAAGAGGGATGCCTGTTCTCTGCTGCATTACAGTAGGGAAGATTTCAATTGAGCATTAGAAGGAACTCCTTGACAGTGCAAGCAGTTTGGCAATGGATCCAACTGCCTAGAACAGGGACCGGCAACCTACGGCCCCCGGGCCGGTTCTGGCCCAGGTCGCCAGACTTACCAGCCCAGGCAGACTCCTGCCGCCACCGCCGCCGCGCGTTTTGCAATCCGTGCGGCTGCGCCCACCATTTTGATTTCCAAAATGGCGGCCACGACACGTTTGCGCATGCGCAGGAGTACTGCGCATGCGCAAACAAGTCACGGCCGCCATTTTGGAGAACAAAATGGCGGGTGCGACATGCGCCGCAGCGGCTGTGCCCATGCGCGCAGAGGGGGTCGCACGCGGCGGAGGGTGCGCGCGCCGCCATTCCCCCCCCCTCGGCCCAGCGGAGACCTGGACTTCGGGGGACCGGCCCAGGACTCCAAAAGGTTGCCTACCCCTGGCCTAGAAAAATAACAAACAAAAAATTAATGAGTATTCTGCTATTGATGTCTTCAAAAGAGAGTCTGGACAGCTACCTTTTGGGGATGCTCTAATTGGAGATCCTGCACTCATGGATTTGATGGTCTATGAGGCCCCTTCCAATGCTATGATTCAAAATCTGCAAGTTCCAAGCAGCCTATTTCTCCAGTGCCTGCCTCCCTTCACAGTTGCAGTGCACATGACTTTTTTTTTATTCCTGCAGCCACTGCCTGCATCAGTATAGTGCAATGAAAGGATTCTGGCCATTGTGTTACTTTGCTATTATTTTTTTTAAAAAATCAGGCTTTCTGTGGCCTTGAGAAAAACAAAGGAACCATATAGAGGAAAAATACAGGGGGAGAATGAATGATAGTATCATAGAGATGCTATATAAGAAGGGAATCAAGGAAGCATGGTGAACCCACACTTAATGCTGAGTATGTAAGCAAACATATTGACCTGAACACCAGAACAGTTAAACAAAACCATTTATTTCAGCTGATAATTTAATTTTCTAATGACCCATGAAAATATACACAAAACCTGGAAGCTACATAGCAAATAGGGCACAGGCTGTTCAGAGCTGGCTGGTTGTCCAGCTGCCCATGGTAGCAAGAGCACTTCAAGCCATCAAAAAGCAAAACCATCAAATAGATTCCCAGAAGAACAGATTGGGAAACTTGTTGCTTTTCTTACTGTACTGATTCACGATGCAAACCCATACTGAAGACAGCAGTGAGTTAAGGCTGCAGATCTCAGTGAAGAACTGGCCATTACACCACTTCTTGATTGTTCTGCAGAGGTGCTTCATAACATTTCATCTGGCTCCATATAGCAAAGGCTGTAGAGGAAGGAGACCAGGAGTCAGTGTAAAAATATATCAAAATTCTTTCAGTAATGTCTCATTTGGCCTAGGATGGGTCATCCATCTTGCAAGGAAAATTCAGACCAAACCTCTAAAGTGAGGATTGTGTGGCCCTCCAGATGTTTTTGGAGTGCAGTTCCCATCACTCCTCACCATTGGATATGCTGGCTGAAACTGATAGGAGTTGCAGTACAAGTCAGAGAACCTATTTAACCATGGTGGAGCATAAAGCTCTGCTAACATGTGGCACAGGAGGTCTGGGAAGGAGGATAATGGGCACTTCCCATTTGGGTAGAGAGGACTGAGGTCTGTAACTGCTCAGCACCTTCTGGTTGCTGTTGTGCAGGATGGAAGATTACTTTATTTATATATTATATACATTCATAGAAAGAGGTATAGTGGGACCTTGTTATCTGCTGGGGTTTGGTTCCAGGATCCCCCGTGATTAACAAAATCCATGGATGTTCAAGTCCTATTAAATATAATGGCATTGCAAAATGGTGACCCTTATATCAAATGGCAAAATCAAGGTTTGCTTTTTGGAATTTATACTTTTTGGGAATATTTTCAAGCCATGGATGCTTGAATCCATGGATAAAAAAATCTGTGGATAAGGAGGGCCAACTGTACTAGATATCTGTACAATATTCAAAAACATACTGACATTGGTAACTCTCAGATTGGCTAGTATAAGCCCCTAAGAAGATTCTGTCCCTCTCCCCAAAGTTCTTTTCCAGGATCTGAACTCTCCAGATAGGAATTATAAACCAGTTTAATTCCTCACCTCTCGGTTGTCTTCTAAACTCACATCTGGACGTTTCCATGCTGGTCTAGCCAGAGCCCACAACACCAACAATGCAAAGACCAGGATTAGCATCCCAAGGACATTACCAAACCAAGCCTCTGGAGGAAGCATGGAATAGGGTGTTGGTGATTTTGATCTAAAGGGACAGACAGAGAACAAGTTTGATGAGAAACCAGTAGCAGCCCACATAGTTTCTGAGAGACCCAGAAATAAGGAAGTGTTACCAATAAGCTCTTTTAGATCATATATAATCCCCTCCCTTAGCACATAAGATTTGAGCTATCAGTCCTGTAACTGTCCCAGATAAGCTATATTGGTTTATGGCTGGACATATTTATTTGTTACATCTATATATCACATTTTCATCAATGAGCTCAAGGCAACTTATATGACTCTCTTCTGCTTCGTCTCTGTAACAAACCTGGGGATGGGTGGGGGGGGGGGTTGATCAGGTTGAAAGAGAAAATTACTGGCTTATAGTCTCCTAATACATTTCAAGTTCTAGTCCCACACTTTTAATTCCTGCACCTGGGACCTAACATTTATCTCTCAATATGAGAGATCTGCATATACTAACTCCTAGTATTGGTTGGTGGCTTCCATGACAGCAGAGCATTGAACCTATTCTGGGTGGTGGTGGTGATGGTGGTGGTGGTGGTATTATTATTATTATTATTATTATTATTATTATTATTATCATTATTATATCCTGCATTTCCCCCAAAATTGGGACCCGAAGCAGCTCACCATTTAAGAGAACAATACAATTAAAAGCTAACAAAAACTGACCATTAAAATTGAATTAAACTGTTACAGTATTAAAACACATCATGCATTAAAAGAATAAAATACAATTTAAAACATTAAAGCGCTTATAAAAACAGTACAATTAAAACAGTATAGTAACCCAAGCCCATTCTTTTAAACCTTTATGTTTTAAAAGCCTGTCCAAATAAATAGGTTTTTGCCTGCTGTTGGGAGGACAAGGAGGGAGCCATTCTGGCCTCGCTGGAAAGAGGTTCCAGTGTCCAGGGGCAGCCACTAAGAAGGCCCTCTCTTGTGTCCCCACCAACTGTGTTTGTGATGGTGATGGGACTGAGAGAAGAGCCTTTCCTGATGATCGCAGAGCCTGGGCCGGCTCATACTGGGAGATACAGTCTGTCAAATAGCCTGGACCTAAACCATATAGGGCTTTAGAGGTCATCACCAGCACTTAGAATTGTGAAGGAAAAAACTGCCAGCCCCTGAGTTAGAAAAACTCCAAAACAGAAAAATAGTCTAGACATTGCAGCTGGGAAAGCATTCATTGTGATGGCAAGGATGAACTTCTCAGAAATATCCCTGTTGTTGCTCCTTAGGGGCCCAATAGCATTAGCAATATTCTCCTTCTGCATTTGTAAGAGCTATTGCCATTTTCTGTGGCCACTACTCTTGGTATCCATCTGAGTTGAGCAATCTCCTTTTATCTAGCCTTTCTGGATTGAAACTGGTGAAGATCTTTCTTTCCCTCTAGAAGTCTAAATTTTTCACCCATTCATCAGTTGTTCTGTCAGTACCGCCACCAGTTCTCTACAAAATAAATGATCAGTAACCTCCTCTGAACAAAGTTTGCCAAGAAAACTCTATAATAGGGTTGCCATGAGTCAGAAATGACTTGAAGGCACCCAACAACTTGCTGTCTCCTCAGATCCAGCTTCCCTTCCCCTCCAGTCTAGCAGTTCTGCTACTCACAGCCTGAAGAATAGCTTTTCCATGATGCCGGAGATGCAGGCTGCCACAACCAAGGAAAGGATGGCAGAGCCAAAGAAGACATGAATGGGTTTGTAGAGGGCTCGGAGCCAAAGGGGGGCCCAAGGCAGCAGGAAAGAAGAGAACCCCATTAGCCACTGAAAGGAGATAGAAAGGAATTAGGAACTATTTGCACCACATAGTAATATCTGCAGTGGGATGGAGGTTTTTAAAGTTATTCAGGTGTGATCTGCTGAACAGAGCAAGTAGTGCTGGCAATTACTGTACAGACAAGTTTATTTGTCACAGTTTCAGAACAGCTTTACAATGTAAAGCTTAAATCCAATTGCTAGCTCCAATTAGAGTAAATCTATGGAATCGGTGGAATTTACATTAGAGGTAATCAATCATTCAGCAAATGATTCAATGAGTCTGCTCTAGTGATTGGAATAGTAATCGGTAGTATAGTAATGGAGAAGTAATACATAATATAGGACTATGAACTTAAAGCAACTAGAGTCTGAAGATGTAACCAATGAACTACAACAAGCATCCCCTCCTCAAACTCCACAATATTTGCAAAAAGGACAAACCATTCACTCCCACAGAATACAAGAATTACCAGTTAGCAAATAACTCTGCTACAAGAGACAGAAAGTCTCTCTTCACAGCTGGAGACAAACAGCTGAGCTATTTGGACCACACCCCAATTGACAGTGCCAGGGAACATTACTTTTTCAGACCACATTCCCCCCAGCTAGCTTAAGTCTGGGAGTTGTAGTCCAAAGGAGTAACTTTGCTGAGATTGACCAGCTGGCTATTATTAGGGACATAAGAAGCTGCTTTACACTGAGTCAGATGATTTGATCAATTTAGCTCACTACTGTTGACAGACGGCAGAGGCTTCCTAGGCTTTCAGACTCTGGTCTTTCCCAACCTTGCCTGGAGATGACAAGAGATGGACCGCAGATCTTCTGAATGCAAAGCATATGCTTTGCCATGGAATTACCATCCTCTGTTAGTCCTTATGGTTAACAGCTCCTCTTACAGGCTGCTGTGGCGATTCAATTTTAACACTCTGGCCCCCTTTCTAAGAAATAGGTGTTGTATAAATGTTAAAAAATAAACATACAGAGACTGACATTCTGTTAGGGACATAAACACATATAAGTTTCTCTTATGCTATATGTCTTTTTTGGGGTGCTGTGGAAGTTGTATTCTTTTCCTCCCTCCAGAGTGCCCAAAGCCTCCTCCTCTGATTTACTGTGCAATCTCTGAAGCCCCCCTCCTTCTGTGCCTCATTCGGAGTGGGCAGGATCAGAGAAGTATTGGGTTACATCCCCATAGCCAGATGTGCAATGGTTACAGCAGTGCTGAGACCTCCAGAGGACACTGGCGGATCTCAGTGCTGCTATAATCATTTTATGTCTGGCTACAGCAATGGTTCCCAAACTGTGGAGCTCCAGCTGTTTTGGACTTCAGCTCCCAGAAGCCCCAGCCAGCCTGGCCAATGGTCGGGAATTCTGGAAACTGGAGTGAAAAACTTCTGGAAGATTGAAGTTTGGGAATCAGTGGGCTACAGAGACGTAGCCAGCTACGTTGCTGATTCTGCTGCCCACAAGGCACAGGAGCAGGACTCCGGAGCCTGTATGGCAAATTGGGTGGTATATGGCTCACCCTTGCATATGTCCGCATATGGAATGAATATGCTACACTGGACTATACAGGATTGTAGCCACAAAGTATTAGTTTTTTACCAACCTGGCAAGAGAAGAGCAGCACAGCTGATAGGCCTATCCAACTGTGTAGTGAGTACATGTTTGGGATCCCCTGCACATTGTGATACTCAAAGACAGCTACTAGTCCCAGGACAATGAGGATAAATGCTGTCAAGGCCAGGGATGCATGCAGCAGCTTCCACGGGAACTTGGGCCCCTCCCAGGAGAGGGGCACCCGATACACCAGTGCCGCTGCAGGGGAGGAAGAAGTCATCAGGGCTAAAAGAGGTCCGGCTTCCCCCACCAATAATCGCCCCCCCAAAACCAGTTGGGACTGTGATTCCCAATTCCCCCAGGCAGTTGCAGTCCCAAGAAGTGCCTTTTCCAAACTCTCTGCACACAACAGCAACGCCCTTGCCTCCAGATTTTTCTACTGGAGTGCAGAGTAGGGAACCAGCAAGGCTCCAGATCCTCTTTCCACTTACCAGTGCCATATAAGACCAGCATGCCTGTAACCATGAGGACTGGGTGCCAGTTAAACATCTGAGCTGATCCATCCCAAGCAAAGCCACCAAGCCAGTGGTGACTCCAATACACAGTGAAGCCCACGCACAAGATCCCCAGGACTCCTAGCAGGATGGAAAATGGCAGGAATGAAACGCCAGGCATCTCGCTGCTATTGTAGAACACGTCTAAGAGAAGAGAAGAGAAGAGAAGCCAGTTGTCAAAATGATATAGGTTATTCCCTGTTAGATGATATCACTTATCAATCCCTATTCTTGACAGGTTTCTGCCCCCTTCTATCTTCCTTTACTGTACTGCTTTGCCTTCAGTCTTCTGTATATCATGCTTCAGATTTCTTCTTTTATAATCCAATGAGGGAGGAGCCACAAAGGCAGGGCCAGAGGAGGTGCTTTAGAGGACATAAATTCCCAGGCAAGTAGAATATACATCAAACATCACAGCTTGGGGGAAGACAGAAAGCTCTTGGATCTCCTTTCTTGGGCTGATTAAAGCAGATCCCATTCTAAGTGAAGCACAACATCCAAATAGCCTGTAACTGGTATTACTTCCATCCTTCTCAAAGTCAATTTATATAAGAATGCCACAGGACCATTAGCCAACCATCTCTACTAAGTACTTATAGTACTGAAAACAGTTACTGGTAGTCAGATCATCAGGTCTTTACCAACTGTCTTGTCAGGGGCCAGAATCTAGAATGAATCCATTCAACTACCAGGCAGGACACAACTTCTATTAAATTAAATGGGGAGAAGCAGAGATCATGTGCTAGTCTGCCATTCTGGTTTCCCAGGTTCTTCCATGAGCTGAAGCAAGCATTCATGCAAGTGTCACCAGCCCCCAACGAGAAATTAAGACTAGCTCTTTCTGGATTCAGTTTGATTAGAGACATACCAGTGTTCTTCCACCGAAACAGAAAAATTGTTGTAGCCAAGCCCAAGTGAGCAAGAAATAATAATAATAATAATAATAATAATAATAATAATAATAATATAAAATAATAAAATAAAAATAAAATAAAAATAAAAAATCCATACTAGGGATTTCAGTTTCTGTTCTAAGCTGCCCCAACATATAGCCTTTATGACAACCGCTCTGCACAGATGTTACACCTGCACCTACAGTTTCCTGTAGGGTGGTAACAGTCACAAGATAGACTCAACTTCTGCTTTCCAAAGCAGAACTGAGTAGATAAACAGCGTGCATTAAAAGTTTGCAATGGTGAGTTAAGGGGGGTTGCAGACTGCCAGAAATAGTGCAAATTGAGTCTACTTTTAGGGTTAGGGTTAGGGAATCATGGGAACTGTATTTTATTGTGGCACCAGAGCTCTCTGACAGAGAAGGCTCAATGTCTCAGAACAAAAACAATTTCTATTATTCCCTAGCACTAACCCTAACCCTAAAAGTGGACTCAATTTGCACTATTTCTGGCAGTCTGCAACCCCCCAAAATCTCTCTTCACAGATCAAGACTGTTCAGAGGAGATAGAGAGTGTGTGTGAGTGGACAACTTTATTTCGCTTCCTTCTCTAAGATGCAGCCAGTCTCTTTCAGTCATACACAACTAGGTGGTGACATTGTGGAATTGTTTCTTCTAACTCCTAAGAATTAGAGACCTATGTTAAAATCGACATTTGTATGTTGTCGTGTGTATTTCCATAGGCTATCAAATCTCTGTACTTGGGGATGTGTTTATTCAAAATGTTAGCCAGAGGGACAACTACTTAGCAGATGTGTCCTGTGTGATAACAAAGTCATACAAAGTCTGGCTTCTGGTGCTGTCTGATTAGCTTGGCTATCTGCCTTCTAGAATGAGAGGGACCATAAATCATCTAAGACAAATTTGTCAAGGGCAATTTAAGAAGAGAGAAGGATTGGGAAATTACTTGGAGCAGTGGGGTGCAGGGAAGGGAGGACAAAAGCCCCTTGCCCCAAGTCCAAAGAAAGACCTGAGAAGACCATGAACTAAATGAGACAATTCTATACACATGTTGCCTCTTCCAGGCTAAGGGTCTGCTGAGGACTCCACTCTTGAAGGCAAGGAGACAGAACTGGATGTCAAAGCCAAACATAAAAAAGGCTAGCCACAGACAGAGCTTGGAAATGTTACAACCCAACCATTAGCCAAGCTGGCTGGGTAGTTCTGAAAGTTATGGTCCAAGAAGTGAATTATTCCAAGATGCAGACACAGGTTATAAGGATCAGTCAAGCATACTAGCAACTGTACAATCCTGGCAGTCTTCCACATTCACACACTGTCACTGTAAATTAGAACAAGTATTCACAGTATTCACATTCTCAGCAATCTACTCATACTTAGCTCATAGATAGATAGATAGATAGATAGATAGATAGATAGATAGATTTCATCAGCTCTTTTTCTTCCTGACCCTGGAATTTAAGAGCCTGCAGAGAGAAATGGACCACTAAAAGTGATTGTGGACAGGCCATTGAGCTTGGGCTGCTAAAACCATCCTGAACTGCCTAAGAACATCACAAAACCATACAGGAGAAGAAATGTGAAGGCCTGCATTGAGATCCCTCCAGACCAACTTAACTGACAGCAGAAATATCATCTGAGACAAAATGTGACTCTTCTTCGTGTTTCTTCTCTTGTATGATTTTTAACATTTTTGGTGAAGAAGCCAGTGAAGCTTCAAAAACGTGCATGGTGTATTTTGTGCATTTTGGTTGGCCAATAAAAGTATCACTGTTTTTTGGATTCTGTTGTATTATGTCTTGAACTGGTAACTCAATAATAAACCAGTTTGAACATAGATATCCTATGTCCTTTTAAGGACCCCTTGTATTTTTTTCTAATGGCATTGTTGCCCCCATCTTTCTGGAAAAACAGGTTGGCATGGAGCACTAGACTCAGCTCTTGGGCAGTTCAGGCCACTCCTCTTCTTGGTCACACAGAACTAGGCTGGCCAATAAAGCTACCACTGTTTTGTGGATTTTTGATTTGTTGTTGTAGTTTGCTGCATGGCCAACACAGCTAACCCTGAATATGTTTCCTGGATTTGGAGATAACAAATTTTGTCACCACAGGGGAAATTTTAACAAGAGGAAGCTAATGGTCTGAGATTTAACTCTTTGAGGTTTCTATCTCCAACCAAGGTAAAACTCTTTCATTAGGTCTACAGTTGGCAAGTTTTACCTATATAGCACCTAAAAGGTTTTCTAGACGTTAACAGTACAGGTATTCTCTGCCTAACAGTCAGCCCTGCACAGGACAGTTAGCCTGGACCCTAATCTAAGTTACTTTGCTGCTGCTAATGGATTTTAAATTTTATTCCCTGTCTTTTACTGCCCTTTTTCTCCAATTCCCAAGTGGCCAAGAAGGGGAGAGGCCTTTGCCTGCATTGAGATCCCTGAACAGACAACAAAAATAACTTCTGAGACAAAATGCAGGTCTGTAACTGTGTCGTCATCATTTTTTGTTTCCTGCATGATTTTTAACATCTTTGCCTGTCAAAGCAGCCAGCGGAGTTTCAAAAGCTTGCATGACGTATTTTTTGCATTTTGGTCAGCCAATAAAAGTATCACTGTTTCGTGGATTTTGTTGCATATTTCTTCATGGCCAACATAACTACCCCTAATATGTTTTCAGTTCCAGACATAACCTACTGTGTGGAAGTATGATATTCCATGTCCTAAAATGATGCATTTTGTCACAAGCTTGGTGCTTTCCCCACTCCCCTTCCCTCCCTAGTAATTTTTCAGTGGGCATTTCCAAATGACTCATGAGAACTTGCTAGTGGGTTGAAGAAGTTATGTTCAAGAAGTTGATCATCAGACCATCAGTTACAAAAATCCAGCTACCAATCCCCATGCAGGGCAGCAAGGTTAGCTCCCAGCTCTTTGCTTGTGCAAATCTTAGGGCTCATTCCTACTGTGATTTAAACTGATTTTCTGAATGGCTTGTATGTGCCTTGTTCACACTGGAAACGATTTCAGACCCAACTGCGTTCGGTCTGAATCATGGAGAAGCGAGGTGAAGCGAGGCAAATGTAAAAGAATCACATTTTTGAAGACTGATCTTTTGAAAAGAATCACTTTGCAATTGTGTTCAACAAATGTGAACGACATTCGGATCTCAATCGCATTGCACTGGAGGGGAGACTATGCCAGAGGATTGGCAAGAGGTGTAACCCATCCCGCCCCAGGTTTTGGGGAAATCCGCCATTTCCCCCTCTTTCTGCAACTCCCTTCCCCTCTGGCACCCCTTTCTTCTCCTCCTCCTCTTCTTCCTTACTCTATGTTTTTCCTGTGGGAGAGATGCTTCCATTCCTTGTCCTTTGAGCTCCTAAATACATTTGTCTGCATTTGTCAGAGCAATGAAGTGCTAACCAAAAACAGAAGCCCCAGGCTGTTCTTTGAGGTGAGGCCTGGCCTTTTGCCTCTCCTCTCCAAGTGTCCATGCGGGCGAGAGGAAAGAGGTTTGAGAGAGACATTTGGTAAGGTAATGGCAAGTCAAGAGAGTGGTGAAATTTAACACAAAGCCACAGCAGAGGCTTTTGCTCCTTCTCCTGGTCCTCTCTGGAGCACAACCTCCTCTTACCAGAACAACCAAAACCACTACCACAACAAAGAGGTTTTATTTCACAAAAAAGAGGCTTCTCCACTTCAGGAACACCCCCTCAGCCCCACTGCACAACTAGCCCCCCATAAAGGCAAGGCAGCTCCCCATCTGGGCAACCATCCCTTTGCTCCCGGGGCCAAAGAGCGCTGACTTTTCCCCTCCTCTCCCTCCCCATGTGGGGGAAAGAAACCCACTGAAAGGGTTTTTTCCCCAGCCTGGGAAAAGCACCAACTCTGGAGCTGGGTTTCATGGACAGTACCTGAACCTGGAACACCTACGAATAAGCCCTCACTGAAAGAGAGATGGTATGCAGCATGAGTTTTGGTGAGCCTACAAAAGGTCTTGCTTCTAAGGACCAAGGACTTACATGGCTCACCAAATAATAAGAATTTTCCTTTTTATTGAAAAAGGGATGGTAATCTCTGACATAACACAGAAGTATGCAAAAAAATTTTTTTGACATATAATTGCACTATTGCATTTCCATGGGTTTACTGATACGAGCCATCGGTTGCATCACCAATGACGCATAGATGCACATCATATGACTGACATAAAAAAAGACCAGGATGGATCAATCGCAATCAATACTGAGCATGCATTTTGTAGAGGTGCAAATCTAGTGGGAATGACAATCGTGTAAAAAAAGACATGAATGCATGGAATAATGAAATAATTCACTTCCATAGTGGGAACTACGCATCGGCCTGAATTGACTCAGCGACCCTGTGTCAATGCGATTCACAAACCGGTTTAAATGCAAGTGGGAATGAGCCCCTAGAAACAGAGCTCATTCATTAAACTTAATAAGAACCTAAAGTATGTATGCCCCTGTCAGATGGCATTGAGTTGCAACTAACCATAAGGTTTCTGTATGCACAGGGCAATGTAAAGTACAGTACCCTGTGGGATAACAATAAATAGGCACACAAAAATTAAAGATATGTCATTGTACACCCTACAGTAAGCTAGTGGTCAGCTCAAGTCATACATCCACATGTTCAGGACATTAGGTGCATGACTTTGGGTGTCACACTGCAGATTGTGGGATTCAGAATCCCGTTATTGGCATAGTGTGTGATGTACAACAGTCTGTATTTCGTCTGTATTTCTGTCCGTATGGAAGGTTTTGGGCTGGACAGTACTCTGACATCTGACAGAGGACATTGATGTTATGATCGGAGGAGACCAAAATTTGACTGTAGGGTACACATGATCCCTATTCTTTTCTACTGAAGTTAGCTGTGGTTTGCTAGTACTCTCTGGCTAAAGAAAGCTTTTCAGGCCAAAACTTCAGATCAATAAGAAGCTATGAAATGGGAACCACTAGATAATTTCAGCCTTGTAAAACATCAGGTCTAGGGGTAAATACATTGGAGAGATTCAGAAGAAGAGGCATAAAATACTCACAGTATTAACAACTCTGAAAATGCTGGTCAGTGTGACAATACATTATTGCGGTAAAACATGTTTGGGTACCTTGCTTTTTCTACTAGTTAAACTGCTTCACATAGGTGCTTACTGATTAATGGCTGAATAGTACTGACCTAATAATTTCAACAGAATCTGGGGGCACTGAGTTCATGAATAGATTTAATCTGTGGCACATGTCTTGGAATGATCCCTGAACTCCACTGACATTCTGTTCAGCAAACAATAGCTAACTGTAAAAACAAAGGAACGGGGGACAAATCATGCTGGGATATCTTGGAGAAGATAATCCTCCAGAAGCAGAGGTACATAACCTTAGGGTGTCCCAAAACCTGTCATGATGCGCTTGAGGGGCGCAGAAACTTCCTCCTTCAGCAGCTCATTATTTGTATTGAATAAAGATCCAGGAATGAGCAATGGAATGCCAAGCCCTGTGATATTTGTCGTTGTTATTTGCCTCCAAGTCGTTTCCAACTTATGGTGAACCTATCATGGAGTTTTTTTGGCAAGTTTCTTCAGTGGGGGCTTACCATTGCCATCCTCTGAGGCTGAGAGAGTGTGACTTACCCAAGGTCACCCAGTGGCTTTACATGGCTGAGCAAGGATTGGAACCCTGGTCTCCAGTCATAGTCCAACTCTCAAACCACTGCGCCATGCTGGCTCTCCCTGTGATGTTTAACACTCTCTTTTAAGGTGCTAGTTAATTGGTTTATTGTGGTGTCAGTCGTCATGTACTGTAACTCACAGACAATATCCCTGTTTGGTGGAGATGGAGAACCGCCATGAATCGGGCATCCCAGTGAGCAGAAAGCTGGTATTTTTAACCTCTTCTTGGTTTACAGAACCTGCTGCAAACATCTGACAGCTTCAGAAACAGTGACATAAGGGCTATTAGGACTTTTTGTCTCTTCTCTTTGCTCCCATTTTTTGTCCCAACACGCTTGATGGAAGAATCTTGGGAGAACTCACATCATCTTTGTAAAATCTGCAAGGGGAGGGGAGTTCATATATATATATATATATATATATATATATATATGATGCTATTCTGCACTTTGCTTTTGAATGTGAACCATATGGCTACTTGCTTGGGCTCCCCACACACATACACACATTATATAGTTACAAGCAATGCTTATAACAATTCTAAGTATACAGTTATTGTAGTTATTGAAATTATCTAAGTCACTGCAAATGTGGGGCATTCAAGAAAAATGGACGACATGGAGCATTAAAACCTAACAACACTCCTAGCAATGTAAAATCCATGGCTCTTAGCCCTGCTCAAAATGGAGGGCATTTGGGAATACTTGCTGGACAGGAGGCTGAAATGTAGGGCACGTCCTGGAAAAGGAGGACAAGTCTGGTCCTGCACCCTGGGCAATGCACTGCTTATCTATTGGATTAAAACTCTCTAGCTTGCAAGCAAGCAAGCAGCCCTGACTCTGAGGGAGTTTCAGGAAAGAGTCTGGTCAGCAAAGTACTCAAAAGGCACAAGACAGAGGACGACCTTGTGCAGAAGGAACCCAAGCTTTTGAGAGCAGAAGGTTAAAATAATAACAATAATAGTAACACAACAATAATGGTAATGGTAGTACTAATAATAAGAAGAATGAAATCCTTTACTGGAAATTGCAATTAATTAATTTAATTAATTAATTAATAAAATAATTTAATTTAATGTATTATTATTATTTTCATTTGTATGCCGCCTTTCTCCCAAAAGGGACCCAAGGCGGCTCACAGGCACACACAAAAATTACAATAAAAACATAAAACATTTAAAAACCATCCTTAAAAAGGTATAAAACCAATTGCTCAACTCCATTAAAGCAGAAATATTCGCCATGTGGTTCCCACAGAGAGAAAAAGCCTTCTCAGCATTCCCAACCCAAAGCCACAATCAACCCAGAAGAGCCCATGCAGGCAAGGTCGCCCACCTCGCTTCCGCCTGAGGCGCGGGGGACGCCGGGAACTGTAGTTCCAGAGTTCCACAGACCCTTCAGCGCCGTCCGTCCCGCTCATTACCCGCTAAGCTCTTAAGACCCTCGGTGACACGTCGGTGGCCCCGCCCATTCCGGTCTGCCCACGGAGGGATCTCTGGGAAATGTAGTTTTATAGAAGAGCCCTGCTCTCCCTGTAAAATGCTCCAAGGGGGCCCTCCTAGTACACACTTTTGTGGGTAAATCATCCTGGGGATGTTGTACTGTTTTAAAGGGTATGGTTTTTAAAAGTGTTGCTTTTAAAAAATCTTTTTAACTTGTATTCTGTTTTTAAGCAAATGATGTGTTTTAATATTGCAATGCTTTAATTCCAATATTGCAATGCCGCCGCCTGCCATGATGATATTGATTATTGTTGTTATTACTTGTTCTTGGGGTTTTCTTGGCAAAATCTCCACAGGGGTTTTGCCATGGCTTTTCTGGGGCTGAGAGAGTGTGCATGCATTTTTTTAAAAAAAATTTAATTTTTAATTTTTTTAATTTTATTTATTTATTTATTTATTTATTTATGGTGCTTTGGCCCTCCAATTGTCTGAGGGGCAGCAACCCGGCCTCCGGCTCAAAAAGGTTGCCTACCCCTGACCTGGACAATCCTAACTTTAGCATCCAATGATATATCTTTACATTTCAGAATTTTGTTGCATTCTCTCATAGGGGGGTTGCAGACTGCCAGAAATAGTGTGAATTCAGTCCACTTTTAGGGTTAGGGTTAGAGTTAGGGAACCATGGGAACTGTATTTTATTGTGGCATCAGAGTTGTCTGACAGAGAAGGCTCAATGTCTCAGAAAAATAACAGTTCCCATGACTCCCTAGCACTAACCCTAACCCTAAAAGTGGACTGAATTCACACTATTTCTGGCAGTCTGCAACCCCCCATAGTTGCCCTTTCAAGTCTTAGCCTTCTGGTTTCTTGACTGAAATCTCCATTCTGATTAGTGAGTGAGGCAAAGTATGGGAAATCTTGAACTATTTTAGTGTCTTTATCATCTGCTTTTGAAGTTACGTAAATCATCTGTGGTCATTATTTTTGTTTTCCTAATGTTCAACTGTAAGCCTGCCTTTGTATTTTCTTCCTTGACTTTCCTCAGTAATCATTCTAAATCTTTACTAATTTCTGCTACTATGGTGGGTGTCATCTGCATATCTTAAATTGCTGATGTCCCTTCTTCCAATTTTCACACATCCTTCTTCTGAGTCGAATCCTGCTTTACATGTGATAGGTTCAGTGTACAACTTAAACAGATAGGGTGATAAAATGCAGCTTTGCCTGACCCCCCTTACCAACTAGAAACCAATTTCTTTATATTCTGTCCTGAAGGTAGCCTCTTGTCCTGAGTACAGATTACATATCAGGACAAGCAAATGTTGTGGTATACTCATGTCTTTAAGAACAATCCATAGTTTTCATGATCTACACAATCAAAGGCCTTGCTATAATCTGTAAAGCACAGAGTGAACTTCTGAAATTTTGCGTTCTATTATCTAGTGTATGCACAGTGCCTCAAATGGAAATTAATGCAATGGTTTTGTGTTACTGCAATCCCTCATGTCCTCTTCCTTAGGGACTTGAAAACATGTTGAGCATTTCCAAACTGGGGGGGGGGGGGGATTCCTTTGTTACCAATATTTGTTGACAGATTTTATTTAGAACTAGAGTAGATTCTGTTTCTGTAGTTTGAAGCAGCTCTATTGGTATACCATCTGTTCCTAGAGATTTATTTCTCCCAAGTGCTTTGGAGAAGGTGGAGCTTTCACTCCACTTTCTAAAATCATAGCTTCATCTTCAAATGATTCTTCCTTGAATTAATCTGTCATTCTTTCATCTTTTCTTCTCTCTTCTTTTTCCTTTTTTTGTTGTCATTTTCTATTTCTCTGCAATGATTATTATAGTAGTTCTCCTTTTTTCCTGCACACAAGTCACCAAACATTTGCATTAAGGGTTCTCACCTTATTTTTGTCACTTTTTACTTTTGCTTCTTGTCTGTCCTTAACTCTTGAAGAGTTTCATCCATCAGCTATTAACGCTTCTTTTTGTTTTCAGTTGCACATAGCATCTTTTTGCATTCCTCCCTAAGTTTAACTTCTCCTGATTCATGCTTCTGACATGTTCCTATGTGTTGTGAACACATCAATGGTTGAGCATCCTTTCAGCTTGAATCCAGTTACATCATTAGCCACAGCATTACTTGTCTTTGTCCTCTGCTGTACCCTACTAGCTTGTTGAGTACCTTCCAGACTGAGAGTATGATCTTCTGGCACTATCTCTTGTTTAATTTTAGATTGTCTCATCATAGGGTTTTCATGATAAAAGACATTCAAAAGAGGTTTACCATGCCTCCTTCTGTACAGTACTAACAAATGCTATCTATGGTGCCTCTGCTGTTGTCTCTGAGAGATCCTTTACCAGTGTCAGCCCACACTGCTGCTACTGCCCAGGAGTTATTTGGCACATTTAGTCTGACTCCTCAGCAAAAGTCTGTTTGACTCTACCAGCAGCACTGCTGGCATCAGCATAGCCTCTTGCCTCAAAGGAACATGGAGTCCCAACACCATGGAAAAGTAGCGCCATGGTGGATCATAGACTCTATGTATTATTTTCTTCCGGTATATCAGCAACATCCATATGCATGCTCAAGTTAACATCCAAATCTGGCTGCCATCATTTTTCTGGCATGCCTGTGCCCCTATTAACTGCCTGCCAAATCAACAAGAAAAGCTTATGCAGATAAACACGAACAAAGGTGGGGTTATTTTTTTGTTATAATTTAAATAATTTTTGTCTAGTTTCTCAGCCAAAAGGTCTCCTGGAGTTCTGAAGTAGTTTACATACAATCCATTTTAAAACAACAACCAGATACTACTATAAGCAGGGAGGAGAAGTGAGTCCCCACCATGACCACCCTTAGTTTACATGGACTGCGGGTCGGTCTTAAATCTGTGTGGAAAGAAAGTTATCCTTGAATTTATTTGGAAAAGTAAAAAAGCGAGAATCAATTGGCTAACAATGACAAGACAAAGTAAAGATGGAGGGAGGAATGTACCAGATTTAGAACTCTACCACAAAGCGAATGTTTTAGATTGGCTATCCGAATGGATAACATTAGAAGACCAGGATATATTGAATTTGGAGGGATTCAACAACAGATTCGGATGGCATGGATACTTGTGTTATGATAAGGATAGAGTTCACAAAGAATTCCAACACCACGTAATAAGAAGAAGCTTACTTAAAACTTGGAAAGAACTGAAAAAAATAATATACACTAAAATACCTTTATGGACTTCACCACATGAAGCTTTTTTTGGAAGATGGACAGCCCTTCGAATTTGGTTAAAATATAAAGAGATACTGGAGAAGATTGGAAACCAATTGGAACTTAAAGCTATGTCTGAGATTCCACATTTAGATGATAAAATGCATTGGTTATTATATACCCAAATAAAGGAAAGATTTAAAATGGATATTAAGCTGCAAGGGGTGGAAGAAGAATTGAAAGACATAGATAAAATTTAGCTGGGGACAAGAGAGAAGAGAATAAGTAAACTATATAAAATATTAATGTGTCAGAGACAGGAAAAAGAAATAATATCAGACAATATGATCAAGTGGGCAACAGACATTGGTAGGACAATAATGGTAGATCACTGGAAGAAAGCAAGGAAAATGACAAGAAAATTTACTCGCTCTCAAGACATAAGAGAAAATCAATGGAAAATGGAACAAAGATGGTATCTCACCCCTGCTAGAATGGCAAAAATTTATAAACTACAAACGAATGAATGTTGGAAATGTAAAAGCAATGTTGGATCTTGGTATCATGTTTGGTGGAGATGTCCCAAAATGAAAATGTATTGGAAAAAAATACACATGACGATGGAAGACATACTTAAAAACAGACTTGAATTATATCCAGAATTATATTTATTAAATATGACATACAAACTAGAAGCAGATATAACTAGAAAATATTGGAGACTAATACTTTACACGGTCTTGGCAGCAAGAATACTAATAGCCTTCAAATGGAAACAGGAGACAACTCCAACGGTAGATGAATGGCTATTGAAATTGTTAGAGATGAAGGAAATGGACAAATTGACAAGGTTATTGAATAATGAGAATGTGGAATTGGTTGAGGAAGAGTGGGTTCCAGTGGAAGAATATATAAATAGAAAATGGGAATAAAGCAGCAAAGTAGTTATTAAGATTGTGTAAATGAACTGGATCTGAGATGATGATAGAAGATAGAAGTAATAGACACAGAAATGATGTATGTAAAATGTGGAAAAAATGTACTTACTTTCAAAGAACTATTGAGAAGTTAGAACTATGGGTAAATATACTGTAAAGATGACTAAGAATATATTTTAAGTGGATTTTTTATGTTTTTTAAAAAAATAAAATAAAATATATATAAAAAGAAAGTTATCCTTGATCAAAGGGTTTCTCTCCCCTCCATAACAAAACAGTCCAGCAGTCTGTACAGGAGCAAAGAAAGAACAATTTTATTGATAGGATTCCTGTTAGAATATGGATGGGTTATACAGTCAAAGGTGAAATGTAGAGATGTGTGTGTGGAATTTTCCTCATGAGAACAACATCTAGAGAAACAAAGTGAATCTAACACCAGATGGCTACACAGACATCAACATGTACTTTCCCAAAGGTACAACTTATAGACACAGATGTTATGGGAAACAAGAGATATCAAAAAGGTAAACATCGTTAGGCTTGAGAAAATAGTCATGTGGTGGATGATGGACAGCAAGAGGCTGAGTTAATATACATCATACAGGCATTATCCAATCAACATAAGGTTAACACCCAAAAGATGGAGTATGGGAAGGGCCTAGAGCAGGGGTAGTCAACCTTTTTGAGCCGGAAGCCGGGTTGCTGTCCCTCAGACAATTGGGGGGCCGAAGCACCAAAAATAAATAAATAAATAAATACATAAATAATTTTTTTTTAAAAAATTAAACAATTAAAAAAATATGCATGCACACTCTCTCAGCCCCAGAAAAGCCATGGCAAAGCCTCTGTGGAGATTTTGCCAAGAAAACCTCAAGAACAAGTAATAACAACAATAATCAATATCATCATGGCGGGCAGCAGCGGCGGCAGGACCGGCCTGGGGCCGGTCCAAAGGCCTCGGGGGGGGGCACATCCGGCCCCCGGGCCTTAGGTTGCCTATCCCTGGCCTAGAGAATACTGTGTTTAAGAATGTTTATAATTCAAGATGTGAGTGCACGTGTGTGCCTGGCAGCAGTGGTTTCAACTGCAACAAGTTGGGATCCTAAGCTTTTGGGATTGTTAAAGATGTAATCTTTCATGGCTGAACTGGATTAGTTCATCACAATGGATTTTACTTAGCTATCTTATTTTTCTTTTATATGCATTAATAAACTATGCTTTTGGACTTTGCAATGTGTCTTCTTGACTGAGGAAGACAGGATCCTGAAGAAGGGAAGCTGAGCAGTTGGTGGTAAGAGTTACAAAGTGGCTGTGGATCACAGCAACCAGCTTGTCCTGCAGATTCTGCTGGGTGCCAAAGAGCATCACTGCAACACCCATCATCCACACACTGACAATTCCAACATTTATAAGAATGTAAGGTGACATTACAGGTGACTAAAAAGTCATGTGTACATTATAGAGGTTCTCATGATTTCATTTGGTGCATGTTTCTACTTGCTGTTAGGTTTTAACAATCAACAATGGAACATTCAATTTACTTTTCCTTAGTCAGCCCATTGCCAAATATAACAGTAAACAATACAATGAGTGGAGAGACCTGTAGTTCCTCCTAGCAGTTTCCCTGCAGCTGCAACAATGGTATCTGTAACATCCTAGGCTGGTCAAGGTCAGTTCCCACTCTTACTATGCTCATCCCCACCATCAATATGGGTGAACTCTAGTTTTCTAATGATCATTGACTTTGAGCATTTAAACATAAAAATGTCTTCATTATAGCAAACCACACCTTGAGAGCATCAAATTTGACCACAACTAAAAGGAACTTGGGAATCTTGGTTTGAACTCTTAGATAAATCATTGAATTACTCATAGGGTCTCAGGATTCAGCTTACAATTTCCCCCAGTTGGAACTAATTCCCTAAGCCTTAGAGAATTCTGTTCCATCATTCACAGGCACAAAGCCATGTTGTTGCATTTTAAACAAATTCTGAAAAAACCCTTTTGAAAAAACATATAACTGAATTTGAGGCTGACTAGCCTTCATGGTAGACTGGAGTTGTAATAATTTACAGAAAGATATGTAAAGTTTAAAAAACACAGGCATACCATGAACAACACTATAAATTAAGTACAAATTGGAAAAGTATTATTATCAGCTCTACAAAGAGTTCTTTTTTATATTTTATCAGGCAACCAGGACATCAAGTATTCTCAGGCCCTCAGGCTAAATAACAAGTCCCAGACCATTTCTCCAAGAGTCTGCTATGAGAACCACACCAACAATTGGACCATCCCCCCATGGGCATTAGGAGCACAATGAGTTTTTGGGTGTGTAGCATCATTTCAAAAGACTAGAAATATGGAGCTTTCCCAACCCTGTTCGGAAGATTGAGGAACATCAAGTCTCCCACTGTTCCACTGGTTAGAAGTCTGTGCGTTGAGGACGTATCTTTTTGCAGTCTGGCTGGAATGTTGTCAGGAGGGATGGGTGGTTTCATGTATGTATGATGGATCCGGGATTCAGGGTCCTTTTCTGGAACTGTTTCAGTCACACAAAGCTTGCAGTATACCAGAGCAGTCGGAGGCATTTCTGTAAAAGTAAACCTGAGCAACAGTAATAGGATTTCCCCCTTTGTGAGACATATGACAAAGAAGAAAGAGACCAGAGATCAGTATGGTTGGTGGCCCTGGTGTATGCATGGAACAATGCAAAAGATCAACCCTGAGGCCATTCTGACCCACTTCCCGTCTAACATAGCCATCAGCTTGTGGATCATGTTCCCCACCTTCCCGAGGACTGGGGCTGAGAGGATATGCATGCAGGGAGTATGAAATGTCCAGGCTCTTTTCCCCACACTGGAATATTTTTCCTTGTCCCTAGCCCACACCCAAAAGAAGGACCACCATCAAAGTCAAAGGATATGTCAAAAGAAATTTCAGTTGCTTTAGCAGTGTCCAGGAGGTGAGATGACAGATCAAAACCAGCAGATCTGATTCTTTTCAGTCTTGGGAAGATCCTTATAGTCCATTTGTAGGTGTTGAAAGGGAGCTGAGGCTGCTGGATGACTACTCCAGAAGAAATTTCTTTGCTATGTGGCACACACATTTTCCACTATTGACCTGCAAATAGGCTGAATATCAGAAGTAAACCACTGAGGCTTTCACTTCAGTACCATAAGAACCATCATGGTCATGATGCCACTGAGCAGCTAGAAATTATGCAGTCTGGGGAAGATAGGCCCTGTTGTAAGGCAATGGGGAAGATAGGCCCTGTTGTAAGGCAAGACCCACAGATCCTCTTGCAAAACAGCTACCAGCTGCTCCCAAGGCTGTTTTTCTTTAGATGAGAGGCAGGATCAAAATAAATGACAACGTAGGGGGGTTGCAGACTGCCAGAAATAGTGCAAATTGAGTCCACTTTAAGGGTTAGAGTTAGTGCTAGGGAATCATGGGAATTGTTTTTTTTTTCTGAGACATTGAGCCTTCTCTGTCAGAGAGCTCTGGTGCCACAATAAAATACAGTTCCCATGATTCCCTAACCCTAACCCTAAAAGTGGACTCAATTTGCACTATTTCTGGCAGTCTGCAACCCCCCTTAGTGTAATTGCAGTGGATGTAAAACAGCCTTCTGGGTGGTTGCTTCATGGTTCACCTCTTGTGTAATCAGACATCAAGCAGCTTTTTAATTGGTGATTTCTTTTTCTTTTTCAGAGCAAGCTCTCAAGCCTGTGTCAGCATGTAAAATTCTGTAAAGTTCTGTATGGCTCCCCCTTGATCCAAGAGTTCAGGCAGAGTTGACAATGCCCCATTTTGTTGTAACCACATAGCCCATCACAAGCTTACCTTCTTGATAGTGTGAGCTGTCATCCATGGATAAAATGCAGTCACCTTTCTCCCAAAGAATGGTGCTCAGGACTTCAGTGGCAGACAAGTTGCTGGGTCCAAGGGGTAACGTCACCAAAGACTCACATTTCAAGTCCATTTGCTGCAGCTGTCTGTGAGCTGGAAAGACTTCTGTAGCGATACTGAGGGATGGAAGGTTAGAGAAATGTGGCTTTTATCTGGATTCTGGCAAGGGAGGCAAACAAAGGCAACCCATCATTCCCTCCAGAGAGACAGGCAATCCCTGAAGGTCCAGGGAAAAGCATGAAGCAATAGCTGAATTTTTAAGGAGGGGGTTCCCTAAATGTCATCTATCCCATCCTGTCAGGAGGATAGGTGAGACGTCTCAGGTTCACATAAAACATTTTCATCTCTTTCTTTTTAACAAAGCAGGGTTAAGAAGGGCTTGAGAAAACAGGTCTACAGATATTCACATTAATTAAATTAGAAATTAAGTAAGTTACACTGGTGTCTATAAAGATTTATTTTCAACATGGAGTTAACAAGTTTTAGCACTGTACATAGAAAATCACCCAGAGCTATTTTTAAGCCAGCTGTCTGGACTTTTTGCTGAGTGCACTTGTTGCCTGGTGGTCAAGAGGGGTCCCCCACAGGAACAGGATCCTTAATACGATGTTCTGAAAAGGGGGGGAAAAAGCTCCACTTCTCATATTTCACTGGCATTTTTTAAATCCAACTAGCCACACTAAAAAACAAAACAAAATTCTCTCTTTAACACTCCCCCCCCTCCAATGCTTCAGTTCAGCACTAATACATTCCCTTCCACTGCACTATTTCCATAAAATCTGACTTTCTCTTGCAACTCAAGGGCACTCTCTCTGTGAACGTGACCTAGATGTCTGTCCATTCTCACAACAAAGTTGCTTTTTCTTTCTATTTTTCCTACTCTTATCAACACCCCTTCTCTAAAATCTCCTTGCCATGTCCCTCTCATTCCCACATTGCACTCTGTACCTGAGTGCCTTCAACACAACAACAGTATTCTAGTCAGTCAGCATTATAGCAGCAGTTCACTTAGCAAGAGCCCATCACAAAATCCAACTCAGAAGACTCCCACCTTTTGAGAATTCAAGCAAAAGAATCAAAGACCAAAGAAACACATTCCCCCTCAGGGCTATTTCCATGGGAGTTCTCTGTCAGTGTGAGCCAGAGAAAGCCCACACAGCTCCCTGCTTTGTCAGAGGAAGAGGGAGTCTCCCATTTGGGCAAACTTGTGAATGCGCACATACAGCCTTCTTCCGAACCTTTGAAGAGACCAATGAAAGGGACCACATTGTTCTTTCTATTTCCAGAGGTTTCTCACAGATTTTTTCCCAACTGAGCAGCATTTGATGTATTATATTTTAAAGTTTTTAACTGATTTTATTAAGAGCTTTACAAACAATATAATCAACACAAAATGCATTCTATGAGTCTTGGGAGTCAACAAAAAGAGTTTTACAGGAAGATGATTTATTCTGGGATAGTGGTAACACTTGGAGTCCAGAGTGTCATTTCACTCTGTGGCATCTGATGGAACTGAGTCCAGAGTGTCTGTCCAAAAGATAGGAACTTATGATAGAGATGGCACATGAAGCCATTTTCCCTGGCACGCAGAGGGCAGGGAGGAGGAGGAAGAGGCACACGCCTGTTCCTCCTCCTTCCTGGATGTCCCAGGCCTTCAGCTGCCTCTCCAGAGGCAGTGCCACAGGGTATCTGTAACATCCCAGCCTGGCCAAGGCCAGTTCCCACACTTACTATCCTCACTCCCACCATCAATATGGGTGAACTCTAGTTTTCTAGTGATTGTTGACTTTTGGCATTTGAGAACATCTAGCCTGACCCCAGCTAAAAGGAACTTGGGAATCACGGTTTGAACTCTTAGATAAATCACTGAATTACTCACAGGGTCTCAGGATTCAGCTTACACTACTGTCTTGTAGATTTACAATCCTAAAAATCCATAATACAAAAGGATAAAAAGATGTGCGGAAAATAAAAAGAGTAGAGTTATATAAAACAAATAAAGTTATATAAAATAAATAAAAGTAGAGTTAGAAGAATACCTTCACTCTTCATCTTCTTTCCTCCTTTTGCTGCAGCCTGCTGGAAAGTGTAACATGCTGAACTATTAAGATAAACTCCATTGAGGAAGCCACTGCACTGAGCCTGCAAGACCTGAAGAGATCCTTCATTCGGCTCATCGTATGTCAAGTCGAAGCCAACTTGATGGCAAATAACAATATAGTCATCCCTCAACATTTGCGGATTTGACTTTTGCAGCTTTGATTATTCACGGATTGTATTAGTATGTTCTCTCTAGGAATATCTAGGTCCTAGAGGGCAACTCTCTAAGAGGGGGACCTATTAGAATGGTCCGCCCTCGAAGGCTAATGGATCCAATTGGATTCCAGAGTGCCTTAGAGGGTTTAATGGTAAGAAATGCCGGTGACCCTGTCGATACTCTGGTTAATATTTGGAACACCAACCTTACCAAGGCTATCGACACGATCGCTCCCAAGCATCCTTGCCATCCCGCTTCTAACCGCAGGCCTTGGTATACTCCGGAGCTGAGGAATATGAAGCGGCATGGACAACGACTGGAGCACAGGTGGAAGAAGACTCGACTCTTATCTGACAGAACTCGCCATAGGAACTTTCTTTGCTCCTATTAGGAGGCAATACTTGCAACGAAGAGAGTCTTCTCCGCTGCACGTATTGCGTCTGCAGAGTCTCGTCCAGCAGAGCTGTTTAAGGTGGTAAGGGAGATGATGCAGGTACCCCCTGTGCCAAATCCCTTGCTTAACCTGACAACGGCCTGCCGTGACGCTTTTAACAACTTCTTCGCAGATAAAATCTCTCAGATAAGAGCCGACTTAGATGCTACCATTGAATCGGAGTCTATAGGCGAGGTGTCCAGTGACTCCATCGATGTAGTTATCCTGGATCAGCTTCAATCTGTGAGTACCGAGGACGTGGACAAGCTGCTTGGTAAGGTGAGGAAGACAACCTGTCCTCTCGACCTTTGCCCATCATGGCTGGCCATCCGGGGGGGGGGGATGCATTGAGGAGACTCCTTATGGATATCATCAATGCATCTTTCAGGGAAGGACATGTTCCATCTTGCTTAAAGGAAGCGACTGTTAGGCCGCTTCTGAAAAAACCTTCCCTGGACCCCCTGGATATGAGTAATTACAGGCCTGTATCTTTGCTGCCATTCTTGGGCAAGGTGATCGAGAGGGCGGTTGCTCTTCAGCTCCAAGCGGTCTTGGATGAAACCGATTATCTAGACCCATTTCAAACCGGCTTCAGGACAGGCTTTGGGGTTGAGACTGCTTTGGTTCCCTGACCAATGATCTGCATCTGAGCATCGACAGGGGTAGTGTGACCCTGTTGGTGCTCCTAGACCTCTCAGCGGCTTTCGATACAATAGACCAGGGGTAAGCAACCTTTTTCCTTTAAGGGCCGAGGGACTTCATCTCCCAGAATCCCAGGAGCTATTGGCCAACATGGGACTATTGGCCAACATGGCTGAGGCTTCTGGGAGCTGAAGTCCCTCGGCCCTTAAAGGGGAAAGGTTGCCTACCCCTGTAATAGACCATGGCATCGTCTTGGGCCGCCTGAGGGGGTTAGGTATCGGGGGCATTGCTCTGCAGTGGTTCTGGTCCTTCCTCTCGGGTAGGTCCCAGAGGGTGCTGCTCGGGGACTGTAGCTCCAGTAAGAGGGAACTCACTTGTGGGGTCCCTCAGGGAGCTATTTTGTCCCCGATGATATTTAACATCTATATGAAGCCGCTGGGTGAGATAATATGGAGTTATGGTGCTGGGTGTTATCAGTACGCTGATGACACTCAAATCTATTTCTCTGTGTCTCATTCGTCAGCCTCGAATTCCAATGGCATCTCCTCCCTCAATGAATGTCTTCGGGCGGTAATAGGCTGGATGAGGAAAAACAGATTGAAACTGAATTCAGACAAGACGGAGGTGCTCACGGTAGCGGCCCCGAAACCAAGAATTGGGTTGCAACCTCCAGTCCTGGATGGGGTCACACTCTCCTCCAGTGACTGTGTTCGCAGTCTGGGGGTGCTCCTTGATTCGTCGCTTCTGATGACAAATCAGGTAAATGCGACGGTCAGGAGCGCCTGTTATCAGCTTCGGCTGATACGCCAGCTGCACCCTTTTCTGGAAGTAAGGGATCTCGAGACCGTTGTGCACGCACTGGTAACCTCACGCCTTGACTTCTGTAATGCGCTCTACATGGGGCTACCATTGTGCCTAGTTTGGAAGCTACAGTGAGTTCAAAATATGGCAGCCAGGCTTGTCTCAGGAACATCTAGGAGGGACCACATCACTCCGGTCTTGAGGTCCCTCCACTGGCTGCCTGTTCGCTTCCAGGCTCAGTACAAGGTGTTGGTTATGACCTTTAAAGCCCTAAATGGCTTGGGTCCAAGCTATATCAGAGACCGCCTCCTCCCGTATAATCCTCCCCGCGCGCTCCGATCTTCTGGGAGAAATTTTTTAGAGCCTCAAAGAGCTAGACTATCTACGACCTCCCAGAGGGCCTTTTCTATCGTTGCCCCCAGACTCTGGAACGACCTGCCAGACGAGATCCGTCATTTAACATCTTTGGACAGTTTTAAAAAGGCTGTCAAGATGGATCTCTTCCGGCAGGCCTTTCCAGACTAAATGACCCGGCCCTGGGCAGTTCCCTCCTTCATTCAAACCTGGTTCCCTTTTAAATGTAGCAAGGAGATTACCTGCTACGGTTTGTTATTTTTTTAATTTCTGTTATATTGCGTGATTTTTAATTATATTACTATTTAATACTGTTTTAAGGGGGGGAGGGATATCTTGTTATTGTAATTGTTTTTAATTTGTAAACTGCCCAGATTGGGTAACCATTGGGCGGTATAGAAATAAATTTTATTATTATTATTATTACTATGATCAACTTTAACCAAAAGTCGCACTGAAGGACCTAGAGATTCCTAGAGAGAACACTCCACTAGGCATTTATTTGTGGCTCCTCCAGCACGATTCTGTGGTCAATGTCTGGCAGATGTTGACCACAGAGTTGCACTGGAGGACCTACTAGAGATTCCTAGACAGATGTTCTCTCAGGCAAAAATGTATTTGTTATTTGCGGTTTTCCACATTCGCAGGGGTCTGTGCCCCTGGCCCTAGTGAATGTGAAGGGACTACTGTATATGAAAAGACAGTGTTAATAACTGGAAGCACCTATTGAATGTGGCACTGAGAGTTGCAGGGACAAGGCGAAAAGAGGCAATATTTTTGTCTCATCAGTGTGTTAGTCCACCACAGAGATGGAAAGCTAGACCAGCAGCTAAATGTAAAGGACTGGAAAGGATGTATTTGTCTCCATCAATATCAGAGAAATAAGGGGGGTGGGTGGGATAATAACATTCATCATACAAAGCTGAGGCTTTTTAGATTCTAGCCTTCATAGAAATTAATGAAAAAAACAAAACAAGATTTACCATAGCTGTAAGTTCAGCTTCAGGTTGCAGCAAAGAGAAAATTAATACTCATACCTTGTTCTGTAATTATTATTATTATTGAGTTTTAGAAGCATGAAGTGTGCCTTCGAGTGGACCTGCATTCATGGTGATCCTATGAATGAGACACGCCCAAGAAACCCTATTCTCAACAGTTTTGTTCAGGTCTTGCAGACGTAAGGCCGTGTCATCCTTTAATAAGCCTATCCATCGGGTATGCACTCTTCCTCTCTTCCTATTACATCCCCCCACTGCACACACAACTGTATTTAATGGGACGAGCATTCATGGATATAGATATCCACAGAAAGTCCTGGAACCAAACCCCAGCGGATACCAAGGGCTCACTGTACATTACTTTATGTAAATCCTCCCTGGTCATTATTTTTGTTTTCTTGATGTTCAACTGTAAGCCTTCCTTAGCATTTTTTTCTTTGATTTTCCTCAGTAATGCTCCAAGTTTGTTATTATTATGTCATCTGTATATGACGGCTAACATTCCTTCCTCTGATCTTCATTCCTCCTTGCTCAGAGTCTAAATGTGCTCTACAGATATTTTCTGCATACAAGTTGAGTAATAGGGTGATACAAGGCAGCCTTGCATAAGCCCCTTTCCAATTGAGAATCATGCTGTTTCTGTGTAACAGTAGCCTCTTTGAGTACATTTTATGCAACAGGAGAATCAATGTTTCCAAACTTTGGAAAGGTTTTTGTTTTGGTCATGAAGCCAGTGTGGCGTAGTGGCTTGAGTGTTGGACTACGACTCTAGAGACCAGGGTTTGATTCCCAGCTGGGCCATGGAAACCCACTGGGTAACCTTGGGCGAGTCACACTCTCTTAGCCTTGGTGGAAGGCCATTGCAAACCCCCTCTGAAGAAACCTGCCAAGAAAAGCCCATGATAGGTTTCCCTTAGGGCCACCATATGCCAGAAATGACTTGAAGGTGCATACGCACACGCAACACACACTCTGGGCAAGTCACACTCTCTCAGCCTCAGAGACAGGCAAGCGCCCTCTGAAAAGATCTTGCCAAGAAAACCTGACAGATTTGCCTTAGGGTTGCCATATATCAGGAAAGACTTGAAGACACACAACACACACATTGGGCAAGTCGCACTCTCTCAGCCACAGAGGAAGGCAAACACCCTCTGAAAAGATCTTGCCAAGAAAACCTGATGATAGGTTTGCCTTAGGGTCGCCATAAGTCAAAAAAGACTTGAAGGCACACAAAACCAAAAAACTTCCAGTCAAAACCCGGAAGTCCCCTATTCTAGACTAGGAGACACTTTGCGCCACTCTGCTCTCCAACTCTATGGTCTCTTTGCGGCCGGGTTCCTTGGAGCTTCCGGTTACTCTGCCTCCTACGCTCCCTCCTCCCCCCACCTGGCCGTCGTTGGCGTTGTCTCCATGGCAACCGTGAGCGGCGGGGCGGGGCGAGGCGAGGCGAGCGTGGGCGCCTGCGGCGGCGGTGGCTCTCTTTGACCGGGGCTGCCTTTGTGAGGTAAAAGGTCCGGGCGAAGGGAAGGGGGACGGACCCGCGCCAAAGCCTGGAGCGTCTACACGATAAAGCCCGGGATTTGGCTGGTGGTGGAAGCGGTTCTTAGGCTCCCCTTGGCCGCTCAGCCTCCACCGTCGCGACTTCTTTATCCCAGTGAAGGAACAACAGGAGGCGGCGGCGGCCATGGACGGTGGTCTTGTTTCCTCAGCGAGAGAGAGGTAAGTGGTGGCTGCCATAAAGAAGCAAGAGGCCCTGGTTTTGGGGGTCTTGTGTGTGTTTTGTGTGTCTTCAGCTCGGTTTTTGTTTTTTTTTTAAATTATGGCAACCCTAAGGGGAACCCATAATGGGGTTTTCTTCTTGGCAAGTTTCTTCAGAAGGGGTTTGACATTGACATTGCCTTTCCCCTGAGGCTGAGAGAGTGTGACTTGACCAAGGTCGCCCAATGTGTTTCCACGGCCGAGCTGGGGATCGAACCCTGGTCTCCAGAGTCATAAAAAACACTGCAGAAATTAAAAAAAAAAAGAAAAGTAAATAAAAATAAAAATCGTAAAAGTGTTCCCATATCTGGGATGAAACATTGATAGAAATGGGGACTGCAGTCAGGAAATCAGAAGAGTAAGAATGGGGAGGGTGGCTATGAAAGAACTCTCCCTAAGGAGAGGTGGGAAATAAAAATTTAAAAAAATATTATTATTATTATTATTATTAACTAGAAAAGATTCTAAAATGCAAGGATATGACAGATTCATACAAGCCTTCATATTCCCTATTACCATGTATGGATGTGAGAGCTGGATAGTTTTGTTGGTCCTTTTGGCTGTCCATGGGATCCTCAGCACTCTTCTCCAGCACCACGGCGACAACAGAAATAATCCAGTTTGAGACCACTTTAATTTCCCTGCCTAACTCAGTGCTAGGGAATTCTGGGAACTGAGGTTTTGTGAGGCATTTAGCCACCTCTGTCAGAGAGGTCTGGTGCCACAATAAACTACAATTCCCAGAATTCCCTAGCACTGGGCCAGGGAAGTTTAAGCAGTCTCAAACTGGATTATTGCTGCTGTGTATTTTGGACCATAGTCTTAACGCTCAAACTGCTACACCACGCTGGCTCTCATTCATTATCAATAAATGCAGACTCTTCAAAAACAAAATAATGTTTTAGAAGCTCCACCACCGTTATTCAAAACCAGGACACATAATATCCCAGGGTAAATAGATGTGTCCTTACTGCAAAGCAGGACGAGGCACCGCAGAATGGAGGACATTAAAGAAAATGGAGGACATGACCAAATGAAAGCTCAGAACACTTATCTAAATCCATGCTTCTCGGTCATGGATAGAGGAGATTTTGGAATTTCTCCTGGACAGAAGGTGGAAACATTGACACATCCTGGAAAAGGAGGACCTCTGGTCACCCTGTAATATGCATAAATTGTATGAGAAGAAATAGCTTTAATAATCACATCTTGATTTGACTGGTACTGACTAATCTCACATTTGTATTTTGTTCCTTATTTAATTATTCTGAACCCTTTTATTTGTTTTACCTATGGACTTGTAATCTGAGGAGTATTTTAATTTTAATAAAAGCAAAAAAGCAAAAACAGCAAGAATCTGTTACTGTCTCTGCTACAATCGGCCCTTTGTATTCACTGATTTTTTATTCATGGATTTAACACTGATTTTTTATTCATGGATTTAACCATCTATGGCTGGAATATATATATATATATTCCAAAAAGCAAACCTTGATTTTTGCCATTTTATATAAAGGACACCATTTTACTATTCCACTGTATTTAATGGGACTTGAATATCCACAGAATGTGGTCCTGGAACCAAACCCCAGCAGATAGCACCAAGGGCCCACTGAATTGTTATTTCTTCTTTTGTCTCCTTAAGGGATATCCTGGGTTTGTGGAATACATGGCAGCAGAAAATTGATAAGAACTTGTTTCTCTCACACTATTAAAACATTGCTTCCCTTACTCTTTCCCCCCTCCTTCTCTGCCCTTCTGCAGATTTGAGATCTCATTCTTAAGGAGCTATGAGTGACTGGATTGGAGGAAAACCCGTACCCCAGTGTGGGATGAGAATGAGGTGGTCCTCTCAATGCAGGCATTGAGATCTGACAAATCTAGGCCAGGAAGATGCTCCAAACCAGCAACTATAGCCTGGTGCTCTCCTTGCAGTTCTTACTTCTCTTCTATGATCTCTTTGTCAACTCCTTCTCTGAACTGCTGCGCATGGCCCCAGTCATCCAGCTTGTGCTCTTCATGTGAGTATAACAAGACAGCATGTGCTTTTCACTGTCTGCTTTTAGAACTTATTTGCCTTAACTATTTATAAGTTAAAGTGGCAATAGGGAAACCTCACTACTTCACAGATGTAGAAACCAGGAATATACGACTGCAGAGTAGTGTTTTGATTAAATGACTTGGAATAGAGATAGGCACAATACAGGATCTTTCTGAAATCTAAGTAGTTAATCATTGAACAGTATGTTAAAGAAAATACTGCTAAACAAACCATTGATTTTATCTTTTCTCTTTATGGCTGCTAGCTCAATGCTCACTGTATAAATGGGTTTGTTTGTGTTTTCTAAATTATGACTACCAGGGAGGAGCAAATTGTAAGCAACTGGCATTCCATGGCATTCTTGTCAACAGATTTGGGTGGGAGTAATGGGCAGAGAAAACTTGAGTTAATGTACCTTTGTAGGTTTATGTCCTCCAAGTAGCAGGTTAGTACAGTGTGTGTAAGACATCCATCAATCTCTGCCTCACTGAGCGGTCTGTCTGTCTGTCTTACAGCATTCAGGATATTGCTATCCTCTTCAATGTCATCATCATCTTCCTCATGTTCTTCAATACCTTCGTCTTCCAGGCTGGCCTGGTTAATCTCCTGTTCCACAAATTTAAGGGGACCATCATTCTTTCAGCAGCATACCTTGCTTTGAGTATATCCTTCCACATCTGGGTCATGGTAAGGCATTATTATATTTGGGTCATAAAGGGGGCTGGTTGTAATGCGTATTGCAAAAGCTCACGTGTGGAACACAGAAATAATTAAGGAAGTAAATAAAACACATAAAGAAACAGGTTTTATTTGCCTACTTCCCTTCCACCCCCTTCTCAGTGTATTCAGTAATGTACAGTTTTAGTTAATATGAAGGAATGGGGTTTTGTTGTTGTGTACTAAACAAAAGACACTGTGATAATAGACGGAATGCTGAACAAAATGTAGGTGGATAGAGGAAACTAGCATTCCACCTAAGGTTGCTAAAGAACAGTAATGATAACCTTAAATGTAAATATCTTTGATGAGAGCCAGCATGGCATAGTGTTTTGAGTGTTGGACTACAACTCTGGAGCAAGGTTTGATTCTCTGCTCAACCATAAGTCACATGGTCTCAGCCTTGGGGGACAAACCTCCTCTGAACAAATCTTGCCAAGAAAACCTTAGGGTTACCATAAGTCAGAAAGGACTTGAAGGCACACAACAACAATTCTTTGATAACTTATCTGGCTGAAAGGTAACAAATCAGTAATTGGAGGCTTTGAAAAAGAACATAGCCATACTATCTCTGAAAAACATGAAATTCTTTGAACATATTGCCTACAGATTTCTGAAATTATTTCCACACTCAGGTCTAAATACCTTAAAGGCATCAGATCTTGTCTGATCTTGGAAGCTAAGTCCAGACATCTCTGAGTATTCCTTGTCTAAGAAAACCCTATGAAATTTATAGGGTCACCCTAAGTCAACAGGCAATGTGGCCTGTGTGTGTGAGCGCACACACTCACCCACAGACATGATTAAAAAAATACACAAGCACAGCATATCAGTTTTTGTACTGGCTTCCAGTCTAGGTGTGCAGAATTTGTAGAACAGAAGCTGCCTTTTGGGCAGGATGGAGAGTTCCATTTATAGAGAATTTGTTGTAGAGACCAATCCAGTTATTTTCCCCTCTGAACATTGGCAGTTATTACTAGGCCATTGAGTATGTCATCTTTTTGTCCTACCATAGCCTTATGATTTCATCTGCTCTGGTACAGCTGTCTTATTTGTGATAGTCATGAGAGTGGTGATAAAAAACTGGATCTAGGAGATGACAGAAAGAACCCTATTGGCATAAAAAAGAGAATCTCTGAAATTAACAGGAAAGGTTCTAGTAGTACAATTTGTCTTAAAATCTAGCTACTGCAATGTTTTGTAGTACAATGTATTCTTATAGCTTGACAGCTCTTTGTTCTTTACCCATCTTGGGAGCTAAATTGGCTTCAAATGTTCCATAATTTAATAATAATAATAATAATAATAATAATAATAATAATAATAATAATTTATATCCCGCCCTTTGGAAATCCAATCAGGGCGGCTTACAGTATAAAGTCAGAATTCTGTATTGACACGATTAGCTGGGTTCAGAAGGCCATTTTGTTTCTGTTTTGTCCTTTTTATCTTCCCTTCCTGAAGTTTCATGCATGTCTGCTCTGTCCTGCTTTTGACAGTTCTGGGTTGTTGTTTTTTTTTGGGGGGGGTAGTTATTAAATCTTCAGCCAAAGAATTGGTCCAATCGCACTGGCTACTACTTTTTTTCTAGCCATTTTCCAAACAAGCAGACTTTGGTTTTGTCTCTTGTTGATAGAGTTCACAATGTGGCCTCTCTCTCTGGTTTGCCTCGGTTACTTAATTTCAATGACATCAGCTGACCTTATTTTATTCTCTTAGTTATCTGTGTCTGAGATCCGTGCAAAATGAATAGCTTTGTAATGTTTGCATAAATTGTCATTTAAATGATATGTTACAGATCTCAGTTTGGATTTGCATGATAGTGCACACTAAGCCCTCACTTGTCTACTGCAGACTGCCTGTTGTGGTTTTTATAGGAGATAATTTTGCATGTACCTGTGATTGTGTATCAACTGTTAAGTTGGAATGGTTAGTGTTTGACTTGTGTTACTGTAGTTTCTGCTAGTCTGGGAGATCTATAGGCAGCAACTTTTCCTTTGGATATGTATTTTCCTCTAATTTCCTCTAATTTTTGGACTTTGCTGCAACTGTTGCTATGGATGGGAAAGGAGGGCTGTGACTATTTCAGGGAGTGCTCCTTGTTCACAATTTGCTCTAGCATAGAATCATAGGGCCTTTGCAGACTGCTAGAAATAGTATAAATTGAGTCCACTTTAAGGGTTAGGGTTAGTGCTAGGGAATCATGGGAATTGTTGTTGTTTTCTGAGACATTGAGCCTTCTCTGTCAGAGAGCTGTGGTGCCACAATAAAATACAGTTCCCATGATTCCCTAACCCTAACTTTTAAAGTGGACTCAATTTGCACTATTTTTAGCAGTCTGCAAAGGCCCATAGAATCCTAGAGTTAGAAGAAACCTCAAGGGTCATCCAGTCCAACCCCTTGCCATGCAGGAACACACAATCAAAGCATCCCTGACAGATGGCCGTTCAGCCTCTGTTTAAAAACTTCCAAAGAAGAAAACTCCACCACCCTCTGGGGCAGTGTCTTCCACAGTCAAACAGCTCTTACCTTCAGGAAGCCCTTCCTAATGTTGAGCTGGAATCTCTTTCCCTGTAGTTGGAATCCATTGTTCCATTTCCTAGTTTCTGGAGCAGCAGAAAACAAGCTTGCTTCATCCTCAGTATGACTTCCCTTCAAATATGTAAACTTGGCTCTCATGTCACTTTTTAACTTTCTCTTCTCCAGGCTAAACATATCCAGCTCCCTAAGACACTTCTCATAGGGCATGGTCTGTAGACCTTTCACTGTTTTGCTCACCCTCCAGACACACTTCAGCTTGTCCACATCCTTTTTGAGTTGTATAATTACAGTAAAGTCCCAATGTTTGATACTCTTCATGATTATTGTATAAATGTAATAGATTCAGTTACTGATAATTAAACAGGTATAAACAAATTTCTGACCTGAGGCATTGTTGATATTCCTTTATTCCATTGGATTCTGGACCACTATTAGCTGATCAGATTATTGAAATCTCCCAGGATATGCATGACTGTTTCAGTGCTAACAGAAACTATGATTTAAGGCACAATTAGGCAGTATCTACAGTACATTCTACAGCAGGGGTAGGCAACCTTTCCCTTTTAAGGGCCGAGGGACTTCAGCTCCCAGAAGCCTCAGCCATGTTGGCCAATAGTCCCTTGTTGGCCAATAGCTCCTGGGATTCTGGGAGCTGAAGTCCCTCGGCCCTTAAAGGGGAAAGGTTGCCTACCCCTGTTCTACAGTATCATCCAAAATCCACGAAAAAGTAATACCTTTATTGAGCCAACCAAAATACACATTATACATGTTGGAAGCTTTTGAAGCTCCACTTGCTTCTTCAGCCAATGGTGTTAAAAGTGATACAGGAGAAAGAAAAAAAAATGATCTAAGTGGTTTGTAGAAGATCGACAAGATTCCTGATTTTCCATTGCTGCTGAACAATAACAAAAAAATACTCCCCACAAGTAAGGATTATTGAACTAAATAATGCTTGTGCTGAAGAGAGTGGGACTTCATTTTTGATATTCAAAACAAATTCCTGGACTCATTATTTAATTGCATGTATTTTCCTATTGCCTAATGCCCTGGCTAGTGGATCTTGGGAATTTTAGTCAAAAACAAAATAGATCCTACAAGGTTGAAGGCTGACCATCCCTGAGGTATGATTGTGTGCATCTGTTGCTTTCCAGGTGCTTTGCCAACAAATTGATAAAGCCTATCTCATCTAGGGTTAGGGAAACTGAAAAACAATTTTGAAAGATTTTCTGCTATAGAGCAGCTACCAGTTATGAATACATGCCTTGTATCAGAGATTATGAAGTTTTAGTGTGCTACCTGGTTATTTTGCTGAAAAACTAAGTTAAAAAATGCATGAATACAGCTCCCTTGTCTGCTGGAAGCAAAGCATTTAAATCAGGGGTAGGCAACCTAAGGCCCGGGGGCCGGATGCGGCCCCCCAAAGCCTTTGGACCGGCCCCAGGCTGGTCCTGCCGCCGCTGCCGCCGCCGCCCCCCCACCCGCCATTATAATATTGATTATTGTTGTTATTACTTGCTCTTGGGGTTTTCTTGGCAAAATCTCCACAGGGGGTTTGCCATGGCTTTTCTGGGGCTGAGAGAGTGTGCATGCATATTTTTTAAATTTTTAAAAAATGTTTTATTTTTATTTTATTATTTATTTATTTGTTTGTTTTTGGTGCTTCGGCCCCCCCAATTGTCTGAGGGACAGCAACCCGGCCCCCGGCTCAAAAAGGTTGCCTACCCCTGATTTAAATCCTAAGGTAGTTTTTGTACTGGATGTACTCTTGGCAACAAATACAAACCATCTTAGAAAGCCCAAGCCTTCTCCATCAAGAGCCAACGAGAGCTGAAGTTGCTTATTTCCATCTATACATCATATTTTTCTTTTCTATTTTGTCTGGTTGTGTGCTGTTATTTAAAATAGTAAAGTTCTGTGGGTGTCTTGGTAGAAGGGGCATGGTATATATAGCAGCTAATTAACAACCATGTGATATGGTATAATTGGTGAATGACTTATTATAGGTCTGTGCCCAGGGGTCCTACTACGGTATATATAACAGTTGTGCATGTAGTATCACCACTTTGATTCATTTAATTTCTCCAGAGTAACACTTGAGTCTGACTACTTTCCTGGATTTTGCTCATTCAGGCAGGAGGATTTAAGAGGATTTTCTGGGATCTGTTGTTGGGAGCTAGAATAGGTCTGGGTGTTCTTTATAAATCTGCTGATCAGATTACCGTAACCTTTCTCTGGTCCCTGAGCTGCTCCCTGGCACTCACACCCATCCCATGTGGTGTCTGGATACCTAACCATTAGGATAGATTTGGAGAAGAGAGATCTGTTGTGACTATGAACATGAATTTGAGGGAGATCTCATGTAGTATGAGCTTGTTAGGTAACATGCCTCATGTACTCTTATGGAGTTGTTAAAGTTACATAAGGTCTTGTAAAATGTCATGACACAGTTTAATGTGGGTCATTTTGTGGGTTTCATTTTATCTGTGAATGTGTTCTGCTGAATAAAGGGAGTACGGAATATTTGTAGAGTGACAGTTTAGTAAAACTGATTGCCAGTCTTATCTTTGGTATTTTTTCTGCAAATATCTGAGTTTTTAAAGAACATAGGACTTATGTTTCAGAGCTTTTAATAACATCCACTTGGGCAAGAGTAATCAGAAAGCAGTATTTAAAATAAAATAGAGAGCCAGTGTAGTGATTTGAGCATTGTACTATGACACTAGAGACCAGGGTTTGAATCCCTGCTTGGCCATGAAAACCAGGGATTTTGAGCAAGTCACACTCTCTCAACCTTGGAGGTAGCCAAACTCCCTCTGAACAAGTCTTGCCAAGAAAACCCTGTGATAGGGTTGCCTTAGGGTTGTCACAAGTCGGAAACGATTTGAAGCACACACCAAAAAGAAATTTAAATAAATGATCTTGAGACCAAAGGTGTCCTGGCAGTACTGAAAGCATGCAGCGATATTCCAGTGTCAAACTCTATACTAAAAGCACAGTCCTATGCACTCAGAGCAAACCCTTGAGTTTAGTATAACTTGATCCCAGTCAGAGATATATAGGCTTAAAGGCTTAATGTTTGCTTGCCTCAGAAATTACCCACACACACACACACACACACACCAATTTGCTTCCTTCCATCTCAAGAGATCAGGATGGTTAACTGCTTTCTGGGCAAATGTTTCTTGAAGGATTGAGATGTATGGACTTCCAGATATTGCTGGCCTGCAGTTCAGTCAACCCAATAGAAGTCATTCCCACTGATTGCAGCATGAATGCCTCATTCTATAATAGATTGTTGAACTTGGTTTCTAAAGGATTTTTAAAGTATTCAGGATTGTAGAAATCACTGAACATCCCTGAGAGGCTATGCTGTAGTTCCTTCCCAACTATAGAACAAGGGCCCTGGTTCTGGAGAAGATTGATAGAGTCATTTAGAGTAATTTAAAAAAAACAACACAACTCTGGAAGGGCAGTTGGTGAGCCTGGCGTTACCAGAGGAACACTTTTTCCTGTCTTCAACATTTTACAATTTCTTTCTTACAGAATCTCCGCTGGAAAAATTCCAACTACTTTGTGTGGACTGATGGGCTACAGGCCCTGTTTGTTTTCCAGAGACTAGGTAAGTACTAGAATGTGTTCTCTGTATCATGACTCCTGGACAGAGCTATAGAAGGTGTCATGAAGGGGATGCAGGCAGTATTGTCACACATAATGCAGCTGGTATAAAGGGAAGAAAAGGACCTTTAGAAGGCGTCTGATGCTGAGCCATTGGATCCTTTAGTTCAGTACTGAGTATATTCAGCGCCCGTACCACTTTTAGGTTTGAGGCAAGAGTCCTTCCCAGTTCTGCTAGGAGACTTGCTGCCATTTTAACCTGGGACCTTCTGCCTGCAACCTTGCTGTCCACCACAGGTTAAACAGGTATAAGAAAATACTTTTGTTTGCAGAGTGCATTAGTATCTTCCCTGAACATGGCTGACTTTTTTCCCAGGAACAACGGAAAGGTATTCATAAAACTAGTAAAAGCAGTAAGCTAGAAAGAAATGAGGACCTTGCTGGCTATTACTTGTTTGTTATTGGTTGCAGCGGCTGTGCTTTATTACTATTTCTATAAGAGGACAGCTGTGCATTTGGGAGATCCTCGTTTCTACCAAGACTCTCTTTGGCTACGGAAGGAGTTTGCTCAAGTCCGCAGCTAGCAGTTGTTTCTGGGCTGCCTGGACTAGAAATTACTCTGTCGGGATATCAAGAAGACTTCAACAGTATCTTTCAGGAAATTGTCCCTCCAAGCAGATAACATCATTCATATCCTAAGTTCAATACTTCAGATTACTTCAGTTAAACTGCTCTTTGTGGATTCTCTGCTTTCTACTACATGCTTCTCAACCTCCAGGCACTCTACATAATCTCCAATATGTTTTCTGGATTTGGCTGCAGCCTTACTGAGGAACAATCTGAAGTGCCAAATGGGATTGGCTAAGAACTCAATGGGTAGCAGTGCTGCAGTTTCCTCCTTGAGGAATATTCCCTCATCTTGTGTTCCATTCCCTCTATGAAAAGGTTTCCTGCCTTCATTGGTACCACTGGCAATGCAACTAAGTGTAAAAGGACAGTCCTCTTACTTTGCAGTATTGCTTTTCTCTGGGCAAACGTAATCTCAAGAAGTTGTTAGATTTGTCTTTTGTACTTGTATTTTTATAAACTGATAAAATAAATGTTTTTTTCAGAAACTATAATGTGCGTCTCTTGCATTATTCTTTCTCCACAATCCTGATAGCAAGGGTATGCCCTTTCCAATCGGAGGCTTACTAGAGTACCAGTCCAGTGTTGTGCATGTACATGAACTTGTTGATCTTAATTTTGTAAAGTTACGGAAGGAATCGGGGAAAGAAGTAGGTACTTTCATTGTCTTGGGTTAAAATAGGAATGGGGTGAGGAAGCCTGTTTTTAAAACGAAACACCCATGAAGTCCTGTAGGTTTCAAAATCCTGGGCTATAGTAGCCATGGCCAAGCCTCTAGCAAGGAAAAGGAGCTTCATACACTGGGTGGGCAGGGGTTGAAGGGCAGAGGGCGGAAAGCCTTCGACTGGTAAAGTGGTTGCAAGGAGGAATGCCGCCATCTGTTAAGAAGCAAGTGCAGAGCACAAGGAGCATCCTGGGCAGTGGAAAAGGGCTTCCAGAGGGGATGGGAGTGAAGCCCGCTCCTACCTTTCTGACTCCATCCCCTGCTTGGCGTATGAAGGGGCACGCACGGCCAGCAGGTTGCTACAACAACAAAAGGGGTCCCTCAGCACTTGAGAGTGAGCAGCTTCCCCAATGAATTTTCAAAGAAGTAGCTGTGTTAGTCTCTTGTAGAATAAAAAGGAGGAAGGGAAATAATGTGGTGGCATCTTTAAGACTTAAGTGGTTTTTATTTTTTGCATGAGCTTTCATGGATATAAGTGGCTTTATCTCCAGGAAAGCTTATGCAAAAATAAATACTTAGTCTTAAAGATGCTGCCACATTTCTCCTCCCCTCCATCTTATTCCAAAAAGAGGACTCCCGTTATGCACCTTACTATAATTTCTGGCCTCGAATGGAGCCTTTTGCCACTCTTAGTTATAGTTCTGTTTCTGGATTCTCCACACCAAATGTGCATCTGAGGAAGTAGGCTCAGGTCTACCAAAGCCCATGCCACCTGGTTCTCTCTTTCCCTTAGGTTCAAAACACACTGCAGAAATAATTCCATTTTAGACTGCTTTAAGTGCCCTGCTCAGTGCTAGGGAATTCTGGGAGCTATAGTTTTGTGAGACATTTAGCCTTCTCTGTCAGAGCGCTGGTCCACAATAAACTACAATTCCCAGGATTCCCTAACATTGAGTCAGGGCAGTTAAAGCAGTCTCAAACTGGACTTTTTGCAGTATGTTTTGGACCTTAGAGCCTTTACAGACTGCCAGATATAATCCATCTTGAGACCACTTTAACTGTCCTGGCTCAGTGCAAGGAATTATGGGAACTGTAGTTTATTGTGGCACCAGAACTCTCTGACAGAGAACGCTAAATGTCTCAGAAAAAAATACAATTCCCATGATTCCTTAGCATAGAGCCAGGACAGTTAAAGTGGCCTCAAGCTGGATTATTTCTCGCAGTCTGTAAAGGCCCTTAGTCTCAAGCAGGGGTAGGCAACCTTTCCCCTTTAAGGGCCGAGGGACTTCAGCTCCCAGAATCCCAGGAGCTATTGGCCAACATGGGACTATTGGGCAACATGGCTGAGGCTTCTGGGAGCTGAAGTCCCTCGGCCCTTTAAGGGGAAAGGTTGCAAGGGTGCTGCAAGATTCCTTTGATACAGGATGTGCAGCTGAGCTACATGCTATTGGAATAGAGTCGTCACTTCCGATACACAGGGGATCTGTTCTGCCTCCTGCCAATTGAGAAAACTGCAAATATTGGACCCCCATTGGTTTTAATGGCCTTGCGACCCTGTGTGTGGCCCTGCATGGGTGCACACACCATTTTGTCCCTCCTGGCTTCCCATCCGCAGAAATTCAAAATCACAAATGGGAAGTCAGCAAATTAAAGGGACCACTTTAGTTGTTTGTTTCCAACTATACACTGTAGTGGTTTGAGCATTGGACTAGGACTCTGGAGACCAGGGTTCGATTCTCAGCTTGGCCATGGAAGCCTACTGGGTGACCTTGGGCAAGTCACACTCTTTCAGCCTCAGAAAGAGGCAAAACCCCTTTGAACAAATCTTGCCAAGCAAACCCCATGATACGTTTGCCTTAGGGTCACCATAAGTTGGAAACAACCTGAAAGTGCACAACAACAATAAACACACAGGAAAAGAGAGTCTACTTCAACATTAGGAGTAACTTCCTGAGGGTAAATAAATGCTGTTTGACAGTGGTACAAACTCTCTTGGAGAGTGGTGGAGTCTCCTTTGGAGGTCTTCTGGATGGCCATCTGTCAGGGGTGTTATGTATTCCTGCATGGCAGATTGGGGTTGGACTAGATGGCCCTTGAGGTCTCTTCCAACTCTATGATTCAGTGGTTCTATATTTACAAATAAAACTATTTAGAAATATTTCTGAAATCTCAAGTGTTCTCTCAAGCAAAAGAGAGCAGCTATGGGATGTAGACGTTCTCACACACAAATGGCTCATTGAGGTCTGTCTCTGGAATTTCCACTCCAAGAATGCACCTGAGGAAGTAGGCTCAAGTCTAGGAAAGCTCATGCTACCATCTTCTTTCTTTCAGTTAGTCTGCTGCAGAGTATCAGGTGATGATGTGAATGGGATGCCTGGAGACGTGAGAGCCATCATGGTCATATTGGACCCATGCCATTCCTGGCTCTCTAAAGCACCCTGAGCGGTATTGGCAGAATGGGTATGGGGAGTAGTGTGACTGGCTCACTACAGCAAGGCAGGTTTCTATCTTGCCTTAAAGAGTCTATGGTGAAACCATTACTGAAAAAAAAAAATCCGTTGTGGATCCCACCATACTGGAGAATTATCAGCCAGTCTCTAATATCCCTTGTTTGGACAAGAGATTAAAGGATGTGGTGGCCTCCCAGCTTCAGGCGTTCCTGGATGAAACTGATTATCTAGATCCATTTCAGTCTGGCTTCATGCCTGTTTTTGGGAGTTACAGCTTTGGTTACCTTGGTAGATGACCTATACAGGATGGGACACAGGTAGTGTGTTCTGATCTTGTAGCACAGGGGTAGGCAACCTTTCCCCTTTAAGGGCCGAGGGACTTCAGCTCCCAGAATCCCAGGAGCTATTGGCCAACATGGGACTATTGGCCAACATGGCTGAGGCTTCTGGGAGCTGAAGTCCCTCAGCCCTTAAAGGGGAAAGGTTGCCTACCCCTGTTGTAGCATCTTTGAGACTAACTGAAAGAAGTTGGCAGCATGAGCTTTTGTAAACTAAAGTCTACTTCCTCGGATGCATTTGGTTGTGCTGACCCTCTCGGTGGCTTTTGATACCATCAGCCATGACATCCTTCTTGGTTGCCTCTCTGGGATGGGGCTCAGTGGCACTGTTTTATATGGCCCCAGTCTTCCTTGGAGGAACAGACTCAGAAGATGGTGCTGAGGGAAACCTGTTTGAGGCCCTGATCATTATTCTGTGGTATCTCTCTGTCCCCCAAACTATGGGCCTGTACAGACTGCCAGAAATAATCCAGTTTGAGGCCACTTTAACTGCCCTGGCTCAGTGCTAGGGAATCATGAGAATTGTAGTTTTTTCTGAGACATTGAGCCTTCTCTGTCAGAGAGCTCTGGTGCCACAATAAACTGCAGTTCCCATGATTCCCTAGCACTGAGCCAGGACAGTTAAAGTGACCTCAATCTGCATTATTTCTGGCAGTCTGTAAAGGCCTTTAGTCTTAATGAGGGGTCATTGTTATTTGTCAATATTGTTTTATTGTTTATTTTGGGGTAGTTTATTTAATCTACTTTTAGATGTAAGCCGCTTTGATTGCCACTGCAAAAGGCGGGTATAAAAATAAAATTATTATTATTATTATAAAGGTGCTGCAGAATTGATCTACAATTAATACTAATTATACAGACTAGACAGCTATTTCTGTGAATGCTGTCCCACAAACTCTTTAACATCAAAATGAAGCTGATGGGAAAGGTCATCAGGGGTATTCTTGCAGCACTTTTGAGGTCCAAAACACACTGCAGAAATAATCCAGTTTGAGACCGCTTTAATTGCCCTGGCTCAGTGCTAGGGAATCCTGGGAACTGAGGTCCTGTGAGACATTGAGCCTTCTCTGTCAGAGAGCTTTGGTGCCACAATAAACTACAGTTCCCAGGATCCCCTGGCATTGAGCCAGGGCAGTTAAAGCGGTCTCAAACTGGGTTGTTTCTGCAGTGTATTTTGAGCTGAAAAGGGTAGCATGAGCCTTTGTAGACTTGAGCCTCCCTCCTCAGGTGCATTTTTGGAGACACTCCAGACCTGCACCTGAGGAAGGAGGGCGGCTCAGGTCTAGCAAAGCTGTTGCCACCAGTTCCTCTCTTTCTCGTACCGGAAGTTGCGTCTGCCTCCCTAAATAAGGGCCATATTTCCCCCTTAGTGGGGTTGAGGCCCGCTTTGCTGGACATCCGGGCCGCGGGGCCTTCTCTGCGTAGCGGTGTCCATGGAGATGGAAAATGGCGCCTCGCAGTAAGTGGAAGGCCGGGAGGAAGCGGGTGGGAGCGCTGCAGGGCTCCAGGGGCGCCCCTGGCGGTCAGGGCAAGCGGCCCAGCGGGACAAGGAGGGATGGGGCAGGCCAGGCCAGGCCAGCGTCTCTGAGGGCAGCCCCTGGAGGGTGTGAAGGCAAGGCACCGCAAAATGGAGGACACCCCCCCCCGACAAAATGGAGGGCAGGATCCAATAAAACGCTCCCAAAGACGCTCGAAGTGGAGGACATTTGGGAATTTCTCCTGTGGATAAGGAAGGTGGAAATGGAGGATACGTTCTGGAAAAGGAGGACAAGTCTGGTCACCCTGAGTATAGAGCCCCTTATATAATGTCCTATATACTAATGGAGGGCATGACCAAATAAAAACTAAAAGCACTCCTAGAAATGTAAATACCATGCTCCTTAGCCAGGCTCAAAATGGAGGACGTTGGGGAAGGGGAATTCCTCCTGGACAAAAGATGGAAATGGAGGACAGGTCCTGGGAAAGGAGGACCTTTGGTCACCCTGGACCTGAAGCGAGCCTCCCCACCTTCTGAGAATGCTTTCTCCTCCTCCTTTTCCTCCTCCTCGGCTCCAGCCCCAAGGAATGGAGGGAGAGAAGAGCTTTAATCAGCCCCGGGCTGCATCCACACTGCAGAAATAATCCGGTTTGATACTACTTTAACTGCCATGGTTCAAGGCTATGGGATTCTCTATCAGAGAGAGCTCTGGGGCCACAACACAGTACAGTCCCTAGAATACTATAGCCTTGAGCCATGGCAGTTAAAGTGGTGCCAAGCCGGGTTATTTCTGCAGTGTAGATGCAGCCATGATTGGGCTCCCCATCGATTTGTAGAGGTGGTGGTGAGTTCTTGCTGCAACCTGGAAACCAAGGGGCAGGGGAGGGCCAGGGGGTTGCTCCTGCCGGGGGTCTCAGCCTCTGCAGTGGAAGGCCACGATGAATGGGCAAAAAGGGGGTCCTACTGTGGGCTGGTGGGGTTTGACTCTTAGATTATAAATCTAGGGACCAGGGTTCAAATTCCCAGCTCAGCCATGAAACCCACTGGCTGACCTTGGGCAAGTCACACTCTCCGCCTCAGAGGATTGCAATGGCAAACCTCTTCTGAACAAATCTTGCCAAGAAAACCCCATGATAAGGTTCATCTTAGGGTCGCCCTAAGTTGGAAATGAATTGAAGACACAACAACAACAGCAACAACAAACCAGAATCCCCATGGCTATTGGTCATGCTATGCATTCCACTTTCCCCACTCAACTAACTTTCCCTCTCTCTTAGGGCCTTTGCAGACTGCCAGAAATAGGGCAAATTGAGTCCACTTTAAGGTTTAGGATTAGGGTTAGGGAATCATGGGAACTGTAGTTTATTGTGGCACCAGAGCTCTCTGACAGAGAAGGCTCAGTGTCTCAGAAAAAAATGCAATTCCCATGATTCCCTAGCACTGAGCCAGGACAGTTAAAGTGGACTCAGTTTGCACTATTTCTAGCAGTATGCAAAGGCCCTGAAATCTACGAAAGCTCATGCTGCCAACTGCTTTCTTTCGGTTAGTCTCAAAGGTGCTACAAAATCTCTCTACGTACCAGAGTTACTTCAGTGAGTCTTGGAAGACCTTGGACAGCCTCAACACAACCATAATCTTGTGCACATTTTGCCAGTGACAGGATTGAGCAGACTAGTTTCCACATGGGACTCAGTGTATGAAATGGTGAAATATTATTAATGCAGCAGCCCAGAAAACGTGGCTCTGCTCATTTGAGAGAAAATGTGGGTGGGACAAAGAAAGGCCTTCCTCATATATTCATGTTCTAGTTTGTACCTCCAGATCGTCAGCTGTCCTCTACCCCTCTGGAGATTCTGCTGTTCCTCAATGGCTGGTATTATGCCACATATTTCCTGCTGGAGATTTTCATATTTGTCTATAAAGGTGAGTTGTAGCTACAGCTCTGAGGGTTTGGAGGGAAATATGTAAGAGCATGTCCGGGTTCCCCTTCTGCGAAATGTATTATTTGGGGTATATCTACTTTGTGGCTTTCCTTAGAGAAAAGGGAAAAAGCCTAGAATTGGGTGAATGTTGTTTGTGATTCACAAACCACTTAGCCTTAGCCACTAGTTGTTTCCAAGTTCAAGATCTTTGCAGAACCATTCTTATCATGCTTCTTATTGTTAAAGTCAGCCTTAGGTACTAATTAATTTTCTCAAAAAACACAGTAGCTGGCATCCTGTTGGTCAGTACCAATTAGAGTAGATTCATTTCAACACACAATTAAATCTCATTAGTTCAATGGGTTTACTCAAGTTAGGACTAACAGAGAATTCAGCCTAGCATGTGAGAAGAGGTATCAGACTTTTCTGATTTTTCTTTTCTTTTTCTTTTTTATACATATGGACACTTGTATATCTCCATAGGACTCCTTCTGCCCTATCCTTCTGCCAATCTGGCTTTAGATCTGGTTATGCTCTTCCTCTACCTTGGGATTGAAGTCACAAGGATTTTTTTTGGTGAGTATCAAACAATGGATCCTGACATCAGAAATCAGCACATGTGACAAGGACAAATTCTGCAGTTTGCCTGAGTGGGTCAAAATAGTGTATTTGAAGGTGATTGCCATTAACATATCACCTCTAGGCCTTCCTGACATTAGGAAAAAGGACCTCAAGATGAAATAAAAAAGAACAATGTATTTTCCATTCTTCCCCAAACAGTCTATTACATTTTGGTTCATAAAGAAATAAGGGCCTAGGCAACCCAAGATGAAATGCAGTAGATATTTGGGATCCATCCAGCCTGGCTAGCTGTATTAACTTGGCACTAAGCTAGAACTACTGTATGTGAAGCTGTAAAATCCAAAATGCCACTTGTTGATATTAATTGGAATTAAATTCTGCAATATGTTTGTGGGCTTCTGAATAGCAAAAGGATCTGATGCATCTGAGGAAGTAGCCTCAAGTCTATGAAAGCTCATGCTACCAATTTCTAGATTCAGTTAGTCTCAAAGGTGTAGCAAGATCCCTTTGGATATTGGAGCAGAATATAAGTGTGCGTTAAGAAGAATGCCACAGAAGGTTGGCTCTGCCATGAGGTGGAGTGGAGCAACTGTTTCAGGCAGCATATGTTGTGTGTCATGAAAAGGCAGTAAACAATAGATAGGTTATTATGTTATTACTGCCGTAACTGGGGAGAACTTGTGGATTTTGCTTTAGTTCCCCCCTCCCCTTGTACCGTCTATACTTAGACTATAAGTCGAGAAATTTACGCCCCAAAATTGATCCTAAAATCCTGAGTCAATTTATATACAGGTCACTATACCAGTAGTGCTTACAAAGGTCCTAAAACATGCAAGCCTGATGTCCCACTCTCCATTTAACACCAGTTCCTTCCCTCCCCAGTGTGTTTTGTAAGACCTTGCTTCCTATGGAACACACTCTCCAGTTAAATCCTCTTGCGTCTCTCTCTACTCCATTTTGCAAAACTTTGCTTCCTATAGAAAACACTCTCTAGCTAAATCCGCTTGCCTCTCTCTTTAGTCTGTTTTACAAAACCTTGCTTTCTATGGAAAACAATCTCTGTTTAAATCCACTTGCCTCTCTCTCTACTCTGTTTTGCAAAACCTTGCTTCCTATGGAAAACACTCTCCAGTTAAATCCACTTGCCCTTCTCTCTAGTCCGTTTTGCAAAACCTTGCTTCCTATGGAAAACACTGTCTGTTTAAATCCACTTGCCTCTCTCTCTGGTCCATTTTGCAAAACCTTTCTTCCCATAGAAAACACTCCATTTAAATCAAATTGCTTCCCTTCCCAATCTGATGTTGAAACCTCTTCTCCAGCACCTGAGAATTGGTGTTTGGTGGTTGGGAGGGGTCCAGAGGAGAAGGAGGGATGGAAGTGGCATTTCCCCCTTTCCATCCTTCCTTATAGCCCCCTAAGTTTTACTCTCGACTTATCCACGGGTTATATCAAAATCCAAGATTTTGACCCTGAAACCTTCCCTCGACTCATACATGAGGTCGACTTGTACATGAGTATATATGATATACCAAAATACTTTGGCTGGATTTGAGTTCTTTGTAGCTTGGTGTGAGTAGGTGGAGCCATTTGTTGCTCTTCATCAGGCATCAAAATGTCTTAGATTGGCCCTGGCCTTATATCTTGTCCAACCTCCTGAATATTTTAGATTTTTTACTAAATCTGTCTTAAGTTCATCACTTGTCATATTTTGTGTGTGGCAGGTTCAAAAGGGAATCTGTGTCAACGGAAAGTACCACTTGCCATCAGTTTGGCACTAACCTTTCCAGCAGCAGTGATGGCAGCCTACTATCTGCTACTGCAGACCTATGCCCTGAGGCTGGAAGCCATCCTCAATGCTATTCTTCTTCTCTTCTATGCTGTTGAGCTGTTGCTGGGCATTCTTACCCTGGCCGCCTTCTCCAGGTACCATCTTGTGAACCCTTTTTGTTATTTTAGGGAAAGAAATATTTAGACAGATTTGGGTCCATTTAGCTCTCAGTTAGCTACACCAAAGAGAGAATCATGTGGCTTTCCAGGTGGTGCTAGCTTATTATTGTTTGCCTTCATATTTATGGTGACCCTATCACAGGATTTTCTTGGCATAATTTGTTCAGAGGGGGTTTGCCACCCCCTGAAGTTGAGAGAGTATGACATGCCCAAGGTCACCTAGTAGGTTTCCATGGCTGAGCAGGGATTCAAACCCTGGTATTCAGATTCATAGTCCAACACTCAAACCACTGCACCACACTGATTCTTGGTACTAAATTATAACTCCCAGAAATCCTCACCATTGGTTATATTAGTAGATGCATTCCAACTATCTCTGGAGGGCTGCATGATTCCATTACCTATTCTACACTGATTTGCAATAACATTTCAGGGTTTCAAGTTGGATTTTTTACTCTAAGCCCTTCTTTCCAATCCTACATGCCAAAAATTTAAGCAGAGAACTTTTGAATGTAAAGTATGTACTCTAGTAATGAGCTACATATTCCTCCCCCATTAATATCAATGGGAAATAGTCTATGATAACTAAGGACTTCTGAACATTATTCCTAGCTTTTCTGTGAGTGCTCTTGGATTTAGCTTCTTGCAGGTTCATCATTATGCATGCCTCTCATTTGTTGTGTTGGTTAGCTTGTTTCCTCAAGTAGTGGAATGTAGGTTTAATACATTCCTGCTTGCTTTGGCTGAGAGGCAAGGCATTTGGAATTGCCATTACTAACATTTTCTGTTGTGCCCTTTCTTTTCTGAAAGCTTGGATTCATACTGAGAAGCTACCTGGGCTCCATCATATGGAGACTGAAGAGCGAGGCTGGAGGAACCCTCCATTTCTTTGGCTGGGCCAAGAAGAGGTTTCGGGTTCAGTTGTGCAAGCTGAAAGAAGATGCAGCAGACATCTTTTTGCTTCAGACATGTCCAGACAAGCAGCCAGCAGCAGGATTTTGAGTCATCAGTGACAGGTCCTAACATTTCCCCACCATCACCTAGCATTCCTTTTGGAAGATGACAGTTTCTTCATTCCAACTGAACAGCTGGACCACAGCTCTGCTTGATAATATAGATCATGGCTGCAGCTGCTGTGTCCTTCAAATTCTTCAGAATAAGGTGTTCTGACATGGGATCAAGAATCTAGTGTGTGCGCAGTGAAGCTCATTATGGCATTTGTGTCCAGCCCTTCCTAACTCTGTTACCTCCTGTGCCCTATTCCTGCAAGGTCATGGGGCTGAGGGCAGTGGGTCTTAGGCCCCTTCCCTCACTCAGTATTGTTGTAGTATGTATTGACAATTTGTGATACTTGGTTTTCTACTGTATCTGTGGAATAAATATTTATTTTTCAACTCCTGTAGTTGCATGGAGTTCCTCTCTAGTACACCTGTGCTAGTTAAACTAATGAAGAGGACTGTAGTGTTCTCCCTCACTCCCAGATAAAGGATACATATGTTCTAAGGTGAAGACACTTTTGCCAATAATCCAACTGTGCAGAAAGCTTCAGCAGCACGCTCAGGGGTATGGGAATATTTAACTTTGCATTAAAGAGACCAGGGTAGGCTCAGTCCCAGGACTTTCATTCCTTTCACCACGTTAGGAAACTCAGCACCAGTTCATACTGAAAGTATATAATGCTCTGTTTCAGATGTAGGGAAAAGCCAGTTATATGGTTCTTGCAAAAGAAGAGTAGTTCCCTAGAAATTGGGGAAGGGTTGTTCTGGGACATCTGTAGTAAGAAGTGCCATTTGCAGACATTTATTAATGAATGTGGCAGGTTAAAAGCCCTCAGTAATGGAACAGAGTTGCACCAGATGCGTCTGAAGCCCCAGCAATCAATCGTCCTCCTTGTTCAGCCACCAAAAACCTGTTGCCTGCCCTGATTATAAGGCAGTTTGAGGATGCAAATTGGATGGTGAAATTTGTGGGACGGTCATTGGTAATGGCGATCTGTCCATCTTTTTCCAAGGCCCAGTACTTGCTGCCTGCAGATCAAGTGGGGGGGGGGAAAGGGGGGGAGGAGATCAGAGAAGATGGAGCCATAACAAGCTACACTTTTGAATATCACTGACTTCTAGTACTCAGTTGATTGAAGGAAAATTAGATTATTAGGATGTGCTAGTCATAGCATGTGTTACTACGAAGTGTGATTTGGGAGCTCTCCAGACATTTTTATCAACTCCATTCAGCCCCTGGCCAGCATAGCTAATGGTCAGAAAGTGGTATTTCAAAATACCTGGAGGGTGTCAGGTTGAGGGAGACATCTATAGAAAGTAAAGTAGGGCTTTATAAAGGAATGCTACAAAAGATTACATCCAAACAGTAGTTGTCTTCAACTAGGCCTGGGAGTCTAGATTCCATGTGCCAGTGAGGAAACCTAATAGGCAGGGGGGGCAGTTTAGCTTACTAGAGACACAGTAGGGCTGCCCTGTCTCCTGACTTCCTTTGATTTGGGGTGGGGAGGATGAAAATGAATTTTGTCTTTTGTTTTAATCTAGTATTCATTTTAAAAAATATCTAATGGTTGTTATTACTAATGCAACCATGTTATTTTCATGATGTAGATACTCTAGTTATAAAGGGCATTGTTCAGTGCAGGATATACTAACCAATTTGAAAATTGTAGTAGCCTTCCTCTGTCAGTGACAGACTGCTGGCAACATAGCTGACACAGTTTCCTTCCAACCGTCTCAAATCAGAGCATAACCCCACATAGCCTGCATCGCTATGTAGGACTAGCAGTGGCCGGTTCACCAGCAACAGCAAGAAATCTTCAATTTTTCCTGGAAATGCAAGAGAAAACATTTGATAGTGTTTCCTTACCTATACATTCACTCTGCAAAACCCATGTGCCTCAGCTTTTCAGAACTGTGTCACTGACGGAGAGAAAGTCAACTTCCAAGCTACATGTACCAGGAGTTTGAGAGAAATCCTACTACAAAATCAATGTTAAACCTTCATATGTAGTCTTTGGGAAGAGGGGTGGAGGGAGAGCAGAGTAAAAAGCAGCCTGTATTTGCTCATACTGTATCCTGTCCTACAAGGGCAGTGTTCTGTGACTTCTAGTTACTGTTGACAAATGAGAATCCCGTGCCTCTTGAGCTATTAAAATCTCCAAAATCAGGACACAGAAATAACCGCATCTACCATTAGGTAGGTACATCAAATGGTAGATCAGGAGGGGGCAGCAACATGGTGTTGCAGTGGTACACTTATCAGACAGCTGGTTTCTCACAACTTAAACTAGCCTGCAGTTCTCTTACATGGTAAAGCAGCCAGTATTGAAGTGAGATTCATCTGCCACTCTGATCCGTTTCTTTACATGGAATTGGCAGAGAGCACCATCTTCTCTTTTTACCTCAGGCAGAAAATCTATGTGTCCTGGCTCTGTAAGCTCAGGAAGGACTTGAGGTTGGCTTCCCATGTTACATTTTAAAAGCCAGAACCAGCCTGATATGTCTATGAACCACAGGTGTGGAACATGTGGTCCCCAGATGTTGCTGTATTGAGGGCTGATGGAAGTTTTCTGTACTCCAGCAACATCTGGTGAGCTACATGCCTGCCACAAGATGGTGTTAGACTGAGAAGTAAACTTTAGTTTCCTCCTTGCTTAACTCATGCCGGCAAGTATGAGCGAAAAGGCCCTGGGTCCCATTGCAGACCCCCCCCCCCGAACTATTCAAAGCTAGTTTATAGCTTGCAATGGGCCATGTTCTCTTTCCCCCAACCCACTCATGTTCACGTGTCAATACTGAAGCCTTCTGCTTGTAAGACAGCCTCTCTACCAACATGTACCTGCAACTTTTGGAATTGCCAGCAGTTGTCCGTTGGGCCGCATGGACACATACTTGTCACCTATGCGAAGCATCACCTTCTGGTCTTGATATTGCAGATCAAACCAGACATTGTTGTCCTGTTTGCTGCTGCTGACGATGCAATCATTGGGACCCTGTGAAATGGGAAAGTTTTAGCTGGAAAGTATTTGGTACTTTTGTTTTCTACAATATTTGGAAGAAATCTCTTGCCAAGATCCCTTCTCTTAGTCTAATCCACAGTTATCTTTCAGTGCTGTCTGTTAGATCCTGCGATAAGGGCAGAATGAGCCCTACTGGGGTGGATGACACAGAGTACATCAATGCATAAGTGTAGGAGGAAATACAATAGTTGAGTCCTATTCATAATGATAGTAGCCATCCCATTGTGGAGAGGGGATTGTAGTGTTCCCTTCTGTTAGAGGACAGAATTTAGCATCCCAGTTCTGTTGCCTTTAAGCCAACCTGCTGCCCTCAGGTAGTGGTGGAGAATGAATTTCTACTGCAGTAAGATCAGCAGGTCTAGTCAGCTGTCTAGTCAGCTGGAATGCCATCTTGATCTTCACTTTGGGCGACAAAATGCCTTCTGCAAAAAAGGCGGAAAGTAACACCTTTCCCTTGAGTGGACAAAAGTATCTTGGGAAAGGTAGCAAAAGCCCTTACTAGCATGAGCATTAACAAACAATTCAGGAGCAACAGGGATGTACATTCTTCAATGAGTCTTATATACCAGCTTCCTTCTTTCTATATTAGCATTTAATTTGTATGCCAATCTTCAGTATTAAAAACTACATTCAAGGTAGATGTATTTTCTCTCTCAGGCTGTTTTCCCTGATGTAGTGTTCTGCACTTTACCTCCTATTGATCTCAATCAGCATGGCCAACGGTCAAGAATGCTGGAAGGCACCAGGCTGGTTTAGGACATTTTGGGTTTTTCCCCATACACATCAACATGTTTTGTGAACATAGTTTTTTGTGGGTTTTTTGGGCTGTGTGGCCATGTTCTAGAAGAGTTTCTTTCTGACGTTTCGCCAGCATCTGTGGCTGGCATCTTCAGAGAAAAAGTCTTTTTTCTCTGAAGATGCCAGCCACAGATGCTGGCAAAACGTCAGAAAGAAACTCTTCTAGAACATGGCCACACAGCCCGAAAAACCCACAAAAAATTATGGATGCCGGCCATGAAAGCCTACGACTTCACGTTTTGTGAACAGTCCAACATATTACAGAAAGTGTTCAGATAGTAACTCACCACCTCCTTGCTCACATTTAAATAGAATACCAATTATACATTACACAAGGCCTAAACAGACTGCCAGAAATAGTGCACATTAAATTGAGGCACTGCCCTGGCTCAGTGCTAGGGAATCATGGGAACTGTATTTTTTTCTGGGACATTGAGCCTTCTCTGTCAGAGAGCTCTGGTGCCACAATAAATTACAGTTCCCATGACTCCCTAGCACTGAGCCAGGGCAGTGCCTCAATTTAATGTGCACTATTTCTGGCAGTCTGCAAAGGCCCACAGTCTTGTTGCTGATTTGTCAGAACAGTCATACAAACAGTCCTGTAATGCATCTGAGGAAGTAGACTGAAGTCTACAAAAGCTCATGCTGCCAATTTCTTTCTTTCAGTTAGTCTCAAAGTTGCTACAAGTCCTATAAAATAGTTTCTGTGGAGGCTTTATGAGCTAAATGATTCATGTGAACCACCCAATAATGAGAACAAGTGTATGAACTGAAAAATGCCTCAGGAAAACTCTGGTTTTATTTCCATCCTAGTCTGGAAGAAGGGAAGGGAAAGAATATTGATTAACTCCTGAAGGATAAACACTACAGCACAAGTAAGAAGGGAGTTTTTAAAAGTTATTTGTAGTGACTACAGCTCCCAGAATCCTTCAGCTACTATGCCAGCAGTGTTAGGATATGAATGGGATATATAGTCAAAGGTGAAATGTAAAGATGTGTGTGTGTGTCTGTAATTTTCCACTTGAGAACAGTTTTCTAGACAAGGCACAAACAATATTTAGAGAAACAGGGTGAATCAACGCCAGGTGGTAACAGAGACATCAACAATGTACTTTCCCAGTGATAGAACTAATGGAACCAGACTTTGTTATGGTTAACAAGTAATAACAATTATATGTAAACATCGTTAGCTTGGGAAAGTTACTCACGTGGTGGATGATGGACAACAAGAGGCTGGGTTGGCATACATCATACAGACATTATCCAATTAACATAAAGTTAACATCTAGAAGGTGGAGTATGGGATGGGCCTAGAGAGTCCTTTGTCTAAAGAATTGTTTATTGTTCAAGATGTGAGCGTGTGAGGGTGTGTGGCTGGATGCTGCAACAAGTTGGATCCTAATGCTTTTGGGATTGTTAAAGATGTAATCTTGTATGGCTGAACTGGACAAGTTCATCACAATGGATTTTACTTAGTTATCTTGTTTTTACTTTTTATATACATTAATAAAGCTATGCTTTTGGACTTTACAATGTGTCTTCTTGACTGAGGATGACAGGATTGCCTGGAGAAGAGAAGCTGAGCCAGTTGATGGCAAATCTACACAGTGGCTGTGGATCACAGCAGCCAGCTTGTCCTGCAGACTCTGCTGGGTTACAACACTCATCATCCACACACCAACAAGGGTTATGGGGCCCAGTTATGGCTTTTCTGCCAGTTATGGCCTGTTTGCCAGTCTGTGGCTTGTTTTGCCCAGTTATGGCTGTTTTGCCAATTTAAGACTGTTTTTGCCAATTGTGGCTAGTCTGGCAAAAGAGTGGCTTGTTTGCCAAATGTGGCTGGTCTGCCAGAGGACAAAGAGGCCAAATGTCCAGGAGGACAAAAGCCCAAGAGTCCAGATGACATATATGCAATGTGGCCAAGAGGCAAGTATTGCCTATCCACGACTTCAACTGTGCCAGGACAAGGGAACCATGCTTCAGCGGTTGCTGGAAAAAGCAGAGGTGGCTTCAAATCTCCAGATGTAAGTAAACAGTTAAAGTTACTGCTAAGCTGTTTCTGCCGGATGGCAAAGTGCAGACCTCTTTAAAGACGGTTGTCTGAGGACTCCACTCTTTAAACAATAAGATGCAGAGAAAAACCAAAGGCTAAAAATGCTGAGAATACTGCGGGTTCAATGCAGTGAAAATTTTTGTTTTTTGTTCAAGCTGCAAAAGACTTTGTTAAAGGCCATTTTGTTTGATATGGAAGCAGCTGGGGCTTGAGTCACAGAATACATGTTGCAATGTATACAGTTTAAAATGCAACATGATTGCTGGACACAGGCGGTTGCCTAAGCCAAGAAAACCCATTCTGTTACCCCTCTCTGAGTTACAGTTATGTTTTGGGAGAGGATGTTTCTTCAGCCAAAGGTTTTGGGAACTGAAGAAAGAATGAATGATTTTCTACACAACTTCGTCAGAAATGCTGTGGTCAAAGGACTTTACAGTTCTTGGTGAAAAATACAAAAAAATCCCTGGTGGGGGTGAAGTTTTACACAGTGGTCAATGCTGTGTGGAGCTGTAGCAGGTTTACAAATGCCTGAAGTTCAAAGGCTGCAACGGTATTGCTAAATGCCAAAAGTTTTGCTGGAGGCCTGAGGTTCCAAAAGATGGGAATCTGTTAAGCCAAGCGGTTTGCTTGAAGAGGCCAGAAAATGTCAAAAAAAACAGTTTGCTTAAAAAAGCCAAAAATATAGGCTTGGGAGAAAGCCTGGGACAACATCTTGAGGTCAAGAAAATGTGTCCTGAAAAAAGACAGCTGATGCACGGAGTGCGAATCGATGCTTTTACTACAACAGAACAAGAGTTTTAAAAATGGCAATGCAAGGATGTTTGCTACAATCAACAATCAACAATCTACAACCCAGAGACATTGAGAGAAACAGAAAAGCTACAAGCTGTTTTACAGAGCTGAGACTGTGATTCAAACAGGTGAAACCTGAGGACAAGAGTCTATATATTCTGGGACATATGTTACAGTTTTGCTAAAAAAAAAAAAATCCTCCAATCTTAAAGATGTTTATCTAGCTGATGGAGGGGTAAGAGATGATAAAAGAAATTGTAAAAATGTCTACATGCCAAGTTTTGGTGAAAAAAGTTTGAAAATGTTTTATATATACCTGATTTTACAAAACTGTTAAGTTAGGCGTGTCAGGGGATATACACTGAGTTTTGTGGGGAAAAAAATATAAAATCACCCCGGATGGGGAGGTGTGTACAAAAGCTATAAGAGAAAAAAATATGTGTTTTATACAAAGTGAGACAAATGCTAAATATACAGGTGTAAAAAATGAATCATTACATTCTGGTTATACACATCAATAATATAAAATCCTAGAAAACATAAGATTTAAAAGCTTGATTAAGCTGATGAGATATAGGTCCTGAATTTTTTAAAATGTTTTGTTATACAAATGATTTGGGAGATGTTTGGTTTGCCACAGAGTAAAAAGTCAAGGTTTTTCCTGTGACAACACCAGAACAAGTAAATTACAAAAATGACCTGTTGAGGTTGGTTTAAGCTGTTAAACAAAAGAGACAAATGTGTGTTACTGGTTACAACAATTATTTTCTTAATGATTATAGATAGATTTTCCAGAGTTTTTATATGTCAGAGTTTTAAGACAGAGATGTGATATAATTGAAAGTTTTTAACAATGAAAAAAAAATTGATTACAAAGGGTCTTTGCTCACAGACCGGGGAAAAAGAGAATTCTTGTCTCACAGTTTAAAACTGGCTGAGAGAAAAAAAAAATCTAACATCATTACACATGTTATGCGGGGATCCACTGAATTTAAAATATTTAACAGGTTTTAGATAATATACAAAGATATATGTGCCAACATGTTTAAAAAAAAAAATTAAACCAAAGTGTCAAGATGGTGTTATAAAATATTCAAAAATAACAGTTAGAGATTTCACCTTGATGGTGGGGAAAAGTTTTAATGTTTAAAAAAATAACAATTGTAAAAAACATTCAAGTTTTGATTGAGAGTTCCTGCATGGCAGGGGGTTAGACTAGATGCCCTTATGGTCTTTTCCAACTTTATGATTCTAAGTTGAAAAAAAAGATACATTCAAACAAGAGGTTTTACTAAAGATAAGACAGTTAAAGATCCAAGTGTCAGAAAATGGAGGGACACACAACACACAAAAGATAAACAAACATTAATCTTTTGGAAGTGAGAGAAACACTTTAGATCAGACAATACAGACAAGATCATTAAAAGGTAGAATGACAAAAATCAAAGGACACACAAGTCCAGAAATGATACATGTTATGTTAAAAAGAAAATTCATAGAGAGTAAAAATAACACACAAGTTTATTATACAAAGGACAAGAGTTTATACAAAAGTGGCTGGTGAGCCGGAGAGTTTCAAAGAGAGTTTTAAGGAGTTTCAGACAGTGTTAAAGAGTTTCAGGGAGTTTCAGAGGTTTTAAAAGTTATAAAAGGTTTTTTTTTTGTTGAGAGAGGGAGAATGATACACTACAGTACAACAAAAAGTTTAAGTGTTTAAAATTGACAAAGAGGTGTTTAAAATGTGGTTGATAGACCTGAAGACAAAAATCACAAGATAAATGGATATACAAAATAAAAGAAGCCTGATGGCAAAATAAAAATACAAAGCTAGGTTAATAACAAAAAGGATTTGTTCAACAAAGGTTTGAAAACATTGATAAAAACAGTTTGAGGCTGAGAGCTTGTGACTAAAATAAGCTTTTAACAGTAAGGAGGGGCTAGTAAGTTTAACATTTTGGTTTTGAGATTGCTTGTTTAAATGCTGATGTGTTAACAGACAAAAAGATGACAGTTTTTGGTTGTTTAGATTCAGGAGATTTAAAAAAAAGTTGTCTAGAGAGATTTGATATCAACAAAGATTTTGATTTTTTGAGATTTTATTTTTTGAGGTTACTAGTCTGCTGATAAAATGTGTTTAGTGAGTCAACATAGAAAGATTAAAAAAGTGTGATTTACAAAGTGCAGAGGTGGTGACAAGTTTAAAGTCAATAGGGTTTGTTTAGAATAAAGTTACAGAGAGTTTTAAATATCCAGATATAGAGAGGCTTTGTGAAAGGTTTGATGTTTATAGTTGATAAATAATAGATTATAATTGTGTTGTTATAGGTGTTTTAAGAAAAATTGTTTTGGTTTAAGATAATAGATTAGACAACAATAAAACATTTGATAAGTTTTTTTTTAAGAGATAAAAGCTTGTGATTTAAAATAGCCACATTGTGATAGAGTGTTTTATAAATGTTCATTTGCTTTAAAGTTATGTGATATGATGGTCAGTTTAAAGATTGTTGTTTAAATATAGACAAGCTTAATAGTTTGATAGATTAAAAATAAAGATATATAGTTATAAGTGTTGATAGAGTTTTAAGTGCTGATAAGACAAATATATATAACATTAGATGAGATAAAATAGATTAAACAGTTATAAGATTTAAATTGTGAGTTGTCAGTTGTGATATACCAACAAGCAGACCATTGCAGTCCCAAAGCATAATGGCTGGAATCCTGTTGGGGAATTGCGAATACGTAATCTACAGTTGTCCATTCATAACTGCTATATATTTACAATCGCTATGCAACTCCTAGTTTAGAGGTGATGTAGGAACAGTGAAAGTCCCCTAAATTTCATTTACCCAGCTGTTGGGACTGATTGGAGTATGTTCCCCAATCGATTGGGAAACCACTGCCTCATGTCCCCACCTGCCGTCATGCAAGTGATTTCCAGCATGAGGGAGATTTGTGGTAGGGGTCCTTTTTGCCCTATTGCACCAGAGATTGCTCAAAGAACGAGGTGGGAATGCTCATGCTAGAATTCACTACATAGCAATATCATGCTATATAGTATGCAGTGGTCATATTAGATTTCAACAACCGTTTCCACATTCTGGTTATAGTGGAAGAATCCACAGCTAAAGCAATTATGACAACTGACCTCTCTTTGAAGACCTCCAATGAAGGAGAGACCACTGTCTTCCAAGGTAAGGCTTCCCCCCTAACAGCTCTTGTCATCAGGTTCTTTCTAATGTTTAATTAGAATCTCTTTTCTTGTTGTCTGAATACATCAAAATACAAAATCCACAAAACAGTGCTACCTTTATTGGGATAACTAAAAAGTACAAAATACATCATGCAAGCTTTTGAAGCTTTACTGGCTTCACCATCAGGCAAAAATGTTAAAAAACCATACAGGAGAAGAAACATGATGATGCTAGAGTCACAAGCCTACCAATATTATTTCTGTTGTCAGTTTAGATAATCTGGAGGGATCTCATTGTCGGCCAGCTGAGACCTTTCTCTTTCTTGGCTATGTGGGGACCAGGAACAAAGGAGAGTAAAACACAGGCAATAAAATTTCAAATCCATTAGCAGCAGCAAAGAAACTTCCATTAAGATCCAGGGTAACCCTTTCCTGTGCAGGGTTTGACTATCCCTTTCTTAGGTAGAGAACACTGAATTTCTCAAGAAGTCTCTGGAAAAACCTAGGTGCTGTATAGGTAAAATCTACCAGTTGTAGTCCAAATGAAAGAATATATCAGTTTGAATGCATCTGTTTGGGTCCTCTTCTCCGGAATAGCAGAAAATTATCTTGCTCAGTCCTCTGTGTGACAGCATTCAGATATTTGAAGACTGCCATGTCACATTTCAGCCTTCTCCAAGCTTAACATACTTATCTCCTACATAACCTCATAGATCTTGGTTTCCAGACCCAAGCTGACATCCTGTTTAGTGATACATGCCAGTATAATTTTGTTGCAGAGGAAGAAATTCAACACCTCCCTCACACAATGACCCCAACCTCCACAAAACTAATTGTCTCTTGCTGCTCCCCTCCAGGATATGACACTATGGTGACAGGTGCAGAGTGGAGGATGGTGGACAAGAAGCATCTGGCTAAGTCCGTATAACCAGATGTATGATGATGTAGGCATCCCCTGGAAATTCTCAGGAAGTCCTGGAGGATGTCATTGCTATGCATTTAGGGACACAGCCAGATGCTTCTCATCTCTCTCCTCCCGCATACACACACTGTCCACTAGCCACCACATGGCCATGTTGAGGAGACCAGCAAGGGACAAGTGAGCTTGAAAAGAAGGGAGAGACTAGTGTAGAAGTGTAGTGTAAAAGAAGAGAGAGATGGGTGTAGTTCCACCTGGGTGGGACTTTCCATCTCTTCTACTGATAGAGGATCTCAGCTACGGACTTACCAAAGACATGTATGTGCCACAGTAGCCACGGAAGCAGACTTTCTTTGTGGCATTATCGAACAGCAGCTGGAAGATCTCTGTGTTGCCAACAGCCATAGCGTTGGCATAGAGGTCAGCGCCTGCCAAGACAGGAAAGAAACAGAAGGCTCAGTGACTACTGCTTAAAACAAAAAGCATCCATCTCACCCTGGCTCAAAACTATTGCAGATACCACTGTAGACTTACGTCAGGCTTGAGTGCATTATACTAGAAAGGTCTGTAGTGCTTATATGCAATACTGGTATCTTTAAGACGACCCCAATGAGTCTATTGACGTTTTCACACTGCGCAAAAGGAGGACGCTAGCCGGCCTCCCGCCGGCCTCGCTCCGGCGCCATTTCCCGTGTGTTTACACACACGCGGCGGCAAACCCCGCCCCTTCCGGTGTCATCCCTGCGTCCGGCCGGCTTTTGGCTCCGTGTGTTCAAACACACGGAGCCCTAAGTCCGGCGTCACTCCGGACGAACCAAGGATAACTCCGGCTGAAGCGGCATAAAGGTAATTCCGGCTGTCCAACCGGAATTAGCCTTTCGGCGGCGGAGCCATTCTGGAATCGGCGGCACGACCCGTTCCGGAATGGCTCCAGCCGGCTTTAGGAGGACAGTGTGAAAACGTCCTTTCTTTAGGATGTGCTCTTTAGAACCAATGTGATTAAAAGTGAATTAAATATTAGGTGTATACCTGGATTCATATCCCCATTCATACCTGGATGTCTTGGGTCCAATGGCATGCAGTTTTCCACATGCAATTGTGCCAATAGCCATAGTCCAGCTTGGTGCATGCAGTACAAAGCATTTGCATGCAGAAGGCTTCCACTGCTTTCTTAAAGTAACCGATAGTGGAGGTGGGAGGATCTTGGGATAGTTCCAGTCTACTTTATACTATTCCCCATTTCAGGCCTTTGCATTTCAGTTTCCCACTTCTGTCAACCATCTTATGTTTTGGTTGGAGTCACTGACACTTTTCTTTGACTTTTCTTTGACCACCTTTCCACCACATATGCTGTCTTTGTTGTTTAGCATTCACCCCCATCTTATTATTATCATGTTAGTTCTCCTCCACATGAACTTTTCCCTCAAGACTTCTCCATATAACCTTCCCTGCAGTTGTTGCTTCTCACTCTACAGCTTATTCTGCACCCTCCTTCTTTACTCTGGGACCCCTTTAGCTTCTGTAGTTGCTACAACTTCCTTCCAGTCTTCACTTGGCCGCACAAGCTAGCCCTGTTCCTAGGACTCAGCTAAACAGACTATTTCTCCATTTTTTAAGGAGCTGAACTGCAAACACTCCTTATTTCCTGATCAGAAGAAATGGCTATGGAGTGCCAATGGTCATTAGACCAGATCAGTAAAAACAGTGCCAGAGAGGTTTTACCACCACAAGTGGCATCCAAAATTGATAATGCTGCCTTCACCCAGCTCACCTGGTCTGCAGCAGATGAACTTGTTAGTAGAAAAGGAACGCAGTGAGACCTGGGCAGGGCTGGATTCCATACTGAAGAGTTCATCTCGTCCAGGTTTGTCCATCTTTACAGTTTTCATGCCACCTTCTCGCACACTCAGGTACTTTCCCTCATCGTCCCGCAGGGCAACCAAGCCACTATTCACTTCCAGGGAGTACAAAGTTTCTGGACCGATGTCTGACACCAGTGAGCCATTGGCAGCCAACAGTTTGCCAGCCCCATTCCTCAATCCATACTTCTTCACTGGAAACAAAAGTGGGAGAGAAAAGAAGAGAAGTTACCAGGGATTGATGTTTACTCATGGAAAACTCTCTCCACAGTGAAAGAATGCCTACCTAGAAACATTACCAGAGATACTTGCTTCTCTCTACTGGGACTTATCCTGCAGTGCCAATTTCTAGCAGCTCACTCTTTCCAGCCTTGATTTTCTCCATTATATTTCCCTCCCCAACAAAACTGTTTTCTTTCTACATCAGTACTGTAGATCCTTGTCATTTCTCTTAATACATTGCCTGTATTGATACATCGTCTCTTAGTTTTATATCTCTTTGTTGCTACTATTACAATTGTTTTCTTGAAGACCTTATTTTTCTGCATTGCTACAGTCAGTGTGGGGTGGTGGTGGAATTTATGTATGTTCCTTTTTGAAACAGATAGATGACATGCCCACCCAATCCAGTTAAAATGCATCAAGGCACACAGACATGTGCATCTTAACTGAGTCTTATCTCCTATAATTAGGAGTTGTCATATTATCCAAGCCAGTGGCCATGCTGGCTTGGGGAATCTGAAAGTTGCAGTCCCAAAAAAGTAGCTTTTCCAAGTTCTGCCCCAGTTAATGAATGCTGTCAAAGAAATCAAGATTTCTGTCATCCACAGTGACTTCCTGGATAAACAGAATTTTAATTCACCTGGTATATATGGGGAAAATTGCCTTCTCTCAGCATTGTGTGCCACGGAATCCAGACCTATTAAGGAGAGGCAAAGGACTCAGGCTTAACTTTTTCACACATCAAAAAAACAGAGGACTAATCTAGAAGTTGCTTTGGACAGCTGAATGCACGCACTTCCGAGGGTTTGGGATTTTAGCAGGCACTGTTCACATCCAATTATAAACTGCTTACAACAATTTGCCAAACCATACGTGGCCACAACAAGGGAAGCTACACTTGCATGTCCAGCAACAAGAGGAGGACAGGTGCATTCCCATGGGCAGTTTGCACAACAAGACACAACTGCTCCAGGCAGCGGATACTGGGGGAAGGCAGCAGTGAACCTTGCAAGTATTCCTCCTGAAGCGTCTAGCCATTTCCCTTTGTTGGAGGACAAGAGCTATGTGTGTCTCATGGACCACATTGTGCCATTTACACCAGCCCACTCTCCTTAAGGTGATGGACTCTGTTTTGCTGCCACTCTTAAAGTAAGAGTCAGCTGCCAGAATGAACCTGATTCTGTACATAGAAGAGGGAGCACCATTTTGTCATTTGCCTCAAGTAGCAGAATATCTTGGGCTTGTCCTGATGTCACACATGCTAAGAGCTGTAGCCACACACACACACACACACACACACCCGAACTGTGGAATGCCCTCCACTTGGAGACCCCATTGCCACCAATACTAGCTTCATTCAGGGGCTAAGTTAAAACGTGACTATTTATTAAAGCCTTTGAGCCTCACTGACTTACTTCAAATCCTATGTACAGGATTTTAAAACTATTTCCAATAATTTAAACCTGTTAATGTGTTTAATATGTTTTTAGTCTATTTAGATTAATGTTACGGTTTTAAATTCTTTTCGCCTGCTAGCACTGACTTTACCTGTATGCCGCCCTGAGATCTTTTGAGGTAGGGCAAGATATAAATATTTTAAAGAACTAACCAAATAAAATAATATTCTGTACCACACATCCAAACATGCTCCAATCATATTTCAGCCATTGCCTTATGTTTTTACTAGATGCTTTTCAACAACAATAGCTTAATGGTCTACTTGTCTATAAGAAATTGAGGTGATAGCCTTGCTGACAGTTTGTAGCCAGACTATACATTCCAACACAGGAGAGGAAAAGTATGTTACCTCCAGCTAATTCAACCACAGCACAATAAAAGAATGAGGAAAAACCATGAATCATTGTTCCAAAGAAAGGCCTAGGTGTGGCGGACAGTCTTGTTGTTTGTACAACACTTTTCCAACAAATGTCAATCTAAATGAGCACTCCTGTACAAGGGTGGTGTAAGGGAAAAGCACAAAAACATATAAAAATACATATTTTTAAGGTTCACGGAGTTATATAGGCAGGGTGTGGCTGTATGTGGCACGCATTGAAGGTGGGTATGTTTGCATCTCACCACATGGTTCTGAGTTGAAGCACCATCTTGTTTGGCTCACAAGCTGGCACTAGATACTGCACTGCACATCACCACTAATCACACCATAAACGATATTTAGGAAGATACTGTCTGTGCCGCAGTACCCCGGTAGATGGGACACAACTGCTGTACACAACAATGAGGGGATTAGAAACACTGCATTTCCCCCAGATACAAGAATTTTTAGAAAGGGAGATTATTATTCCTCCACAACAGAAATGCAATTTGAGGGGCACAAGAGACTGTGTGCAAGAAAAAAAGAAAAGAAAAACTGGAAAAGGTATATATAGGGGGGTTGCAGACTGCCAGAAATAGCGTGAATTCAGTCAACTTTTAGGGTTAGGGTTAGTGCTAGGGAATCATGGGAACTGTTATTTTTCTGAGACATTGAGCCTTCTCTGTCAGACAACTCTGATGCCACAATAAAATACAGTTCCCATGGTTCCCTAACCCTAACCCTAACCCTAAAAGTGGACTGAATTCACACTATTTCTGGCAGTCTGCAACCCCCCTTAGTGTGCAATTAATTGCAGAGAACAATGTAATTTAATTCTACACCAATTCCCTTCCATCAGACCAGAGATTTGCAATACAGTTGAGGGTACTAAGTGATGGCCAAGATCTAGCTCAAGTTAGTCACAACTAAGGCAAGCCTAGTGTTTCAAAAGTACTTATAGTGCAATCCTCTCTCCATAAAGTAAACATTCTTTCAGAAGTAAACATTCATGTTAAATGGGTTTTTCCCTAGTGCTTAGGATTACAGTCTTAATCATGATCATTTTATAACATTTTATATATTAAATATAAACCTTATACTTTATGTTGTGAATTTTGTTGAATCTTAATAATTTTCTTAAATTTAATTTGTTGCCATGGCTTTGAAGGGTAATGGTCTAAATACCCTAAGGCATCAGATCTTGTTTGATCTTGGAAGCTAAACAGGATCAGCCCTGGTTAGTACCTGGATGGAAGATAGTCAACAAATACCAGGTGCTGTAGACTATATTTCATAGAAGGCAACTGGCAAAACCACCTCTGAGTATTCTTTACCTAAGAAAACCCTATTAAATTCATGGGTTCACTGTAAGTCAACAGGTGACTTGAAAGTCCCTTTGTTATTGTGTTTTAAGTGTATACTTTGCATCTTGACTGCATGATATCAGGCCCAGATTTTGGGATAGCATAGAACTATCTGGAGACTAAAATCAAGAAGCCTGTGTTGACAACATAGTTTTCATACTCTCCAACATTTCACAGATGAAAACTGAGACATGTGTAGCCAAGAAACATCAGAGTGTGTCCAAGATGGCAAATGTAATTAATTAAGAGCCTGAGACTAATAGGAAGCATTAGATTTCACCCCCTTCTCTCCTCTCCCTCCCAAGTTAATTGAATGCAAACTAATTTTGAACTCAGTTTCCAGCAAATGAAGTAAACTGAGGACAAAGGGGGAAAGTGGTAGGAAGAAAGAAAGAAAGAAAGAGAGGGAGAGGGAGGGAGGGAGAGAGAAACCAGGACATTTTAAAAACAACTGAAAAGTGGGATGACAGAAGATTAATTGGGACTGTCCTTAGTAAATCAGGACCGCTGGAGGATATTTCTGTCTACAACTTGGTTCTACCTGGCTACCATATAATTTCTCGTTTTGAGTTACCCAGTTCTTTTTGTGGTAGATTGTTATTTTGAAGATTGGAATTTAAACCTTAGAAAGGCAACATTTTTGGACTACAGACCCTGACCACTGGCCCAGCTGACTGGGAGATTTTGGGAGCTGTCATCCAAAAAAGTAGCTCTTCCAAGCTTTGGTCTGCATGCTATCAGGATGATCCTTATACTCCAGGCTGAAACTTTATGCAAGGAAAGAAGAGTAATTTGGGAACATGCCTCCACCCACATTTGAAATCATAGTAGATTGTGATGACGGATTCAGCTCCCCAAGGCATATCACGATCACAGCGCAGCACCCCAGCTTTCTCATCACAGCGCACATAACGCTTCCTGTTGGGGTTGTACATTGCGACGTTGGGATGCACTGCGAGGTGTAAGGTCCATTTTTCAGTTTCTGTGGCAGCCTGGGCAAAGCAAGTGACATTCTCCTCTGCCCCACCCAGGTACCGCTTGGATTGCTCATTCTGGAAAGAGACCTGCCAGGAAGGAGGGAGAAATAAGAACCTCATCACCTGAGACAGGAAAAGGAAGAACAGTCTTGTTGGCAATAAAGAAGGTGCCAGAACAGCTCAGGTAACTGACTTTGCAGAATTTGGAAGTTTTACTTTTGGGACTACAACTTCCAGAATAATGCAATCACTGGGCAGATTCTGGGAGCTGTAGTCTGAAAAGTAACTATTAAAGCTATTCCCCTGTGATTATGGAGTTGCTATGTTCATGTTGTGCCCATGAAGTCTCATTCACTCAATTGTTGCTAGGCCTACTGAGAGAAGAGAGGTTAAGCTACAGTGGTTCTCAGACTTTGGCCTCCCAAATGCTTTTAGATGCCAGTTCCCATAATTTCTGAACAATGGTCATGCTGGTCAAGGTTTCTGGGAGCTCGAGTCCAAAGGCTGAGAAGTACTTGGCTAGGACATCCCAGATCACATTTCCAGGCAGCTCTACCATTGACTTTGGATAAACTATTCCAACATGTCTTTCCCTGTCAACATCCAGACTGACCATCAGTCTCATGATTAATAAAGACAAATGTTGCTTTTGGTCTACATGGCTGATTTCACTCGGAGAATTCAGAAGGTTCCTGAGAGGAAAATGCCATTCCCAATTTCAGGAAGATGGCATTCTCACAGTTTGTCAGAACCAGCCTGAGACATTTCATTGCCTGAAGGTGGAACAACAAATTTTGCTCCTTTTCTCTAAGTCAAGGGGCATAGTACATAAGGTCAGATAAGTTATTATGGTATCTGTGGCACAAACCCTCGCAAGTTACTCTTCCTGACAGTATAAATACATCAATAATAATTCAAATAACCAACACTTTGCTTTTGCATAATGGTAGCTCTGGCCCCAAAAAGTAGTTATACATTTTAATATTACACCAGCAGTGAAGGGAACAGTCACCTGGAGTTGCCCTTCAAATCCAGATACTAAAATGCTGGGAAAACACCCTCCTCACCACTGCAAACTGGTATAGAGAATAATGGCAACAAATACACTTGTAGCCATAAAGAGATACCCACATTTGTGACCACATGGCATAACTCCCAGAGCTTATTAAGACAGCATATTTATCGCATGCCCTCTGCCCTCTCCAACTCCACATCCAGCCCTTCTGAGCAGAATCCCAGCCCGAAAATGGAGATTAACATGTTGTGCATGTGTCTGAATGATTGCACCTTGCCATCTGGATACTGATGCAGCAGGAAGAAAGTCTGAGGTCCTGGCTTATCCTGGTCACAGGTGACTTTGCCGTTTGGGTCGGCAGCCAAGTAGCGCTTCAGGGCACTGATCAGGTGAAGCTTCTGGCCAGCCCCTTCTCCGGGGCCGGCTGCCCCAGCTCCATGTGGGCACACAAACTGAAGTACCCACACCTGACGAGGCTTCAGTTGCTTGCCAGTGGCTGCCACCTGGAAGCGGAAGGGTTCAGCAGTCAGGTATCTGTTGGCTGCATTGACCAGGCCAAATTCGAGGGAGACTGTCATGGTGGGAATAAGCAAGGCTGAAGTGGCACCACTTCTACAGGGTAGCCAGCTGGGACCATTTGAGAGTCATCCTTGGCCATGAGGTCACAATGAGTGCCTAGCAACCAGACAAACTCACCATCAAGACCCACCCACAGAGATTCATCATCCAGGCTAAATTCCACAAGGCTTAGATTCACACAGACCACACTTTCCACCAGTGACATGCAAGCAGTGCCCCTTTATGACAAAGGAGAGACGCAAATTCAAAGACAGAGCTGTGTTAGTCTGGAAAATCAGTATGAAAAGGGATGTTGTAGCACCTTTGAGACTAGCTGAAAGGAAGAAGCTGGTAGCATGAGCTTTTGTAGCCTTAAGAGCCTTCTACTTCCTCGGATTCATGTTTGGAGCGGAGGACACAGAGACAGATCTATATAAGCCATTTGTGTGTGAGAATGTCAACATCCCATAGCTGCTGTCTTTTGCTTGAGAGAGAGCACTTGAGACCTCAGAAGTATTTCTAGTTTTGTTCTTAAATGTAGAATCAGTGCATGGTTAGAAATAACTACTCCAGTAACATGTAGCTCAGCTGAACATCTTGCATCAAAGGGACCTTTTAGCACTCTTGAGACTAAGGGAAAGAGAGAAGCTGTTGGCATGAGCTTTAGTAGGCTTCAGTCTACTTCCTCAGATGCATTACACTCTCACACAGAAATGGCTTATATACGTCTGCCTCTGGGTTTTCCACTCCAGACATGCATCTGAGGAAGGAGGCTAGTCCAGGAAAGCTCATGCTATCATTTTCCTTCTTTCAGTGAGCCTCAAAGGTGTTTCAAGATCTCTTTGCACAGAGCTGCAAAGTAATGGGATGCCCAGGGCCCAAGGGAAACATCTAGTTCCATGGTGACAGATGTCCTGACTGCAAAGGAGGACAAGGCACTGCAAAATAAAGGATAGTCAAGAAAAAATAAAGGACACGAGAAAATGAAAGCCAAAAACACTCATAGAAATACAAATCCATGCTTCTTAGTTGTGTTCAGAATGGAGGACATTTGGGAATTCCTCCTTGACCAAAGGTGGAATGGAGGACATCTTGGAAAAAGAGGGCATCTGGTCACCCTGATCCACATGCAAACATTGTAGACCTGTTTCTTCAAACCCTCTTTCTTCACTAAATCTTCTAGCACTCTGTAACAATGGAACCTTTTCCTCTTACCTAAGCACAAAGAAAACATTTAGCAAAAGTGACACATTATGCTTGTAAAGGAAATCTTTCCCATCAGAGTAGGAAAGTGCTTGCTTTGTTGCATTATATTTATTGATATGTGGAGTAAGAATCATGGCTTACTCCATACTCATCTGATGAAGCAGACACGAACCCAAGATACTGGACCTTATAGGCATCTATCCCATAGCTTGCCCCCCCCCCCCTTATCACATCCATTTAAGGTCTCCCTTCACAGATAAGCATACATGGAAAAATGGAAGGATTCTGCCTTCTTGCACTTTGATATAGGGTAGAGGACATCTGAGTTCAAGTGAACTTGGCAATATTCCCCCCTCCACCAGTGCCTATGCGGTAAGGCAGGAAAGCATTCACTTTTTGGCCCTGAGGGCTGCACATGATTTTGGCTTGAGGGTGGCACATACACCTTCCAGTGATCTGCTTTCATCACCATGAATGGAGTCTTCTCCTCTCCCATCCTTCAGAGATTAAAGATTATTTCTATTCTGTAAGAAATTATTAGGGGGGATTGGCACTGTGGTCAAAGCATTTGTGTGAAACTGGAATCAAGGCTTCAGGGACTGCACATAGCCTCCGAAGTATATGCCCAGGCACTGACCCTAGAAACCATGGTTTGTATCCTGGCTCAGCTATGGAAACCCAATGGGTAACCTTGGGGAAGTTACACTCTCTCACCCTCAGAAGATAGCAACGACAAACCCCCTGAAGAAATTTGCCCAGAAAACCCCATGATAAGTTGGAAACGAGTTGAGGGCACACAACTGAGGGGTAACCACTTTGCCCTCCAGATGTTTTGGGGTACAGCTCCAAATGTAAGCACCAGAAGGCATGGCCAAAGGTCAGGGATTATGGGAGTTGTAATGCAAAACATTTTGTGGCCACCTGATTGCCATGGAGAAATGGGGTCACTGGAGGTAGAAGTGACTACAACAAAGAACCATTAATACAGGTAGCTCTTTGCAGGCCTTTTCACTTATTTCTCTTGGAGGGTGATGAAAAGAACCAGACTGATCAGGCAGATTGATCTCAGGAGACCAAACACGAGAGAGGAATGCAGTGTAGCCAAACTGTTAACATTTTTCAGGAAAAATATATATCTTATAACTGCATTATAAATTACTCATTCACAGATCCTGCACACCTTGTTATAGATTCACTTCTTTACATTTCTTGTTCTCTTTGCTTTTGACATTGTTCTGTATTAAAGATATTCCAGTTCTTTTCAATTCCTCCTTTCCTGAGTTGCATCCATTTTCATTAGAGCTGCATTTTCCCCTTCTCTACTCAACCTAACACACATTTCAGGAGGTGTCATCTCCTTTCCTTCACTGATTTCCAGGACATTAGCTATTCTTAGTGGAGCTTTGTTTGGTATTAAGGGGATCACATTGTCCCTAAGCTTGCTACTGGAAGTCTTTTATTGGAGTGGACGACCTGCAGTTGTTACATACCTTCAAACTGACTTCAACTTAATGGCAACCTATTTTGGGGTTTTCTTGGCAAGATTTATTCAGAAGGTTGCCACTGTCCTCTACTTAGGCTGAGAAAGCGTGAGTTCCCCAACGACATAACAGAGATTTACCACTGAAATGACTATACCAGATTGGCTCTTGGCAAGCTGCAGCACTTGGGATTGATTTCTAAAGCACTTTTTTGTCAACTGTTCTAACCACTGGCAAGGCATCTATATCTTCCCCCTTGACAAGGAGGAAAGGGAGTATGGCCTTGTCCATATACTCTCAAAAACAATCTAGTATTTTAACTGAAAAGTTCCCTCACCTCTGCTTGAAATACACAACAGATAGCTGAGATATCATGCCTTGAATCTCAGGATGTTATACATCACCAAGAATTACTACTGAGTTCCAGCCACCTCCCAGTTTTGTAATTGTTTTGCATAATAACTGCAATGATTCCCGATGATCTGAGTGGAACAGTCATAAAGGAACTTCAAATCCCTCTCCTCAAAATCCACATTAACCTACAATAGTTAGGGCTCACTTTCTGTATTTATTTTTTTAGTTCCACACAGAAGCAATCTTCTTGGGGATGCAACATATGTTCATACACATTAAGTTCAGAGAAGCAAAGTTCAGAGACAGCCTCTGAGACAGTGTGACTTGTTAAATATAATAATGAGATAAAAATTTAAGCATTTAAAAAGGCATTTTAATTTCTGTACATAATGTGGGTTGTGAACTAGTTTAGCATTACACAAAGCCATGGTTGTACAAGGGCTACCAACCCAGCCAAAATCTTTCTTATTTATCCAATTGCCAATTCTAGGTCACATTACCCACCCAGCAGAAAATCTTATTTAGTGGCGATTCTATAAAACAACACACCTTGCCCCCATTTCAAAGTTACAAAAAGAAGAAAACATACAATGCAGTATAAAAGATTGACAATATCATCAAGTTTATTACACAATTTGCAACCTATCAGAAAAAGACAAACAAATCAAATCACAAAGAACGGGGTTGGAAGAGTCAAGGGGAACCAAGGCTATGCTTCTGTCATTCATTTCTTTCTCTTTTTTTGCTTCCATTATTTCAAAACAAACTAAAAATGTCCCATTATGTAAAAAGCAACATTTCCAATCCAGGTTTTATGCTTTACAATTTAAGCTGCCACTCCATTTCTCTACATAAAGTTTGAATTTAAAGTTTTTTTTCCTTTTTTAAAAACAAACAAACATCGAGCTGAATACCTCTTTGATCAAGAGTACAAAAGGAGGTACCACATCACATGGTGACATCCTTTGCTAAACACCACCCATCCTTCTTTAGGCCACACAACTTCTATGAGATAAGACAGGATCCTTTTATGAGGGGCAGTTCACCATGCAGCTGAACAACCACACTGAGTGTTCATGAATGTAAAAGTTGCTAGGGCTTACTAAAAAGATCCAACTGCTGGAGACTACATGTTCCAGGATATAGTATGTTATCTTAAATAACTGGGGTACTCAGTCTAGGATGGAGCACTGAAAGCTGAAAACATCTCACCTTCGAGGGTTACATTTTAGAGATGGCAGCTTAATCAGAACTCTGTAGCCACTGCTGTTCCATAATACTCCTTATGTAGATTTTGATGCCACTGGTCTGAAGAAGTTTGCTGACTCAAAAGACTGAAACCCCAGAAACCCTAGTTATGTTTATGTCACACAGCTACACAAGGTGATGTGAACAGAGGTTTTTCACTGCCTCAAACTGTAGACTGGGATGCCAGAAATCAGTGAGGTACGGTGCCATCTGAAGCAAATTCATGGCCGGATCCCTTCATAGTGAAATCAATGTAAGATGAGGATGGTGTGAGGAAACGTCTGGACCTTAAATCAACACATACATCACATTGAATTTAAAATTGCTCAAGGTGTACTATAATCAATAACGTCTAGAAAGCCCCCAGCTTGACTCAGACCTCATTCCATGCTACTAAATCAGTCAGGTAACTGTTCACAGCACTTCCTTTACAACAAGGAAGGTGGCACTCTGCGAGGGACTGTGCCTGGAAACAAAAGGATTATGTAAGAAGTTGCAACCAGAGCAGCTTTTGTATGAAACAAAATAAGGAATCTGTTAGCAAATCATCTGTGGATAGTGACCTGTATTAGCCAGAGTTCAATCTATCTTTTAAGGGGAACGCCACATTGCGGGCAGTTTGACTAACACAGGCCTCTCTAGAGGCAGCCAGGTACCTTGGATACGATAGTGTTCAGGAACTAAGTAAGGAAAGGGGGATAAGAGAGGTGACTGGAAGCAGCAGCAAGCCTGCCCTCCATCCCAGAAAAGAGAAGGGAAATACTGTTTTCTAAGCTGTACACAATGGTGCTAGAGGACAAGATTGAAAGCTGTTTTGGAAAAAGGTTGAGACTTCAGGAGGACTGGATGCCTTGGTGCCTGAGAAGACAACAAAGTGTGGACTGTGGACACAAGCTCCAGTGAGACTATGGTCATACACCTTGTGCTGTGCTGAAGCACCAGTTCTTCCTACAGGAGACCTGGATGGGCTCCTCCCCAGGTGCTCCTAGAAAAGCCATGGTAAAGAAAGAGGTGGGAGACCTCCGTCGAAAGCACCATTCTCTTTGGGTCCAGGAATCCATGGACTAATGTGGCCCCCTGGTCACAGTGGCTCAGACAACCCCTCCCAAACTCCAAGTCCTTCAGAGTTTCTCCATCAAACAGCAGCACACATAGGCAGAGCTCAGTGCCACAATGTGCCAGATGGAGTTCTGCAGGCAAAGTCACTTCAAAGGGGTCCAGAAAGCGCAAAGGGCAGTGGGAAGAAGTGGGTGGAGAAGCCTCCATCCTTTAGTCTTGATTAAGGAGAGGAGATAATGAGTTCATAAAAACACTGACTGCTTCCCAAGTTTCTGCAAAACAACAAAAACACAAAGTAGGAAACATTAGTGACTTTTATAGCACAGTTATAGACCATTATTTAAAAAGGACAAAATTCTTAACTACAACTCAGGGCAGCACTCATGTTATTTCTACATACAAAAGGGGAATGAGATAAGAGGTATGCCTTCCTTCATGGCTAAGATTTGAATCCAGGCTAAATGTTCTGTTCAATCAGCCATACTGAATTAGGAATCCAAATACTGCTTTCTCTCAATTAAGCACCATACTTCGCTTTCCTTTGCAGTTCCTCAAATCTTCCTCAAGTATGGGGTGTGGAACTTCCAGATAATATCAGAATTGTGGGTTATATTCCAGTAGGTGAGCAAAAGCCTGCACATGCAATGTTGGTCACTTAAGTCAGATTCTCACCATCTCAATTTCTAAGCACTTACCAAAAGCAAAAAGGGGTGGGAAGACTGTAAGGAGCTGTACTTTATTCTATTGTGCAATTTCTAAACCACCTACTACCACAGGGAAGATTACAAGGGAATAAAATTTACCAGTATGGTTAAATTCATGATAGTATTTTGCAAGGTTAGGGAAGGTCTACCAGTGTTAGTCTTATGCCAATCTTGATATTCTTGCTTCCTGTAAGAACCAAACTTTATTTTTTGGTCACCTCACTGCAGGCTGCCTCTCACAAACTAGGTCTGGGACTCAAAACTGCTATGAATGGGCTGGAATGGTGATTTACAAATTGAGCTAAATGAGATCAACAAACATGCACAAAATGTAAGGGAGGCAAAAACAAACAGTGGAAACTTCCAGAAGAGACAGGATCTGGGATTTATAGCTGAATTCAGCATTGAATAATGAAATGTTCAAAGGCATATGCTTTTGAAACTGAATTTGATGCTTGTAGAATTACAGTCTCTCAGACAAAGGCTTCATCTGACAGAGGATAAAAACAGTTTCTGCATAAACATGCTCTTGTCAAATATTTTTTAAAAAGTACTGAAATTAGAAACTCTGGTTTGATGTCAGCACTACTTTATCTATGAACAAATCTCAATTCCTAGAAACAATCAAGGTCAGGTGTTGAAAGGTTGGTTTCAGTTTGAGAATGTGGTCACATTTCCATCCCAAGTCCTAGATAGGTACTTGGTATAGTCCTGTGAAAGCACCACAGATGGTAGTGGCATATTCTAGGTAGTGGCCTAGAATAATAATAAGAGCCCTCCCTCCATTCCATCCGATGTCATCTGGGGGAGAGGACACTAGGCCCAGCACCATCGGGCGTAGACTAAGAAGAAGAGCCCTTACCTTTTAAGGGGCGGATGGGTTTCTGGATTTTTACACTGTATTAACATAGCTTTATGTAAATTTTAATGTTGTAAGCCGCCCTGATTGCTCTGCAGAGGGGCGGGATATAAATAAATATTATTATTATTATTATTATTATTATTATTATTATTATTATTAAACTTAACTCTTATCACAGCATCTGATTCCAACCTACAGCATAAATCCATTGGTCACAATAACAAAGGAGAAGGAACAAATCATGGTGATGCTGCAAAGGAACAGTTAATCTCAGATGAACAGCTATTCAGACTGTAGCTATTTTAAGGGGAATATCTTTCCCTCCACTTGAAAATTCTTTACTGATAGAAAGCCCTGCAAGGAGAACACAGGAATGTATGTATTGGTCCACAGAAGATAATGCATGTGTGAAAAATTTTTCAATAGAAAGACTTGCAGAACATGGGGAAGCAGATCTTATCCAGCCAGCATCTACATGAAGGATAATAAGGTAAAGATATTCCCCGTTGACAAGGTTGTCAAGTCATGTCGAACCATAGGGGGCGGTGTTCATCTCCGTTACTAAGCCGAAGAGCCAGCGCTGTCAGAGACTGTGATCATGTGGCCATCATGATTGCACAGAACATGTTTACCTTCCCACTGAAGTAGTACCTATTTATCTACTTGCATTTGCATGCTTTCAAACTGCTAGGTTGGCAGAAGCTGGGACTAGTTACGGGAGCTCACCCCATCACTTGAAATAAATATGTGGGCTTGTTTGGGAAAGGAAAGGGTATTGGGAGTGGAAATAGCACCCTGGGAAGATATCTTACTTCTCTCAGTGGTGCCGGTCTCGTTCTCTGTCCCTGTCTCTGTGTCTCTCATGCTCCCGGCTTCTTTCTTGGAAATAGTCCTCATGCCGATCTTCATTGTGGACCACATCTCGGTGCCTCCTACTGCTCTCACGGGAACGACTGGGTGATCTATCCCGAGACCGGTGTCTTTTTCTGGAAACATAACCAACATTTATGTTTCAGAAAAAGTACAGAAGTGTCTATCTGCTTCCTCCTCTACAAATGGCACATTCAAAAATACCCATAAGTTAAAAAAAAAAAGCCTGCACAGGATACATTATATTAAAAAAAAAATTTAAAGGTACACAAGTAATGAAATCTAATTATTCAAACTAAGAGCTTCAATATGAGCTTTATAGGTCACTGACTATTAAATAAAAAAATACATTGTGAAAACTGCACTAATAATTAATTCAGTATGAAAGCCTCAACACAAGTAACTCCTAAACAATGACAAATAACAGAAAATAACCTTGTTCTTGTTTTAAAACTCATTTCTTTTTGTAGAAATAGAAATGTTTCTATGCTAAACTCTAGAGAAAAGGGAATCTAAACTCCTGTTCTAAAAATGCTAACATTTAACATTTTAAAACACCTTCTTTTTATTAACAGTTCTTTTTATAGAGTCTGATTTCTAAACAAATCTTTTTATTCTTGAGTGTTCAGCAGTATTGTGGCAGAACTAGACTGTACAAATGGAGAAAATGAATGATAGTTGGTTAACAAATCCACTCAGTCACAATATAAATCTTCAAATCAAGTGAAACTGAAGGGGTTGAATCAATACATTACCTACTTCCAAGAAGTCAATCAGCTTTTCTATAATAAAACAACATGATCACATATACGATCATTTTACTGTTCACCATAATACTTAATATTATGGAATGTGTGTGCACCATTATTGTATCCTGCTGCTTCTCTATTCCAACTGCCACAAATACAGACTGTCCTCTTGGAACATCATTCAAACAGGCAGTATGTTACAGGAGTGTATCTTAATCATAATCTCCTTGACTACTGGCCAGTATCCCTTCCTCCCCTCCCCCTGACTTCCCAGAAAATAGCAAGCAGTCTGTAAAGGAAGAGAACCAGTACACATGTGAGACTAAGGTCCAAAACATACAGCAGAAATAATCCAGTTTGAGACTGCTTTAACTGCCCTGGCTCAATGCCTTGGTGCTGTAGTTCTGAGACATTTAGCTTTCTCTGTCATATTACCTGTAACAGTTATATTTACTAACTCTAACCTGGAAGAACTGCTGCTGCTGCTGCTGCTGCCGCCCATGCTGTAAGACTTCGCTTCAATGCCATGAAGACAATCCTTGAGGGAAGAGATAAGGACTCGACACCGTTCATCGTTTGCTACACGCGACTGTTTGATCACAGCAATGGCTGTCAGCAGGGTCTCGATGGCATCACTATAATCCCCTGGGATGTAACAGCAAAGGCAACATGTCAAGATAGAGGCCAAGAGGTAGGAGCAAAAGGAGGTGACAGGAGATAGCTACCATTACCTGCACTGGCACCAGAAACAGCTTTGGAAATGGCACTGCTGGAAATTGCTCGGTTCCTGTTCATGATATCTTCAAATTCAGCTTCACTGACAGGAGGTGGCAATGGGCCCAATTCCCGGCTGTGGTACACAAGTATATACCCATCATTCAATGACATAAAATAAACAATTTCAAACAGAACTGTGACAAGGTCTTTAAAATAAACAATGCTTCCATCCCCCATAAGCAAAGTAAAAATAGCATCATTCATGACACTCAGTCAGATTTTTCTGTGATGTTGCAAGGACATGGGGTAACACAACTGACACCATCAAGAATGGGGCAAGACTTTAGGACTCTATCAAAACACCAGCCTTTGTATGTTTATGTGCTGACAAAAGCCCTTTGCCAATTTTCCAGTCTTGTTAATAAGATTAGGATACCTCTTTTTAAAATGCTGTCAGTTTTCAAGTTCTTCTTTTCAAATTGCTGAGAACAGAAGTGTTCTCACCTGCTATGGTTATATGGTGCAGAGGCCTTGGTATAGGCATCTGGCGGAGGACCCATCGCTGCATTTGGTGGTGGGAAGAAGGCTGGGTTGAGGTGCAGCGCAGGTGGTACTGCCCCAGGAGGAGGCACAGTGAGATGGGGGGGAAGTCGAGGGGGAGGAGGCATTAGATGTTGATAGTGAATTCCTGGTGGGGGAGGAGGGACTCCAAAACTAGAGGAAAGGGGTGGAGGAGGTGGTATTGGTGGAGGTGGTAGCCCCATGAGTGGAAGTGCAGAAGGAGGGCGGTTGAAGAAAGGCAAAACAGAAGGAGGCTTCTCAATACGTGGGGGAGGCACAGCATTCTCTGTTGGAGTGGCTCGGCCATCTACTGAGTCTGAAGAATCCCTTGAGTGAGCCCTCGGCGGCACCCCTGTGAAACAACACAGAACAGGAAAAAGTCAGAGCACAGCAGGACTTGGGAAGGGTATAGGAGCCAAAGCATATTCTTACACAACTTTCTAATAAGTATGCATACCAACTACCATTCCTATGAAGAAAAATCCCATCTTGCCCAAATAACAGGACTTATCATCAATCACACTGTGAACAAAGGACACATTTTGTTAGTATGGGTACAGCACCACTGAAGTTACCTAGTGATATCCAATTGAGTTTCTGATACCAATGGAAATGTACACTTCCAAAAGACCAGCAATACTCACTTAAGTACAATGCACCATGATTTGTGAAGACAGCTGTATTCAGTGCAAACCAAACTTTTTAAAAAATAATTTTATCATTATTTACACTTCTAAAAAAAAAGCTTTCACACATAAGCTAAGTACATCCATAATTTCCTAAACTACATTACTAAACTTCCGTAAAGTTGCTTTGACAACACATACCATTGTTCTTAGTCTTAAGTCATACATCTTTTTCTTTTCTATCATCATTATTAAACCTCAGCTCACTTTCACCAGCTCATTATTTGTATCTTATAATTTCCACATGCATTTCTATACATCCTATCTTTTAATCATCTTATCTTTCCTCAACAGGATTCTTTATCATTTCCATTAGTTTACTTGCTCTACTTCGACCATCTTTTCTTACCATATTCTTCCACAGGAGACCATTCTTTATCTACCCTTTCTTGATCAACCTGGTTCAACAAGGCTGTTAGTCTATCCATTTCTTTCATTTCAGTCAGCTTCAATAACCAATCATCCACAGTTGGTAACTCTTGTTTTTTCCACTTCTGTGCTATTAACAGTCTTGCAGCTGAGACCATATATAAAAGAATTCTCCAATATTTTCTCTGTAACATCTGGTCTGTCTGATTTAACATATTTAATAGATATATTTTCAGTTTCAATTCATACTTAACTTTAAGAATATCTTGAATTGTTTCACTGATTTTTTCCCAGTAAATTTTCATCTTTGAGCATCTCCACCAAATATGAAGCCAAGAACCAATATTTTGTTTACATTTCCAACAAACATTCCAATTTGTATTATAAATTTTTGCAATCTTTGCTGGAGTTAGATACCATCTTTATTCCATCTTCCATCAGTTCTCTTTTAAATCTTGCGATTTAGTAAATTTCTGTTTTCCTTCTTGCAGATTCCCAACTTTCCAAATCAATTGTTTTTCCTATATCCATTGCCCATTTAATCATGTTTTCTGAAATTAAATTTTTCTTGTTTTCTATCCAGCAACATTTTATACAGTTTACTTGTCCTTTTCTTTTCTGATTTTGTCAGGATCCTATCTAATTCATTTGGCTCTTCTTCAAAGTCCTCTATTTTACTATCCATCTTAAATCTTTCCTTCAGTTGTGTATACAATAACCAATGCATTCTAGGATCTAGCTGTCCAACTCCTCAATTCCTTTAATTTCAAATTTATATTCTTCTGACTTTTTGAGTATGTCCTTAGATCTCAACCAAGTATCCACTGCAGACCATCTTCCAAAAAAAGCTTCATGTGGAGATATCTATAACGGAATTTTTCTATATATCATCTTGTTTCTTCTCATATCCTTAAAAATGCTCTCCTTATCACATGGTGTTTAAATTCTTTATGCATGGCCACTTTCCCATACCATACATACCCGTGTCACCGAAATCGGTTGCTAAAACCTTCAATATTTAATAGGATCCAGTCAAACAACCAACTGAGTGCGTTGGCATGATGGTATAATTCTAAGTCTGGAACACTTCTCCCCCCTGCTTCTTTACGTCGTGTCATCGTTAACCAATTAACTCTCACTCTTTTCCCCTTCCAAATAAATGCTCTCAAGACTCTATGCCATTCTTTGAATACTTTTGAACTGTGTATAATTGGGATACACTGAAATAAAAAGTTCATTTTAGGTAATACTACGATCTTAATTGCTTCGACTCTCCCCGTCATTGTCAAGTTCAGTTTATTCCAATTTATCAAATCATTCTTGATTTCTTTCCATTTTGTTTTATAATTATTATCGAACAATCCGTATTCCTCTTGGTTAACCAAATTCCTAAGTATTTAATTTTATTTTTCAATGAACACTTAGGGCCTTTGCAGACTGCCAGAAATAGTGCAAATTGAGGCCACTTTAACTGTCCTGGCTCAGTGCTAGGGAATCATGGGAATTGTATTTTTTTCTGAGACATTGAGCCTTCTCTGCCAGAGAGCTCTGGTGCCACAATAAACTACAGTTCCCATGATTCCCTAACACTGAGTCAGGGCAGTTAAAGTGGACTCAATTTGCACTATTTCTGGCAGTCTGCAAAGGCCCTTAGTCTACTCTAAATGGATCTCTTCTTTTTTTTGTCATATACTTGGGGAGGGGGTGGGTGGGGACGCAGACAGGCAGCCCTTGGCCGCCCCGGGAAGCGGAGGATTGGGGCCGAGGCTGTCCCACACCACAGCCCCAATCCTCCCTCTTGCTGGCCCTGAAATGCTGGTCCTTTCAGAGCCGGCAAATAGGGCTCCCGAAGAACCATGGTGTGGCTCTTCTGCGCCCCTTCTGGTGTAGCGCATCAAGGCGCTGCGCTGGGAGGACGTCCTGATGGCAGGTGCCGTGATAACGTCTTTGGGGAGGGGTTGGGGTGGCTGCTGTGCGGCTGCCTCTCCCCATCCCTGCCTCCAGGAAGGCCCAAAGGGCCGTCTGTAGAGGTTCTTAGTTATTATAACCGTTCCCCCCCCCCCCCCCGATTAATTTTAAAACCTGACAATTTACCAAAATCTTCCATTATTTGGAAAGTTTTTGTGATTTGTAACTTTGGGCCCTCTAGAATAATAACAAAATCATCAGCAAAGGCTTGTAATTTGTACTCTTGTTCTTTAATTTTCATCCCTTTTATACCGTCCTCTTGCCTTATTCTGTACATTAGTATTTCCAGCACCATTATGAATAACAATGGTGATAATGGACAACCTTGCCTTGTTGCTTTTGCGATTTTAAATTTATCTGTACATTTCCCATTTATAATCAACTGTGCAATTTGTTCTCCATGAATCTCATTTATCCATCCACAAAAATTTGATCCCATCTCCATTTTTTCAAATAACTGTTTCATAAAACTCCAGTTCAAGTTGTCAAATGCTTTTTCTGCATCAGCAAATACTAGTGCTAATTTCTTATCATTGTTTTTTTCATAATACTCAATGGTGTCAATTATCAACCTGATGTTATTTTTTTAATTGCCTCAGTGGTAAAAATCCTGACTGATCTTCATGAATCAGAAATTTTTAAAGTTTCTCTGCCAGTATTAATGCCATAATCTTATAGTTGTTATTCAAAAAGGATATAGGTCTATAATTCCCAATTTCTTTCTCATCTTTACCTTCTTTTGGAATCACTGTGATATTCGCACTTTTCCAAATACCTGGAATCCCTTCCTTAACGACATTGTTTAATGTTCTCAATAAAGGAGCTTTGATCTCTTCTATAAATGTTTTATAATAGATTGCTGTAAAGCCATCTGGTCCTGGAGCTATATCTTTCTTCAATTTCCCAATGGCTTTCCCAATGGCTTGAATTAATTCATTCTCAGTAATTTAATAACTTTTGTTGTTCTGTTGTTATTTTATTGATCCTTTGTTTGTCAAGGTATTTACTAATCTCTTCCCCATCGCAATCATCTGCCTTATATAATTTTTCATAATATCTCTAAAATGCTCCCTGTATCTCCTCTTGTACATGTATGATTTTGTCATCTTCTTTTATCTTAGTAATCATTCTCTGAGATTTTTTCTTAATCTGTATGCTAACCATTTCCTTGGTTTGCTAGTAAATTTGAAATGTCTTTGTTTAATAAAGTTCATCTTCATTGCTACTTCCTCAGTTATTTTCTTATCTAGTTGCTTTCTATGCCATTATGTTTATTTTTCTTGTTGCTTGTAGGATCATTAGTAAGTTCTAATTCTGCATTTCATATGTCCTTTCCCAATCTTTCCATACCTTTTACATGCCGTCATTTCAATTCTGCTTCTCTTTCTATCATCACCTCTCTCATCATGGCTTTACTAGCATCCCAAATAGTTTTAGCTTTAATAGAGTCAGAGCTGTTTTCCAGAAAATACTGATTCAATGTCTTCCTTGATTTTTCTCTGAAATTTTTATCATTCAGCAAGCTGTCTTTTAATTTACAAAAGAATTGTTTTTTCTCTGTTTCCAATCTTAGTAAAATTGGGTTGTGATCTGATACAGTTTTTGGCATTATTTCCATTTCTTTAATCTTGGTTATTAATTCTGATGTTATCACAAATATATCTATTCTTGAAAATGATTTAAAGCTTTCAGAGAAAAAGGTGAAACCATCTTTTTTTGGATAAAGATTACCCCATACATCAGTCAAATTAAATTGTTCTCACAGTTCAAAAAAGGAGACCGGTAGTTTCCCTTGATTCTTTTTTCTTCCTTGTTGAGAATCTGTCCTTTTTGGGGTCAATTACCCCATTCCAATCACCTAGTAAAATTAAATTTGTATAGTCTTCTTTTTGTATTTCTTCATTTATTCTTTTGTAAAATTCCAGCTGTTTCTCTGCTGGGGCATAAATCCCAACCAAAAGATATTTAAGATTTTCTATTTGTATCTCAACACCAATATAATGACTGTTTTGGTCCTTAAAAATTTCTTTTGCTCCATATTTATTCTGAACATACATTATCATCCCCCCCTTTTTTTTCCATTTGCTGCAATGAACATCTGACCAAGTTTTGGATTATTCAAACAATTTGTTTCCTTTTCCTTTATCTTAATTTCTTGTAAACAGATCACATCCAATTTCTTTTTGATTAAGTAATGGAAAACTTTACTTCTTTTAAATTTTGAATTCAGGCCCTTCACATTCCATGAGATGATTTTGGTCGCCATTTCTTATTTCAATTAATTAACCAATATATTATTCTATATCTTCCCCCCCTCCAGGATATTTTTCTATACTTTTGTCCTCTCCCGAAAACAGCTCTCCCTTGTATTTACTTGGGAGTCTTCTTCTTTCTCTTCTTGCCTTGTCGATTGTTTTAATTCCATGTCTTCCTCTACTCTCATCTTTTGTTTTTCTTCATGCTCTTCTTCAAACTTCTCTGATTGAAGTCTTCTCAAGAACTCTCTAACTTTCATAATAGAGTTTACTCTATATCTTCTTTGGTTATAACAGAGCAGAACTCCTTCGATTCTATCCCATGCGTATCTAATTTGCCTTCGGGTCAATTTCTTTGTTAAAAACCTGTAATCTTGTCTCTTTTTCAATACCGTCATTGGAACGTCCTTATAAATTCTTAGTTTTCCCTTCAACTTGAAGATCTTTTTGATAACTCCTTTGCAAAATCTGCTCCGTCACTCTACTTCTAACGAATGAAATCACTATATCTCTGGTTACATTTTTCTCCCTTGCCACCACAGAGCTGATTCTGAAAACTTTATCGATATCTGTCATTATCTCTTCCTTGGATATTCCAATAGTCTGCTAGAATAGATGTGAGTCTTGTGCTGGTTCTTCACAGGTAGCCCTCTCAACTTCAGGCATTTCCCCCTATAATGGACCTCTTGCAATAAATTTAAATTGCTCTCCCGTTTTTGTTGCTCAGTTAGCTCCATAGTTGTCTTCTTCAATTCATTTGTTTTGCCTTTCAAATCTTCCATATCTGTCCTTAAACCTTTGACTTCATTGGAAATCTTGTCCAGTTTCTTTCCAAATTCTCCTAACTCTCTCTGTAGATCCTCCTTTGCTTCTTTTCTAGATTGCTTCAATTCACTCTTCACTTCCATCCTAAGTTTTGAAACTCCTCTAACAAAGCTTGCATAGGATCAGTTGTTTTAGTTGCTGTGTCTGTGGATCCTCTTCGCTGAAGCATGGCTCCACTAGGAGTCGTTGTTTTTTAATTCCAGATGCAGTTCCAGTCACCATTTCTTCTGTATCTTTGATAGGCCTTTGCCTTTTAATTCCAGTATTTTACTTCTTTTAAATTCTTTTCTTCATCTTCTTCTTAATCTACTTACTTTTTAAAAGGTGTTCCATATATTTAAATGCTCAAAAATATTCACTAAGATTAAATATTCAAAATTCACTCCTGGTGTCCCATTCAATATTAATATCGGGAGAGGAGCCCTGCCATACCCAGACTCTGGCTGCTGTATAAAAACTCCAGCATTTCTGCCTGTGGGTGGAGAGGAGCCCTGCCACGCCCAGACTCTGGCTGCTGTATAAAATATTAATATCAAATTCAATAGTTTTAACCAACTAATTTAAGAGGTTTAACAATCTTTCCCTCTCAACTCATTCAATATCCTATATATCCAATAATCAACAATAATTAAGTCTAATCAATTGTCAATTATACTTAAACCCTCTCAATTTAATTCATGAATATATCAATCCTTTGTTAACAATTAATTCTAGTCAATTATTAATTAGTCAAGTTATTTAATTGTTCATCAATAAATCATAGTCTAATTATAATTGTTTCTAACCTATCTTGATTCTTAATTTCAATCTAGTTGTATATAGAACCAAAATGCATATATATATGTTTCTTATCCTTAAACTCATTCCATTACCCTCTGTTATTAAATCACACAATCCCACCAACTTCTGAGGTAGTCTTTTCCGTTATTAAATAACAAAATCCCATCAAATAACGTTCCCTTCTTTTACTGTATCTTCATCTCTTTCAGTTATTTATATGAACACCATTTTCATTTAATCCACCTCTTGCAATTCCTCCCTTGTCTCTTCGTTGCTATTGTCGTTACTATTATTGTTGTCTCCTCCTCCCGTCCTCCTTCCATCAGTTCTTTCTTTCTGTCCTCTATTTGTTGCTTTCCAATCTTCCTTCTCTCCTTAAATCAGGACCCTTCTTTAAACTTTATATTCAATGTTCTTTGTCCCCCTCCCCCGTCCTCCTTCCGTCGGACCTTTCTCTCATTAAGCCAGGTTCTGGTCTCTTTTTCTCCTTCCGATGTCCCGTCCTCCCTCCGTCACGTCTTTCTCTTTAAACCAACTCTATTCTCCCTGTCTTGCTTCTCAGCACCCCATCCTCCTGTCCTCCTTCCACCAAGTCTTTCTTGCCACTCTTCAAAACTCTTTAAAAACTTTTTAAAATTTTGCCTCAGATCCTCCCAGCTGCTTTCTACTCAGTCCCTCTTTCCAACTTTCACACCACCGCCATTTTCCCTTCTTCTTCCATTCTTGTCTAGCCCCTCCCCCCACACCAACACTTCTTTGTTTCACTTTGCCACTTTTACAAATACTCCTGCCTTTTTTCCCTTCCTCTCTTCCAATATTTCCCCTTCAATTATTCCCCGACTCTGTTACTTACAATGTTATAAATTCTTTGTCCATCTCCTCTTTCTTTCAATCCCAGCCTGGTCTTGATGTTCCCAAATGACTCAGGCTGCCAAATTCCTCCACAATATACTTGTGCTTTGGTTAAAACAATGTAGCAAGCATCTTTTTTTAAAGTCCAGAGAGCTTCACTCAATTCAAAGAGGCTGCGGTAATTGCTGTCTCCGCTTTTTCCAGCAGCTTGTCTCCCCCCCCCTCAGATAAAAAAAAAAACAGCAGGCAGGGCTAAGTGCCTAAATGGCAGCCATTCCAGGATCGGCTGCTCTGCAATCCTTTTGCTCCCCCGATACAAATTCCTCACTGAGGACTTTGATCAGGCTCCTGGCAAGGATTGTAAGATCCCCACACACCAGAATGGCAGTCCTGTGAGGAGCCCTAAATATCACAGGACTGGTCACCCTGCCATCACCGCCGGAGGTTTTTCGCAAACCAAACTTTTCAGTGAGTCATTTGCTAAATGATAAATTTACATTTACTTAAATCCTATTGATTCAATGGGTCTACTTGAGTTTTGAATAACAACTCATTTAGGTTGTCATATATACATGTTGCTATTGTGCTATCTAAAATAGACGAGGTCAGTTTAAGGCAGGAGTAGGCAACCTTTTTGAGCTGGGGGCCGGGTTGCTGTCCCTCAGACAATTGGGGAGCCGAAGCACCAAAAATAAATAAATAAATATTTTTTAAAAATGAAAAAAATAAAAAAATATGCATGCACACTCTCTCAGCCCCAGAAAAGCCATGGCAAACCCCCTGTGGGAGATTTTGCCAAGAAAAAATAATAACAACAATAATCAATATCATCATGGTGGGCGGCAGCGGCGGCGGCAGGACCAGCCTGGGGACGGTCCAAAGGCCTCGGGGGGGCGCTTCTGGCCCCCAGGCCTTAGGTTGCCTACCCCTCGTTTAAGGGAAAGTCTTTCACATTTATTTCTGGCATACATTAATTATAGGAAGCCTGGAATAAGATTAATTTCACCTCTGTTTAAAGCAAATTGCAGCCATTTACTGATTTCTTCTTCTTTTGTATGATAGTAGGTCATCACGGGGGGAAAAAATCAAATTATATACTAAGCAACTACCCAGAAGACTATCTTTGTCTCACCTTTGCTGTGTTAATATTTATGATGGCCTGTACTATTCAGTTTGGATTACAACTGTTTCACCTGTCACTTACAGTTCTGCTGTCAAATAAAGGTTCGCTTGCTTGCTTGCACATTCTGATCATAATTATGTAGGTCAAACTTACTGGCAGATAAGAGCTGTGAAAGAGTGGCTTTGTTAAAATCATTTAGTAACCAAGTTCATAGATGAAGTAAAAGTTGAACCAAAGACTTTGTATTTATTTTTGTAAGTGTGATGTCAGAAAAATCTATTTCAAACACTGTTTATTCCCCATTCTTGGGATGTTCCTGTTCATCTTGAGAGTTGGAAGTAGTGGGAACAGCTCAAAAGGTTAAAAACTAAGATCACATACTATCTGAGATAAATGAGTAGTTGATTCATTATATTTAAGAAAAAGATGTCAGAAAATTGAAAGAGAAAACTCAAGTACCAGAAATCTGAGACTGACAGATGAATTGAACCACACTGAAAGTTAAGTTAATACTGATGAATAATTCCTGGGTACTGTAGCAAATAAGAGTACAGTGGTACCTCTACTTACGAAAGGCTCTAGTTACAATATTTTCGAGTTACGAAGCGCTTCTTCTAAAAAAATATTGTCTCTACATACGAATATGTCTCTACATACAAATGGCTGTAGAGACATACGTGTATGTAGAGACAATATTTTTTAGAAGCATTTTGTAACTAGAAAATTTCTAGTCGCAGCCTCGGCTATTCCTTGGGCTGACTCTGGAAGCGGAGGATTCCTCCATTTCCAGGATCAGCCCAAGGAACGGCTGTGGCTCCCTCGGCTATTCCTTGGGCTGATCCTGGAAGTGGAGGAATCCTCCGTTTCCAGGATCAGCCCAAGGAATAGCCGAGGCTGGAAGGAGGCGGCCTTCCAGCCGCAGCCTCGGCTATTCTATGGGCTTGGAACGGATTAGGGCATTTGTACCTCTACTTACGAAATTTTCTACCTACGAAATGGGTTGTGGAACGAATTAATTTCGTAAGTAGAGGTACCACTGTATTTTCAATGATGTAAAACCAGTATATTTGATTTTAAAAAGACAAAGGGTTTTATATAATAGATAACGTGTTACAACTTGGTACAAAATACAATAAAGAGTATCTTTCTAGTCCTATTCCATTAAAAATTCTAGTCTGCTCTGCTTGTCTGGGACAAATCCTCCAGAATAGTATTATTTATAAAATCAGCATTCAGGGCTGCCTTTAAGAATCGAAAAGACTTATCTAGAACAAAACTCATTTATCCTGAAAACAATGCCATCAGAATATAACAAATGCTGTGGAACCACTGCAGTTAAAGTTGGTAAATCTGTCACCGATGGACCAAGGTTAATTCCATCGTTTTCAACTGGACTCATTACAATCAACTAGTTGAACCAGGGCTTTTGTCTAGGTAGATTTGAAATGAAGTTATTTCATCAACTGAAAATAAAACTAAGGGCCCAAAGGGCTGGCCTGGGAGTAGAGTTGGGGCGGGGCAGCTGCACACTGGCTGCCCCAACCCCACCCTGACGCTGTCCTGATGCCATGTGCTCGTACGCACGGCATCAGGACGTCCTCCTGCCGTAGCGTTTAAACATGCTGTGCCGAAAGGCGCAGAAGAGCCGTGGTACCGGCTCTTAGGGCAGCCTACTGCCGCCCCTAAAAGGAGCAGCAGGATCGGGGCCGTGGCATGAGGCTGCCACAGTCCCGATCCGCCACTTCCCCGGGTGGTTCTGTGCCGCCCCAAACGGCCAGTCTGCATCGGCCCTAACAGTTGTTTAGGTAGCAAAGCTGATGAATGGCATTTCTACAGATCCAACCCTGTTAAGAAATTACATAAGAATGTACCCAAAATTCTAGTTATCTGTTGACTAGTAGTTGGCAGCATGAACTTTCGTAGACTTCAGTCTACTGCCTCAGATGATTCTTGGTGTATATACTCAACTATAAGTCGACTTCATATATAAGTTGAGGGCAGGTTTTAGGGGCATGTTACCAAGGATATAAAGGATGAAGCAAAGAAAACTGATGCTAAAGAAGTTAGAAAATTCTGGCAGACATAGCTTTGTGTTTCCCTAAAGGCTGGTGGTTCTTTCAGATGTTCCCAGGATGGACTAACCTCTTGCCCTTTGCCACCCTACCCAGAGAAGGGGATGGTTCATTTTTTTGCTAAGAGTTAAAGTACAGTACTTACATTGACCCATGGATAAACTGACCCAGGTTTTTTGGTTCAATTTTTAAACTAAAATTTCTAGACTTATACATGAGTATATACAGTATTAGCTATTAATATGAAAACACCAGATTAGGGACGAATAGCTTTCCACTAGGAAAATCAATAAGCTATGAACCTGCTCTCTCCCCCCACCCCACACACACTTAAACACAAATTTTCAAAGTTACAGGAATAAAATAGAAGGAGGAGGGAAAAAATCATTTTTGATGCCTGTATCATGGGCTCCCTGAAGCCATTCCACAGACCTAGTGGTCCATGGAGTGCAGGTTAAGAACCCCTGGTCTAACTAGAGGAAACCTTTAATTCTAAGTTTACTTATATAGAATCATCAATCATTAATCTCATACCTTACCTATTATGACCTAAGGTATCCATTACCTCCACACCTGTAGGGGACATGTGATTGTTTTTTCCCTAAAAATATTTGGCCTGGGGCGAGGGACAGGAATCTTCATGAGACCTGTGGGCCACATTGTCCTGTCCCTGATTTAAGATTTTCAACTTTCTTTCAGCTTAACCTTTATTAGAGAGAATGAGTGATTTTCATTAAAATCCCATTTCACTCAAATCACAACCCCTCATCAAAAAGTGCTTTGTCACCAAACACCATATAGGGTGCATTTCTACTATGTTTTGGGGGCTTTTCCCTTATAGACCCAGAAGAGGCCTTTTTCTAAATAATAGGAAGTGAGAGGAAGTCAAAAAGGCTTCTCCAAGACATAAATTCTTCTGAGAGAGGGGCAATGTATAGCGAAAATATACCTCATTTTCTAGAGCATTTGGGGACTTTTTTTTTTTTTTTTGCTGCTGGGCCTCGAAATATGGTAGAAAGAGCCAGCGTGGTGTAGTAGTTTGAGTGTTGGACTATGACTCTGGAGGCCAGGGTTCGATTCCCTGCTCAGTCATGGAAACCACTGGTTGACTGTGGGTAAATCACACTCTCTTAGCCTCAGAGGAACGTAATGGCAAACCTCCTCTGAACAAATCTTGCAAGAAAATCCCATGACAGTTTCATCCTGGTTTGAAAAACATTTCACTGCTCTTCTTCCCCATTGACCCCACAGAAATAATAAAAACATGTTGACCAAAGTACTGTACTTATAGTCATGTTTATTCGACACAACCAAGATGGCAATATAGAAGGGCATTACAAGAAGTATTTACAAAGATTTACAACGTGTAAATAAAGCCAATTTTTTAAATTCCAAATTTTAAAAAATCGTGTGTCATCTTAATTTGATTTAGTAGGCGTTTTAAGATAGAATAGGCTCAATACAATGTGTAATGAAAGTTCTGAAACAAATCATTGCACTATAGAGAGGATTTAAAAATAATTAAAGCAAATCAATGATCAAGATTCCTGTGGAGAGTGGTGAAAGGGTGCACCTTCAAACACCTTTTCTGATTTCCTCCCTGTGTGGCATAATTCTAGACAAAAATTACTAACTACAAATATTTCTGGTAAAATTTTCAAAACAAAACAACAACAACACATGATCATATAATCCCAACGACACAAAATTGCAGCTGTGAAGATGTGTTGTGCTACCATCACAAAAGAATTAATGACAGTAAGCTATGAATATTCTAAAATGTAATGTTCATGTTTCAAAACGCACCTGAATTATATTAGTTCACGTTGTGGTCACTGAAATGACACCACTCATATCTGCCTAGTGTAATATATAGTTGAATACAAGAAAGGGAACTTCAAAGTGTTACATTTGTGGATTTTCTCTTTTGTGATTCCCCCTCCCCCTTTATCTGCAAGCTACCTTGAAATTATGGTAAGGCACAGTAGAAATTTTAAAAAATTCTAAAAACAATAAATTGGTATTTCTCAGGCCCTTTGGTCAAGGATTCAAAGTGATGGAAGTCATTTACGAAGGCCTTGTCTAAAATGATGACGTGTCAGGATTATTGTCAGATGTTACCATTCACCAGCGCGACTTCCTAGTGAAGATAAGACAAGCCCCTTTAAGCAATTTTTCACAGGGAAAAGCCTGATCTGGGCTAACAACACTTCTCCTTTGTCCCAGAATTCAGCAACACTGCCTGATTCTTCTACTAGAGAAATGGATTAGGACTGTGACACCCCACTGTAGTATGTGGGAAAGGGGGAAAATCACTCCTGGCACTAAACACTATCACATTTTAGGGCAGGACAAAAGAGGTTTTAAGAAAAAAGTAACAATATGACTGATGGGTTTTAGCCAGCTAATTCCATCTGCCTATCTGAGGTTGGTGGAATCCACAAAATAGATCAAATCTAGTCATGGACAAAAGAAATAATACCTTTGTTTTTAAAGAATGACCATGGAAGTGACAATGGTCTGGGGCACTCACAATCTTGCTGTATTTCTCACAGAAGGTGCCTTCAACAGCACAGAGCTGAGGTAAGCCATCAGCTTAACAGACATAAACCGAACCACCATTCTACTGCTGTTGTAGAAGAACCAAAGTGAAGCCCCAGCTAGAGCACGATATCCAGTATTGGGCATTTTACCTTTTCAGGTATGCATTAATTCTGGGAAAGGTTCAGAGAGGAACTATTAACACATATAGTAGATCTTAACTATAATAGCAGCCTCGAGTTTAAGCCCATTTGGTTTAAAGAAGAATGAGCAAGAGACTATAAAATATCTTCACATTATATCAACTGGATCATGTCTAATGGGGCTCTAAAATGCACACAAATATTCAACTGTAACTTTGTACCTGGCTGAAAAAAGCTCTGCTCAAGAGGCTCACATGTCTAACCAATGTCTCTACCCTGCTCCCCCTGCTTTGCCCTGTATGTAACCAGTATATCTACCCCATCCAACTTACGTTTTCGAGCCTGTGCCTCAAACTGTGCAAGATTCTGTCGGGTAGCCAACTTCACTTCCATCTTATCTCCATTGAGAATCTTCCCTGGTAGCAGCTCCAGAAGTTTGTGGACAGAGTTTTCAGAGGCAACCACCACTTCTGCATACCTGTTCACAGAGCCATAGGAAAATTAATTCAAGACTACTGGGAACCCCTGGATGAACAATCTGTCAGAAAGACCTAGCAAAAACAACAGTTTATATATGAGTAGCCTGCATAACAGAAGAGAACATGTCTTCCTGTCTCACTCCCAAACTCAAGGCTCCTACTGGAAAGTGGAGCACACTGCACATTGCTGGAGATTATCATCTGAAAGCAGACACAGCCCACCTCATTCTTGGAACACTTACAACAAGCAGCCCTTTATTTTGCAGATGGTGGCTTCCAGACTGGACAGCCACAGAGATTTCTTCAGCACCTTAAAAATTAGGAAGAAAACCAGTCTCATGGCTGCATAGATCAGACATAACTATCAGGCACCCTGTTAATTAGGATGTACCTCCCAATATCCAACTGTCCCTCATGATGGGTCCTTTAATGGAGAGTTGTAGCAGTACTCACCCTTTGGACTGGCCATTAGCTCTATTCTCAGCAAACTTGAGCTCTACCACATCAAAGACACCCACAGAGCGGATAATTCGGGTCAGCTGCTGGTCAGTTGTCCACTGCATATGAAGAGACAGAAAGTTACAAGATATAAACTAAACGAAGTTGTAGGATACATTTTATTAACAACACTATTTTATTAACAACACTATTAAAGCTCTATGAAGATTTTCTCATATTCCTTCACTAGGATTATTAGGGAAACAAAAGACATTCTTTTGATTCCCTGACAATCCTAGTCTTTGTTCACCACACCTGAGTGGTGGCAGCAGAAAGACTAATGAGACAGGTCTCAAGTTTAGATGATACAACTCCAAACACAACCCAAATTAAATTTTCAGATCTTTGTCCAAATTACTGTAAACCAAAGAAGATGCAATAATTAATCCATTTTCCTGGCATACATAAACAGCTACTCAAAATAATTACCTGCACATACAGTAAGTTAGTCAATAGCCACTGAACCAGGACACAAGGTCCAGCTAGAGGCTCCAGTAATCTGTTTTGTCCATTAATCAGAGATTTGAAAAACACAATAAAGGTAATACTGATTGATTGTGCCTCTTGTTTAAAACAGATGGAAACTGTGGAATACAGATCACATTCGGCCAGTCAAGACTTCTGTTGCAGCCTCAGAATATTTTTGGGTCCCAAAATAAACACTTCCTAAGGATGTTATTCTTTATTTGGAAATTATTCCAGCTCACATGCTGAACTTTTTTGAACCTAAATCAGCCTGAAAATGATGTAGCCCACCCTTGCCTTAAAGTTAGACTACTATCAGAGGAATATCGCATTCTTCAACCATGAGCTGTTCTTTGCATTGTAGGAAAAAATTTAAAGTCTCCCTGAAACAATGCATGTATGAATACCAGAGTTTGCTTTTAGAGTTAGTTTTTGATAAAAGCAAAGCATGATAAATCAGAAGCAGACACCTCACTCTTCAGCTTTAATAAGACTCCATCATCCTTCACTACTATCTACACCAGGGGTCGGCAACCTACGGCCCATGGGCCGGCCCCGGCCCCACGAGGCCTTTGGACTGGCCCCAGCCCGGTCCTGCCACCGCTGCACGCAAGTCACTGCCGCCATTTTGTTTTTCAAAATGGCGGCCACAACGCGCTCGCGCCAAAGTACTGCGCATGCGCAAACGAGTCGCGGCTGCCATTTTGGAAAACAAAATGGCGGCTGCGACTCGCTCACGCATGTGCAATACGCCGGAAGTACTGTGCATGCACGAGCGAGCGTGCGCGGCGCCATCCCCTCCGGCCTGCAGAAGAGCTCCGGACCAGCGGACCAGCCTGAGGTAGGTAAAAGTTGCCTACCCCTGATCTACGCTAACTAGCACCAAAGGGAGCTGCAGTACAACATTTGGAGGGCCACAAGTTGCACAACACTATAATACACTATAAGGAAATGTTTCAACTGCTTTCATATTTAAATGCTCTAGATTCTTCTTATAATTATTGAAAATGGCGAATCACAGCAAAACTATTTACATCCACACATTATATAATAATATTACATTATTAAGAACTATGAGTCTACAGCAGGAGTGAGCAATCACAGAGGGGCAGGGTAGCATTTTCATCCCTGATCCTTAACATTAGGTGGGATGCACTTCCAGAAATAGGAGGTGACAGAAAAACCCTTAGCTACCACTTCCTGGTTTTGTTTTGCTCTTTTCACCTAATATCTGCTGACTTAGGTCTTTTTTTTAGGGGGGGAATATTTCATGGGAGAATGCAGCTCCTAACAAGATGGGGTGGGATAAAAAAAAACATGGCATCATCTGGGGCTTTGGAGGGGCTACTAAAAAGAGACAGACAGGCATATGCAATCCATGGGCTACACTTTGCCCAACTCTGGTCTACAGTAAGAATGAAATAGAAAACATTTCCCCACACGACTGAAGGTTCTTCTGTAAAACACACATCTGCCCTTTACTTTCTGCTTCTCTTTGAGTGTCCTCTTACCCAAGAGAAGCTGCCAACATAGACAGCAGCTCTCTTATTGCGTAGTCCACTGTAAGTATACAGGATGGCAGGCGATTTGCTATTTGGCTTGGGAGACTGTTCTTGGCGGTTTTCAGGTGGTGGCTCAGAGCTACTAGTGCAACTTTCAGAAGGCTGTGAGCTGGCAGCTAGCACATCATCATATAAATCCATCTGGTCAGCATTACTAAATTCAGAGTCCTGAAAGACAAGAAGATACCACTGAATATTTGCAGAATGAATGCAGGGCAAACTCCATATCTTAGCTATTTTCCTACAGACATATTAATGCACTTGCATGAGATTCTCAATCTCCTGAATCACAAGAAAATAATTCTTTTAAAGAGCAGACAGTTGTTTTTCTAAGCTGCAAGAAGTAGAGGCTTGATTATTTCACAAAGCATTCCAGCGTCCTCTTTAAGAATGTGCTTGTTTCACTGCTGTCATTCACTGAATGTTTGCCTCTTCCCTCCTTATAAAGCATGGGTTTTGGCACTATGCTTCTGTCCCAACTTTATAAGCTTAGCATTGGTGGAGGCTGGTGTGGTGTAGAGGTTTGAGCATTGGACTAAGACTCTGGAGAGACCTGGGTTTGAATCTCAGCTCAGCCATGGAAGCCAACAGGTGACCTCAGGCAAGTCATACTCTCACAGCCTCAGAGGATGGCCATGGCAAACCCCCTCTGAAGAAACTTGCCAAGAACACCCTCTGATAGGGCCACTATAAATTGAAAATGACTTGAAGGCTCCCCACAATTATTGGTGGACCAGCACCTCTTTTTTCACTGCCCCATAAAGATAATTGAGACTTGCTCGCACAATATTTCCTTAATTATTAGCCAGAAATCATTTTATATAGCTAGTTACCAAGAGAGGGCACAACTACATGATAAGAAAAATGTTCCAAGTTAGTTTTAAATATCTGACTGGATGTTGTGTACATAATGGAGCAAGCTTGATTTCCTGCTGCTCCAGAGGCTAGAACAGGGGTAGGCAACCTAAGGCCCGGGGGCCGGATGCGGCCCCCTGAGGCCTTTGGACCGGCCCCAGGCCGGTCCTGCCGCCGCTGCCGCCTGCCATGATATTGATTATTGTTGTTATTATTTGTTCTTGGGGTTTTCTTGGCAAAATCTCCACAGGGGTCTTGCCATGGCTTTTCTGGGGCTGAAAGAGTGTGCATGCATATTTGTTTAACTTTTTAATTTTTTAAAAAATATATATATTATTTATTTATTTTTGGTGCTTCGGCCCCCCAATTGTCTGAGGGACAGCAACCCGGCCCCCGGCTCAAAAAGGTTGCCTACCCCTGGGCTAGAACATAAACCGATTTATTCAAGTTACAAGAAAAAAGATCCCTCCTAAAGATTAGGAAAAACTTTTTTTTTTTAAATTGTAAGAGCTGTTTAGCAGGTGAATAAGATTGCACTGGATGGTGGTTACTCTCAAGTAGAGTAGAACCATTCATCTAACAGTTGGTTAGTCAGCACGTAGGTAAATCCCACCGATTCAATAGGTCTATCTGGTAAAGACTAATAACAAGATTTGGGCCAGTAATTCCGGGTCAGAGAACAAATCTAAGACTACACTGAGATGTCAAAGTCTGTCAACTTTACTTGCTTCTGGAACTTTGGGAGAAAGATGGAACAAACTGAATTTGATGCAGAGCCATCCTTCAAGTAGACTCATTGAAATAAATGGGACTTAAAATAAGTCAAGAGTAATACTGCATTAATTTAAATAAGTATCTGGATGCAACCTACTGCTGAACTGGGAAGTGTCTATTTTGGAGTATTTTAATAGTATCAGGTTGTAAGACAAATGCATAAACTGATTAGGTTGAGTCAGGATATGTACCAAACTTCACTGGAAACTGGCATCTTTTTAATTCAAGGAATTTGCCATGGTATTTTATTTAACACTATTTAATATTTAGAAGAACCCATAAAATCAGTTATAGCATTCAGTAGCTCAAGTTGCAACCCTATGTTACCAGGATGTATGTGTGCCACTGTAAAACAAATGAATAAATGAATATATGCACCGTCAATCTAAAGAAAGTGTCAAGAAGCTAACAATGTTAGATTATAGTTTATGATCAGATCAATAAAGAAACAGAGATCCACTAACTTCCTTAACAAGAATTGTTTAAAGATACATAATGTTCTCTCTTCATACAATGTAATCTAGTTCAGTTTATAGCTATAGCCAAGTAAAGTTTGAGCTATTTAGACAAAATCGATGCAGAGTAGTTACTGGAGCTGACAAATTATTGTAGCATATACATCTTTCCACAGGGCCTGAATACCCGCTAAAGGCACAAGATGTCATCTGATCTTGGAAGCTAATACTTAGATGAGAGACCATCAACAAATGCCAGGTGCCATAGGCTACCTTTCACAGGAAGGAACTGGCAAAATCACCTCTTGAATATTCCTTCCTAAGAAAATTCATGGAGTCACTATGAATCGACAGGCAACCTGAAGGTACATATGCACATATCAATCTTCCCCACTTGAAGGATTTTTCTGTTTTAATTTAGATAAGTGTTATGCACAGTCAAAGCTGTAGAATGTGATACATGTCTGCTTTCAACCATTTATTATAGTAATTAACTTTTATAATTTAAGAACAAGTGATATGTTAATTGTAATTACCTAAAATAAAATCATGTTATCAGGATATAGGCAGCCCATGCTTATTTGACAAGTTAGAGACCAGATCACTGTTAAAAAGTGGAAATCGCCACAATGCAGAAACTATTTTGTGCTCCAAAGTGCAGGGCCAAACTGCCCTTTGCTAGCTAACAGCCACAACACTGTTGTTTGTTCAAGAGGGTGGATGCTCTTCAGTTAGGGGCCACTGAGCAACTAGACTTGCTATTCCTTTTCTTCCACACTTCACCATGGCGCTAACTGTGGTAAACTGACTCTGCTAGGTTTCACCACTCTCAGAGCCATGGTGAAGTAATGGAGGGTGGAAGCTGTTTGGCCAAGGCACTGCTGAGTGACTAGGTTCATTGTTCCTACTGCTCCCCTCTCTTCATTAATACAGATTGGGGCAAAGCCTTGAAGAGTCAGCTTACCACAGTTGACTCTTTTCTGAACAGCTTCCATCCTCCAAGTTCAAATACAGAACATGGTGCTGTAGTTGACTCCCTGGCAAAGGGCAGGGCAACCCTACAGTTGCACCAGCCAGATTCCCCCCTCCCCATTTTATGGGAAAACACAAGGGCTCCAAACACATCAATTCCTTCAGCTTCCTTCCCACTGCCATTTAGCAGGAGTGACACCCTCTGTTCTTCCCCAAGCAAGGGAGCAGAAAAGGGACAGAGCACCCATGAGGCTGTACTCCACAAGTGAGAGACCCCTCCTCTGGTCTTTCAACCCTTTTAAATTGCAGTATAGTTGGCCCTTGGTATCCACTGGGGATTGGTTCCAGGACTCGCTGTGGATATCAAAATCTGTGGGTGTCCTCTACATAAAATGGTAAAATCAAGGTTCGCTTTTTGGAATTTATATATTTTAAAAATATTTTCAAGCCGTGGATACTTGCATCCATGGATACAGAGGGTTGACTGTATTATATAACCAGAACTCAGACTCTGAGGCAAAGATTGTCAACTTCCCTACATAAGAGGAAACATTTAGAACTTCCTAGTATTGGAAAGAGGAAAGCAAAGACTTGTGTGAGATTATGTTCAATTTCAGACAAACCAAAATAAATGACAATAAAGAATATTGTGGCACCTTAAGGACTCAAGACTAATCTGTTATCTGACTCTGCTATTTTTACTGCAACAGGGTAATCAGTTTGAAATTAAAAGAAGCAAAACTCACATGAATATGAACATCTAGCAAGCATGGATGACTTTACAACCAGCAAAAACTATGAACCATGAAACTAGAACAATGCTCAATTAACACTGGACAGAATCAAATATACCGTTGCAAATTCCAAGAATCATACTGAAAGTGTTTGGATGCAAGTGTGGTAGAAGGGAGGGAGATCTATGAGCTCTTCATTACCTATGTCGAGGTAAGTAGTGCCTTGAGTTTATTCTGTAGTTTTCCCACATACTTTTTGAACAATGCAACAGGTCCAACACACATGCTGTCCCCACATGTAATAGAAATCCCAAGAAACAGACATATAGAGTACACTTGACCCTAAATGTTACTTCTCTTCATATTAAAACTGAATTCTTTTGCTATTGCATTGCTGCTACCTTTCTCTGCTCATGAACAGCACCTTTTAAGGTAGCAGTGTTTTCTAGGATTACTCATTTCTAATTCTAATGAACTTGTGGATTTATATAATGTTTTGTTGCCCATTTTACAGCTCTCTGCTTTTTCCTACACAGTCTTTTGCTCAAGAATATGTACGGCAATGTGAAAAGTAAAATAAATTCAACTGACCAAAGAATATAACAGTGTGCTACTTATTTTTTAGTGAACAGATGTGAACTTGGGGGTTTCATTTTGTTGTTTCAAATCACAGCAACAAATGACACACACACACCACTAAATACCCAGAGCCCTGCTGGAGACTTCTGAATTTTTTGGGGTCCATATACCCCTCATTCAACTAGGCTTCTAATATGTGTGCTGTAAAAATGGGAAGTGCAGGAAGCCAAAACAAACACACAGTGACATTTATTCTTCCTTGCTGACATCACAGTCCAAATACATGCAGATCAATTGTAGCTGAAGACAGGACCCAAAATAATATGCATCACTCTAATGCCAAATCTAGTTTTTACCTGCTTAATCATGATCTAGTCATTGTCTGGGAAGCAACTGAAGAAATCATACAATGCTTTTGAAATGTGTAAAAAGTGTTTAAACTGGAGGGTCAAATCCTTGATACAGCTGATGTTACCCCTCACCATAACCTAGGAGTTCTAGAAAAATACTTAATACAGGTATACAGACACTAGCAATTTACAACAGTGATTAGCAATACTTCTGTACAGAACAGAAGACCTTCAAACATCACATAACTGAGTAGGTGTTAAACCATGAAGAAATCTGAGAGGCTTGTATGGTCAATATTCATTCAGAGCAGAATTCTGTATTTTATTTACTCTTTTGATAATGAGTATTTCAAAACAAAACAGCACACAAGCAGAGCACTTTACAAACACTTTTGACCATGTATTTCCATTGTACACAAGTACAAAGAGCTTTCAACTAATACCCCCCCCCCTTTTTTAGAGGCAAAGTGGTATCCATCCATGTGCCCAAAAGACAAGATAGGGCTAACAACTAGGGCCTTTGAGGCAGCATAACAGCCAGTGCAGCAGAGTCACAATGCACCAGAAGACTGTGTGTAATGTTGTAACAAGCTGGGTCAGCACTCACACATTCAAAATTACCGCAAAGGCTTGATTGGTTTCTGCAGACAGGGTCTGATGAGGAAGGCATCAGCTTTGAAATAAGTGACCCAGAAGAATGAATCAGACAAGCCATCATCTGACTATATTCATTTTATCTCACTATCTAATGATGTTGTTGGCTATAAGCTCAACAAAAATGGAATCCTTAACAGACAAACAAGAAATAATTAAGTGCTCAGTTTATATTCCATTTTACCTATCAACAGGACATGACCGCAGTGGGGAGGGAGCTAACCAATCTGGACAAAGGGTGTGTGTGCAAAACACGTTGAGTAGAGTGCACCACAGGAAGAGAAACTTGACTTATATTGAGCCAGGTTTCTGTTGATCGCAATCCTGTCCATATTCATTGTGTGTGTGTGTGTGGGGAGACACTCCAGAAACTTTCCCAGCCTTATCAGAAGACAGGAATTAAGTAACAAATCTTGACTGTTGAAAGCATGTGCTATTTCACTTTGCTAGGGCACCACGTAATATGCCTAAATACTATTAGAGTTCATATGCACATACAGGTGTGTTTGCTGCAGGGCTGGGGAGTAGGAGTAAGAAGTAAAAGGTTTTTACAGGAGTAAGAGTAACATTAAGAAAAAAAAATCTTACTCCTGAGTAGGACAATGAATAACCCCAAAATCACTACTCCCCACCCCTGGTTTGCTGGCATGTATTTATACGATTATGAAGTAATTCTACTCAGTGTGAATTTGGTGCCAATCCAACTAATAACTGAAAATGCAACCATACACACTAGAGCAGGGGTAGGCAACCTTTCCCCTTTAAGGGCCGAGGGACTTCAGCTCTCAGAATCCCAGGAGCTATTGGCCAACATGGGACTACTGGCCAACATGGCTGAGGCTTCTGGGAGCTGAAGTCCCTCGGCCCTTAAAGGGGAAAGGTTGCTTAACCCTGCACTAGAGTTTCGAGTTAACAGGAAATCAAAACAGAGGCAGGCTATGTATTCAGGTCTTCCCTTTTCTAAATGAATCAACCTTTCTATGTGCCCCCTGCCTTTTTTCAATTATTTGCTCTTAAGTGAATGTCTTCTCAGATACAAATTCCACTGAATGTAGGATGGCTTATTATTAAGAAGCTGTACAGAACTCAATACAGGATTAATATATCAATTCTAGAGCATAAGAACCAGCACTGAAGTGGAAAGCATAATTTGCACTATGGCACATAAATGCTGTAAAGAAAACTGGAGCGGTGTTGTAGTTTTGTCAGTGTGGTATTGTTGACAGGACAGGCTATAGATCATCTTTAATCTGTATGAAAAAGCCCTTCTGTGGCAGCTAACCCATCCTCATAGAACAAGGCTTTAAATCCATTTAAGAAACAGCATCCTTAAATACAAACTAAGCTACCTTTCTTTTCTACAGATGCAAAAGTATGAAGTAGTTTAATTTTAATTTCCTAAAAGAAGAACAGCCTCACACTGGTTCCTGCTCATAAGAAAAAGAAGATAAAACCAGCATTCCTTCCAATCTTTATGTTCACTGAGAAACACTTTTAAATAATGTACATTAAAACAATTTACAATAAGCGATGGAAACAATAATTTATTACAAATTGTTGTGTGCCTTCAAGTTGTTTTCAACTTGTGGTGACCCTAAGGCCATGGAGTTATCTTGGCAAGATTTGTTCAGAGGAAGTTTGCCATTGCCTTCCCCTGAGGCTGAGAGAATGTCACTTGCCAAGGGCCACAATGGGTTTTATGGCTGAGCTGAGAATCGATCCCTGGTTTCCAGAGTCATAATCCAACGCTTAAACCACTATGCCATGCTGGCTCTCACACTTATATAGGCTTATGTTTTCCTTCTGTACGCTTGACCTTCTATCTGGAGTGCTTGCATAAGAGAGAAACAAGTACCACACTGGCTTACTTCCTGAGACATACAACTTGTTCTCCTGTATCACTCAACACTGAACACATTCAGTGTTGAGTGATACACTGGCTCTACATTACAAATTGGCTTAACACTGTTTACCTGTTTTCAATAACATTGTATTTACACAGTGTGGACAATGGTCCCCAAACTTTGATCTTCCAGGTGTTTTGGACTTCAACTCCCAGATACCCCAGACAGCTTGGCCAACCAACAATCAGGAATTCTGGGGTCCAAAACATCTGGAGGACCAAAGTTTGGGAACCACTGCATTAACGAGTGTATGTGTGGTGGTGGTGGGCACCAAACCCGAGGCGTGGCCAGCCAGGTTCAGCTCGATGCTCTTCTTCGACACCACTTATCGGGTCCGAGGGCGAATTTCAGCACTGGCTTGTTTCTCGGGGAGTGGTGGAGTCTCCTTCTTTGGAGGTCTTTAAACAGAGGCTGGATAGGCATCTGTGTGTGTGTGAGATGCTTTGATTGTGAGTTTCTGCATGGCAGAATGGGGCTGGACTGGGTGGCCTTTGGGGGTCCCTTCCAACTCAAAGCTTCCATGACTTCCCTTCCCTTCCCCTGACCTCCCTCCCATCCCAGGGATGGCTGGCTGGCTCGCTGGCTCACCTGGTTGAACTCCTCGTCGGCGTAGATGTCTATGAGGTCCACTCCCTCCGACATATTTTCAGGAGCGCCACTGAGGAGAACCGGGGTGGGGACGGGGACAGGGAGCCACGCTGCGGGGGAAGAGGAGAAGGAGAAGAAGAGAGAAGAAGGAGATGAAAATCGTCACCATCATCAACAATAACGGGGGGGGGGGGTTAGCAGTAGTGCCGCCACTGAGGCCCAGTCCGCCCCCCCTCCTCCTCCGCCTCAGGGAAAGAGGGGACCTGAGGAGGAGGAGGAGGAGGACAGAGCGGCGGCAATGGGAGGGGGAGGAGGAGGCCCGACCGTCTTTTCCCTCAGCCGCCGCCGCCGCCATGGCTGCGCGCGCACTCCCGCTCCCACCAGTCATCGCCTCCCTTCTTTCCCGCGCTCGGAAGGAGAAGGAGCACAGCCAAAGCAGACCTGGCCCTGGCCCTAACCCCGGTTCCCCTCCGGCTGCGCTGCGCTGCGCTGCGCTGCGCTGCGCCGCTCCGTCCCTTTCGCGCCAGGCCTCACAACCTCCCCTCACAAAGCAGGCCCCAAGCGCGCGCCAACCTCGCTCTCCCTCTCCTCCTCCACAGTCAGCGCCTCCTTCCCCTACCGCCGCAGTTGCCCCGCCCCTTCCGCCTTCCCTTCCTGCCTTCCTTCTTTCCCGAAGGACCCGCCCTTTCCTGTCCGTCACTGCCGGCGCGCGCCTAAAGGGAAGGGACGCACGAAATCAAGGCCTCCTCTAAGGCGACCGCGTCTCCATGGTAAAGAGGGAGGGCTAGAGCGGCCGAGAGGGAGGAGAGCAAAATGGCGGCGCTGGGGTCGCGAGTGAGTAACCCGGGAGGGGACGGTGTGTGGAGGGGGCCGGGCGAGTGAGTGAGTGAGTGTTGACGGGCGTTTAACGAGAGTGGCTGGTCGTTTCTTCTTTCCTCGCAGCGGCTCTTCCTCCTCCTCCTGCCCCGCTCCCTCTGCGCGCCGAGGTGCGGCTACCGTGGGGAGGCGCCTTCGGACTCTGGACGGGACCTGCTGGAGATCCCTCTGCCGCCCTGGCAGCCCCGGCCCCAGGAGCCCCCGGCCAGGAAGCGGGCGAGGCTGCTCTACGAGAGCCGCAAGCGAGGCATGCTGGAGAACTGCCTCCTCCTCAGGTGGGACACCCCGTCCCCTCCCTCCCTCCCTCCCTCCCTCCCTCCCAGCTGTTGGTGTTAAACAAACGTTTGTTGTACACTCCTCCCTCCACAATGGCTGGGGTTAGAGGTACAGGACCACCGTGAATGTGGAAAAACCTCAAATAACAAAAACACTATGCTTTTTCCTGGAAGAACATCTGTCTAGGAATCTCTAGGTCCTCCAGTGCAGCTCTGTGGTCAACATCTGCCAAACATTGACCATAGAATTGCTCTGGAGGAACCACAAATGCCTAGTGGAAATTCTCTAGGAATCTCTAGGTCCTTCCGTCCGACTTTTGGTTAAAGTTGATCATACAGTTGCACTGGCGGACCTAGATATTCCTAGAGAGAACATATTAATAAAACTCGTGAATAATCAAAGCCACAAAAGTCAAAGCCACAAATGTGAAGTGATGAGCGTAGTTGTTAAGTGTCCTGGAGTTGACCTCCCCCGATTCATGGAAACCGTGTAGATGAGGCATCTCCAAGACTCCCTGCCCTCTACTGCTCATCAAGGCCTGTAACCCCTCAATAGAGTCCGTCCATCTGGAGCAGGGGTAGGCAACCTAAGGCCCGGGGGCCGGATGCGGCCCACCGAGGCCTTTGGACCAGCCCCAGGCCAGTCCTGCCACCGCCGCCGCCGCCCGCCATGATGATATTGATTATTGTTGTTATTACTTGTTCTTGGGGTTTTCTTGGCAAAATCTCCACAGGGGTTTTGCCATGGCTTTTCTGGCGCTGAGAGAGAGTGCATGCATATTTTTTAATTTTTTTATTTAATTTTTTTTAAATTTTTATTTATTTATTTATTTATTTTGGTGCTTCGGCTCCCCAATTGTCTGAGGGACAGCAACCCGGCCCCCGGCTCAAAAAGGTTGCCTACCCCTGATCTGGAGTGTAATCTTTCTCTCTTTCTACTACCCTCTATATTTGCTAGCGTTATTGTCTTTTCTAAAAAGTCATGCCTTCTTATGATGTGGCCAAAATAAGACAGCCTCAGTTTTGTCATCTTGGCTTCCAGGGAGAGTTAAGGCTTGATCTGTTTAAGGAACTATTTGTTTGTCTTTTTCTCTGTCTACAGTATACACAGCACTCTTGATCTTTTTCCTGTCTTCTTTCTTAACTGTCCAGCCCTCACATCCATACATAATGTATGGAGAATACAATGGCATGGGCGATTCAAACTTTAGTGCTCAGTTGTATATCTTTAATCTTTAGGGTTTTATATGATTCTTTCATAGCTGTTCCTCCCATTCCTAATCTTCTTCCAACTCAAGGCAACCCCCTTTCTTCCTTCTCCTCCTCTCTCCTGATCATCCTCCCTCTCTGTCTTCAAGCTCTTGTTCTTAAACAAACCTATTGTTTGTTGTAGTTGTTAACTACCATCAAGTCAACCCCAAGTAATGATGAGCCTGTGGATGAGACATCTCCAACCCCAATATCTTCCATTTCTCTGCTTAGATCCTGTAGATTCAGGCCCATGATCTCCCAGATTGAGTCCAGCCATCTAACATGTGGCATTTCTCTCTCTCTACTGCCCTCCATTTTGCCTTGTCTTTTTCAATGATTCACGGCCTCTCATAACGGGACCAAAGTATGACAACCTCAACTTTATCATCTTGGCTTCCGGGGTGATTTCAGGCTTGATCAGTTCTTGGATCCATTTGTTTGTCTTTTGGGCCGTCCATAGTATCCTTAACACTCTTCTACAGCAACACATCTCAAATGTGTGGATTTTCTTTCTGTCTGCTTTCTTTAATGTTCAGCTCTCACATCCATATGTGGTGATGAGGAATACAAAGGCTTGGACTATCCTCACTTTACTGTTCAGAGATATATCTTTACACTTTAGGATCTTTTCTAGTTCTTTCATAGTTGCCCTCCCCATTCCTAGGGTTTATTCACATGTTGTTTTTAGTGTGACTATGTGAATCATCTCACGCATTCCGGTTTTGTTGTTCACAGCATGGAACCACATCTGTATGCATCTCTGTGAGTTTGGTTGCTCACACCTGCCAGCACTTGAATAAAGATGGAGTCGATGATGCAGATGTATTCAAAGCACGTTCAAGGCATGCAAGAGTTTTATCCTGGTTTATCCTGGTTCTATTTGCATTGGTAATTCACACAGCTGAGAATGTGAATCTTTTAGAAAAACTCAGAAAAAAACCTTGACATTGATTATCCGGGTTAAGTGGCAGTTTGACAGCCCCCCCCCCCCCCCGCCCCAACTTAATCAGATGCATTTGAAATGCATGTGAATAACAAAGATTCAACCCAGATTCTACCTGGATTATTTTCACTGCCTGAATAAGCCCCATGTCTTCTTTCAGCTCATGGTGACAATGTGGATGAGGCATCTCCAAGACTTCCTGTCTGCTCTGGTCAGGTCCTGTAGATTCAGACTCCCTCATTGAGTTTATCCATCTGTCATGCAGTCTTTCTCTGTTTCTGCTGCCTTCTAACTTCTTTAGCATTGTCTTTTCTAATGATTCATATTTTCTCATCATGTTGCCAAAGTTCAATTTAGTCAACTTGGCTTCCAGAGAGAGAGAGAGAGAGAACTGAGGCTTGATCTGTGTTCAAATAAGGACGTGGTGGCTAAGTGGTTAAGATGCTGCCTGATGATTGCAAGATCAGCAGGTCATCAGTTCGACACCCAAATGCATGACGGAGTGAGCTGCCATCTCTAGTTCCAGCTTCTGCCAACCTAGCAGTTGGAAAGCATGTAAAAGTGTAAGAAGATAAATAGATACCACTTGTGTGGGAAGGTAACAGCATTCTGTACAGTCATGCTGGCCACATGATCAACCTTTGACAAAGTTGGCTCCCTCACCTTAGTAATGGAGATCAGCGCAACCCCCTACGACTTGATAACCCTGTCAAAGGGGAAGCCTTTACCTTCAGGCACAGTCCATTTTAGACTTTCGTCCTTGCCAGCAAACCTGCTTGTGATTGAACCTTCATTGTGGGGCCTAGGTGGTTTCAGGAAATGAAAACAGTGTCTGGATCAAAGCCAGTATGGGCTTTTGTTTTTTCTAGCTTTTCTGCCATTTGCCACTTAAAAGTTCTTCCAGTCAAGTTTTGTGTATATGTAGTTGCAAATATACCTGCTGATTTATTTGGAAGTATATTTAATTAAACTTGATGGGATTTATGTTCTGAGAACTACTTTCATTTGTTTTTCAAACTTTCGCTTAATAATTCTTGATAGTTATTTTCTTCAAGACTAGGATTACATTTCTGTATGTATTTATGTTGCGTTAGACTATTAAGAACTTCTGCTTCTTGTGGAAAATAAACTTTCTCAAATTCTCAGATTCAAAAGATCCTTTTGCTTAAAAGAACTGGGAAGGAAATACATCCCGATATGGGGAGGGAAGTGCTTTAGAGCTGGTGCTGAATTTCAGGTGCCCCCCCTCCAACACCTCACACAGAAGACCAAGGTCAGGACTGAGAAGCTATAGGACTCAATATAGGCATAGAAATAAAAATGGGATACTCTAAAGTATTTTCACTCCAAACCCAGCCCCATTAGGAAATTGTGTGAAATAATTTGCTTAGCAAAACTATTAAAGGTAAAGGTATTCCCTGTTAACAAGGTTGTCAAATCATGTCTGACCATAGGGGACAGTGCTCATCTCCATTACTAAACCGAACAGCTAGCATTGTCAGTGACTACTCTGTGATCATGTGGCCAGCATGATTACACAGAATGCTGTTTACCTTCCCACTGAAGTGGTACCTATATAATCTACTTGCATTTGCATGCTTTCAAACTGCTAGGCTGGCAGAAGCTGGGACTAGTGACAGGAGCTCACCCCATCATGCAGCATCCAGACCTTGAACTGCTAGCCTGCCAATCTTGCAGTCAACAGAGTCAGCATTTTAACCACTTGAGCCCCCTAACAGCAAAACTATTAGCTGTTCTTTAATTGTGGGGTGGGTTTGTATTCCAGGAGTTTGTATGAACTTTATGCTGACATATGCAGCACAGCTAGGCTGAAGACCTCCAGTGCTGGGACTTTGAGGGCAAAGTATTTACAGAGGAACTCAAGTGAAAAATGAAACTGGTTAATTCCTGCTCTGTCCTCTTTCATACAGGTGCATCCCTGTCAAAGAAGCTACAGTTGAGTGACTTTCACCCTAAAGTGTGTTCAGTTAGAATTACAGGAGTTCATTTGTCACCCACTCCATTTCCCCATGGTAGCAATAGTACTACTGACATCAGCTAGATTCTTGGAGACATCCATTCTTCGTCTTGTGGGAATCCATCTTGAATGCTATTTTGGAAGTGACATGCACCAAAAAAGACAAGATAAAAGATTATTAAAAGGCTCAATTTTTATTGTTCCTTCCTCACCTTTCACTACACACACTAGTTTTTAATTATTCAATTTATAATATTTTTTCACTGCTCCTTCTTGCTGTTGCTACTTCAAAGTTGTTAAAATTAGTTTCTCTTGATTTCCCTCTAATTTCCCTTTAAACCTAGAACTGTGTTCAAGGGGAAAAGAGAGACTGGAAAAATGAGAACCAGTTGGAGAGTGTTATTTTAACAAGGTAACTCACCAGCATTATTTTAAAAAGAATAATTAGGTATTCATTGATCACTGGGCAACTAATATGTTGTTAGCAAAATGATACTAATGCTTTATGTTAAATAGGATTAATGTCTAGTGCTGTCATGTAGAATACTTTATTATAACTGTGAGTATCTGACTGATTTCATAGAAAGCATCCCCTTCTTCACAAGCAAAATCTCTGAAAATACAACTAGTTTTGCTTAATCAGTTATCTTTTGTGCAATAGATGATGTTTTCCCTCTTGTGCCTGCTACATGAAATATTCTTATTCTGTTCTTGGCCTTGAACATATCTCTACCAAAGGTTATCCATTCTGCCATCTCTTGAAAAATCTGGTTCTTAATGGCATATGAGAATATAGATATTAGTCTTTGGGGTGAAACACATGGCCCCATTTTGAGTGCTGGATTGGGGCTGCAGCAACTGCATGTCACATGCCCTGATGCTGCCCCAAAGCTGGCGTCACTCCACCCTGATGACCAATGTTTACATATACCGCACTGCTGAAATGCTAAAAAACCCGCTGCTGTGGCAGAAAGGGTGGCTTTTTTTCATCCCCAAAAGGAGCGGCATTTTGCTGCTGCTTTTTGATAACAAAAAATGCCGGATTGTGGCCACAGTAACTACATGCCACAGCCCTGATCTGGCGTTTTTCCATGCCAAAAGGAAGTGGCAAAATGCTGCTCCTTTTTGGGATGGAAAAAAGTCACCCTTTCTGCTTCAGTGGCACTTTTTTGGCACTTCGGCAGCACAGTGCATGTAAACGCCACCATGATGCCTCCCGCTGTGTGGTCAGTGGGGCGGCGTGACAGCTGCTTGGGGGTGGTATCAGGGCATGCAGTGTGTGTACGCCATGCCCCCATGCCACTCCAAAGCTGGCATTGTTTGCTGGTCTGTTTTGGCCCTTTATTAAATATGTTATTTTTCTGTAGTATCTGTTTCCTGGCAATAAGCATGTGTTTAGCACCTTTACTTATTTTGACTTTAGCTAATACTGTGTCTTACTGTCTTTCTCAGTTTCTTTGCCAAAGAGAATCTGAATCAAATGAGTGAGAAACAGCTGGATCTTTATGATCGCCTGATTAATGAACCTAGCAATGACTGGGATATCTACTACTGGGCAACAGGTAAGGCGGAATGCTACTTTTTCTGGTCTTTTAGATTCTTGTTATATTTCTTGGCTCACAAAGGGTTACTTTTCAGATGTGGATGTCAATACATGCAATCTTTTGGTTTCTGTTTCCTATCTTAAAAACATGCTTCAGAGGTTTGGGGAACAAAGGTGGAAAAGCCCATGTGTGTATAGCTCCCCATATGCCTAGAAAGTTGGCAGTAGATATTGATTATTGTTTTAGCTTAGGCAAAAAAGTTGGTGTGCCCTTTGAGGAATCTGATATTATTTTCATTGCTAATTGCCAGGATGTTCACAACTTTAATTGTAATGCATTCTCTACATTAAGCTCAGACTTAAAGTAGAGTCACTAAAATCAGTGAGACTTAAAGGCAATCATGACTAATTTGTTTTATTGATTTCACTAGATATACGTAGTACTGAAGCGTAAGAAAGTTTGGATTTAGTTTTACATACCCTTGCAAGCAAGTCTCTTTCCATTTAGTGAGAGTTCCTCATAAGTTGTTAAGCTGTTAAGATGGATCTCTTCCGGCAAGCCTTTCCTGAGTAGACAACTGGCCACCAAAAAAGTTGTGCCTGTTACACCCCGACTTCTGTCACAGCTATTTAATTTTTTTTTGTTACTTGTTTGTTTGCTGTTTTAAAGTATGTTTTAAAACTATGACTGTTTAATTGTATTGGGGGGGGTTGTTGGGAGACAGGATTGTATGTTTTAGCATGTAAGCTGCCCCAGTTGTGTTACACAGAGAGGTGGGATACAAATAAATTTGTTGTTATTATTATTAAGTGTATATAAGATGGATTGGTAACTACAGTACTTTAGTTAGTGGTGATAATAACCAGCAGTATCTTTTTTAAAGAAAAATCCCTAGACCATTGAAGGGTTCATCTTTATTTGGTGTCATCTCCTTTTTTGTATTAAGCAAATTATCAAAAGTGGTGCCATCTGAAATAATACTTGAAAGATTAATGTTCTTTAGCAGAATCTGTAGAGAATTTATAATGATTGGTGGCAGAGCTGATAATGTACTTACTTTCCCTTCTTTCTCTCCAAAGAAGCAAAACCTGCACCTGAAGTCTTTGAGAATGAAGTAATGGAGATGCTTAGAGAGTTTACCAAAAACAAGAACAGAGAGAAGAGATTGCGACAGCCAGATCTGGAGTATCTTGTTGAAACCCCACACTAATTTTGGGTGTTTTTCCCCCAGAAGGACAGTTCTGAACATCATTTGAAACCAAGAAACACACTACATAGTACTTGGATTTCTCAGTGTTTCATATCTAGTCAACCTTCTGTGGATTCTTTTGAGTAGTAATTGTTCTCCATGTTTTGCTGCTCTAATAAAATTTCAGTGCTTTCCCCTAAAAATGAGAAATACCCCTGTCCTAAATTATAATGAGGGAGACCCGGTTTTGATTCATAATGCATTTGAAGAACACCATCTATTTGTAATTGCATGTTGGTTGATGCAGCAATAATGATGATGTATTCAGATTCATTTAGAAGTGCTTGTGTATATTATTAAAATGACAGTATAACATGCCAAATCCCAGGATTCTTGGGTTAATTTATTTTAAAGTTGGAGCAAAAAGATAAAGCTATCAAAATTTATGTCCTACTACCCTTTTATATCTTTCATTTAAAAAAAACTACTCAGAAGCAAGTCTTTGGCTGCATCTGCACTGCAGAAATAATCCAGTTTAACACTGCTTTAACTGCCATGGCTCAGTGCTGTGGAATTTGTAGTCTTGTGAGTCATTTATCCTTCTTTCAGAGACCTCTGGTGCCATCACAAACTACAAATCCCAGGATTCCATAACATTGAGCCTTGGCAGTTCAACTGCTGTCAAACTGATTTATTTATGTAGTGCGGATGCAGCCTTATAAAGATAGGATTTTTCTAAGTACTTATGATCAGCTATTTTTCTCAGATAATCCAACAGAGAAGTTTGTCAGTCTCTAAGGTATATTTCTTCCTTTGTGTATTTCAGCGAGTCTAGTTAAAGCTAGAGTTCATTCATTTGAAATGAATGAGTGCAAATATCACTTTAGACTCACAATACAAGGCTAAGAAATTTAAACCAGTATTAAGGTGACAGGAATGTAAAGCATAATGGGGTGAGCTTTTAAACTAGAGATGCAATGAATTGAAATTGGGATTCCTGGCTCCTGTATGCTTTACCTGTGCTTAACACGAATACTTGCAGATCACACTTCATGATTAGGAATGGGAAGACTGAAAAAAAATTCAGTTGCACAGAAAAATGTTCTGCATACACTTGGGTGTGGGGCAGATCGGTGGGTCTCAGACCATTTGTGAGCAAGAATTCTCCACTCGATTCACTGAATGATCTTTATAACTATCCATTTATTCTCTGTACTTGTTGTAGACCAATGTCCTCTAATTCAACATTTCTCAGACCATCTGATGTGTGAGATCAGAATTTGTTTTTTTTTTAATGTGCTGGGGATTGGTACTATATTTCTTCCCATTGGATTCAATTGTTTTCTCTCTGGGAAACTGTGGCCCGGTGCTGTGTGGCCTCTTGTGGATCAGCATCAATCAAGGGACCACCACCTTGCATAGCATTGCTGTAACTAAAAGAAAATGCTCCTCATTAATCTTTAACAAACAAGACTTTTGAGAAAATGAGTGAAGTAGCCCTGTTGATGGCATGGAAAGAAAAGAGATGCAGGTGAGTGGCTAACTGAATAGAAGAGTTGTAAGATGAGATCCCAAGCTTTGGAACAGCTTTCGCAATTTGACCCACAGCTTTGGAGGGGAAATCCAGGTTGAACCAAGCAGCTTTAAAAGGATTAAGAGCTCTTTTAAAGGAGCCAGTAATCAAATATGCTTGTCTAAGGTGAGCAGTGACATTCTCTGCCATTTTCTCTAAATTCCAGGGTCTGGCTGTGGTGAGTTAAACAACAAGCAACATTAACTTAACCAACTTAATTGAATTAAACCAACAGTTTCAATTATTAGTGTTTATGATAGTAAGTTAATTTTCCAATTTCTAGTGGTTAACATTACCAAATTAATTTTCTAATGTAACATCCCAAGCTTTGTCTTGACTATTGGTGGTAGTTTATAATTTTGTAAGAATCTTGAGACAGCAGTAAGAAGCTGCAACTGAACTACCAATCCACATGTTGCCGGATAGGTTGTGGTAAGCACTTGTGCTGATACAAGATATTGGTCCTTGTGTTTTGGTTTCATATTTGAGCTAAGCAAGATTCAGCAGATGTGTATCCTTCACTGCAGTTATTACACTTATTTGTTAGATGAGTTGTGCTAAAAGTTTTGCCAGGTGTATAAGAAGACTTGTGTACAAGAAAGTTTTTTTAGTTAGTAAATGTCAGTGATACATTTTCAGAGATATCCTAGTAATTGCATCTCCCTTTAGCTCTTGCTACAATATCCCTATGATGCTATGGATAAAGATGGCCCTTGGAATAGATGAGGTGTTTGAAATGTTTAAAAAAGAGAAAAAAATTAGATGCTATCTGAGTTGCTCAGCGTCTGCATTCGTAATCTTTCTCTGATCATAATTGAAAATTGGAGTGTGCATTTAACAAGCAGCAATTATTATTGTATCCTGCTTTTCCCCCAAAACTGGGACACAAAGTAGCTTACAAACTAGAACAGTACAATTAAAAACATACAAAAGTGCGCATTAAAATAGAATTAAACTAGTACAATATTAAAACATCACTCTTTGAAAGAATAAAATGCAATCAAAAACTTGCTTTTTATTCCATTTATTTTCCCCTTAGTATTACTAGTGTCATTACATGTCACTACGCTATTTTAAAAGTTAAATGTTCAAAGAGAACTGTTGATTTGTACCCAGCCCTATCATGCCTTATTAGGTAGGTTTTTAATCATTTGTCTGGAATCGTATACTTTCAAATAAATTACTGAATATGGGCCTAAGATTTGTAAGGGTTTTCCCTTTTCCCATCAATGACAGGCTAGATAAGCATATAAATAACGTCACAGACAACCAAAACTTCCTATTTATGTTGTGAAGGAATAGTGGAATGATCAGTTATTTTAAAATTAACTGTGTCAACTTGAAATATAGTTTGATTCCATCTGGTGTGGTTTCCCCCCCTTCTCAACCACAGAATGTTTTAAAGTCATGCTTAAGCTACACATTTCCCTTCCATAACATTTCCTGGAAACTACCACATGGTGTCATTATTAGTGTATAGATTCTGATTGTTCAGTACTGAAAGGACATGGAGGATTTATACAAGGGCTTAATGAAAAATTAGGTTTCCTGTCTTTGTTCAGAGCTCTGTGTGTTCTGTGACAAACATCCTTCTGCTTTTTGCTAGCTCTCAGTCAGGCATGATTAAATCTGCCATGATCATTCCTGAACGTAATAGAATCTATCAAAGTTTTGGCATACAGTATATTATTTTTAAACTGAGACTGCTCTTGAGACGAACTTGAATTTCTACTATGAATACCTTGCAATTTAAAACGGAATTCAAAAGTGTTTAAAAGCCAGAGATTGAATCAGCACAACTGCAGAGTGACAAATTTACCAAGAGCATGTGTCCAAAAGATAGGAAACAGCTGCTTGTCATCTCTAATAGCACTCTTGAGTATTTACAAAATAGTTTTTTAATCACAAAAGTGACTCCCCCTGCCCCCTTAAAGATGTCTAATGCTGAGTGCCCTAGCTTCTTGACCACTGCTTTAAATTGCTAATCTCTGGTTTTAGGATTAATCTCTTCCCTTTTCTTACACAAGAAAAGATTGGGATATTTACAGGCCAGGTGTTCTTTTGAACCCCAGCTAATAGGACTCATGCATCATCTGGAACGGGCTGGCATTGTGTGGTGATATTGATGGTTAAAGGTTTACCTTGACCTCCACATCCTTTTTCAAGGTATATTTTGATCCTGTTATATCTATCATTACCGGGGGGTCACCTGCAAGTATTTTGTAGCTAACATTTAGATATGGCATTGTTTGCCAGCCTCCTGATTCAACATTTATTGTGGGATTAACTGTAGGGCTATGACCTTAGAGTTTCTTTGAAGACTTTAAAAGAAGTTTGTAGCTATCTCCACATTTAATTGTACTAGTTAGCTTTTAAAGTGCTTGTGGTGTCTCAGATGTTGTTACTATTTTGGTTACCTACTAATTCAGCTTCTTACTTGGGAATCAAGAGAGGAGGAAATTTTTTATTGATTTTCTCACCAACCAAAATGACAATACTAGGCTAAAGTGACCATGCTCTGCCAATAAAATCAAACCCTGTAACTAGAATAAAAGTAACATATTTTAAATAAATGTATTTTAGTCTTTGGCAGGTATGGGAGAGAAACTATGAAGTACTGAAACCTCATGTCTGAGCCACATGAATCTCACCTCCCACCAAACTAACCCTTAGTGTATGAAAATTCACAGTCGTGTTTCAAAATAATTTCTAGAGATACAAGTGCCGTAGTATTTGAGAAGATGATGGAGATGTTTTTTACATTCACATGAGCTCTGAATAAGAATGTGAATCCCCATTTTGGGACAAAGGCAGCATATGCATCAAACATACTGCTGTGCAATGGCTGCAGAAATGTGGAAGCTACATAGCCTTGCATGTATTTCTTTATAGCTGCTCAGATCTGCTTTCTATTTTACAAGCAGCGGGGGGACGGACAAGGACAAGCATTTATTATCGGTTATGTGACTCTGCCTTGATTATCCAATTGCTGCATGCTTTGATGGCCCTGTTTGACAGCACAATCCATTCAAGAGCCCACTAAACCAAGTAGATAACCGGCCATCGAAAATAATAATAATAATAATAATAATAATAATAATAATAATAATAATAATAATAATATATTTATATTTCCCACCTCTCCCTGCGGATCGAGGCGGGATTACAACAATAAAATACAAGAATACAGATACAAAATATAAAATACACTATATAAAAAACTGGTATCAGCAGTTATGCCTGACCTTGATTTCCGTTACAGCTACTTTAATTTATTTGTCATTTATTATAGTTGTTATTTTTAAGTATGTTTTTAAACTTTGATTGTTTAATTGCATTTTAGAGAGGGTGGGCTATTAGGGGGCAGGATTGTTCGTTTTATCGTGTAAGCTGCCCCGGTTGTATTTTACAGAGAGGTGGGATACAAATAATTTATTATTATTATTATTATTATTATTATTATTATTATTATTATTATTCTAGAATCCCAGCCCTGGATCATTGCTAGGGAAATGCACAGCTATTTCCCTGTAACCCTGAAGCGCTGTGTTTTGGAGCCCAAGTGATTGGTCAGGGACTATTTTATGGGTTTAGCATGTATGCAAAGGGGGCCACTGTACTCTTCCCGATGGCCTTAAGCAATTGTATATGTCAACGTGAACCTTTTGGTGTGTTTGAACTAGTTGCTATGTGCTGGTTGCTAGGCTACAAGCTCTTGGATTTAGTTGTATGCATTCCACTGTCAAGTTCCTAACTTCTTTATGGGGAGCATTTCCATTCTTTGAAGGTGGCATCGGCAGGATTCTGCCTTCAACTTGTGCCTTGACTAAGACAGGTAAGAGCCTCCTATCCTTGGGTTGGGGAAACTGGATTAATGGTACATAGTACATATACACTAATGGCACTATATATATAGATAAATAAACAAACAGCAATAATGGTAGCTAATTGGTGGCTTTGGGTGAGAGAAGAGCTTGTTGCTCCATTGATTTGTCTGCGGTGTTCCTTGGCCCATTGTACTAGCCCAGGGCTGTCAAATTTATACTAGCAGCAGCTATCCAAGAACTAACCAGCATTGTTACCGAAGGCCTTTTTTAGCTGGAGCTGCCAGGGACTGAAGCCAAGACCTTATGCATGCAAGGCATGTGCTCTGGCACGATGCTAAGCATGCCCTCGTCCTTAACTGGATTGAGTCCTTTGCATGCTAACTGTGTCGGGAATGTTAACAAGGAGTTAAAGGCTCTGTGTGGCTGGCTGGAGGCATGGTCTGGCCACAAATTATGAAGAAATCTGTCCACATGCAGTCATGTGCTTTAAGACACAAAACGTGGGCATCCCAATAGTTTTCAAAGAGGTAGTCCTGTTAGCATAAAAAGAGGGAAGGGAAGAGAAGGAGGAAGAAATGTAGCAGCACCTTTAACACCCAACTGGTGTTTTGTTTTCTTTTATTGAGGTTTGTGGATATAAACCCACTTCTTCAAATGCAACACAGACTGATAGCCTCAAGGTATGAAAAGCTGTGGGAGGAGGAGGGGAATGAAATTTAATAGGGTCCAGAAAGATGGAAATCATGACCCTTGCCTTAAATTTTTTGGACTCGTATGTAATTTTAAATTGTTGTTAGCCACCCTGATTGTTCCCAGAGGGGCAGGGTACTAATAATTTATTATTATTATTATTATTATTATTATTATTATTATTATTATTATTATTATGTGATACAGGTTTTTCATATCTTTCCTTATCCACAAGAGCTTGTGTTAAAATAAAAACCAGTTAAAGGTGCTGTTGTATTCCTTCCCCGCTCCTTTTTACAGTGGTCAATTAGTATGTGAAAGCAATAAATCAGCTTACCAAAAATTCAGCTTCTTTGGGTTTAAAAGCTTCTCTGTGAAGATTTCCTTTGTTATATGTGAAGAAATGCAAACCCAGATGCCAATTTTGCCCTCACATCTACCCTGGGAGCAATATTACAGGGGCCAATAACATTAGAGATATGGTACATTTACTTGTTCTTCCTCCAATGTCATATATGCCATCCCATGCTGGTAGTGCCCTTTTATACTACACTTGACAAACAGGTCAGTCTGCACAAAAGGATAAATGGACACAAATCAGACATTAGAAGTGACAATACCCAAAAACTAGGTGCAGAACATTCCAAACCTCCTGGACTTACAGTGGGCATTTTCACACGGGGCTTTAGGCGGACGCAATCCTATCTCCGTCCGGCCCCACTCCGGCTCCATTTCCAGTGTGTTCACACGCACGTCGCAGCAAACCCCGCCCCTTCCGGTGCCATCCCTGCGTCAGTCCGGCTCCTTGCTCCGTGTGTTCACACGCACGGAGCAGCAAGTCCGGCCTCACTCTGGCCAAACCAGCGCTAACTCCGGACGTCCTCCGGCATCAGCCCTGGCAAGGTAATTCCTTTTTTTAAAAGGAATTAAGTTGCTGCCGCCGGAGCCATTCCGGAATGAGCGGCTCCAGGCGGCTTTAGGGACTAGTGTAAAAACATCCAGTATGGGATATAAAGGTCATAGTCCTGGGACAAGGAAATTGCAAAGGAAGTCTTTGAAAAGAAACAGCTGAATTGACTAATATTTACAAATTCCAATCCATTAGGAGAGGTATGAACAAACACAATGGCTTCAAGGCACACTACACGTATTAATACAAGAGTCTTAACTGCACATGTAACAAAAGGAACTCTCAGAGACGGTTTTGAAACACTCAAGTTCTGAAAGACCTCTTGTCACCTTATACAACCCTTTGCAAATTTAGGACAAGGCTTGTGATTCACATTCCATCCCCCACAATGTGTAAGCATGCTTTGTTTATACTGAGGCCTGGATATTGCTCTGTACTACATCTGCTGAAGTGGGTTTGTAGCCACAAAAGTGCATGCTAAAATAAAAGCCAGTTAGTCTTGAAGGTACTGCTACTTTCCTTCCCCCATTTCTTTTAATAAGGCATTCCAGCCACTCTATTTGCAAGCATTCAGATGCCCGTCACTCATACTTAGTGTGTTTGTATTAGAAGACACTGGTGCAACCCCAGTGTTCCTATGGTAGTAGAAATGATAATGTGCAAAGTTGTCCTGAAGCAGTATTATGAGTAATTATGCAGTCCTTGTCATAAAAGGGCATACAGGTTTTACTTTACTTACTGTCAGGGTAAACTTTTAGGGACAGGTGGCTCTTGGAGCTCCTGCCAAGAGGGGAAGTCAATGGTGTTAATTAATTAAATTTCTATCCCATTGTGCCAATTAATTTCTATCCCATTGTGCTCACACTATTATGCAATAAAACTCACTATGACTTCATAATTAGGTGCCATCCAAATCTAATTTTTAGCTTGCAGTCACCTGTACCTCAAAAGCCCAGTCAAAGAGAAATGTACACTCTCTTTCTATCAGCACAAACTGAGAGAACTGATGGCGAATTTATGGACATCAGTCTCCCAACAGAACAGGATGATGATTATGAGTAATTCATACTTCATTCTCTGGAATGGTTTCATCTCAAACAAACCATTTATGCAAATAGCTTATCACACATGCATTGTCAGGAATGGAAAAGCTATGGTTGCTTTGGAGCCAAGCATGCTTATTAAATAAACACAATTTACCCATGAAAATATTAATTAGGGATTAATAGAAAAATGCAGAAGAAACTATTTTTTCCAGATGATACTGAGAATTTAACATGGTTTTTAATGTTTCAAATATCCCTGACCTTACTGCGTCAAGAAACACCTCTGTTACATTAAATGAAAGCATTATGGGAGGCGTAGATCCCTCTTCTGTCTTTTATTTTAAAAGTCAAAAGCAACCCACTGAACATGTGGACATGCCATGCAGAGGGACTTGAGATGTGGGTGATGGGCCCAATTGAGTGAATGCAAAAGGAGATCTAGAGCCAGAGGTAGCTGGAAGCATCCTCCATGGGAAAGCTTGAGTAACTATGAACTAGAGTTAATGAGGCTGTCATTATATCAGTAGGGCAGGATCAAATTTGTGCTGACATAGCTTGGCAGTTTGTTTGGACAACAGGAACAGCTGAAGCAGATACCGAAGAAGACCTGGCTTCTGACAGAAAGAGGTATTTCCTGGTGCAATAGTGGTGACACTTCATGTTGAGCAGACCTCACTTGGAAGAGCTCTTGAGAGAGGAGCCATGGTCCAGCTACAAACTTTTTGGTACAGGTCTCAATAAAAGTTGCCTTGTGTAATTCTTGTTTGTTTCAGTGTTGTTGTGTGCCTTCAGGTCATTTCTGATTTATGGCAACCCTAATGAAAATTAAAATTTTCATGAGTAAATTGTGACCTTTATATCATGGGGTTTTCTCGGCAAGATTTGTTCAGAGGAGGTTTGCCATTGCCGTCCCCTGAGGCTGAGAGCATGTGACTTGCCTAAGGTCACCGAGGCTGTTTCATGGCTGAGCTGTGAATTGAATCCTGCTTTCCAGAGTCATAGTCTAACACTCAAACCACTACGCTATGCTGGCTCTCTCATTTCAATATAGCTTGTCCTATATATCTTTAGGCCATGGTGAGGAAATGTAGCCTTCAAGAGGCTGTTGCACTGCAGTTTCCAGCAGCTCGTGCCAGTAGAACTAATGATGGAGCATGCTGGGAATTACAATCTAGCAACATCTCGGAGGCCATAAGTTACCTACCGTCCCTGCAAGTCAATCAAAATATAATAGGATGTGTTTCAATAATTTAAAAAAAATATCTACCATCAAAATCATATTTCATTTTTGTGAGAGGAGTTCTCCTCTTTTAATCTGTGCCATGACCTATTTGTAATAATGGGCAGTAGTAAAGGTCTGAGCCTGATTTATTATCCATGTGGCTGCATGTGACTAGTTCATGTCTTTAAAACAGGGGTAGGCAACCTTTTTGAGCTGGAGGCTGTGTTGCTGTCCCTCAGACAATTGGGGTGCCGAAGCACCAAAAATAAATAAATAAATAAATATTTTAAAACAAATTACATTTTTTTAAAAAAAATGCATGCACACTCTCTCAGCACCAGAAAAGCTATGGCAAACCCCCTGTGGAGATTTTGCCAAGAAAACCCCAAGAACAAGTAATAAGAACAATAATCAATATCATCATGGCGGGCGGCGGCGGCAGCAGGGCTGGCCTGGGGCTGGTCCAAAGGCCTGGGGGGGGCGCATCTGGCCCCTGGGCCTTAGGTTGCCTACCCCTGCTTTAAAAGATCCTAGCTATGACATCACACTCTTGTGTATATTTGACTGCATTCTGTTTCTAGGGCAATATGTCCATTGTAGAATTTCCCAAGCCAATCTGCTTCCCCCCCCCCCCCCCTTTTCACCTTCCTGGCACTTAGCAGTATCCCTGCTATCTAGAATGATTAGTGGTCAGTCATCTTCGATCTCTGTTTCTCCAGGAAAATCATACATCACAACATCTCCCTCTGTATCTTCAGAGAAGATGGGGCGTCTACCCCTTGGGGTTGTTTCTCCCTATGTGAAAACAAGCTCTGGCGGGAGTATGGACCCCATGAAATTCTACTGCACCAGCTATGGCACAGCCTATGGTAAGGGCCTTCATCATTATGGCAAGTGCCTAATTCTGTTGATGGTGTGATCATAAGGAGACCTGGGAAAAGTGTCAGCCAGCTGAAGACAAATTGGCTATTCAGACAAAATGCCAAACCATGGTTTGGTGTTATGAGAACATGGGTTGGGCTCAAACATTCCCTCTTGCCTTCATGTGTTGAACCTCATTTGTGGTAAACATTAGTTTGCCCATTCAGACAAAATGGTAAACGGTGATTTGGATAATATAGAAAATCAGGGTTTGTTCCAGAGTTGCTTTTCTGGTTTGCTGGTAAGCGCAAACCACATTTTGCCTGTTCTTAGAAAACGGCGAAGAATGATTTGATGCAAATTCAAAGATACTAATTGTGGCACATGAGGGGAAAGGGAGAATACAAGCCTACATCTGTTGGTTTTAAAGTTTCATTATTAATGTTGATAAAAATGGGGAAGATTAAGCTGTTGTGTGGTTGGGAGAGGTGAATTTAATCTGTTGTATTATCCTTACTTCTTAAAAAAGGGAAATAAAAATAAATGAGAATGCTATGTTTGGTTATCAACATGCCGCTATTATCCGTAAAAGTTAAAAAGTGCTCTTTTTGTAGTTTCTAAACAGCCCTTCACCATCCTGGCACCTTCCATATACACTGAACTACAGTGCTCACATTCTGATTGATGGGTTGGGGATGGTGAAATCTGTAGTGCAACACATACAAGAAACTGCCCAGTTAAGGGAGTCTGTGCCAAACCATGGGACCTAACAACTAATCAGTTGTATTCCCCCCCCCCCCATACATCTCTGTCTCTGCTCTTTCCATTCCCACCTATCTGTATGCTTTCATTCAACCTGCAAACACCATGGATTGTTTATCTTGATTGGAAAAAGTGAATAAAGAGTGCTGCATTCATGCCATTTATAGGACACTGATCCACTACAATACTGAAGTACAACAGTAACCAGCTGCACAAGATAAATTGGTGAATCAGAGGGGGAGAATTAATAATCAGAAATAATCTGAGACTATCTCCCCACTCACTTAAAGTCAAGTATGGATTTTCCAAACCATGGTTTCATTGTACTCAGAGCAAACAGCTCACTCTAAATATGTTTGCTCAGAAATAAGCCCTATTGAGGGCAATGGGATTTCTTAGCAAATGTTATTATAATTGCAGTCTCCCATGTTTACTTTCCATGCATGCCGATGCTTGCTCTTATGTTAAATATGCAGTTTACCTCCTATAACCTATACAGATGTGGAAAAGGGGTGTTCCTGATAGCAAGGTATTTTCCCCTTGGCTGGCTTTTCCAGTAGTAAACCATGCTATTCCATGCTGGGAGAAAGATAGCTAGATAGGTTGAGATAGAGGACGTTATCACATGCGGGTCTCTAGCAACTAGCATCATTCTGGAATGAACGAAAGCAGCATCATTCTGGTATGCTTCTGGTCGCGCAAATGTAATTCCCAATGAAACCAGCATGCAAAAGAACGGGGATGATGCCGCAATGCGACGGGGATGGGAGGGGGTTCTCTGTGACGTCGTGTGAACACAGGGGCAAAGGATCCGCAAAGGGACGGGGATGCGATGGGGTTCTGTCTGCTTTAGACCCCATGTGATAACGTCCAGAGTCTGGACGTTTTCACACGGGGCAAAAAAGGGAGTCATTCCTACCTCCATCTGGCCCCACTCCGGCTCTGTGCAGGAAAAGTTCACACGACGTCGCAGCAAGCCCCTCCTCATCCTTCGCCATCCCTGCGCCATCCCTACCTCACTCCGGGGTCTTGCTCGTCGTGTTCATACGACATCGCAGCAAGCCCTGCCCCATCTTGCGCAATCCCTGCGCCATCCCTGCCACTAGCCGGCTTTAGCCCCATCTTTTTAATTCCTTTTTAAAAAAGGAATTACAGGCGCTTCTGCCGGAGGCAATCAGGAGTCATTCCGGCGGCTGCTGTTTTCGCCGCCGGAATGACTCCTGATGGCTTCCAGGGGGCTTCCAGGCGGCTTTAGAGCCGCCTGTGTGAAAACGTCCTCTGTGTTCTCTTATTTTGGCTCAGGGGTTGTTTTCCTTCTGTTCTCAAATTTCTAACAATGCAGAGAGGGAAACATTGAAAATTGTACATCTGTTCAAATAATAATAATAATAATAATAATAATAATAATAATATTAAGTGCCATTATCCCGTGACATCAGCAAAGTGCTGTTATCCTGTGCAGAATCCGTGAAAGGTTTTCCACATGACATTGAGATGAAACATTTTTAAAGTTCCATTATCCTGTGAAGAACCGGGCAAGAAACAGAATTTTCCCGTGAATGACTTTTTCCTGTTTATTGCCTGTTTATTCCCTGATTCTTCACGGGATAATGGCACTTGCGTTAATGTCGTTTTAAGCACATTTTAATGTCAATGGTGCAATTTTCATGGGTTAATCGTTGTTTAAACCCCCAGTTTCCCTCGTGTGATAAACTCCAATGTCACTGTGCTTGTCTCTTTTCTCTGGATGCCTAAATTGCATTTCTAATGTTCAACCGCAGTTTTAAGTTATTGCAGTACTATAAATACGGGGAATGAAGGACACTTTTACTTGGGGGGCACAATAATCTCTTAATACAAAGTGTTTAAATAGCATATTGTCCATAGCTCTTTCTGAAAAATTAACATAAAGTAAGAGTAGCAAGAGGAGACATAAAAGAAGATTCGCCTTTATTGTTGATATTATTCAAGTCAATACTGGACATAAACCCTCTTTGGGTTAAGAACTATTTTGGAAAAATGATCATTTAATAAATAAATAAACAAATAAAATATGATTATTAATATATAAATAATATGTAGTTATTTGTAAGACAATTTATAATTATGGTGATGGACAGGAATAAGGTTTATGACTCCATGACATAGGGAGGGAGGGTGGAAGCTAGAAATAGAAGGGAAAATATATCTTATATTATGATACCTGTTTAGGAGGAAGGAACGTTTGTATGTATCATAACTATAATAGTTATTGTTAAATAAACAACAACAACAACAACAAAATATTTAAAAGAAAAAAGAATCCACCTAAATGATACTTAACAATCATGTAATGTATAAGGGCTGGTATCCAGATGCTTTTGTTCCCTTTCCCTGCCACTTCCTTCTCCCCCTTTTGTTGTCAATTAGATAGTAAGCCATTATGCAGTCTTGTCTTGGCTAACTAAGGGAGGATGCAGACGGGCGGGCGTGGGCCGCCCTGGGAAGCAGAGGATTGGGGCTGAGGCTGCCCCACGTCTCGGCCCCAATTCACCCTTTTGGGGCCTGGGAAAGGAGCACCAATAGCGCTCCTTTCTCAAGCGGCAGAAAGGGTGCCGGAAGAACTGTTGTGTGGCTCTTCCACATCTCTTCCGGCTCAGCCTGTGCAGAGGCTGCGTCAGGAGGACGTCATCAGAGCGCTCGCCATGTGCAACAGCGCATGCTCTGATGACGTCCTCGGGAAGGGTTTATCCAGCTGCTCCTCCCCTTCCCTGGCTCCAAGATGGCGCTTTGCACCATCTGCAGAGCCCCTAAGCCTCTAGCAAAGAAACTCTTTTTTACAAAGTCTTTTTATTCCTATGGTGCCTCTCTTTTTTTCCTTGTCTTCTCTCCACAATTTTTTTAGCAGCATCAGTATTAGGTGGATGTTGAAGGAAGGCTGGAAAAACACAGACTTTTGATGTTGGGTTGTAGCAGTATGTCTGCTGTAATCAATGCAATAAAGTCTTGAGCTGGGAAAGAATGGGATCGTACTCTAGGCAATACTACTGTAGCTGTGTGTGCCTGCCTCAGACAGGCAAGGTAAACAGAGTCCCTTACTTCATGAACAGCAAAAGAGAGAAAACTGCCTCACCAGCTCTGTGCAGCATGTAAAAAGAAAGAAAGAAAGAAAGAGTATAGGTCTATAGATTGGTCACTAAAATTGTAATAATTAACAAAGTGGAGGCTGGTGAAGGTAAAAGTCATCCTTGAGTGCATTTTGGAAGAAGCCTTCAAGGGGTCTATAGAAACTTCAAAAAGTTTTTGTTGACTTGTTCAAAGCTTTCCTGACCTGATTGCTTCATTTCACATGTGCATATTATTAGTTTTGGATAAAAAGTCTACAGCAATATGTGGTGTAGCAACCTACCCTATTCTTTCCATGTTATTCCTGCTTCTGGTTCCAAATTTTCTGTTAGAGGAGTTATGCCCAGGGGCACATCTACTTCATTAGTGGAGATATCCCTGATCCCAAATCCTCAAAAGAGTACTACCTTTATCGGCTAGCCAAAATGCACAGTATAAATAAAGAACTGAAAGCATGTAGCCAAGCAGCAAACAAAGAGGAGACAAGCTCTATGTCCTCTAAGATGGTCAACTGTTTATTCAGTGTTTATTTTGTATTTAAAGAACCCAATGCATTTCAGCCACACTAGGCCTTCTTCAGGGGCTGAAAACAAACATACGTAAATACACTTATAAAATGATATTTAAAAAGATAGGGCAACACTTATCAAACAGTGATATCTGTATAGATCTTATCAAAGTTATATATACCCTTTGAGAGAAATCACTAGAGTTGAAAACACTCTCCAAATTACAGGACCTTAGAAATAAAGGGACCAGACAGTGTAGCATTTCTGTTTATGTACATATTCTAGGTGACCTTGAAAAGGCATAACCAATGATATGTCACAGGGGCATATGATGCAATTTCTCCAGGCACTTTCTCATTCTATTCATGACATTTTATTATTATATTACACTCATACCCATACATATGCTCTGATGTATAATTTCTCCGTTATATTCAAACCAACAGGCATCAAGGATTTCAGTTTTAGAATCCATTCACTTATTTCTTTAAAATATGTTCTTATTATAAATTAGTTCTATGACCCAAAATCAGAGTGTTTCTTTTCTACAAAATGACTGACTAAGGGAGCTCCCACTCTTCTATTTTTTAGATTAGAGGGGTGTTCCCCTATTCTATGTTTTATCGGTCTTGTGGTATGTCCCACGTAAAGTTTCTTACATGCACATTGAATAGCATAAATCACAAAACTAGTATTGCATGTGCTAAAGCGCGATAGTTTATACCGTTGTTGGTCATTGTAATTTCCAAAAAACTCTGTCATTTTAGTTGTGTGGGTGCAGTATGTGCAATGATCACATGGATGGTGTCCTATTGGCTTAGCCTTAGATAGACCCATCACAGTATTCTCAGCAAATTGTTTTGAGGTTTTACACTCAGCATGCATTACTAAGTCCCTGATGTTTTTGGCTGTCTTAAATGAAATCATTGGTTTTTGTTCGCATCCTGGAATGTTTTCTAACAGGTGCCAGTATTTGTGTATAGCCTTCTGTATATCCTTAGTGATATGATTAAATGTCAGAGTGCAATGTACATGATTAGTTTGTGGTCTATGTTGTTGTTGTTGTTTTTAACAGTTCTATTCTTGGTTTGTCAGCTGCTCTTGCCTATCCTTTTAAATATCATATTTTAAGTGTATTTATATTTGTTTTCATTCCCTGAAGAAGGACTAGTGTGGCCAAAACGCATTGGGCTTTTAAAACACTGAATAAACAGTTGACCATCTTAGAGCACGTGGAGCTTGTCTCCTCTCTGTTTGCAGCCAAAATGCACAAAACACATAATCCAAGCTTTCGAAGCTTCACTGGAATCTTCATCAGGCAAAAGATGTTTTAAAAAATCATACATTTTACATAGATGTTGTTACTCCTGTAGTTCAGTTAGTTTGAGGGATCTGCCATGCCTTTATTGGCCATGTGGGGACCAAGACAAAGGTCAGTTAAATGTAAACCCCATTAGCAGCCAATAAAGGTATCACTCTTTTGAGGATTGAATATTTTATTTTATTTTGCTGTATGGCCAGCATGGCTACCCATGAATATGTTTTGAGGGACACCTTTACTGTGAATATCTTAAGCGCATCGCCAGAAAAGTGGTGTATAAATATAATAAATAAATTAATGGTACAAACCTATGATTGACTTTTTTTGTTTTGTTTACCAGGTCGGGAAGGGTTTCGTCCTCGGAATGCTTTCCACTCTGGAGCTGGTTACAAGTCCAATTATCGGCCTGTTGTCCAATACAAACCAAGCCTGGACAAATTAGATAATCCAGCTGTTGGGTAGGCATCTTATTCTTTCAGGAAATTGATTGGGATAGCCTATAGCAGGATGGCATTCTGTAATGCTTTACATCTACCTTCTAGCATAGACTGGTGATGGTTTTGCACCGCTTTCTCTGAATCAGCACACTGTTGAGAGTCTATGGGGACAAAACAGTACCATAAGGAGTATTTAAACCAGCCAGGAGTTTGCAGGTAGATCTCCTACCTCTATGCAAACACTAGAAAAGGTTTCTTCTATTCTGAATGGGCAAGATTAAAAGAGAAGAAGATAGAGGTGGGGTGCAAAACAAATGTCAAAATGGAGAACTTTTTATGGATATCCAGGTTTTTTTTTAAAAGGTGAACATATAGGTGCACAGAATACCTGTGCACAAAGATGTAACTAGGGGGGTGTAGGCTGCATGAGGTGACACCTTAAGGGGTGACACTACTGTTCCTCAGATGCGGGCTCCCTTTTTGGCAGGAATGAGCTGTGATGTTCACCTGCGTCCCCTTAAAATGTTAGAGATGGTGTGAGTGCTACAAGGCTTAGTGGGAATCAAAAGGAGAGGCCCAAAGTTGTGGGTTTTTTTATGTTAAATTAAAAAAAATAGAAAATTTAATTTTTATTTTTTTTAAAAAAATCTTTCAAGATGTTCTTTAAAAACATCACAAAACATTCAGAGAGGTAAAAGGGTGGGTGGGTGGGTGGGTGGAAGAAATCTAGCAGCAACTTTAAAACTAATGAATTTAGCCTACCATTAGTTTTTGTGAATATGAATCTACTTCTTTTTGTTGCTAGATTCCTTTTTTTTAATCTTTCTCTTTTTTAATGATGTGATAGACAAACATTTTTATTTGAAAAAAATGTTAGTGATAGGGAAAGAAATGGAAGTGTTATGACTGTGGTCAGCTTTTGAGTCTTGCTAAACTGTCTTACCAAAATTGTCTCAGAAGGAAAGTGTTGTACGGTAATTCCCTGCCCTGTTCCTACAACTAGCTGATGGAAACTTGTGGTGAGACTCTGCCTATCCTTATCCATGATTCAGATATTTGGGCAAGCAGCCACATATTTGAAAAGGAGGCACAAAAAGGGAAACAAACCATGACTTGCTTGTCTGAAAGCAGGATCCTGAGTTGTTCCATAAACCATGGTTAAAACAATCTATGGCTTAGTGCTACATCCAAATTCAGCTACTATTTCAATTAAATCCAGATGCTTTTTACAGTCAGCTCTCCATATCCATGGATTTAAACATCCATGGCTTGAAAATATTCAAAAAAGATATAAATTCCAAAAAGCAAACCTTGATTTTGCTATTTTTATAAGAGACATCATTTCACTATGCCATTGTATTTAATGGGACTTGGGCATCCATGAATTTTGGTATCCACGTATGTCCTGGAACCAAAACCCAGTGGATACCAAGGGCCCACTGTTAACCGTCATGTATGTTCTGTCCCATAAACCAGGAAGCTTCTTCAGGACAACTATGAATCAACATCTACCAAGCACTTCCAGCCTCTTCAGCTCCCAGATGGGAAGTATCCTCTGCCCTGGAGTGTATACCAGCCGGGGAGTGGGTATGTCCGGGAAAAACCCCTTTCTTTCCCCACCACTAAAGCTGTAAGTATCCAGAATCAAAGGTCTATCACAATTGTGTGGATTGCCATATTAACTTTTGACCATTTCAGTACATTTCACACTCTCACCACTAACGGCATAGGCTCTCCTGCTTTGTGATTTAAGCCATGCTGACTAGGAGATTCAGGCAGCTGTAGCATGTCCTCCAACTATCTCCATTTGGCAGGGATAGTTCCACTTAATCTTCTTTCCACCTGCTTTTTCAACAGTTTTAAACATGTCCCAGTTTCTCTCTCTTCCCCTTATTTTTCCTTTTCATCTCTGGTTTACTTAATTTGCTGTAAACTAAGCTTAAAGTGCATAAGTAGTTTGCACTCACTTATGTTGGGGAAGGGAGAGGAAGAGTGATCTTCCCATTCCCAATAGGCTCAGGGAAAAACAAACTGCTGCAGCCTCTCCTAGCTTGTGTGTTCTTCCTCATTCATTACTTTTGCCATCTTCACCACACTCTGTTACTACCTGTGTCCTATAAGCTTATCACATGGCATTTACAGGAACGGAAAGGAACAGAACGAAATGGGTCAAGAACGCACGTTACTGCACAGGAGAACACCACCAATGCTGCCAGGAGTCCCCAAGCCATTCCCCAGCCGTTCCTGGCAGCCAGTTTTGAAGAACGATTCTTCAAAATCAGCTGCCAGGAACGGCTTGGGGACTCCCAGTGGCATCGGTGGTGTTGTCCTGTGCAGTAACGTGCGTTCTCGACCTGCTCCGTTCCGTTCCTTTCCGTTCTGTTCCTGTTCCTGTAAGTGCCATGCAATAAGCTTACTAGTTTTCATCTGTCAAATGTTGGACGGTATGGCATTGTTCAGGAAAAGTTCTGGTTCTGATTTAACCAGTACAATTATTTGCTGGCAAGTAAGCAGGATAGGGTTCTGAAGAGGCTCCCAGCTTCAGAAATGACCCAAATGTGTTTTTTGCTAGAAGTCACAATCTGCATACTTTCTGGATCAAGCTGTGTGCAGGAAAATCAGAGGCCTTTCCAAGTGACCACACAGAGAATGGCAAGTGATAGAGGCGCAATGGCCTTTCACATCCCACAATTATATCTCTATATTCCACTAACTGCCTAAACCCCTATAAAATCCTGGGGTTTGCAGTATAGAGAGAGGTGTTTAGCATTCTCAGTCGTAGAGCTCTAGTGCCTTGTTGTTGTTGTTGTTGTTGTGTGCCTTCAAGTCATTTCTGACCTATGGTAACCCTTATCAGCATGTGCTTTATAGACTATAAATTACTATGTGCTTTATAGACCACAGCAAAGTCTTTGACTGCATAGATCATGAAAGGTTATGGAATGCCCTTAAAGACATGGGAGCACCAACACATCTGATAGTCCCAATGAGGAATCTGTCCTCAGGACAAGAGACTACTGTCAGAACAGAACATGGAGAAACAGAATGGTTCCCAATTGGCAAAGGAGTCAGATAAGATTACATACTTTCACCCTATCTGTTCAACTTGTGTCCAGAACATATTATAAGAAAAACAGATGTGGCTACAGAAGCAGGAGAAGTAAAAATAGGAGGAAGGAACATCAACAGTCTAAGATATGCAGACAACACCATACTATTAGCAGAAAACATTGAAGACCTAGAGCAACTACTGGGGAAGGCCAAAGAATAAAGTGCAAAGGCAGGTTGCTGTTGAACATAAAGAAAACAAAAATAATAATCACGGAGGTTCTTCACAATTTCAACCTAGACAATGAAGACATAGAAATAGTAAAAAAAATCCTAAACTTTGGATCAAGCATTGATCAGAATGGGGACTACAGTAAAGAAATCAAAAGAAAACTAAGAATGGAGAGGGCAGCTGTTAAAGGACTGGGAAAGCTCTTAAAAAGCAAAGATATACAACTAAGCACGAAAGTTAGAATCATACAAACAATTGTATTCTCCATCACCATGTATTGATGCAAGAGCTGGATAGTTAAGAAAATGAACAATAAGAGAATAAATTCGTTTGAGATGTGGTGCTGGAGAAGAGTGTTGAGGATACCGTGGACAGCAAAAAGAACAAATAAATGTGTCCTAGAACAGGTCAAGCCCGAAATTTCCCTGGAGGCAAAGATGACTGAACTGAAGCTGATGTACTTTGGCCACAACATGAGATGTGACTCATTAGAAAAAATAATAGTGTTAGAAATGGTGGAGGAAAGTAAAAAGAGAGGAGGACCACATGCTAGATGGATGGACTCAGTTAAGGAGGTCATGTATGAGTCTGCAAGAACATAGATGAATAGTGGAGGATAGGGAGTCTTGAAGATGTCTCATCGACAGGGTCGCCATGAGTCGAATACGACTCGAGGGTGGTTAACAACAAGACATCATGGGTTTTCTTGGCAATATTTGTTCAGAGGAAGCTTGCCCTTGCTTCCTCTGAGGTTGAGAGCATATGGCTTGCCCAAGGTCACCCAGCGGTTTTCATGTCCGGGCTGGGAATTGAACTCTGGTCTCCAGAGCTGTAGTCCCACACCCAAACCACTACACCACTCTGGCTCTTCTAGTCCCTCACCAAATATCCCAGGATTCCATAGGATGTAGCCATTGTAGTTATGACTGCAGTCATAGTGTTAAAACTGTGTACTTTGAAAGGTATTGTTTCATACTATTACCATATTTTGAAAAAGCAAAAAAGAGGACACATTTGCTGACTACTACGATTGCTATGATGACTCTCGCTTTACACAGCCCTTTTTAATATCCATACATAATTGCTACTAGAACTATTGCTAATCCCCATGATATTTAAATAACAACAATTTTGCCTTCCCTGCCTTGTCTAACACTCACTCCATCAAGCCATCTTATTCCATTGCCCTGTGTAGCTGGAGCACCCTCAGCTGCCTCACTTGACTAGTTCACCTTCTCCCTCCAGGTCTGTCTCCCTTCTCCTCCCTCCAAGTCCTCCAAATTTCTGAGTGCTCTTCTGGGCCGACCTTTTCCTAATGGAGCTCTCAATGGAGCTAGTGAGATGGCATTGAAGGGGCAGCAGTGGTGAGCAGGAGGACAAGCAGCAGCAGACATTTAAAAAAAAAAACCTTAACATTTTAAAACAGAAATTTTAGCCCTGAAAAAAAAAAGGACATATCTGGGATAAGAAAGATGTATGGGAACCCTAGTGAAAGGGGTCCCATTGTCAGCATGTCAACCAACAAAGCCAACTGAGACTGATATCAAGATCTTTCCCTTGTTTTTTCAACATTTTATAGCCAGGATATAGCCAACATTTACATGGACACCTACTCAGCCAAAATTTACGACACTTTGTTCCTTCAGAAGGGCATACTGTTGTTAAAAATTTATCATATCCTGTCAAACAGTGAATGGTTGCTTTCCAATTATTGTCAGTGGAGCTCTGAAGCTATAAGTTTTTGAGTCAAGATTTGATTCTGTACCCTCAGTTAAACCAGGTGGCCTCTGATTAAGGAGCTTATTGCACACTCGAAAGAGGTGTCTTACTTCTTCTGGGTTCAATCCTTAATCCAGGATACACCCAAATGTTATAACACATAATTCACTGCTGATTCTGCTGCAACATCACTGGCTTCATCCAGCCCAGATCCAAGGAGCACTCAGCCAGCACTTTTTCAAAAACAGAACTTTTCCGACTTTAAAAATTGACTGGCTGAGCACTCCTTGGATCCGGGCTGGATGTGGCTGGTGGCATCATGGCAGAGTTGGCTGCGAATTATGTGTGATAACATCCGGGTGTATCCTGGATCGAGGATTGAATGTGGAAGAGGTAAGATGCATCTTTTGGGTGTGCGATAAGCCCCTAAGCCAAAGACAAGTTAGTCTGCTCTCCGAACTGGATCCTAACCAAATCTTGTAGACAGTCTACACCTATTTAAGGCTGAAATCTCACATGGACAGCAGCTCAGATATATGAGATGAGCCACATTCTGATATTCCATCCAGACTGGGGAAGGATATTGGGACTGAACCCTAATATTTGCCAGATTTAAGGCCTCTATAATTATGAAATTGCTTTCCAATCATGAATAGTAGAAGCAAACTGTGCTTTGCTTTTTCTATTGTGGGCTTTCAGAAATACACTATAATCATGTTTTTCAAAGTGCTCAGTGCAACAGGAAAAGTTGAAACCTTTATTCCATTCATTTACTGAAATCCATACTATTTCACTTGGAGTATTTAGGGAAAAGGAGAAACCATGTGAGACTTAAGAGCATGAAACGTTGTGGCCTCACCGCCTCCTATGTGTTTTAATTAGTGATTAGTAGGATCCATGGGTTCAGCCACAGGGAAGATACCTGCCACTGTTTCTTAGAAGAAGGTTGATGCAAAATGTTCTCTGGCAGTTTTTGTTCTGTTTTGACTGTTCTCCTCTCTCCCATCCTTGCTTATAGTGTTACCTAAATTGCTCCAGAATTGACTTTGATAGGGGAATTAATTAATCAGCTCAAGGGAGCAGCAAGAAGGCTTTCGGTGAATGCTTTAAAAAGCAAGGATATCTGGACGGTCCAAGATGGCTGATGTCTAATAATGAGAGGAGCCTGGCCTCAATGACATTTTGAGTAATTGAAACACTTCTAAGCAACAGATCCTAAAACTTTTACCTGCCAAGGGATCCCTAATGCAAGGGACAAAACGCTTGGCAGAACAAAGGATTGCAGAACTCTGCGTCTCAGCAAAAGATCCTGGACAATCCTCAGATGAGACAGATTCATCAGAGGAATCAAAGATGGTATGTGGCCCTAACAGAATGAACAAAGAAAGGAGGGAAGAACAGAGATACCTCATGCTGGCAGATCTCTCTTTTCCAAATTTATTGGAGAAACTGAGAGAGAATTTAGTGAAAGACCTCCAAAAGGACTGGGCTGCTGCCCTTGAGCCAGTAGATGCCAAGCTATCAGCCCTAACAAAATGGATTGGAGACATGGAAGAGGCTGCAAATGCAGCTCTGCAGCAAAGTTTATCCCACTCCAGTAGGATTGAAATATTAGAAAGCTCTCTTGACCACCTTCAAACAAAAATTGAGGATTTGGAAACAGAGACTGCCACCTCAATATCCGCTTGAGAGGTGTGGAGGAGTATGAAGGATCAGTTAATCTTCTGTCCCTCATGATTATATGGATTAATGACATCTGTCATAATTTAAGCTTCAGAAACTCAGACATAGAAAGGATTCATAGATCACTTGCCCCGAGATCAAGAACATTCATGCAGCCACAGGATATACTGATCCAATTTGCATATTACCCCACAAAATCTCTAGTTCTGAGCAACCTCTCATTTATGAAGGACTTATCATACAATGGTCACAAAGTCCTGGTATACCAGGATCTCTTACCTGAGACACTGAAACCAAGATGTGACCTCAAACCGCTCATCTCTCTTCTACAAGAAGCTGGGATAAAATACAGATGGGGGTTCCCATGTAAGCTAATTGCCACCCACAAGAACAGAAACATGATTGCATCAACTAAAAGCTAATTAATCGAGATCTGTGAAGCTCTAGACCAGGGGTAGTCAACCTTTTTGAGCCGGGGGCTGGTCCCGCAAAGTCCTCTCCACCGCTGGGCCGAGGGGGGGGGAGGAATGGTGGCGCGCGCGTGCACGCACCCCTACCGCACGTGACCCCCATGCGCGCGCTGCCGCTGCTGCCACCGCCGCTGCACAGCCACCTCCGCGCATGTCGCAGCCGCCATTTTGATTTTCAAAATGGCAGCCGTGGCGCGCGTGGCCGCATGGCGGCCAAAACGCATGGCAGCGGCGGCGGCGGCGGCGGAGACCTTCCGCCTTGGCCGTTAAGTACGGGGACCTGAGCCTTAACCGGCCCGCGGGCCATAGGTTGCTGGTCCCTGCTCTAGACATAAGAGTACACAGGGATCTAGCAAAAGGGGCAAAAGATGAAAATAAGCCCAGATTGAATAAAAATACTTCTGAATGGAAGATGATCACTAATGGAAAAAGAAATGCAAGCATGAAGAAATCAGTTTTAACAGACTGAGGGACACCCTTCAAGCTGGATCTGTCAAACACTGATGAATGGAGTAGATTAACAAACACTGACTCACCCTTGATGTTGGATAACTAACTTCATATTCAAAGATAGGCTAAGTGGGAAGCCATCTTGGTTTTTCTTGTCCTCTTGTTGTTGTCCTGCAGAGGGGGCTTTCTCAGCCTCCATTTTGTTTTACATTGCTACTCCCATCTTTTCTGCTCCTATTATGGTGCAAAAGGCCTACTCCCACCTCCCCTGCTTCCCTTGGTGGAGCCTGCCACATAATGCACTACTTTCTTTCTTATCAACATCTATGAAAATTTATGAAAATTTATTGCATTGTTTCATTGTGTTTATATTGATGTTCAACCTATATGTCATTTGGAGTAGGCACCCTATACTACGCTGACTGGGCTCTGCACAGTACAGGAGCTCTCCTCTTGGTGATGATGTTTTTAAAGTTTAATGTTGATGTTGTTATGCTTTTGTTATTTGCATTCCACCTTGGGGAATAGTCTCAGCTGTACCTACATCTGCTAAACTCCACTCACTTGTAAAGAATAGACTTGTATTAATGGGCCTCTTTATGCAACCCCTCACCCCACTCCTGCCCTGGATAACCTTAAGATAGTCTCACTTAACTTTAAGGGGCTAGGCTCTGCCCCTAAACATGCAAGAATTTACAAACTACTTGAGGAAATTAAAATCCAACATCACATTTAGAAGGGAATGCCATAATCACTAAAAGTCAACATGAGTTTATCAAAAACAAGTCATGCCAGACTAATCTGATCTCTTTTTTAAATAAAATTACCAGTTTGCTAGATGAAGGGACATAGCATATCTTGATTTCAGTAAGGCTTTTGACAAGATCCCCCATGATATTCTTGTAAACAAGATAGTAAAATGTGGGCTAGACAATACAACTGTTAGGTGGATTAGTAAGTGGTTGACTGACCGAACCCAAAGGTGTTCAGCAATGGCTCCTCTTCATCCTGGAGAGAAGTGACCAGTGGGGTGCTACAGGGTTCGGTCCTGGGCCCAGTGCTATTGAACATCTTTATCAATGATTTGGATGAAGGAATAGGGGGCATGTTTCTCAAATTTGCAGATGACACCAAATTAGGAGGAATAGTTAATACCCCGGAGGAGAGGATGAAAATTTAAAATAACCTTAATAGATTGGAAAGCTGGGCCAAAACTAACAATGAATTTCAACACAGAGAAATGTAAGGTACTGCACTTAGGGCAAAAAAATGAAATGCATAGATATAAGATGGGGGACACCTGGCTTAATGAGACTATGTGTGAAAGGGATCTAGGAGTCCTAGTGGACCACAAGTTGAACATGAGTCAACTGTGTGATGCCACAGCTAAAAAGGCCAATGCAATTTTAGGCTGCACTAATAGAAGTATAGTACCCAAATCAAGGGAAGTAATAGTGCCACTGTATTCTGCGTTGGTCAGGCCTCACCTGGAATACTGTGTCCAGTTCTGGGCACCACAATTCAAAAAGGATGTTGAAAAACTGGAGTGTGTCCAGAGGAGAACGACTAAAATGGTGAAGGGTCTGGAAACCATGCCCTACAAGGAACTATTTAGGGAACTGGGTATGATTAGCCTGGAGAAGAGATGCTTAAGAGGGGATATGATAGCCTTCTTTAAATATTTGATGTCATATTGAAGAGGGCGCTAGCTTGTTTTCTGCTGCTCCAGAGAATAAGACTCAGAACAACAGATGCAAGCTACAGGAAAAGAGATTCCACCTCAACATTAGGAGGAACTTCCTGACAGTGAGAGCTGTTTGACAGTGGAACACACTCCCTCGGAGAGTAGTGGAGTCTCCTTCTTTGGAGGTCTTTAAACAGAGGCTGGATAGCCATCTATCGGATATGCTTTGATTTTGAGTTCCTTCATGGCAGGGGGTTGGACTGGATGGCCCTTGTGGTCTCTTCCAATTCTATGATTCTGTGATTTCTGCAAGAGACGCACAGGAAGGGAACTGGGAATATACTCTCCAATTCAGTATTCCCAACCCAATACACAATGGGAGACACTATGAAAGCCAGAGGGGTAGCAATTTTGCTTGATAAGTCATGCCCTTTTGCAGAAGAAAACGTGATAAGAGACCCAGCAGGGTGCTTTATAATTTTGCAGGCCTCTGTTGTAAGCAGGAAAGTCACCTTTGGTACTCTTTATTCTCCCAATAACGATCAACAGACTTTTTAACAATCCTTTATTAAGACCCTTCAGGACAATGCAATTGGTGAAATCATCATTGGTGGTGATGCAAATGAAGTCTTAGACTATGATCTAGACAAGTCTCATCACTCCGCCAAGAAGAAACTGAGAGACTCCACCCTACAAAACATCATTGCCAGAGCTGCCCTTATTGATCCCTGGAGAGTCATGCACCCACAAGATAGGCAAAATACTTTATTCTCTAATGCCCATAAATAATACTCTAGGGACGTTATCACACGGGGATCCGCCGCCGAAAACTGAAAATAAACCGGACAAGCGGAAGACTTTAATTTATGGGATTTGTCCCGTTCTGCCTCGTCTGATAACAAAATTCGAATTTAAAAGGGGGTTAATTCGAACAAAAACCTGATCTTTTCAAATCCCCCAAAATCCCGAAAATGAAAAGATAAGGTTTTTGTTCGAATTAAACCCCTTTTAAATTCGAATTTAGTTATCAGACGAGGCGGAACGGGACAAATCCTGTAAATTAAAGACTTCTGCTCGTGCCTGTTTATTTCCACTTTCTCCCTGCGACTCCCCGTGTGATAACATCCTAGGATTGGGGTTTTTTTCCATTTCCAAAGAGCTCCTTCCTGAAGTCACTGATGTTGAAATCAACTCTATCTCGCATTCTGACCACGCATTGGTGACCATGAACTGGAGACTTGGTCCTGGCACCCCGAAAACACAGATTTGGATATTCAACCCCTCCCTCCTGTCCAATGTAGACTTTCAAAAGCAAATTAGAGAGGCCATTAAGAATTTTTACAAAGAAAATAAAAAGACACATCAGAGGCCCTATTGTGGGACACACTAAAAACAGTACTCAGGGGTTTACTCATCCAAGAGGGAGCTAGGAAAAAGAAACTTAGAGATTTGGATAGACAAATCCTTATGTCTGAGATTCAACAGTTACAACAGGCACACATAAACACCAAATGCCCAACCATATACACCACACTTCTCAAAAAAAGGACAGAACTAGAAGATCTTAACAATAGGAAAATTCAAGTCTCACTACAATATACCAAGCATATTACTATGAATTTAACAACAAAAATTCATGCCTGTTAGCCAGAGCAGTTCAAAAAAAGGGAATAAAAGATTGATCACCACAGTATCCTCCAGCAAAGGTGACTTATTTAATCACCTTTGCCGAGGATATTGTTAATAAATTCCACAGATTATATAAAGATTTGTATACACCAGAAAGCACATGTGATTCATCTACAATTGATTTCATAAAATCATTACAAATAAAGAAACTCTCTGAATCACATCATTCTTTTCAGAACAAACCAATAGAACTGGAGGAAATAAAAAAGGCTGTAGGCAAACCAAAACCATCCAAATCCCCAGGCCCAGATAGCTACTCTGGTGAATTCTATAAACTTTTTACAGATGAACTAACTCCTTCACTATTTAATTTATTTAATGAAGTCGTGGGTGGTGGTCTCCCTCCCAGCAGTTGGCACAGGTCAGGAATCATTCCCATACCGAAGACACAAGATGAGAACCTTCCAGTCAAAGCATTCAGGTCGATAACTTTATTAAACCAAGATGCAAAATTATTCACGTCTATCATGGCAAATAGATTAAATGAATTTATCTTGGATTATATTCACCCAATGTCAATGAATTTGAATTGACATTCTCACATACCAATGGCATATATATGTCTGTCCCAGGTTTCCGCTATGGACGTTATCACACGTGGGCCAATTTCGTTGTTAAAGAGATAATAAAGTGGAAATGAAGCATCCTGAAAAGAAAGAGAAAATAGAACTTAATTACGCAAAAGCTTTTCACACGTAATTACAGTAATAACAGAATTAAGTTAAAAGCGAAAAAAAGACTTTTTAAACTTTCATACACAAGTGAAAAGAACCTGTACATGTACTGGAAATGGGTGTGTTTCGTGACCAGACTCCTCCTTTTTCCAGGGCGGGTCCTGCATTTCCCAGGAGGAAATGTCAGACTGTCCTCCATTTGGAGTCATGTCCTCCTGCACAGGTCCTAACCCCCTTCCATTGGGGTTAGGACCTCTCAAGAGAGCAGAGGAGGAGGAGGAGGCTGGAAAGGCAAGGCAAGGGAAGCCGAGGCAAGGGAGGGATTGAGAGAGGGAAACTGGAGGTAGCTCCCATGCCCCCCCCCCCCCATAAGCCTTTCCCCTTTGTAGGACCTGCAGGGCAGAACTTCATGGTGAGATGGAGCTCCAAGTTGCTCCACAAGCACACCCCACACTTGCACCCACATCCCCCCACAGCTGCTGCGAGGGAAGCCTTCTTTCCCCTCCTTTTCCCTCTTTCCCAAATGCCAAACTTCTCCTCTGTCCCAAACTTTTTTCTCCTGGGCTGCCTTCCCTTCCCTTCTCTTCCCTTCCCTTCCCTGGCACTGAGAAGGAGCCCAGGACTCTCCCTCCCTGGAGGCCCCCCTCCTCCTCCTCTTGGCCCTCCTCCAGGTTTTAAAAGAGAATTATCCATGCGTATTTGCTTTTCACATTACAGTAAATGCGAAATTACTGTAATTTCGCAAATGCATTTCCTCTAAACTCCCGAAATTAAAAAGATCTCGGATAATACCAGTTTCTGACCAGTTTTTGTGCGACGTCGTGTGAAATCGTGAGGCGCAAATTCAGTTTTTGTTTGGGATTTGTGTGGATTAACAAACAGATTTCCCCCGTGTGATAATGTCCTAAGTGCATCTGAGGATGTAGATTGTAGTCTATGAAAGCTCATGCTGCCAGCTTCTTTCTTTCAGTTAGCCTCAAAGGTGCTACAAGATCTCTCTACAAGCTTATGCATACTTCCAGGATGGAGTTTCATATCAAAAGTTCAGTCAGAGGCAAAGGGGGATGGATATAGGGCTAGTAACAACGGCACTGATTTTTCCCTTTTGTATTTTGATTATTCATGCTGATTGCCTTGGTTTCATTTCACAGGTCAAGCAAGTCCATTTTGACACCACAGACCAGGGAGCACAGGCTATAACAGGGCTGGAGCCCAAACATACTCCTGATCTCCACAAGTCACAGGGAAGAGGCTCTGTCGAGGTGGAAAATGCCAGACATGTGAGTCCATACAGAGGGCTCTTTGATAGTGTTAGCCCAACCACCAGAAAGAGTGAAGTGGCAATCTCAAGCAGCTAATTTTGGATGAGGCAGTGAGTCATCTGTTAGTTCATTTATTACTTTTTCATTTTTACTTCCATAAAGTTCCAGAGGGAGAATGTGCTTCCTTATTGTGGTTTCATTCTGGTTTTAAAATTTGTAATTTTATATTGTTTTTAGCTGATGTTTTAAATTGTTTTATTGTAATATTTTTGTTAGAATTTTTATTTGTGAGCCGCTTTGGGTCCCTTCCAGGGAGAAAGGCGGCATCAAAATCAATCAACAATCAATTAATCGATCAATCAAATAAATTAGATGCCAACTTGCTTGGTTATCCTTTGGTATCATGCTCTTTGTCATTATCAGAATGGAGAAGAGTCATAAGACACATTGCTGACTTTTGTTTGCTGCTGTGCCTCAGGTAGCAAAACCTAGTTGAGGTGAGCTAGCCAGGGAAGTATAATCACTAGTCTCATGAAGGAGCCAGAAGGCTAAAGGAATTCCAGTGGATATGAACAATGGGGATGGTGATGTTCAGGTTTGTCAGCATATTTTTCAGAAAGGGAGCATACCTTCAGTTCCAAACTTCATTATGGCTTAAATCTTTTAAAAATATATATCTTATTTTAATTTCTCCTATCTCTATTTGCCATTTTATAGTTGGTCCTTATGATTTGCTGGGGTTTCCCTTATATAAAATGGAAAATCAAGGTTTGCTATTTGGAATTTATACTTTTAAAAAAATATTTTCAAGCTGTGGATGCTTGAATCCATGGATAAAAAAATCCGTGGATAAGGAGGGCCAACTGCACTCTGCATGTAGACTGGCCAGGACTTCTGCATTACCTAGTGATATATAAATGCCCCACATATACCACATTACAATCCCCCTTCATCTTCTCTATAGCTTTTCATCTTTCAGCTTTGGCAAACTGTTTTTAAGGGATGACAATAAGGGAATCACAGTCAACTGCCGAAGACTAAAACGTTAGCACAGACAGTACAGGAAGGTCTATCTCATAAGTTGCCCATTTATTTATTTATTTATCCCACCTTTCTTTTTCTTCACTTCCTCTAATACCAGAACCTGGGATCATCCACTAGAATAGGATGATGGAAGACTTAGGAGGCCAAATAAAATGAAGTACTACTACTTCATCCCATGTAGTAGTAGTAGTAGTAGTAGTAGTAATAGTAATAGTAACAATAATAATATTTATTTCTTACCTACCTCTCTCTATGGATTAAGCTAAAATACAGCAATAGATAGACACATAACATCAATTAAAGGTAACAACAATGTATAGTTGAATAGTGGGAATTACTGGAAATGCCCTAAGGATTACTTACATGGAGACTAGGGAGTTGCATGAAAGTTTTCACAATGAGTGTAGAGCATTGGGGCTGGAGTGAGTGAGGATGTGTGGGAGGTCAGTTTCAGGCATAAGGAACAGCAAATTAGAAAGGACATCCTCTGAGAGGGTATGACAACCTTGAACAGCTTGAGTATGATAATTCTAAGAATGACTGGCCTGCCCTTAACAAGAGAAATAAGGGTAGTCTACATGTAAGTGTATTATGCAAACTGATGCGGATTTTTGCACATTTGCATCAATGCTCAATTGTCTTCACTTTCCTGTGCAAATTTGCATCTATTCACCCTCATTCTGCCAAAAATGTGCAGCTATGCTAGTCCATGCAAAGTGGACAGATAGTCACGCGTTCAGTAATGTGCATTCTCATGGTTACTTGGGTAAAAAACATGAATCCTTTTTCAGCTGAGTTTATGGAGTCTCCCCTTGTAGAAAGCCCAAATTCCTTTAAATCATGTGTCCCCAGATCAGTTTATTTGATTTGAATGAGAAGAATTTTAATTGTGTAGACAAGCCTGTAAATGGGATTTGAGACAGTGAACTGGAAATCTTACTGACAAGACAAGCAGCAGTCTGCTCCCAGAGTTATTCTCTGGTGTACTTATTCTCTGGTGTACTTCTAGGGACCTCACTACATGTCTACAGAGTATGGCTCAAAGTTCCGCTTCAACATCCCAGGACAACCAGGTATGGTTCTTCTTTGTAGGCCTACCTCCTCTGCCATGCTATTGACTCACCAGTAAGAAAAGGGAGCTAAGTGTACATTTATACCTATTACCTCAACAGGCCAAAGTCTTGAATTATGCTAATACCGCTGCACTTTTGGTTAGCGGATAGATGGGAAATCTCTAAAGAATAGCCAGATACAGTTGTCCCACTAGGGGTGGGTTCCAAGTCCACCCATGGATAACAAAATCTGTGGATGTTGGTCCCATTATGTATAATGGTGTAGTAAAATCGCGTCCCCTATATAAAATTGCAAAATCAAGATTTGCTTTTTGGAATTTATATATTTTATATAGTTTCTAACCATTATCTGTGGATAAGGAATCCATGGATACAGAGGGCCGACTGTACTTGCTTTGCTTGTTCTCAGAAATGCAGCTAATTTCAGAGTGAGAGAGAGAGATTCTTAGGCAATTAGACATGGCATTACTGGCTGTGAGCAACAAACAGCTATGAATAACACAGTATTATAAAGTCAAGGTATGACTGGGATATGAAACAAAACATCGCATCTTTTTTCTGTCACATTTTCCAGCCATGGAATAACTCTAGTGAGTCACACCTGCATCTAAACACAAACATGACATCTGAATGAATAGTATGTGTAACTGGGAGCCTATGGAACATTCAGCTTGAAGCCAGTAAGGCAAGAGTGGTGTTTTGTTGTTGGTTTTCGGTGCTGTCCCAGCAAATTTAGCAGAAAGGATTGAGTGTAACTCCCAGTGGGTTCTGGGGGGATAATTCAGAATTTGCTCAGCCTTGCACTAAAGAGTGGTGTAGTCCATAGTTCTGTTAAGAACCCAGTTGTGCCTGTTCCCTATTCAAACTAGATGCTTGGTTTTGTATCCAGGCACAGTATGCCTTTCAGGAATAAGACAGTGTCAGATAAACATGATAGAAGTAGATTCAGTTTGATCCTAAACATATTCATCACAATCCAGTGCAAAATTAAGTGTCTTTAGATCTGTGTTGGATTGTGACAGTTGTGTGCTAGAAATTAGACCAGATAAAAATTATACTGCCTTCACAAAGATAGTAATTTGGGATATATTTTATCCTATGATCTTATACTTTTTTGACATCACACTGCAGTATGCTATTCTTCCTACTCTGAATCTCACCTCCCTGTTCTTTGAATTTTAAGTTCTTCTAAATCTATATGTAGGTAGCTGAAGCAGTAGTTTGGACTAAATCCAGATCACAAGCAACTCCCAGTTGATTTTAAAAAAGTTGCACATATCATTACTACCACCCACAAGCATTCAAAAAATAATGTCATAGTCCTTGGAAATTATGAGATTAAATGTAAATTGGAGTTCTTGTTTAGTTTGTTGGTGGGTGGTTTGGGGGAGCTTTTTATTTTCACACCCATGAGAATTTTGACATTTAAAATCTTCCTGTAGATTTTACATCTTGGGACGTCAGAAATATTTTATAATGAAAATGGACTTTCTTATGTAACTGTGAACGGGAGACTGGAGAATTTAGAGCAGTGCAACCTTTTCCTTAATAGCATTGTAAGAGCTGTGAAGTGCCATGTAAATTCTGTTCTGCCTAATTGTATTGGGACAGCTTGTCACATTACATAGCATAGGTATGGGTCCATAACCCAATCTTCTGTCTGAAAATAAATTCATGTTTTAAGGTGACAATAATGCAGCTCTCTCAGACAACATTTCTGTATTCTGGGTTACTGCTTTGGAAAATTTGCATTCGAGAGGCCTTTTCTACTTGCCTAGTACTTGCCTGGTAACTTAGGGTTCATTCCCACTATGATTTACATCAAATTGCTAATTGCTTTAAATGTGCCTTGTCCCCATTTGAAATGGTTTCAGAGGTGACTGTGGTAGTGAGACAAAAGCAACCCCCCCCCGCTTTTTTCAGGCTTATTCCCACTTACATTCACTTTTGTTCCGGTGAACTGATTTGAGTCGATGCTTTGTTCCCACTATGGAAACAGGTCTTTTCTTTATTTACTTCTCTTTTGGCATGATTGTTGTTCTCACTAGTTTGTGCCCCTTCAAAATACTTGTCAATCATCTAAACGTCATCGGTGATGCAACCGGTAACACATACAAGAAAACATGGGAGGGAGTCATGGGTGCCCAGGGGAGAGTCCTCCACATGACACCCATGGCTGCATGCCTCCCAGGGGAGAGTCTTTCATATGACACCCATGGCTGCATGCATCCCAGGGGAGAGTCCTCTACATGACACCCAAGGCTGCATGCATTCCAGGGAAGAGTCCTCCATATGACACCCATGGCTGCATGCCTCCCAGGGGAGAGTCCTCCAGATGATATCAATGGCTACATCTTCCCAGGGGAGAATCCTTCACATGACACCAAAGGCTGCATGCATCCCAGGGGAGAGTCCTCCATATGACACCCATGGCTGCATGCCTCCCAGGGAAGAGTCTTCCATATGACACTCATGGCTGCATGCCTCCCAGGGGAGAGTCCTCCACATGACACCCGTGGCTGCATGCCTCCCAGGGGAGAGTCTTTCATATGACACCCATGGCTGCATGCATCCCAGGGGAGAGTCCTCTACATGACACCCAAGGCTGCATGCATTCCAGGGAAGAGTCCTCCATATGACACCCATGGCTGTATGCCTCCCAGGGGAGAGTCCTCCAGATGACACCCATGGCTGCATGCCTCCCAGGGAAGAGCCCTCCATATGACACCCATGGCTGCATGCATCCCAGGGGAGAGTCCTCCACATGACACCCAAGGCTGCATGCATTCCAGGGAAGAGTCCTCCATATGACACCCATGGCTGCATGCCTCCCAGGGGAGAGTCCTCCAGATGATATCAATGGCTACATGCTTCCCAGGGGAGAATCCTTCATATGACACCCAAGGCTGCATGCCTCCCAGGGAAGAGTCCTCCATATGACACCCATGACTACATGCCTCCCCGGGGGAGAATTCAGCCACGGCACCCATGACTCCCTCCCGTGTTTTCTTGAATGTGGTGCCAGTTGCGTCACCAATGACACGTAGCAGCCCTGGTGGCGCAGTGGTTAAATGCCTGTACTGCAGCCACTCACTCATAGACCACAAGGTTGCGAGTTCAATACCAGCCAGGGCTGAGGCTTGACTCAGGCCTGCATCCTTCCGAGGTCGCTTAAATGAGTACCCAGCTTGTTGGGGGGCAATCAGTTCACAGTTGTAAACCGCTTAGACATCCCATAGCGTGATATGAAGCGGTATATAAATAAGCTGCTTTGCTTTGCTTTGCTTAGATGATTGGAAGACATTTTGAAGGGGCACAAACTAGTGGGAATGACAATTGTGCCAAAAAAGAAGCGAATAAAGAAATGACCTGCTTCCATAGTGGGAACGACGCATCAACTGGAATTGATTCACTGACTCGGAGTGAAAGTGAATCGCAAACTGGGTTAAATGTAAGTGGGAATGAGCCCTTAATCAAAAATGGCAAAAAGGGGAGGAAAAGAGATAAGAGTTTGAATTCCACTGCTCAAATGAAATTTTTGGATAACCTTTTTAATACCAGAATATTTTTATAACTGTAAACAACTTTTCACACTTGTAAATGGAATATTGCTGGTAAAGTAAGGGTATCACCATAACTTTAGTCCTAAATTTCCAGCAACTTCCCCAGAAATAACTGAGGGGATGACAACTGCATCAAATTAGTAGATTGTTCTGCTGTGTTGTGTTGTCACCAATGCCTTCTGCCCCTTTTTGTGTGTGTGTACTCCCTTTCCCAATATCATCTCTTTATCACTTCCTCCCTGAGAGTTCTTCCCAGCTCTGTCATTTCTTCCAGCATGTTGCAATAAAGTGGGATTAGATGGGCAGGGTCCATTCTGTTAGCCCTGCAAAAAGACTATTTTTTTTTTTTTTTGGTCCTACCGACTTTTCTCCACATCTTTCCCCACCTCTTGTGTCGTGTCTGTTTAGAATATAAGCCTGAGAGCAAGGGCTGTCTTGTTTTTGATTGTATGTAGGCTGCTCCAGGAGCCTTTTGAGCTGAGGAGGGATAAACATACTTTAAAATAAAATCTCCCCATGCAGATTTCCTGCAAAGGAAAACAATTGGAGCCAAAGAAGAGACAGGATTTACTGAAGGCTGCCTCGCCAACCCTATTCTGGACAAAACAACAGCTCAGGTTTTTCCCAATGCACTCTATATATGCTGCTGTTTTTGCCAAAGGCCAGATTATTATGCTAAACATACTACACAGTAGAGCCCAAGCAAAACTGATGCCTTTGCTCTAGTACAGTGGTTCCCAAACTTTGATCCTCCAGATGATTTGGACTTCAGCTCCCAGAATTCCTGACTGTTGGCCATGTTAGCTTGGGTTTTTTGGAATCCGAAGTCCAAAACAAATGGCAGACCAAAGGTTGGGAGTCACTGCTCTAATGCAATTTCATGTGACTTTGAAGAAGTGATCTCTCCCCTGTGCTCCTCGCTTACAGTTTAACTGGAGTAGAAAGCAAAGGTCTATATCAGGGGTAGGTAACCTTTTTGAGCCGGGGGCTGGGTTGCTGTCCCTCAGACAATTGGGGGGCCGAAGCACCAAAAATAAATAAATAAATAAATAAATAAATAAATAAATTTTTTTAAAAAAATAAAAAATATGCATGCACATACTCTCAGCCCCAGAAAAGCCATGGCAAACCCCCTGTGGAGATTTTGCCAAGAAAACCCCAAGAACAAGTAATAACAACAATAATCAATATCATCATGGCAGGCGGCGACGGTGGTGGTGGCAGGACCGGCCTGGGGCCGGTCCAAAGGCCTTGGGGGGCCGCATCCGGCCCCCGGGCCTTAGGTTGCCTACCCCTGGTCTATATTATTGAGGTATGCACTTTTAAAAAAAGCCAGTATATAGGTGGGAGGCAGTTAAAGCTGTAGCATGGGAGAGAGATCCCACTGTGGTCCCAACTGGCATTGATGCCAGTGGGGAATTTTTATCCATTGCAAATGGAAAGATAGGAGACAAATGGTTAATTTGTTTGATACACATCAAATTCCCATGCTGGCTTTCCTCCCACACATGCTAGGTAGTTTTTTTAAAAGTTACAGTAAGTTGGAAGAAAATGGTATTAGCCCAGTTTGGTTCAAAGTCACAACATTTCCCCACTGACTCACTCCACATTTCCTTTATGGGTTTTGGGGGGAGAGGGAGTAAGTAAATTGTCCAGTCTTTCCCAAATGGGTTTGTAAATATCCTCATGCTAGAGTTGCCAGGTGAAAACAGGACAGGGCCTTTGTAGCTTTGAGGAAGAGGGCATTTCAGACAGCTGCTGAAATTCCCTCTTCTTTACCACCATCAAAGGTACAGAAGCTTTGTCCTGTTTTTGACCTAGCAACCCATCCTGCCTCATGTTCATATCTCAAGTTTCCCCAGGACCTCTCAGCAACAAAGTCCTTCCAAAGATATGCTTTTCATCATAAAGCAGGACAGTTTAGAGCAAGGGTAGGCAACCTTTCCCCTTTAAGGGCCGAGGGACTTCAGCTCCCAGAATCCCAGGAGCTATTGGCCAACATGGGAATATTGGCCAACATGGCTGAGGCTTCTGGGAGCTGAAGTCCCTCGGCCCTTAAAGGGGAAAGGTTGCCTACCCCTGGTTTAGAGGCATGTGCCTGAATGGAGAGTCCCAGAATATTATTCTGCATTGTATATACTGGAGTGGGTAATTGAATTGGAAATGCGGTGAGCATTTTGTGGAGGTTTCTCCATCAGACTTCCTTAATTTCTGGCCCATCAGGAAGGAGATGGGGTAAGAGTTAGGGACCTCCATGTCTGGTGAGCCAACTTCACTCCCCTTTCACTTTCCCTCTGCAGGAAATCCATCTTCTTTTCCCCATGTAAGGAATCCATTTATAACGGCGGGCTGAGAGCATGGCCTTCTCAGCCAGTCCTTTAGGACCTGGCCAAGTCCTACCTCAGAACTAAGCCAGTTCATGAACCACTTGGCTCACTGTGCCTGACTTTCCTTTCCTTCTCTTCTTCTCTTTTTAAAGAAGATGAGGTGGGAGCAGTCAACTCGTAAAGCTCAAGCCAGTGTGGCAGGCAGGGAGCCAATGATATTAGGTGGTGTGGTTGTGCCACCTGATATCAGCCAGCTTCTTATTTTCTGTGCATAGAGGGCCTGCTGAATTTGGAAAAGTTTGTAGGACAATTGTAAGAACTGTAAAAACCCTAAGGGGAGAAAATAAACCTGGAAAAACTAGACATGCCCAGAGAGGGATGAATCTAGGGAGATGAGAGCATCGAACAAAATGGAACTGCATATCCTGGAAAAGGTGTGATTGATTCGCTAGAAATCCAAACACTGCAACCTTCTGTTAGAAGTCCCTCTTGTTATGTCTTCCAATAGCTGACCCTGGTTCTTGTGCTCACTTTGCTTTTACTTCTGGGTGGGACAAAATCATGAACCAAATCTTGGTTTTTCTGTAGTTTTCATCTATGAGTCCCTGAAGTTTTTAATGTTGAAGGAACAATGCTCCACATCATTATCTAGATATCTTGACTATGTAAGGCCTATGAAAACAATTTCTCCAACAAATGATTCCTTCCTTCCTTCCATGATATCCCTTTAGTAGGAGCTCTAACATGGAACAAGTGTTCTGCGTAGTCTATTTGAAGTCTGAATACTGTCTTCTGTTTCACAGGACAGTGTGCCAGGGATCAGCATTACGAAGACAGATTATCTGCCATCTCATTTTCCCCATGTAAGGAATCCATTTATAGTGGCGGGCTGAGAGCACAGATGAAGGGATATATTTTGCCTGCCTTGTGCCATTTTCACCTCCTGTATTCCACCTCTGACTACTTGTGTGTACTATACCCACCCACTTGCATTATGTTCCCCCTGACAGGGTGATGAATTTCTCCCAGTCCTTTCCAAAGGCTCTGAGAGGGGGTCTGGATTCAGTCGGCAGAATAATCTTGGCCTTGGTACTGCAGTAAGTGACATTTCCCTGTTGGCAGATGTCAAATACTTCCAGCCTGTTTTCACCTCTGCCTCTTTTTTTTTTTTTTTACTGCCTGCTTCTCTTTCTATGTCCTCTGTGTCCACAGTTCTTCCAGACTACATTTGGGTTTTTTTCTTTCTGCAATTCAGACAACTATGTCTGCCATAGCATATTTGTTCTACCTGTTTTCCTTTCTGTCTCTTCTGTCCTGCGCCTTTTGCTGAGACTTCTTTCCCTGCCAGAAATTGCAAGCAAAGTAATTTCTTGTGTTGCTATCTTCAGGCTTATCATTCTCCTTTCCCTTTTACTCTCTTACCCCCACACCACTTCGACTTCCATTTCCTTCTCCATCTTGATTCCTGCCATCCTTGCTCCCTGCCTCTCTTTGGTGCTCCACCAGCTTTCACAGCAACTTCTTCTCTCATTATCATAGTAACCACCATCTTGAATCTCCATAGGCAGCTCCACCTAGTGCAGAGGTATCTGGGCCCCTGAGCCACACTCAGTTCCAAGGGCTTCAGAGGCAACCTCAGACACGGACCAATCTTCTAGGACGGGAATATGTGGGCAACAAGGTATGCCTGAACTGCAGTTTTACAGTTTCATTACAGCTTTATAATGCATAGATCTCTTTGCTCTGTCCATCTAGTACCAGACCTTAACTTCTGTTTTCATGGTCCTATAGGAGCCCACAGGATTCAGCCTCAATAACCACCCTTATGTGACACCAGCATATGATCCCGATCAGCCCAACAGGTTCCTGACTAGCTATAATTCCAAGTGAGTCTGTTTGGTTCCTGTTGACCATCTGTATTAGCATGGTAATGCTCTCAGGCTATGGCTTTCCTTATTAAGGCACCATTTTCTCAACTATGTGAGAACATTATGGTTCTGTTGTCTGCGTAGGCCTCCACTTGTTCTATGCAAGGTCTTTGGAGAGTTGGTGGTACAAGCTTTGAGGTGCCAATGAGATATATAATTGCTAGGTCTGCTGATTCATGTGTGGATTATATCACAGAATCACAGAATCACAGAGTTGGAAGAGACCACAAGGGCCATCCAGTCCAACCCCCTGCCATGCAGGAACTCCCAATCAAAGCATCCCTGACAGATGGCCATCCAGCCTCTGCTTAAAGACCTCCAAGGAAGGAGACTCCACCACTCTCCGAGGGAGTGTGTTCCACTGTCGAACTGCCCTCACTGTCAGGAAGTTCCTCCTAATGTTGAGGTGGAATCTCTTTTCTTGCAGCTTGCATCCATTGTTTCGGGTCCTAGTCTCTGGAGCAGCAGAAAACAAGCTTGTTCCCTCCTCGATATGACATCCCTTCAAATATTTAAACATGGCTATCATATCACCTCTCAGCCTTCTCTTCTCCAGGCTAAACATCCCCAGCTCCCTAAGTTGTTCCTCATAGGGCTTGGTTTCCAGACCTTTCACCATTTTAGTTGCCCTCCTTTGGACACGCTCCAGTTTCTCCACATCCTTTTTGAATTGTGGTGCCCAGAACTGGACACAGTATTCCAGGTGAGGCCTGACCAAAGCAGAATAGAGTGGCACTATTACTTCTCTTGATCTAGACACTATACTTCTACTGATGCAGCCTAAAACTGCATTGGCCTTTTTAGCTGCTGCATCACACTGTTGGCTCATGTTCAACTTGTGGTCCACCTGGATTCCTAGATCCCTTTCACACGTAGTCTCATTCAGCCAGGTGTCCCACATCATATATCTGTACTTTTCGTTTTTCCGCCCTAAGTGCAGTACCTTACATTTCTCCGTGTTGAATTTCATTTTGTTAGCTTTGGCCCAACTTTCTAGTCTGTTCAAGTCATTTTGAATTTTGATCCTGTCCTCTGGGGTATTAGCTACTCCTCCTAATTTGGTGTCATCTGCAAATTTGATAACTATGCCCCCAATACCGTCATCCAAGTCATTAATAAAGATATTGAATAGCACTGGGCCCGGGACAGAGCCCTGTGGCACCCCACTGGTCACTTCTTTCCAAGTTGAAAAGGAGCCATTGTTGAGCACTCTTTGGGTTCGACCAGTCAACCAATTACAAATCCATGTAACAGTTACTTTGTCTAGCCCACATTTTACCAACTTGCTTGCAAGAATGTCATGGGGAACCTTGTCAAAGGCCTTACTGAAATCAAGATATACTATATCCACAGCATTCCCTTCATCTACCAAGCTGGTAATTTTATCAAAAAAAGAGATCAGATTTGTCTGGCATGACCTGTTTCTCTGAAACCCATGTTGACTTTTTGTGATTCTGAAATTATCTTCCAGATGTTCACAGACTCTCTGTTTAATGATCTGCTCCAGAATCTTTCTGGGTATTGATGTCAGACTAACTGGACGATAATTGTTAGGATCCTCTTTTTTCCCCTTTTTGAAGATGGGGACAACATTTGCCCTCCTCCAGTCCGCTGGGACCTCTCCTGTTTTCCAGGAATTCTCAAAGATTATTGCCAATGGTTCCGATATTACATTTGCCAGTTCTTTTAATACCCTTGGATGTACAAAAACAGATACATTGTGTGTGTTTGTGTGCCTTCTAGTCACCTATTGACTAATGGCAACCCCATGAATTTCATAGGTTTTTTTTACCAGTCTTAACATGTTTGCAGGGTATGTGGTACCTAGTAAAAACTTTATACCCACGCCTGTTTTGCTTGGAGAAGAGGAGGCAGTGTGTAGATTTAGTTACCATGTCACAATGGATCTCTCCCTTTTAACAGATTTTATGAAAACATTCCAAAGGGTGTGGACAGGGAAGGCTGGACACGAGGAGGGATCCAGCCTCAGCAGGCCGGTGGTTTTGCTACCAACAACCACGCCACTGACTTAGGCACTGATCCCAATGCCACAGAAACCTTGAGGACTGTTCATCCCCACGTTGGCAGGTAGTGTTCCTTGCATTTATTTTAGCTGTTTCTTTGTCCTTCCTTTGCTCCTGCTCTGTGATGCCACTTGCAATGCCTGTTCTCTACTCTTTTTCCTCATTCCAAGTGACATGCCATTTTCTGTTTTGTATTATGTTTTCCCCTGCAATTACAGGACAATCACAACAGTAGATCCATTCTATCGTGATTCTCCCCATGACCGCCGCTTCACAGCTCTCCATCAGACAACTACATCCAATTAAGTAAGGGGCCATGGTCCATTTTTTACTTAGGACAGTAGTATAGCTATGCTAAGCATGACAGTGTATCTAACTGCATGTGTAAAGACAGGGTGGTATTGTGTGCTACTTTTTGTTGGATCCAGCAACCTTTTAGTAACTGGGCTTTAGGGTTTATCAGGTCTAAACATATTCCAGTTTCCTATTCCAAGAATGCATACAAAAACCCTCATTTTTTTCTCTTTAAAACAAATGTCAGTAGGGACAGCAAAATTCTTTCTCTAGAATTTGTCATGGGTTAATGTGCTTGAGGAAGGCAAGTGGAACATTTCACTTGTATACCATCCTCCCTGCTTCTCAACATTTTCCTCTTAGCTTCAGAGGTTTCTGGATGAAACAGATTATCTAGATCCATTTCAATCTTATTTTATGCCTGGTTATGTGACAGAGATGGCTTTGGTTGCCTTGGTGGATTACCTATACTGGGAGCTAGATGGGGATTATGTTGATTTTGCTGGACCTCTCAGCAGCTTTCAGTGCCATCAACCATGGCATCTTCCTGGCTTGCTTTGCTGGGATAGAACTTCAGGGCATTGCTTTACAGTTGCTTCATTCCTTCCTGCAAGATGGTGCTGGGGGACTCCTGTTTGATTCCTTGGCCATTGGCCAGTGGACTTCTTCAGGCTTCTGTTCTGTCCCCCATGCTATTTAATGTATACACGAAACTGCTGGGAATGGTTGTCCAGAGTTTTTGAGTTTGATGCCATCACTGTGTGGATGATACTCAGCTCTATTGTTTCTTTCTACCACAAGCCAAGGAAGCTGTTCTGGTCCTAAACTGGTGCTGTTATCAGTAATGGACTAAATGAGGGAGAACAAACTAAATCTTAATCCAGACAAGGCAGAGGTGGTCCTGGTCAACTGAAAGAGGGATGCAGTCTGTGCTGAAGATGCAGGTTCACAACTTGGGTGTGTTCCTAGATTCAGCTCTGAGCCAGGAAGCCCAGGTTTCAGCGATGGGTAGGAGTGTGTTTGCAAAGTCAAAGCTTCTGCACCAGCTGCACCCATTCCTTGAGATGTCCAATCTGGCCTTGATGACACATGCCTTTAGTTACATCCCAGTTGGGTTACTTTAGTGTGTTCAAAGGCTGCCTTTGAAGAGTGTTCATAAAGTTCAACTGGTCCAAAGAGCTGCAGCCAGAGTGATAACTGGGGCTGGCTACAGTTGCAACAATTTCCTTGTTGCAACAGCTTCACTGGGTGCTGGCCCGTTTCTGGGTGCAATTCAAAGTGCTGGCAATAATCTTTAAAGCTCTACACAGCTCAGGTCCAGGTTATTTGAAGGTCTGCATTCTGCCTTATGAGCTAGCCTGTGCTTTGAGATCTGCTGGGGAGGCAGTTCTCTCTATCCCACCTCCCTCACAGATACATCTAGTAGGAACATGGGAGAGGGCCTTCTCAGTAGCTGCCCCCAGGCTCCTGAACTCCCTTCTCAGATAAGTTACACAGGATATTGCTAATTGTTGTGCTGGTGTGTGCATGTGCATGTGCGTTTAATGATGTATGTTTTAATCTGCTTTTTAAAACTATTTAATCTTTTTTAAACTTTTGTATCATTGATTTTTTTCATTGTTGTAAGCCACTTTGAGTCCTGATCTGGGTAAAAGGCAGGATAGAAACAACAACAACATTAATCATTTTTTCTCTTTGCAGTCTCTATTCTGAACTGGAGTGCAGCAACTTTGAGCTTCTGGCTGATATCCCACAGGCCAAAGAAGGAACACCAGTGATAGTGCTGTCATGTTACATCTCTGATGTTTTATGTCAAAGGTGTATTGTTTTTAAGAAATTAAAACATACCTTGCTGATATGTCTAATGTCACAGACACTATGTCAAATTAGAGACAGAAAGTTCTTTGGAAGCAGGAGTTAATAAGGGTTTCAGGAAGAGTTTGGGAAACTTCTGGCTTAAATCAAAAGCAGGAAAAAGGGGTACATTGGCCACAGTGTGACCTTATGTGGCAGGTGTCAGATGCAAGGCAATTCTAAACATTTAGATGTACTGGATAATGAATCACATTGTCTCCACAACTTCCAAAGTTTTCAATGCTAAACCTCTCTACCCAATGTTTCCTAAGATCAAGGGTCAATTTCATTACCTTGGATAAATATCTCAAATATAAAGTAGGTAGACAGTGCTTGTGACCTGCTTGAGTATGTGTTTCAGAAGCTTAAACAAATAATATACATACATTTGGGACATCTTTCCCAAAGATGTTGAAGCACCTTCATCAGGGCCAGCTCAGGATTTCATGGTTTAGAGTCATAGAATCATGGAGTTGGAAGACACCACAAGGGCCATCCAGTCCATCCTCATTCTGCTATGCAGGAACTCACAAACAAAGCACCCCTGACAGATGGCCATCCAGCCTCCAAAGAAGGAGACTCCATCACTCTCTGAAGGAGTGGGTTCCACTGTCAAACAGCTCATACTGTCAGGAAGTTCCTCCTAATGTTGAGGTGGAATCTCTTCTCCTGTGGCTTGCATCCATTGTTGTGTGTCCTATTCTCTGGATAAGCAGAAAACAAGCTTGCTCCATCCTCAGTATGACAGCCCTTTAAATACTTAAACAGGGCAATCATATAACCTCTTAATCATCTCTTCTCCAGGCTAAACATACCCAACTCCTTAAGTCTCTCCTCATAAGACATGGTTTCCAGACCCTTTGGGATGCTTTCCAGACCTTTCATGGCATCCATGTCAGCCAAGGGTCTGCCTCAATTAATATTGGGCTTTACATATGTAGCAGGTCACACTTTTGATCTTTTTTTTTTTTTTTTTTTTGCTGGTGTGGATGGTGGTGATATGGGTGTAGTGGAGCTTGTCTGTTGTCCTGGACAGATCACTACCTGATAGGGTTTAGATTTGCTGGGACTCCTAACTTCTGCAGGGATGGTAGACACATTAAAATGGTCTGCCGCCAGACACTAATGCATCCAAAAAGATTCTTGAAAGCTCTGTGGGGTTTTCTAGCTGCTAGAATTGGTGGTTCTGTTGATGTCCTGGTTGATCTGTGGAATATGGAGATGACCTGGGCAAGTGACACCTTGCTCCCAAGCATCCTTTACTTGGAAGTAGAGCAGGGGCTTGTTGGTTTCTGAGGAGCTGAGGGCAATGAAGTATTTGAATAGATGACTAGAGTGACAGTGAAAGAATCAGGATGAATCCAGTCAAGCACAGGTTAAGGCCCATTTTATCCCCTACTTTGTAGCAGTGAGGGCAGCAAGGGAACAATTCTTTGCTGTTTCTGTTTGATCAGCTCAATCTTGTCCAGTGCAGTTGTAGTTAAAGAGCTGTTACATCCTAGACCTCAGACTGCTGAGGATGAGCCCTCAGAAAAGCACTATGACAAATTTGCAAAATTCTTTGAGGAGAAAATTGATCACATTTGTTCTGACTTGGACTCCATGTTGAAGGTAGAGTCTGTGGAGGTAACGTTGGGCCTTTACAGACTGCCAGAAATAATGCAGCTTGAGGCCACTTTAACTGTCCTGGCTCAGTGCTAGGGAATCATGGGAATTGTATTTATTTCTGGGAGATTGAGCTTTCTCTGTCAGAGAGCTATGGTGCCTCAATAAACTATAGTTCCCATGATTCCTTAGCACTGAGCCAGGACAGTTAAAGTTGCCTCAAGCTGCATTATTTCTGGCAGTCTGTAAAGGCCCTCAATATGATGATGTGGACAAGTTGCTTGGAGAGGTGAGGCCAACCACTTGTCTGTTAGACCCATGTCAGTCTTGGCTACTTGTAGCTGCCAGAGGAGCATTGGCCAATTGGATGTTGGGGTTGTAAATGGTTCTCTGAAAGAGGGCCCTGTTCCACTGTCTCTAAAAGAAGCAATTGTAAGACCTTTGTTGAAAAAAAAAAATCATTGGACCCCAAATCCTTGGGTACCTATTTCCCCTTTCTTAGTAAGGTCCTAGAGCAAGTGGTGGCAACACAATTCCATGCTTTCCTGGATGAAAAGGTTCAGGCTTAGTTATGGGACAGAAACAGCCTTGGTCATCATGGTGGATGACCTATACTGGGAATGTATCCCTACCGGTCCTCCTGGATCTTTCAGTGTCATTTGATACCATCTACCATGGAATCCTTCTGGGTTGTCTGTCTGATATGGGATTTGGGGCTGTTACTTTACCATGGTCCCAGTCTTTCTTGGTTGTATCTTCCCAGAGGATGGTGCTGGGTTACTGTTGTTTAGCCTTTCGGCCATTAGCCTGTGGAGTTCCACAGGGGTTAGTACTGTCCCCAATGATTTTCAACATGTACATGAAAGCACCAAGAGAAGTCTTCTGCAGCATTGCAGTTGGGTGTCATCAGCATGCTGTTGATGCCCAGTTCTATATCTCCTTTACAACTGATGCCAAGGAGGCTGTGGTAGCACTGAATCTTTGTCTAGATGCAGTAAAGGACTGGATGTGGGTGAACAGACTGAGGCTCAGTCCAGACAAGATGATAGTCTTCTGGTCAGTAGGGAAACCAACCCGGGATTGGGATTACAGCCTGTTCCAGAAGGAGTTGCTCTCCCTCTGAAAGATCAGCTTTCGGGTGCTCTTGACCCAGCTCTGCTCCTGAAAAGCCAGGTCACTGCAATGGTCAGAAGCGCCTTTGCCCAGCTTTGGCTGTTGCACCAACTGCACCCTTTCTTAAGGAAGACAGATCTGGCCACAGTGCCTTAGTTATCTCTTGGTTAGACTACTGCAATGCACTCTACAAGGAGTTGCCCTTGAAAAGTGTTCAGAAGCTGCAGCTAGTGCAAAATGAAGCAGCCAGACTGGAGTCAGGTGTGCCTTTTAGAGACCATATAACATTGGTTTTGTAAGAACTGCACTGGCTTCCAATTTGTTTCCAAGCTCAATTCATTGTTCTAGTGTTGACCTACAAAGCCCTAAATGGCTTGGGACCAGGATGCCTGAAAGACCGCCTCCTCCCATGTGAGCCTGCCATAAATTTCAGATTAGGTTGGTGGGTATATGTAACAGGGCTTTCTCTGTAGCAATGCCTCAACTGTGCAACTTTCTACCCAAGAAAGTTAGGCTGGCCCCATCTCTTTTAAGTATCTGGTGGGCAGCCAAAACAATGCTGTTCTGTATGGCATTTAGTGCTGGAAACTGCTGTTTTAACTGTTTCAAAACTAGATTCTAGGATTGTTTTTAGATTGCTTTTAGGAGTTTTAAAAGAGTATTTTAATGTTTTTATATATATATATATATATATATATATATATTGTTTTAATTGGTTTTTATTTGTCCATTGCTTTGGGAGTCCTTGTGTGCTGGGAACCGATACAGAAATACTTAACTAATAATCTTTCAGTATCTCACTTCTGCTCTTCAATTGCTGCTCTGTCTGTATAGGACATCTTCATTTGTTAGCAACAGCAGTGGAAAAACAGCTGTTTTGACTTGGCTGAAAGTGCAAACTGGCCTACTGAATGGGTGGGAATTGTGTGGCCTCCGATGTTGTTGGACTGCAAATTCCAATAGCCCTAGCCAGAATAGACCATGGTGAGGGATACTGAGAGTTACTGTTGAGCAACAGTTTGAGGGCCACATGATTCCTTCGCCTGTGGTACATTTTCTTAATGGTACCATTTAATAGTATTATGTTTTCAATATACTGGTATTTACTGATGGCTACAAGATATTTTTTATCTTCCTGATCTCAGTATGAGTTTTACACACACACACACACACACACACACACTTCCTTGTACTCCTCCAAGTTGTGATAAAACATCGTGTAGCAAAACATCTTTTGCTATGATATTAAATACCCTAAAGACACCAGGTTTCAGCATTGGACTATGACTCTGGAGACCAAGGTTCGAATCCCAGCATGACCATGTAAACCCACTGGGTGCCTTGGGCAAGTCACATTCTCTCAGCCTCAGAGGAGTTCAATGGCAAGCCCCTTCTGTAAAAACTTGCCAACCCCTCCCCCCCATAGGTTTGCCTTAGGGTCACCATATATCTGAAATGACTTGAAAGTACTCAATAACAACAACACATGCACATATCAATTCACTAGCTTACATAGTCATTAGGATCCTGCTGGTTTTATTCAATAAATATTCACACAGTTGGGAGAACATTGTGTGGTGTGAACTAGCAGGAGATGCATGCTGAGCTGGAATTCCCTGTATCCTTTCATTATTTCATGGCTCCTCTAATTCTGTATAGCAAAGACTATTCACCCACATGTTCCCTTATAGCTCTATCGTGTGTATGGTTACATGAACTAGATTCCCTCCCCTTTTCCAGCATGGAACTGACACCTTGGTGTCTTTTCTCACTCAGGTGCAAGGCACACCATCTCAGCTTTTGTTCTCAGTTTTCTATCCAGTAATAATTGGTGCTACAGTGTGCTGTCTTCCATTTTCCATTTCTCACATTTCTCTCTGTGGCTGAGTTTTTATTCCTAGTGAATGTTTCATGAGCTGGTGGCGCAGGTTGCTCTGACACTGGAAAAATACTTCTCAGTACCACACACAGCAGCTTCATGTTCAGTGTAATGTTATCTGGCACCCAATCAGTTTTCCACTGTGCCTTGGAATGTGATAAAATACCTGATATATTCAAACTGAAAGTCCCTACCATTTTATCCAGCAAATCCTATATTGCTGTCCTAGAATTTGTCTTGGATTTAGTTGCAACATGGAATGCATTTGTTACTTGTTGCTGAAACAGTCAGCTAATCGACATGATTGATTCAAAGATGGGGCAGTAGCAATGCCTATTTTCAGTGTATGAGTGCATACACAGTATAAAACTGTATGAGAACTGTGTGGCTCAATGTGGAGGAGCAATTGGCCGGTGGATGCCACATCATGGGGCTGGTTGCATACAAAGGGCCCTCAGCATGGGGCTCCTCTTGCTTGTGGGTATTCCGGTCAGGGTCTTGTATCCCGTTGCCCCTGCCTCTGAACCAGGTCCTAGCGCCCAGGATAACAAGCTGTGGAAGGGCTGAGGGCCAGGAGGGAGGTTGGCTGAAGGAAACCTGCCACCAGAGATCTACCGCCCCTTATGCCCTTGCTGCCACTGACCAACAGAGCATCTAGAAGGCCACAGAATGGCTGAAGGGAGGCCTGCTGAAGGAGACAAACCTCTCCTACTTCTGCTGACCACCAGAGTGGCTACAAGGCAGTAGAAGGGCTGAGGGTCAGCAGAGAGGCCCACAGACGCAGATCCACAGCCCCTGCTTGCCACCCTGCAGCTGACTGGCAGGAAGGCCAGCCGCCAGGATACCCAGCAGAGACATTGTGTCCAGTGCGAAGAAAGGATAGCCAGTGCAAGATCACCAGTGCCACCATCACTGCCACTGTAAACACCATCACTCAAGGTGGCACAAGAGAAAAACTAAAAACGGGGGAGACACAAGGTTGAATCAAGTGGGAAAGTCATGAGGACAGACAGAATAGTGATAACTTCACAGGACTTGAAGCTGGAAGAGAATATGGGGGGAAGGATTGGAGAGAAAAGAAGGAAAGTTTGAGCGGATGGGTTGGGTAGGGGAAACAAATTAGTCTGGAGCAACAGAATGCAAGAAATATAGGGACAAACACCTACTAGGGAGCAGCAGCAGTAGCAGTGGATGACACTGATGTAGGATCTGATGGAAAGAACTGCAGTGACACCATAGCTAATGCATATTAGCACTGTGTGAAGGGAGGTGCAGATGAACCTTCTTGTGAAAACCTCTCAGCAAGAAAACTCTGAAGAGACAGGCCCATGCAAAATGGAAGGTGGGGCCAGAACACAGACCAGAGAGCTAGAAATTGAGTTGAACAAGGGCATAAATGAACTCAAAAGATGGGAAGCCAAGCAGCAGACATGCTCAACAATGAAAACACTGTTTGAAACAGCACTACACATAGGAATGTGGAATGTGAGAAGCATGACCCAGGGAAAGCTAGACATAATAAAAAATGAAATGGAACGCATAAACATAGCAATACTAGGGGTGAGCAAGCTAAAATGAACAGGAACGGGCCATTTTTACTCAAACTATACAGTGTTTTACTCAGGAAATGAAAAGTCATGAAGAAATGGGATGGCATTCACACTAAGGAAAGATGTAGCAAAAGCAGTCAAAGGATACAACGCAAATGTGCCAACAAACATGGAAAACAAAACAGTGGCCAACTGACTGGAAAAGATCAATAAATATCCCATACTACCATACTACTAGAGGAAAACATCACAGACTTGGAACAATTACTAAGGAAGGTCAAAGAAGAAAGTGCAAAGACAAGCTTACTGTTGAACATAAAGAAAACAAAAATAATTAATATGGATGATCTATATAAATTCAATCTAGACAATGAGAAAATTGAAATAGTTAAAAAATTCCTGTACCTTTGATCAAACACTGATAAGAACGGAGGCTGCGGTCAAGAAATAAGAAGAAGACTAGGAATGGGAATGTCAGCCATGAAAGAACTAGACAAGATCTTAAAGTGTAAATATATACAACTGAACACTAACGTTAGGATTGTCCAGTCCATTATATTCCCCATCACCATGTATGGAAGTTGGAGTTGGATAGTGAAGAAAGCTATTAGGAAGAAAATAAACTCATTTGAGATGTGGTGCTGGAGGACACTGCTGAGGATACTGTGGACCACCAAAATGACAAACAAAAGGGTTCTAGAACAGATCAAGCCTGAACTCTCCATGTAAGCCAGGATGATAAAACTGAGGCTGTCATACTCTGGCCACATTGTGAGAAGGCATGACTCACTAGAAAAGACAATAATGCTGGGGGAGGAAGAAGGTACCGTAGTAGAAAAAGAGGAAGACCACATGCCAGATGGATACATTCGATTAGGAGGTCAGGGGTCTGAGTTTACAGGACCTGAGCAGAGCAGATGAGGACAGTGGGTCTTGGAGATGTCTCATCCATAGGGCTGCTATGAGTTGGGGCTGACTTGAGGGCAGTTAACAACTGCAACAGTTCAAAAGGTTAAATATACTTAAATATAACAATATTTTTTGCCATATTTCTCAGCAAATTCTTATATAAATATAGGAAGAAAAAGAAAGCACTTCTATTTCAAAAACATCCTTTCCCAATTCTGAGTACTGTTTGGCTACCTCTGCAGCCTTAAGTTGTGATTTTAAAATCAACATTTGAAAACAAATATATCCATTATCTTAATGAACCGGGATACCATTAAAGTGATCATTTATTATGTGTCTTCCTCCTCCCCCAAATCTTACCTCATCCTTTTAAAAGATTGTTTTGAAAATTTGAGATTATTATTATTTAACACCATGTTTGAAGCTATATGGTGCCAATTGCCTTAAGCCCACCTTGTAAACCATTTCTTCCTGCTATTTGCTTTGGGGGTGAGTTGCTCTTACTACTTCTAATTGATTACTATCTTCTTACTATCTTCTAATTGATTAGCTTCCATATGACAGCCTGTTTCAAGAGGGCTCTTACTGGACCTGTGTAGACAAGGATAATCACTTCCCTCTTCCAGATCTTAGCATTTTCTTCTTTGTGTACACCCTGTGAAATTAGACTCTGTACCATGCTGTTCTTGCATATCTAATTTGCTGTCTGAGCTTCTCTTTCTGCTTTCTCCCTCCTACTGAATATCTGTGTTTTTATTTCCCCAGATGGATTAGCTGCATTTTCTGAAGATAAGCATGCTATGATGTTATTGAGTGAGTAGGGGTTCTTGTCCCAAATTATATTTTTGGTCTACATGCTTGTGGGTGGATATGGAGGTGTGCCTTCCACATTTGTACAAGTTTGCATATCTACTGGGTGATGGAGGTGGTTACCTGAAAAGTGGGCCACTGTTTCATGATTATCCTTATTGGATGCAGTGCTAAAGCTTAAAAGGCATAAATGGGTGTGGATTAAATCTGTGAAACCAGCTGACAACTGACTCAACAGAAGACAAAGAAGCCTGCAAAAAGAAAAGGGGGGGGGGGAAGAATCCTATTACCTTTACAACCATCTGGGGTGAAATAAATTCAGAGTGAGTGTCACTCATGATGATCGATATATGACTGAGAGGGTGTCGGTACCAAAATAGCTCACTTACCAAAGGTTAAACATGGTGATTGCTTCTGGGATCATGGTAGCTTGAACTGACTGTGCTAAGTTCTTACTCTCTCCTCACTCATTTTCTCTGCGTAGAATTCTGAGAGTCTGATCTACATATCCATAAAGTCAATGGAGATGTAATTGGCAATTTCTCTGGTAACTGGATCAGGATGTCAAAGAGCACTGTTTGCCTCAACTGCCAAGTGGGTATGATCCACAAATGTTAACCATTCATTTATGCATCTGTTACTCATGCATATTAGGCAAGTGCCAACTACCTGTAGAGCATCAACTGCTGATTTGTGCTTTCCAGCCATAGGCTGAGAAATATGGATATGAAGCTGGACTATTGCTTGCATCTACTGTGTCACAGTGGGTTGAGCGCTTGTATATTAGCATAAGAGTCACAGCAAGATTTTCCAGTAGTGGTAGTGGAGGCAGCCTACCATGTCTTGTGCTTTAACAAGCTATCCAGTGAATATATTACTGTTTTCTTTTTAGATTTTATGCTGAACACAATTTTGTGTAACCAGAGGCCAGGGACACACATTTCATGAGATACTCATGCCTTACTGTGTGTGTGGTTCATGCCTCAACCACTTCCAGAGCTGTACTTCTTGGATACACTGGCTTCCAGCATAAGATACTTCATATGGAGCGGTCCTGTGAAGGCTGTTGTATTACACTGATGTTTCTGCTTTTTTCACAAACTGTTTAAGCCAGGGGTAGGCAACCTTTCCCCTTTAAGGGCCGAGGGACTTCAGCTCCCAGAAGCCTCAGCCATGTTGGCCAATAGTCCCATGTTGGCCAATAGCTCCTGGGATTCTGGGAGCTGAAGTCCCTCGGCCCTTAAAGGGGAAAGGTTGCCTACCCCTGGTTTAAGCACTCCAAAAACTACTTTCACAGCAGTACAGTGGATCTGTGGGGATTCCGATCTAGCCCCCCACAGATAGGAAAGACCTGGCGATGGCCCCTCTCCTAGTGTCACCTAGTGCAGGGGGGGCTGCTGGCGAGAAGCAGTGGCCAAAAGGGCATGCTTGGCTCTCTCCTTTGCTGCCATGATGAAGGTCTTCTTGTGAGGAGGCCTCTGACACTGCAGCAAAACTGGGAGGGACGTGGAGGAGAGCCCAAGCAGGTGTCACCCATTTTCTGGGGTGTCACCCAGTATGGGCCGCACCCCCCCTAGAGGAATGGGAGTCCCACAATATCTGATGGTCCTGATGCATAACCGCTACTCAGGACAGTCCTGTTATCAGCTTTGGCTGATACACCAGCTGTGCCCTCTCTTGGAGGTTAGTGTCAGGGTCAGTCAGGAGCTGGATTCAGAGGATGAGGAGGAGGAACCTACTCCAGTGCAGGAGGAAAGGGAGGCTCTACCAGGTCCTAATCCTGCCCTGCTAGATCCCAGCCCTGTCCTCCCAGCCCCAGAGGAGGAAGAGCAGCCAGGTCCTAGCACTAGTAGGATCCCTATGGAGGCACAGCAGTCTAGTGGTAAGGATCAGGAAGAAACAAGCGTGGAAGTGCCTTCCTTCAGACAACGCAGGGCAGAGAGTGCTTGCGTGCGTCAGTCAAGGAGGCTTGCAGAGAGGCAATTGACTAACAAGCCTCAGCTGGCACGGAGGAGGGAATCTCCTACTTAATCACCTGGGAGAGGACCACTCAGTGCCAGAGCTTATTGCAGTTCCCTTGTGGGATACTGTCAGCACTGGCTCCTTGCTCTTTGGAACTCTTGTGTGCCGTGAACCTTTGAATTCGGAATGGACTGGACACTTGTTACCTTCTGGCTGCCCCAACCTTGGACTGAACTGGCTACTGTGAACTCTGGAATCCTGACCCTGGCTTTGGTACTGGTGTGCTTCTTGGGAACTAACAGAAAGGTCTGTAGCCTGCCTTTTAGCTCCTTCCTTGTGAAACCATCTTTATCAGCGTTTGTTTGGACTGGTGCTGGCCGTAGTCCAGGAAAGTTAGGGACCTTGAAACTGTGGTACATGCACTGGTAACTTCTCGTCTCGATTTCTGCAATGCACTCTACATGGGGCTACCCTTGTGCCTGGTTCGGAAACTTCAATTGGTACAGAATATGGCAGCCAGGCTGGTCTCAGGTAAAACCAGAAGAGACCACATAACACCTATTCTAAGATCGCTCCACTGGCTGCCTATCAGTTTCCGGGCACAATACAAGGTGTTGGTCATCACCTTTAAAGTCCTAAATGGCTTGGGTCCAACCTATCTTTGGGACTGCCTCCTTCCGTATAATCCACCCCATGCACTGAGGTCCTCTGGGAAGAATTTATTTCTACCTATAAAAACTAGACTATCTGCAACTGGCCAGAGGACTTTTTGGGCTATTGCTCCCAGACTATGGAACAGCCTGCTGGATGAGATCTGTCACTTGACCACCTTAAAACAGCTTTAAGAAAGCTGTTAAGAAGGATCTCTTCCGGCAGGCCTTTCCTGGGTAGATAACCGGCCACCAAAAAAGTTATGCCTGACCCTGATTTCCACTACAGTTATTTTAATTTACTTGTTATTTATTGTAGTCTGTTATTTTAAAGTATGTTTTAAACTTTGATTGTTTAATTGTATTTTAGGGAGGGTGGGTTATTGGGGGACAGGACAGGATTGTTTGTTTTATCTTGTAAGCTGTCCCGCTTGTATTTCACAGAGAGGTGGGATACAAATAAATATGGATGATCATGCCCCATATTATTAAATAGTGGTGAATGGAAAGGGCAGCCATTAAAGATATAAAACTGAACACAAGTTAGAGTCGTCCAATCCATTGTATTCCCCGTCACCATGTATGGATGTGAGTGCTGGATAGTGAAGAAAGCTGATGGAAAGAAAATCAACTCATTTGAGATATGGTGCTGGAGAAGAATGCTGCAGATACTGTGGACAGCCAAAAAGACAAACAAATGGGTCCCAGAACATATCGAGCCTAAACACTCTCTGGAAGCCAAGATGACCAAATGGCCACATCAAGAGGAAAAAATTAATCATTAGAAAAGACAATGATGCTAGGAAAGGTGGTGAAAGGCATTAGAAAGAGAAGAGGACCACATGCTAGATGACTAGACTTTCTCAGAGAGGACACGGGCAGAGAGGTTGAGGACAAGGCGTCTTGGAGATGCCTTATCCACAAGGTTGCCATCAGTCAAAGTCAACTCAAAGGCAATTAACAACAACAAGATCTTTGAAGAAAAGTATGTAGAGAGATCTTGTAGCACCTTTGAGACTAATTAAAGAAAGAAGTTGGCAGCATGAGCTTTCGTAGACTTCAGTCTACTTCCTCAAATGCATTCCATTTGATGTAGACTTAAGTCTACGAAAGCTCATGCTGCCAACTTCTTTTGTTATAAATCTCAAAAGGTGCTACAAGATCTCTCTACATACTGAATCTACAGACTTACATGGCTATATCTTTGAAACCTACCACTTCAAAGAAAAACAGTCTTGAGGGATTTTCCTCAGCATTTCCAGTTATTGCCATTGGAAGAAGTTACAGTTCACAGTAACAGACAGTATATGGAGTGCTAACCAACTTATGTGAGAGGAACCTTATGTCTGATCATCTGATTGCTAACTCAGCAGAAGTCCTGCTCCATATAAACAAGCTTATTCTTGTGTAACTAGATCCCCAGATGATGGATATCTTTCCAATTTTGGAACAGCGTTGCTTTCCTAAAAACAGCAGAAGGCCATGTGGTTTTGACCAGTGAAGAAAGCTGGCCTAGTGCCTGTATACTGCTGGGTAAGGGAACCTCACTTTTGGCAATGTTGCCTAGGATTTGGACTGCTGGGAACTGCAGTTGGACAACATCTGGAGGCTATGCACAATATCCTTTCCCAAGATGTGTGTTGGATTGAGACTTGGGGGATCCAGGTTCCTGTCCCCAATAAAACTAACTCAAGCCACCTCGCAGCCTTATTGTTGTTGTCATTTATATCCCACTTTCCCCCAAAAAATTGAGATTCAGAGGGCTCAAACTGAGAATGAAGCTGGGGCAGAGGATCTACTTGTGCCTGCTTGAACCCACTAGAGGAAAGGTGGGATAGAAATCTTACTTTCGGGTTGAGAGGGTGGCGGGGGAGAAAAAGGAAGCCCTGCATGTGAGTACAAATGGCCCAGCTGGGACTTCAGTAGCTCTCTGGCTTGTCGTGCAGGGTAACCAGGCATCCTCCTTTTCTGGGATGTGTCCTACATATCAGCCTACTGTCCAGAAAAAAAAAATCCTAAATCCTCCATTTTGATAATGACTAAGATGCCTATTTAGTCACGGCATGTTTGCTGTTCCTCTTTGAGAAATATGACTACTTGGCAGCCTGTCTTTGCTGGAAATAGGAGGATAGGATGGATCTTTCTGAAGCTCTCTTTTCTTAGGAGAAGAAACAGCCAAGACTTGCCCCCATGGATCAGGAACATTTGGGGAAAAGGATAGCAAGGCAATGGCTGTTAGGCAATGGCTTCCCTTTCATTTCAGCACAATGGACAAATGAGTAATTTAAATGTAGATTCAGTCAAAGGGTTGTTAAAGTTTGATTTAAGCCTTCGTCTTGCTCAGAGTTCTAGAAGTCTATCGCAAGCCAACAAGGAATTTTAACAAAAATTATTAGTTCACCAGAAAAACAGGGTACATAGAGCCAGTGTGGAGAAGTGGGGTTTGAGAGCTGGATTATAACGCTGGAGTCCAGGGTTTGATTCCCAGTTTGGCCATGAAACCTATCGGGGGTGACCTTGGGCAAGTCACACCCTCTCAGCCTCAGGAGGTCATGGCAAACTCTTTCTTAACAAAAACAAAAAACAACCAACCCCAAATCATGATAAGAGTCGCTAAGCAGGAAACGACTTGAAGCTGCACAATAAACATAATAAAATACAGTATGTAGAGAGATCTTGTAGCGCCTTTGAGACTTACTGAAATAAAGAAGTTGGCAACAAGAAGTCCTGCTGCCAACTTTTCTTTCAGTGAGCCTCAAAGGCGCTACAAGATCTCTTTGCATAACTGATTCTACAGACTAACACAAGTGTATCTTTGAATTCTATATTTTTATTTGGTAGGCATGACCCCAAATCCATCTGAGGAAATAGACTTTAGTCTGGAAACGTCCTGCTGCCAACTTTTCTTTCAGAGTCTCAGGTGCAAGACCTCTCTGCATACTGATTCCACAGACTTAACACGAATGTATCTTTGAATAATAAAATACAGCATGTGTAATATAGTTGTAAATAAACCACACGAAATGAATTTTTATTTATATTTATAAGAACGTCTTAGGCTTTTCTTTGCGTGTCATGCCCCACATTTTGTGGCGCCTGGCCCTCCCCCGCGGCGAGAGGAGACACACCTGCTACTGGCGCTAACGGTACCTCGCGCGCGAGAGCGACTGCCTCAGACCAGGACTGCCACGCGCCCCCAACGGCTCCTCTGGGGGAAAGGGGCGTGGCGAAAGAGGAGGGGGGAGCGAAAGAGGCCACGCCCCTTCCAGCCCACTCGGCTCTCTCATAGGCGGGCGCTTCCCCGCGTGGGGGTTGCCATGGCGACGAGTCGCTAGGCTCCCGGCTCGTGTGTGTGGGAGCCGAGTTCAGGCTAGAGCTCGCCGGGAGCCCCGGAGCGAGAAGCTGGGAGGCTGAGGGCAGGCGGCGCCCCTCTTCCTCTGCCCCGAGAGCCTGAGGCGGCCCTGAGGGCTACTCGGAGGGGCTCCCCGCTGTGGACGAAGAAGGAGAAGAAGCCCGGGTGGAGGTGGGGGGTGCCTTCGCCCTGGAGGTTGAGGGGTGGCAGGGAGGCAAACAAGGCCCAGCCCTGGAGGCTTGAACCCAGGCCTGGTCTGCCTCACCACCAGCCTGCCTTCCTCTCCTGCCCTGGCAGGGGCCACCCTCAGGAGCCTTTCCCTGATCCTGGAAGCCTAGCTGCTCTGGGGCCCACCAGCATTGGGAGGGAGGGAGGGAGGGAGGCAGCCCTGGCAGGCAGGGGCAAGAGGACCAGCCCCCACAAAAGCCCTCCTAATCCTCCTCCTGACTCCAGAAAGCCAAAGATCAAGGCCCTCCTAATCCTCTTCCTTCTCCTGACCACAGAAGGCCAGGGGCCAAGGCAGTGGCTGCCATGTCTCCTTGGAGCCCCCCAGGTGGAGGCGGTGGCCCTTGTCCTGCCAGCAACCTCCCTTGGCTATGAGGATGGGCAGTGGTGGGTCCTCAGGCCGGGAGGAGCGGCTGCCTTCAGCGGCCGAAGAGCAGCTGAGTGGCGGGGACCGTATGCTGGAGCTCTCTGGGCGCTACTTGAAGAAGTTGCCCATCCCGGTTTGTGCCTTGAGCACTCTGCAGAAGCTCTACATCAGTGGCACGGGAATCACGGAGCTGCCTGAAGAGATCGAGGGCCTGCAGGAACTGCGCATCCTGGCTCTGGACTTCAACAAGCTGGAGGAAGTGCCCGAGGCACTGTGCCGCCTGCCCCACCTGACCCGCCTCTACCTGGGCAGCAACCGCCTCTTTGGGCTTCCCGCAGATTTCTGCCAGCTCAAAGAACTCCGTTGTTTGTGGATAGAGAGCAACTACCTGTACCACTTTCCCCGGGTCCTGCTACAGATGCCCGGACTACAGTCCCTGCAGATGGGGGATAACCGGCTCAAGACTCTGCCCAGTAGCCTGCCACGCATGAGGGGACTCCGGGGACTCTGGCTGTATGGGAACCGCTTTGAGGAATTCCCAAAGCCCTTGCTTCGCATGACCCAGCTGCACATCCTTGACCTTGACCGCAACAAGCTGACAGAATTTCCCGACTTGAGTCACCTGCGGAGGCTTAAGCTCTTCTCCTATGACCACAACCCAGTGGAAGGCCCACCTAATGTGGCTGACAGTGTCGTGGTGGTGGGTGAGGGAGCTCAGGAGTTCATGGAGGCCCGGGAGGAACGACTTCAGGCCCTTCGGGAGCAGGAAGAGAAAGAACAGGGGGAGATTGAGTCCGAAGTTCTGCAAGCCAACTTGAAAAATGACTCCTCCATGTTGGATGATGAAGAGGGCAGCTTTTCGGCCCTGGTATGTGCTCCAGAGGAAACATGAAACAGGACGTATAGCATGGTTGTTGCTTTAAACAAATCTGGTGGATATTGACATGTTTTTGAATTTACCTATTTCCTTCAGAGAATTAAGAGTTGGGCACTGTCACTGGGCTCAGAAGCCATGGTTTTGGAGGCAGGATCTTGAGCAGCTGTTGAATGTGGCAGTTGCCAGCCTGTTGCACAGGACACAGGACAGCTAATCCCAACTCATGTAACTGTATCGAAGTATGGATAACTTTATGCCTTGTGAACAACCTTCCTAATTCCAGGATATGAGTGATGGAGTAGGTGGTATAGATAATGTGTTTGCACAGTGGATAATTCCATGTACCCATTCTTTGAAACGGCAGTCCTTTATTGCCAACTGAAGCTATGGATAGTAGTCACATTGTGGTGGAAGCAAGAGTATTGAATTAACATTAATTTTGAGGCAGGCAGGTAACTGGGGGGTGGGGGTGGGATACCAACATGCTTGACATACTACAGTGAGTCTCAGCAACAAGACAGGATAAAGCCATCATGTTTATTTATTCATCCACCTACCCCACATCTTGAACCTGGAGTCCTGGCAAGCACGGGGGGGGGGGGGGGGGCTGCTGACTTGAGAGTCTGAATAAAATCTTCTTTGATTGCAGGAATTTTAACCTTCTACTGGAATTAGACTTGGAGAAAAGCTCCCTGACTACTCCTTCCGGCTGTTAGGTCTGAAATCTTGTTTGTGCAAAGAGTGATCCATCCCAGAAAGTGCTTTGCCTGCACTCTTTGTATGGTGGGAAAGGAGCTGTGCCTGTTGCCTTGCTGCTTTCCTGGACTTTCTATTCCCTTAAAAGGACACAGAAGCAAAACTGATATGACCTGGGCCATTGCGGACTTGTGTGGGTCTTGGATAGAAGGGTGGCAGCCACAGGACTTTCCCCTATCTTGGAGGATGGCAGGTTCATTTTGGTGGGGGCTCTCAGGCTAGATTAGTATGAAATCTAAGCAATAAAAGCACAGAAGGCGGAGTGAGAGAACTGAAGTGGGAGCAGCAGAGGGGGACACAAATTCTCAGGGAGATTGCTCCAGAAGCAGGAGACCAAAGCTGCTGGGTGGGTTGGGGCTGTTTTTAGAGTGTTGTAAATGAAATTATAACACCTGGTGAACGCAAACAAAATTCTCAGGCATTTGTGTTATTTATAAAAGTCCTCTCTTTCCTTTGCCAATTTCTAAACAAAGCCTCATTTGTTTGTGCTTCTTTCTTTCTCAGTCTGTTTCTCTTTCCTTTTCCCTCCCTTCCTCCACCTGCCTCCCCTCTTTTTCTGCCTTTGCTCTCCACTCCTGTTCTCCTCCCCTCCATAGCTAACCATCACTGCTTCCTTTCTCCTTTGGTCCAGCACAGACCTCTTCATCAGCTGGACCAAAGGTGTGTTTGATCTCATTTTGGACTGATTCCACCGCACTTAGTCCCATATCTGCATTGGCATGACATGCTACCTGAGCACTGCCAAAATGAACATCTTGATGTTGGATTAGTTTCAGGGAAATAATGAGCCTGTATGTCATAGCTGTCCATTTTATTACAAAAAACAGAGATAGCTGTGTGGGCCATAAGAAAAATTCTAAATTCTATATATAGGTAATACCTATATTGCTTTTGTTGTGTCCCTTCACATTGCTTCTGACTTATGGTGACCCTAAGGCAAAACTATCATGTGGTTTTCTTGGCAAGATTTGTTTAGAGAGGTTTTTCCTTTGCCTCCTCTGAGGCTGAGAGAGTGTGACATGTCTAGATTCACCCAGTTGGTTTTTGTGGCTGAGTGGAGATTCAAACCTTGGTTTCCAGAGTCATTGTTCAATGCTCAAACCACTATACTACACTCCTATATTAGGTCAACCCCAAATGCACTTTTTATTACAATTTATTTCTGATTTATTTACTGATTGCCAAGTCCTATTTTTTTATTTTTTTTAAATAAATATTATTCACCTTACAGACAGTTTTGCTGTTTCTGATGGAGTCCCTAGGTTTTCCCTTATTCTGAACATTCAGTGCAGATTATCAGAGACAGTCTTTCCTTTGGATTGTTTACAGATTGCTGATTCATTCAGAATGTTTTCACACTTTTATTAGTCCAGCATCATCACCACCATGTGTTTTGAGGTTTCTTTCCATAGATCTGTGGTTGCACAGCTGGGTACTTCATGTGCAGCTTTTATTTTTTATTTTTTTACAGCTGCCTGCTGCTGTTCACAACTGAGTGCCACAGCATTAGTAGCAATTTATTGTTAGAAGAATCCACATCTATTTTTAGCTTCATAGAGTTTACTGCAGGAAGTGATGCCGGTTACATGCACAGGTTTCTGTTTGAACTTTTGGTTTGCATTTTGTCAAGGGTGGCTGCAGAGCTGGCCGGTGACAGATTGAGCTTTAACTTTGCATCCTAACTACAATGTGTTTCCCAGAGTGCTTTTTCCCCCTCATTAAGAGGCTCAGTAAGTGAGTATTACTTTTGTTGGAGACTTGCCCTTGTGTATGTTGTGTGCCTTCAGGTCGTTTTCGACTTATGGCAACCCTAAGGCTCTCCTAAGACCCTAAACCCTGTCATGGGATTTGTTCAGAGGGGGTTTGCCATTGCCTTTCCCAGAGCCTGAGAGCATGTGAGTTGCCCAAGGTCACTCAGTGGGTTTCATGTTTAAGTTGGGAATTGAACCCTGGTCTCCAGAGTTGTAGTCCAACACTCAAATCCCTACACCACACTGGCTCCCCAAATGCTTTTGTTGTTGTGTGCCTCCAAGTCATTTTTGACTTATGGTGACCCCAAGGTGACCCTAGGGTTTCTTGGCAAATTTCTTCAGTGGAGGTTTGCCAATGCCATCCTCTGAGGCTGAGAGTGTGTGACTTGTCCAGGGTCACTCAAGTTTTTTTTTTTTATGCCGAAGCAGAGAATTGGTCCCTGATGTCCAGAATCTTAGTCTAACACTCAAACCACTACATTGGATACTCATCCTTGGTTCCAACATTAGACTTGGAAACTGACCTTCACAACTACCTAGGGTTGCCAGAGTGAAAATGGAGGAGGGCTCCTGTACCTTTAATGGTTGTGCAGAAGAGGGAGGTTCAGCATGTGTTCCTTCTTATATGACAACCATACCTGCTGAAATTCCTTCTTTGACAAAACCATTAAAGTTTATAGTCTGGTAACCCTATGAACTACCATTAACACTGTATTATTGCACTCACCACACCACCATAGTTGGAAAACCATACTAGCATCCTATACAGTGGGCCCTTTTTCGGTATTTGGGAGGTACAGATGACTTTTGAGAATGGGAGGCCTTGTTATCTTGATTGTAGCTTCTTTTCTAGAATGTTATGGGAAGAAGTACTTTGTTCATTGATGGGCTTCATATTTGTTCCTTGAAATTAAAGACAGTTGACATTTTTGTCTGTCAAGCCTTAAAATATGGCAGGACTGAAAAATGCAATTGGGAACGGTGCATCAACTTTAAACCATACCAAACTCTTTTGACTCTTACAATGAAAGGTAACAGGTTTGCTGATTGTAATTTGGAATTTGCAAGCAGTAGGTGAAATCTTGACATTATCTTTGAAATCAGTGTAAGTTTTATTCTTCTTCAGTGAAATGTGCTTGGGCTTTGTTTACATTTTTTTTTTTACTTAAAATTTGCTTCCTCACTTAAGCTCTTTAATAGTGTTGAGGGATTGTTTTTCTACAGTTTGCTGAAAGTAAAAAGTAGTTCCTTGTGGTACTTGATATAATACTGTATCATCCAACAAAGCTCATCCTCATGGTTTATTGTTAACTGCCATCAAGTCATCTTCGACTTAGGGTGACCCTATGAATGAAAAGACCTCCAGGTCTTCCTATCATGTACCATCCTGCTCAGGTCTTGCAGTTTCAGGGCTCTGGTTCTTTGACTGACTCTATCCATTTGGAATGTGGTCTTCCTCTTTTCCTACTGCTTTCTACTTTGCTAAGCATGATAGATATTATTTTATAGAGTTTATGGAGAGCTTAAAGTAAGTCCTGTTCAGTAAATGTCTCCTGTAACTTTAACTAGAAGCTTCCTCCTTGGGAATTCAAGGGGCTAAACCAGGGGTAGGCAATCTTTCCCCTTTAAGGGCCGAGGGACTTCAGCTCCCAGAAGCCTCAGCCATGTTGGCCAATAGTCCCATGTTGGCCAATAGCTCCTGGGATTCTGGGAGCTGAAGTCCCTCGGCCCTTAAAGGGGAAAGGTTGCCTACCCCTGGGCTAAACAGACCGGCAGTAAGTGCCGGCTTACCAGTAGTTTGGGAACATGGAGTTCACATGACACATGCCTCCAAGACGTCAGGAAGCTGGTGTCATGCCGCCCCACTGACTGCACAGCGGGCAGCATTGCGACACTCCGGCAGTGCAGCATTTATACACCGTATGCCACTGGAGCACCAAAAGAAAACACCGTGATGGCAGAAAAGGCACATTTTTCCTGGCACAAAAAGGAGCGGTTTTCTGCCTCTTCTTTTTGCACTGGGAAAACATTGGGTTGGGGGCATGGCATGCGGTTGCCGCAGCCCCAACCCAGTGCTCAAAGGAGTGGCATTAAGCCATCCCTTTATGGCTGTCTGTTTTGGCCCCAAATTCTATTTGTTGTATTCATTATGGTCATTACATTACATCTTAATTGGTCACTTTCCTTACTGGTACCTGTTGGTGGCTTCAACTACTGATCTCATCTCATTAATTGTCTCTTTAAAAATATTGTGGAACAGTGCTATTCAGATTGAAAAATAAAATAAATGTGGGAAAACATTTAAACTGCTTCTTGGTTGGAAGAGGATCTATTTTATTAAAAAGCAATTCATCTTTTGTGTTCTGGCCATACCGAACAGGAAGGAACTAGAAGCAAAAAATGTAAGGAAAATCCTAATTAAAGCCACGTTAGTGCTGAAATGTCTTAATAATACTTTGCCTCTTCACAGAGCAACTTTAATCTTGGTGTTTGAAAAATTAATTATCCCTTTCTAATTAAGAATTGTCAAATCAGATTTAAAAAAAGATAGGAAGACAATACAACAGTCATTGGAATACCATTAACTGGCAGTGTCATCTAGATTTTCTGTAAAATGTCAGTGGATGAAAGATTGTAATTCTAGACCTAACGCTTAGCGTGTGACACATGAAAATAGTTAAGCTCATTGTTGTTAACTGTCAGCAAGTTGATTTTGACTTATGGCGACCCTGTGAATGAAAGACCTCCACGTCACCCTGTCATCAACAGCTCCCCTCAGATCTTGCAGACTCAGGGCTGTGGCTTCTTTGATTGAGTCTGTCCATCTGGAATGCAGTCTTCCTCTTTTCCTATTGCTTTCTACCTTAACCAAGCATCATTGTCTTTTCTAGTGATTCATGTCTTCTTATGATATGTTTAAAGTATGACAGCCTCATTTTAGTCATCTTGGGGGCTAAGCAGATGGGCGGCACGGGGCCTCCCCGGGAAGCTGTGGATCGGGGCCGAGGCATCCGCATTCCTCGGCCCCGCGGCGCAGCTTCGCCGCCCCAGGAAGGAGCGCTAAAATAACGCTCCTTCCACAAATCGCCGAAGGTGTGCCGCAAAGGGCTGCCGGCGCACCTTCGGCGCCTCTTCCGCTGCAGCGTGTGCAGACGCTGCAGCGGAAAGGCATCCTCGGAGCGCCAGCCATGTGGAGGGCCGGCTGCTCCAACGACGTCTTCGGGAAGGGGTTGGGGCGCCCAGCGTGCGGCTGCCCCTCCCCTTCCTTGCTCTGAAGACGGCGCTTTGCGCCGTCTGCTTCCCCCCTTGGTGTCCAGGAAGAGCTCAGGCCTGATTTATCCTAAGACCCACTTATTTGTCTTCTTAGTCCAGGGCATCCGTAGAACTCTCCTGCAGCACCACATCTCAAATGACTTGATTCTCTTCCTATCAGCCTTCTTCACTGTGTAGCTTTCATAACAATACGTAGAAATTGGAAATACAGAGCATGGACAGTAAGCCCATTAGAATTGCTAAAATCACTCTCACCACATATGTTGTCCTTGACCACCAGATGTCAGGTGAAATGGAAATGACATACTGTATATACTTAACCCAAAAAACCTAAGTCGACTTATCCATGGGTCAATGTAAGTACTGTACTTTGACTCTAATATAAAAGGAACCATCCCCTGCTGAAAGGCAAGAGTGTAATCTGTCATGGAACCATTGACTCCCTTCTGCTCTGTCACCCATCCAACATTTAATGGGAGTACAAACAGTTATGCCTGCTGGAATTTTGTAATTTCTTTGGCATTGTTTTCCTTTGCTTCATTCTTTAGATCCTTTGTTACATGACCCTAAATTTTAACCTCAACTTATCCACAGGTCATATCGAAATCCATAATTTTGACCCCAAAACCTGCTCTCGACTTATACATGCGGTTAATTTATAGCCGAGTATATATAGTATATGACTTTAAGGGGATTCTCACTTCAATTTAGGCAAGAGTTCAGGGGAAAGATGTTCCATAGTCAATGTGCATTTATCATGAACACCTTTCTGACTGAGTGTGCAGTTGTTCAGTTTAGGACACAGAAGGTTGATACCAGAAATCCTCCTGAACAAAATCTGATGATATAATAAAACAGTGGAGGTTGTTGAATGGTTATGTAAACTCCATCTTTTTAGGGCTTCAAAAGTCACAGTCAACACAGTGCAATTACCTTCATTGTGTTTAGTGGGATTGTCTCCCAGGAAGATGTGTTGGGAATTGCAGTCTATATATAGCTTAGAAAGTAATAGGAATTCACAGGTGCCAGTGAGGTGTTGTGTGCTTCCATTGACTTATCCAGATCAGAAAGTGGACCAATGTGGTATATTGTTTGAAGCTTGCATCTGCCTTGGTGGCTGATACACATATAATACATTATAGCAGTCTTATCTGAAAGTTGTGAAGCCTGAGCCTTAAAGAAAAGGCTACAGCGTAACTCATAAAAAAGACATACAATTGAAACCTGACTGTGTTGTGTCTGAAGAAAAAAATCTGGGAGTCCCTTGTGGCTTTGAGTTTAAATTTCCAGAATGGGCTAAACACAGTGTGGTGAAACCAAATTCCCTTGTTATCACAAGCCCCCTGACCATCATCACTTCTATCATGTCTGGATTTTAGCCAGTTCAGCCCTCGTCTCGCTTCTCAACAGTTGCTGTCTGTATTTTGTGTATTTTGTTCACATACCTATGAAATGATAGCCCAGGTTATCTGGCACTGTCTCAAGAACTGAAACCCGCTTCAATCAGCACTTTTTGTTAGTGGTCTAAATTTAGGAGTTGGCTGTTTCAGAGTTTTGCACTTAAGGAATATTGTGACTGATGAGAGCCTAAAGTAAGAGTTGGGTATTCCTGGGTTTCAATCCATAAAAGCAATTAGGTAACCATAGGCAAGCTGAACAGTTTTTTTTAGTCCTAGCTTCTTATGAGTATATGGAGGTATTGATACACTTTTCAGGGCCATTGTAAGGTTTAAAGGAAAAGGTTATAGCTTTTTATTTCTAAATCATTCTAATTTTTAAATCAACAAAATACGCAAAGCAGCTTATAAGAATAATAAGAAACTATGGATTGGGATCCATGCTAAAAGTTAGTTGAATTTTGATTTCTAAAAGTGCAGTTTAGTCATGGCTGAACCAAAGTCTTAGTGGTTTTAGTAAGATTAAATTTAATTCAATTAATTTTGATCAAACCCAATAAGGTATATGTAACGAAAGATAACTTACGTTAAGTACTTTGACAATTTCAATTTGCTGTATTATTATATATTATTACTGTGCCCTGAATTAATTGGATAATTGTTTCTGCTTTGCTGTTGAAGAGGCCCGTTGCCTAAGGTAGGGGTGGGCAACTGTCAGAGGTTTTGGGACCACATTGGTCCTCTAAAAGACATCGTAGAGCTTCATCCACCGCTGTAATTCCAAATATCAAAAGAAATCTCAAAAGAATTGTGGCCCCCTGAATACCCTCCAAACTCCCACTATGGGGGAAGTTTTACCATTCTGTGCCTTTGGGGGCATTTTAAGCCCAAGAGAGAGCTCTTTTCTAATAGGAATTGACCCGGTGGGTCCAGGGGAGTCACACAAAATGACCATGTGTGGCCCAAATGCTGCTCTTTCCTGCATTCATGGTCAAAGCAGACTGTTGTGGGCAGCCTGATTTTTCAAATACACTTTCTCTACAGAAGAACTCCAAAATTGGCATGTGGATTATGCAAACTCACATCATAGCAGTTATAGACAAAAACGTTGCTTATATTCTGTTAGGATGTGTGAGAAGCTGTGGTCAAAGGGCATATTGTGGTCAAGCAGAGAAGTGCTGTGCTTTGAGAGTGACAGGATGAGATCTTTAGGGGGAGGCAGTGGCATCATGTGGTGCGCAGGGGGTGTGGACCGCACCAGGTGGCATCCCAAATGAGAGATGAGACCTGGTTGGGCCCTCCTCCTCATTCGGTGCAGGAGGGGCAAATGCACATCCTTCCTGGCTGCTTTGTCACCATTTTTTGTCCTTGGGGAGGAAACCTGGTGATAGAGGAGCAGAAGGGGCAAATGGGTGCCCTTCTCATCTGACATCTTAGCTAGTGATGCCACTGGAGAGAGGCTTATTCAGTAGCTCCTCATTAAGCCTTGTACTCATACAGGCACACTTTCAGTGTATCCAGAAATAATGCCCAATAGAACAGCATTCTCGATCTGCGCTGTGAACCTCAGATTCACTCTGCTTGAGGTCCTGTGGTTACTGAAGTTGTCTTTCTTCTGTGGAAATTCACAGGCTCTGGGCTCCCTTCATTGGCACTGCCTGTGCCTAGCATCAGGAGTTACAGAAAGGGGACACAGCAGACAAGCTTTAATTTTAATTTAATCCTTGGAGGATTGATACAATAACACTTCCTGAATTTTGAGTTCCTGGGGTTTACTTTTTTAAAAGAAAAGAAAAATTGTCATCTTTCTTCCTGTAAAATCTTGCATTTTGTGGTGTGGCAGTGGGTATGCTTGCTTTTGTACCCTTTAACTGCACCCTAGGATGGAAAACAAATAGTGGGGTGGTGGTGGTGGTTTGCAGTTGAATTTGGTAGAACTATTTCTGTGTTTATGCTGCAACATATTGATGGAGTTGGGGTTGTTTGGGGACCTGGCTTAGGATCCCGTATATTGTTTACACATGACATGGTTCTGGCAGCAGCAGCCCTTTCTTCTCACTCTCATTAATCCTTGGAATCTACTATATTGAGTGTTAATATGACGAAGTAGCTTATGTAGCAGACTCATAAAAATCCTTGTTAGAGTTTCAGAGTCATGTTCCAGTGTGACTCATTTTTGCTGTCATCATATCCTTTTGGTATCTCATGTTTTCTGCCCCCATTCAGGGAATTTACCTGATAATATATACTCCTCCTCTTACCAGTCTAGCTTTGTGTTCCTTTCCACAATAAATTCTTGTGCTGATGGTGTTCTAGCTTTGTTGGAAAGCCAGAAAAGGAGACAAACCTAGGCTCATTCCCACTACAGAATAAACCGGTTTTCAAATGGTTCTGAACATGTTTAAATGGCCCTCATTTTGCACTTGTGCCAAATTCCTGGTGCGGTTTGTTGAGGGCCCCCCAGCGCTAAACCCATTTAAAGTGCTTCTTCCAGATCCACTGAATTCCCACGTCTTTTGCAATGCATTGATTCAGCGCTAGTGTGAACGAGCTGCGGATCTGAATCGGTTCCCTGTGGCACATTCAGCCCTGTGACTTGACTCCATGTTGAATTGGTTCATTGATGAATGTGAACACAAAGTGGATTAAATTGAAATGGGTAAGATTCAATCGCTGCTTGAATAGTGTGAACGTCTATTCGACACTAAATCACGTCATCAATTCGACTCAAAAATGGTTTATTCTGTAGTGGAAATGAGGCCCTAGATAAATTTGTGTGGTTTTATGATTAAGGGTGCTTCCAGATAGTATGACCATCCCAAAGGCATTGTACAGCCATTCAACATTCCCTCGAACAATTTATGTGGTTAAAAAATACAGGGGCAGGAAGAGGAAAACACTGGAATATAAAATGCTGAACATTTCTGATACCATAATCTTGCCTCATTCACTGAATTTTAGAGGGGTTTGGGTGTTATCATCCTCTACCCCTAATCCTCAGTGGGGTTTTCACTGTTTTTCCCCCATCTTACACATCCCCACTATGATTTAAACAGATTTGTTGATTGGTTTATGTGTGCCTTGTTCACACTGGAAATGATTTCAGACCTGACTGCATTTGGTCTGAATCATGGAGAATTGAGGTGAAGCGAGGCAAATGCAAAAGAATCGCATTTTTGAAGACAGATCTTTTGGTGGTTCTTTTGAAAAAAATTGTTTTGCAAGTGTGTTCAACAAATGCGAACGAAGTTTGGATCTCAATTGCATTGCACTGGAGGGGAGGGACTATATGGTAGAGTGTTGGCAGAGGGGTGTAACCCATCTAGCTCCAGGTTTTGCGAAATCCGCCATTTCTCCCCCTCTCAGTACTGCCTTGGTGCTGTCTTTTGACTACCATGGGGGCTTTTGATTTTAGATTTTAAACACTGCCAAGTCGTCCCTGTAAATCTCACTGGTCCTGATCCAGTTGTTTTTGCATTCCCTCCCTGGTTGTGCTGGAATATTTTTCTTGGGGAGGGGGTTTAGCATGGTTCTTTTAAAAATAATAATTAAATGACAGATTTTGTGATCACTCGCATTTCTGTGGGTTCTCTAGAGTGAGTAATGGATCTCCTGGTTGCGCCACCGATGATGCATAGATGCACATCATATGATTGACATTTTAAAAAAAAAACGGGATGAATTGATCACATTCAATACTAAGCATGCATTTTCTAGCGGCGCAAATCTAGTGTGAATGACAGTTGTGTTAAAAAGACACGAATGCATGGAATAATGAAATAATTCACTTCCAATAGTGGGAACTATGCATCAGTATGAATTGATTCAGTGACTATGTATCAATGCAACTTGCAAATTGGTATAAAGGCAAGTGGGAATGAGCCCAGGAAAAGGAGGTGGCTGGCTCCGAGCTGCCTTTTTGTTCATGGAGTCTCTTGGAACCAAGGCACTATGAAAAGTAGTAGTTTGGAAAACTTCCTGTTCCACAGCACAGATGATTTTCCAAGCCACCCTTCCATCCATAGTGCCTTGGCTCTGAGATTCTTCTCAAAAGCGAGCATTCACGAAAAATGCATCTCAGAGCTGGCTGCCTTCACCTCCTTTCCCCCTTTCCTTTTCTGTGCTGTCATTGCTGGCATCTCCTCCTGCTTTCATATAACTATGCTGGTGGAGGTATAGGAATCTTGGCCAGAGTTGCTAGCATAAGGAGCACTTAGACTGACAGCATTCATCATCTGGACAACCCTTCTCCACAAAATTCCACGAACCAGACAGAACAAATGCAATATTAAAAACTCATTTAGAAGCACCTGACATGTATACTGCCATGAAATATGTTCTTTGTCTCATAGCTGGAGCATCCAGCTCCCTTCAAAAGTATTGCTAGCTAGCACTGTCATTCTAGCTTTCCCTTTCATAGCCCTGTTCTGTTCTGTGCCTGGCTGGGCTAAATTTCTCTAGCCTTTGCTGACATATCTTTCTCCTCAAGTTCCATCTTGTGTGGAAAGGTCTCAGGGTACCTGTGGAGATGACACCACACCCCTGCTGAAAGTCAGTTTTTATAATAAGACTGACACAACATAGCAGTAACTGTGTCATAATCACAAAACATACCTGCACAGGTGTAGCTTGGGATGCTATATATGAAACCCCAAAGGCATGTTTAAGTGTGGGACATCTCTGGTTTTTACTAAGTTTGATAGCCATGGTGTTTTTCTTTCTGAGTGAAGCAGTGGACACCTCTGTCTACCACAATTTGATTAAAGTGTGAGGGGACATTTGTAAGATGACATTTGAGGCCAGATTCTCATACCTGGCTATTTTTGGTATCAATCATCACATTATTTTGGGATAATGAGAGGAGAGGAGAGTGTCACTGATCTTGCCTGAGGTAGTTAGTTTTTCATAGAATTATAGAAGTCATCTAGTTTAACCTTTTGCTCTTGTAAATTATTTCACTTCTTTTTAAAAACAGCCCTCAGAGGTTGAATACCACTAGGTTCCAGATCTTGGTTCCAGTAATGTCCTTATTCCAGGATTACTTCTCATATTCTTGGGTGTATTCTTGAGATCATAGATCGCTTTCCTGATGTCTTTCAGAGGAGTTCATGTTCTTTAATCTAAACAATTTGCTTGTATACTTGAGCATCTGGGACTATCAGCACTAGATTGCTTGAAAAGCGAAGTGTTGTTTGATGGCTGACATGCACATTTTGTAAGAGCAGTGGTGTGGGCGAGGGCTTTTATTTTGTTGTAGTATCAATGTATTTGTTTCCATCTGGTTTTACTAACTGTAGTGTGAAGGCTGCCCAGGAGAAAGGAAATCCCCCTGTGAGAAAAGGATGATTCGGAAGGGCACTGTGTCAAGAAAACTACCAAGATGATCAGAAGAGAGGAAGGAGTTGTATAAGTTGTTACTTCTCCGTTCAGGAAAACCTTAATGGATGAACAGTGTTTTGTAGGAAGAGCAGTGGGCTGGAGAAACAGAGAGGGCTGGGTAAAGGCTGTCTGACTAGCTGGTCATATTAAATGTAATATATTGACACAAAATTACCATGGCAGCTTTTTTTTTTTCAAGGAGAAAGAATACAAACAAGAATATTCTTCAGATGGCAGAGCACTGTTGAAGCCAGTAGACCATCTGCACCACGTTGTTGGCAAAAAGAACATAAGCCTCCTGCACTTTTAATTTTCAAAGGCAATGTTTGCTATCTAATCTGGAAGTTAAAATCAGAGGTGTCCCATCTCTTCTCCAGCAGAAGACAATGGTCTCCAATGTTTTGGTTGAGTGATCCATAAACTGTGCTGGCCGAATGGCCGTAATAAAGAAATTGAATTGAATTGAATTGATCCATAAACATTAGCCTGTAGATCTTATGTGATCTGGAGACAGCATAATGGCTAAAGATGGGCAATATCAACTGAAGATGGTGTCATAGAGCCATTGCCATGCTTGGCAGTTTACTCTCCCCCTCCCATGCCTCCTTCATTATATCATCTCTACTGAAAAGCAATTTTGAACATCACCTCAAATTAATTGAAAGTCAAGTGTCTTAACTGTCTAGTTTTATTCTTTAGAAGGAAACCAGATCCCTAACTCATAGACCATGACACTCTTGAAAGGAACAAATAAATAGGTTATCTCTCCATAGAAATGTTCTGCAAGTTGCTGAAGCATTAGGTTTTCAATTTGTCTGGTTTCTTTCTTATACAACAAAGAGGGTAATCTAAGTCCCTCTTTTGTTTGTTCCTTGAGTCAAGGATAAAATACATCCCTTGCTTATATCCAGAGACTCAGAAGTTTTTGATGCCTTCCATTGCCCAAATTAGCTAGGGAAATTACAGTGGGCCCTTGGTATCCGCTGGGGTTTCATTGCAGGATCCCTCTTGGATACCAAAATCCATGGATGCTCAAATCCCATTAAATACAATGGCAAAATAAAAGTGCGCCCTTATATAAATGGCAAAATCAAGGCTTGTTTTTGGAATTTATATTATTTTTTAGTATTTCCAAGCTGTGGATGATTGGATTTGTGGTAAAAAATCCATGGATACAGAGGGCCAGCTATAGGTGAGGCATCATAATACCACATTAGCCCTGCCGACAGGAAGCTAATACTTCAGATCTTTAATTTCAGGTATACAAGCAATTACCATGGGGAAGTTTTTGGGAGAAAGCATTTTACAATCAAGATGGAAAACAGATGTTTGCTATCACTCAACAGCACAAGGTCAAGTTGTGTGTTCCAAATACAGACATCTATAGAAATATAAATAAATACAGTTAATTTGTTCACTATGATTATTTTAAGACATTGGTGACTCTACTAAATCCTTTCTTAGTCATATTTCAGCAGATTATATGTTGTCTCCGTGCCAAAGAAGTCTCTTCCATAAACTATACTCAGAATGTCTTCTTCAGAGGCAGAATTTTATTTCAGATTCATTCTGATTAGAGAAATCAAGCTTGAAATTTGAGTTCACATGAAGCTAATTCGGTCACATAGTTACTATTGTAGGTACTGTTGTCCAAATTCTTAACTGTTTCTTAACATGTTTCCCTGACATGCTCTTGTAGATCCTTTTAATCAGAAAGGACAAGAACAGAATTGTAAATGCTCAGTCTACAATACAAGAGCTCTACTGCTGTGATATAGATCTGAGCAAGGGTGGGCAATCAGGCTTGTGGGATCTATTTAAATGTTTTTACTAGAACCTCATCAATCAGAATCTGGTGAGAAAGAGATTTAGAAATTAAAGAATCCAGACCCCAAATATTATTTTTGAATGGAGATCATAGTCCTTTGAGGCAACAATCCACTCTTGGTTACCTTAGGCTTTCTTGGTTTCAGCACTGTAGTTTAGGGTAGGGGAAGGGAGTAATTTTGTTGTAGTTGCTGTTGAACACTTGAGAGTCTGAAAACTTTGCTATTACAAATTGCAGAAAATTTATCTTCTGCCAACATTACCTTGGACATTTCAACCACACACGTTTCTAGTCCCCATCTGAATAATGTTAGGACCTTCTTACATGCATATGAGGCAAGTTATTCAATTTTATATATTCAAATCAATGTTTTGAACTTTACTCACTACCACAGTCTGCTTCTTATCTCTGTGCTTATATACCATGACATCAAATAACTTTTGAGTCACAACCAAGAATGGCTCAAGTGTACAGTGTCAGCAGTATATTTGCAGTGTCAACTGTAGAGCTAGAAAATTATCCTTTTTGGTCTCTAGCTCCCAGAATCCCTCCAACTAGTTGTCCAGAAAAGTAACATTTCTGAGTTTTGGTCCCTTCCAAGCCTCTTCATCAGTCATGCCATCATATCTTTATTTCCAGTAGATCTTATCCTTTTTCCGATTGGCAGTTGATAGTTCCCTGTGGATGTCCACTGAGCAAGGAAGTGATGCTCTTCTCCACTTTGTGCTCACTTTATGTTGCTTGGGCAGGGGGTATGGTGAGTTTTCATTTATCTTGCTCAACAGAAACCTCTCTTGATCTTTTACATTTTCCTTATGGAAACTGTCAGAACAGATGAATTATGACTTAATATGTGTGCCTCACAGATGTCATAATAAACCATCATTATCTTGTCACCTCATTCACTGGCTTTTCATCTACCAACAAAAGGTGTATGCTGCCACTACTGCTGTTACTTCATGTATTGTTCTATATGTTCTGCCTGTCCTCTGTAAAGTGTTCATGTTTGGCCCAGCTTTCCAGTTTCTTATAAGTGGTCGGAAAACAACCATACTTCCCCAAGGGTGTCAGCTGTTCTTGACATCTTGACGTGGCCTTGCGTTTGATATTAATGGCACTAGAAATTGCTAATTGCTTGAAAGACTGTGGCATTTGCTTGGAACATCCTGCCATTTCAATATGTTGCTGCTGTCACGGAATACAAGTTGCTTGTATTGTTCAATCAAAATCTAATCTAGGGTAACTGCAACCCATTAGACCCAGCTCTACCTTGTGGAGCAGCAGAGGACAGACATGCCCCCTTCTCTCTGTGACAGCCCTTGAGATATTTAAAGAGTGTACTCATGTCACCCCTCAGTCTTCTCTTCACCAAGCTGAACATGCCCAAGTCTTTCACGCTTTCCTCATGTTTTGTTCTCTATGGAGCTATGCAGATAGGCAGCTCTGGGCCGTCCCTGCTAGCTGCGGATCGGGGCTGTGGCAACCGCGTGCCGTGACCCCAATTCTCCCTTTTGCCGCCCCTGAAAGAGCGGCAAAATGCCGCTCCTTACAGGGGCAGCAAAAGGACGCCCTAAGAGCCAGCGTGCGTCTCTTTAGCACCCTTTCCGGCACATATCAGGACGCTGCGCCATGAGGATGTCCTGACGCCGTGTGCCGTGCGTAATGACGTGCACCATGAGGACATCGTCGGGCTGGGGTTGGGGCAGCCGGCATGCGGCTTCCCCTCCCCATCTCTGCCTCCAGGCTGGCCCTTTGGGCCGGTCTGCAGAGGCCCTAAATCTCTTATAATCTTTTTTGCTCTTCTCTGAACTTACTCCAACTTGTCTATATTCTTAAAATGAGGTACTCAGAACTGGATGCAGTACTCCAAATGAGGCCCGACCAATGCAAAATATAGTGGGACTATAACGGTACTTCCCTCACCTTGGAAACTATGTGTTTATTATGCAGGCTAAAATAGCATTCATCTTCTTTGCTGCAGCATCATACTGCTGGCTCCTGTTCAATTTAGGATCAAGAATAATCCCAAAGTCATTTTTGCAGGGAATAGTACTGAGCCATATATCCCTCATCCTATACCTGTGCATTTGGTTTTTGTGGCTTAAATCTAGAATTTTGTAATGGTTTGTCTCTATTAAAATTTATTTTATTAGTTTCTGCCCCATTTTTTAAGTTTATCAAAGTCCTTTTGAATTTTTTTGCAATCTTCCAATGTGTTAGCCACTCTTCCCAGTTTTTTTTTTTAATATCTGCAAACTAAATAAGGATCCCTTCTACCTTGTCATCTAAGTCACCAATAATGACTTAGGGAGACATAAACTGGTCTTTATCATTGCACATGCCTTGTAGTCTAAATGGAGAGTGGATGACTGTGGGAAGGGGTGAGGGTCAGATTTTGTCCCTGCTCCTTTCCTCCATGTTGAGCTGCACTTTGCGAGGTGACTCTGGTTTCTGTTTTTCACTACTTTCATCCAGTTTTCACAGTGTGGGGTGGGTAGGATCAGGAGTGGCTTTTTGCCACTCCTGGGCCAAATTTGCACCATTTTTTTTGGGAGTTGTGTGGTTTATGGGATGCAAAGAACCTCTTGGAGGCTGCATGTGACCCGTGGGCCATAGTTCCCCCATCCCTGATCTAAAACAAGCTGCTCTGAGATTTCCCAGTACTGGGGGACTAGTGGTGGGTGTGACACAGAGAATATGTGAAACTATAATGGAAGTGGAGAGTCCTGTGGGCATTGGACCTGAGCAAACGATGCTCTTCTTGGGATGATCCATTGGGGGCATTTGGCAGATGCAGAATGACAATCCTATATACCGCACCTCACATTTTAGGAACTGCTATGAATATGTCTTTCTCCCTTCTATGTTTAGTGACAGAGAGAACCAAGCATTGCAATTGGTTTTTTTCGATTCTTTATTATTTAGATGAGGTGAGAGGGAGGCACCTCTACAAAACAAAGGGCCAGGTTCTCCAAAAATATGGTTCTGCAAGGAAAACACTCCTGCCTTGTAGACATCGGTGATAATGAAATCACAAGGTCTCAGGTAATAATCATAGTAGCAGTAGTCGCATTTTCTTCTGTTCTTTTTTTCATGGTGTTTTATCAAGTTTTTATTATAAAATATGTCTGCTCAATGATTTTTAACATCTCCAAACACGATAGAAAGGTGGCAGAGAAGTCTAGCTGGATTGCCACTTTTGCTGCTAGTAAAGAAGTTGTCTACAGTGCAGTCATATTCCCCCCCCCCCAATAATTTTCCCCTTGTTTGCACACACTATGTTAGATGGCTGTCATCACATCAACAAAATACAGGTAAGAGCTCTAGAGTTAAAAATGAATGCACAGCTCTCAAAATTCCAGTCATACAATAGAATTCACTTTAGGTTTGGGGAGAGTGGTGGTGGCAGTGGAAGTTGGGGGTGATGGTAGAGATATTTCATAGAGAGAATGAGTGGAGTGACTGCCCCATTTTCAGTGGTGATAATAATACTTTGCATGCCAGCAGTAGCACCTTTAATCGAATGGCTATCCTTGCATGTAGGGACCCAGCTGTGGATTCTTTTATACAGATTAAAGAATATGCTGGAGAGCCAGCATGTTGCAGTGGTCTGAGTGTTGCACTAGGCCTCTGGGAGACCAGGGTTTGAATTTCCACTCAGTTATAGAAACCTAAGTCATATTCTTTCAGCCTTTGAGGAAGACAATGGCAAGTCACCTGTGAATAAATCTTGCCAAGAAAACCTCATGATAATAAAGGTGAACCACCTTAAGGTTGCCATAAGTTGGAAATGACTTGAAAGCATACCAAAACAACAAATCACTGTTTCATGAAAGCCCAGCAAGATATCAAGGGAGGACTTCTTGTGCAGTTGAGTTTTATTTAACATCAAGGCTCTGATGATGGAAGCCCCAACCTCCCTGTGAGATATGATAGCATTATTATCTTCATTGTATTGGGGGTGTGTGTGCAAAGAGAGGCAATGAGATTTGAGGATTTGCCTGCAAAGTTGTCTGTGGCACAGTGAACCCTGGTATCTGTCTAGGTTCTCATAGCCCATGCTCTCATGCTCACACATACAGAGATGTTACCTCACATTTGTCTGTATGGTCCCCTATCAAGACCCCTATAAAACCATCCGGTTGTCAGCCAATCAGCGCCACCATTGCCACTGGTTGACAATGTGAAACAAATTAAATCCCATGTCCTTTCCTACACCAAGTTGATACACCTAGCTGTTGTTTTGAAAAGTGAAGCTATGGATCAATATTTTACGATTTAACTTTATTGGATTAGACAAGGCTGTCCAGGACTTTAGAAGACTTTTACAACTAGTCTGCTGTTTTGAATAATTTTCCTCATCACTTTACACACTGCCTGGGTGTGTCTCATCTGCCGAAGACAGACTTTAATTAAAATGCAGCAGATAGCCACACTTTTTCAAATGATGACAACGATCATTCACATCTACCACAGGCAGCTTTAAGATGACTCTCCAACAGCCATGAAAACTGGGACATCAGTGGCCAAGCAACATCAGAGTGTGTATAAGGTTATTAATAGTTATTAAATTAACGAGGAAGAAAACACAGTCCGGGAGAAGCTGAGGCAGTTTGCTTTTGCCTGAGCCTCCTGAGAAGTGAAAGATTCCACCTTTCCTCTCCTCTTCCCCTGCTGAGTTGGTTAAATACAAACTACTTTTGCACTTTGCATTCAGTTTGCAGCAATTAAGGTAAGCCAAGAACAAAGGGAAAAATGAGAGCAGGAGAGAGAAACTGAGGCCCAAAACACACTCAGAAATAATCCAGTTTGAGACCACTTTAACTGCCCGGGCTCATTGATAGGGAATCCTGGGCGCTGTAGTTTATTGTGGCACCAGAGGTCTCTGACAGAGAAAGCTAAATGTCTCACAAAACCTCATTTCTCAGAATTCCCTAGCATTGAACCATGGCAGTTAAAGTGGTCTCAAACTGGATTATTTCTGTGTTTTGGACCTGAGATATTTTAAGGTGGGAAGACAGAAGATTAATCAGGACTATCTTTGCCAAATCAGGGCAATTGGAGGGTAAGCTTTAACGTGGACCTTCACATTTCATGCAGCACAAAGATGTCATCAAAATGGCATTCCTTATATCAATTTGTTTCTCTTTCTGCTGTTATGCATTGAATCGCTTTCCTCATATTTCACCATTCTCTGCGCTGTTTCTCTGCCTCCACTAGCCCCTTACACAAGTGGCTGGGGAGATGTGCATTATCACATCAAAATGCAGAGCATATGATCCTAAATGGTACTGAGGAGATGGAGGAAACTCAGCACAAGGTTGCCCTTGTTGCACATGGATTGCCTTTCTATTTTGAAGTACTACCATAGGAATGAACAGCTATACCTGCTTTCCAATCCAGGAACTTCATAATCATCAGCAAGCAAAACCACAACAATTTTCACAATGGACCTAGGGACTGACAGAGGTTTTATTGCCTGTGTTTTGAACATGAACATTTTGCTAAGTTCCAGGCCCCCTCAGTGTTTACTTGCAAGCCTGAAGCAAACTGGGGAAAATAACTTCTGGCTACTTCCTTCCAATTCTGGCTTGCATAACTGTTTATAGAATTGTTTAAGGTTGGACTAAATGTACTGGGGAAGTTATCTTATGTGATAGATGTTGTGGTTGGGCTGGATGCTGAAAGGGAGCAAGATCTTGCTTGGTCAGAGCCTGGAAAAGTTCCCTTTTGGGCTACAATTGGATGGGAGTTGAAGTTCATAACATAACATTTCTGAACTCTGCTCTTAGCAAAGCTGTTCAGTGTCGTGCTTTTATCATCACTTTTATTTCATTTAAAACTCCTTTAAAAATCACAGCAGTTTATAGAATCAAAAGCAACAATAAACTCCAGAAAACTAATACAGTTAAAACCAATCCAAAATTCTTCTTAAGAAAGGGAGTTTAGCTCTGCCATTTTTTAAAATAAAAACCCCCCACACTATTGAATGTGCTAGGCACCATAATAAAATATTTTGGAAGATGCTAACTGCTGGAGCAAAAGGCTAGTGATGGAAACTAGCCAGGGGGACTGATAGTGGCTGATGGAATCCATGTTAGAGGCCGGGGAGGGGGGATCCACTGTGGGTTTTAGTCCACACTTCAAAGAAACTACCCAAGGCACTGAACCTTATCCTCCATATAAGTTCAGCACCTTGGATAGTTCCCATACATTTTGAACTAAATCCCACAGTGGATTCACTGCTCCACTAATGAGGGAGCCACCAGCCATTGCTGATGGGATTTATGTGTTGCCCCCATTGCTTGAATATACCTTTCAGTACCAGCTTTTGGGGAATGAACTAGCAAGATACTATTCACACATTCATTTAGTGCCCTTCAGTTTGTAGCAAGCCACCAGTACATGTAATCTAACAAGGTAATTGCGGGCCACCAGTTAGGTATGATGGCGCACCAGGTGACTGGGAAGTCTTCTGGTTTTCTCCCTGCTTTGTAAACTGGTAGATTCATGCCTTCTCAAACACCTGACATAGAACCATAGAATTGGAAGGACTACAAGTTGTGTAACTTTTTGCCATGCAAGAATTTATTGCTAGAGCATCTATGAGAGATGGACAGTTCACTACCTTCTGTGGTAGGCTATGTCACTGTCAAACAACTTTTACTGTTAGGAAGTCCAGTGCATGTCTATGAGTTGTGCTCTGGTTTGGTGGGTAATAACTTTCTTTAAACATTTTAAAATATCTGACAGGATGTGTCGTAGAGGATGGAGTGAGTTTGTTTTGTGCTGATCCAGAGATTAGAACACAAACCAATGGATTCAAACATGCAAGAAAGGAGATTCCACCTTGACATTAATAAGAACACCTTGATTGTAAGAGCTGTTTGACAGTGGAATGGCCTGCCTTGGAGGGTGGTGGATGCTCCTTCTTTGAGGGTCTCTAAATAGAGATTGGATGGGCATCTTTTGAAAGATTTTTAGTTGTGTATTCATGCATGACAGAGGGTTGAACTTGTTGGCCCTTGTGGTTCCGTCTAGCGCTATGATTCTAAGTGGCAAAGAGCTGACATACAGTTGTTTTAACCCATTATTTAATTGTCAGTAGTGAATTCTATAGGATGACCCACCTGCCTAGAAAAGACAAGAACTTAAGAAATGCTGTGCTAGGGCAGACCAAAAGAGGCCTTGCTGCTATGGAACACAAGATATCTGCCAATGTTTTTGGCTGTCAGGGCTTTCCCTTTCATTAATAAATCACCTCTCCCCATCCCTAATTGTCAAAATATTCTTGTTCACATTATTTCTTATACATTCCAATGATAATCACAGGGCAGGATCTATAATGTCACCAAGGATCTGTGATGTCATGGTGAACTAGTTAATCATGCTTGGGAACATGGTGATGTGGGAGATCCAAATTTCGTTTGTTGTCAGTTATATAGCCCTGTAATTTGTGACTATTTAAGGTATACATGAAAACATTAGCAACTTCCAAGGACATTTTGTATTGCATACACACACACACACAGGACCATAAACCAGATTCTATTCCAAATAAAATCATCTTTAGTGCTTCAGTTAAGGAGAAAGAATGGCTTGTGATTAGGTGACCTTTCCTCACACTAAACAACATGAAACAGACGACTGAGGCAGTTTGGAAGGGTTGCCTGCTAAATCTTTACAAATCACAAAGATGTAAAATACAATCAAAATCAAATTGGGCCTGATTGATTAAGCCCAGAAGAAGTCATTAACAGATACTGGACATCATTCAGTAGAAATAGTCTGATGGACTAAATAATTATTTCACTGTAGATTTAAGAAGCAGCTGAGAGGGGAAAAAAAAGGGTTATCCTGCCTTTAAACACAGAGCTAATAAAATACTGCAAGAGGAAGTTGTGTATTTATTTCCCTGTTCGCTTTGGCATGAAATTCCCCATTGTTATTATGATACCCATTTTTTTTTTTTTTTGCATCTGATTGGCTGACAGATATATAAGTGGGGAACAAAAATAAAAATAAAATAAAAATAGACAATCCCCACCCATTTCAATACAATTTGGTTTTATTTCTCCAGTCAGACATTACTGATCAAACAAATATCAGTTACTAAAGCCCATCTCCCTATTTCTTCTCTTTTCTCCTTCTGCCCTCCCCCCATCCCACTGAAACAAAAGAATAAATAAAGCAATAAGGGAAAACTCTCTTGGGGCTTTGATTTTATTATTTTTAAATAAAGCCCGCCCAGCTGAGAGGATGCAATAACAATGCCATGAGAGAGGTGGGAAAGCCAAAACCCAACTCAGTTTTTCCTATAAGGTCCCTGATTTTTGTCAAATGTTCCCCAGCTATTCTGGGTTTTTTCTCCTATTCCTTCTAACTCCTTTTTATTTTCAGTGGTGTTTTGTTACATGTATAAAAATGTGCCTGTCAGAAATATCACTGAGGCATCTGTACATCATATAGAAAAAAACATACTGTAACAAACGGACTAAATCACTAAAATAAAATTCCCTCCCCACTTCCCTCCCCAAACCCTAATATTATACATGACAAGACAGTCAGCCTGTTCAAAGACAGCTTTAGAAAACTGGCCCATAAGTTAACTGCCTGGAAGAAGCAGCAGCAGCAGCTAAAAGTGTCCTGGTTTCAAGTGCTGGACGTTTGGCTCACACTTCACAGGCTTCATGGCCCAGGCATGAAGGAAGGTATTTAATGCCCTGGTTTGAGTTGTACAATGGTCTCCTCTGTACACTGATACTGCTGGACGCATAAAACCTCTGGAGGAGGGAGAGACCTCCATTATCCTTTCCCATTTGTGCACAGGTGGAAGGTGTTCTTTCAGCCCATGCACTATCTAATGGGAATGTGCAATGTGAAAAGATGGCAACAAGAAATGTAGGAATATTAGCCAAATGGGAGGCTGTAGAGCTGTGGGTTGGGGCCTTGCCTGGAGGGATCATCCTGGGTACTTGAAGGGGCTCAGCTCTGTACATTTGTGCTTAAAGGTTTCTCACTGCGGCCATGAAGGAGACCAGAAGAGGAGGAGTGAAAAATTGATCAGTGGAGTTAGAGTGATTCCCAAACTCTGGCCTTCCAAGTTTTTGGACTTTGATTCCCAGAATCACCAACCATTACCCAAGCTGAAGTCCAAAACACTTGGAGGACCAGAGTTTGGGAATCACTGGGTAAGAGGATTAACATGCAGGAAACTTTGGAGGAAGAGCTGGGAGAGGGAAGAAAGGAGACTGGTCTGTGGGAGCGAAAGGGTGAAATGGCACATGCTGTGAAGGGAAAGCAGATACTGCTGGGTTTTAGGACTACCTATGTATTCTTATCAGGACATTATTGCTGTTAGCTGCCCTTGAGTTGGCCTCGATTCATGGTGACCCTATGGATGAGACATCTCTAAGACTCCCTGTCCTCCACTGCTCTGCTCAGGTCCTGCAGACTCATGCCTGTGACCTCCCTAATAGAGTTCATCCATCCGGTGTGCAGTCTACCTCTCTTCCCTCTACTTTCAAGCTTTCCCATCATTATTGAGTCATGCCTTCTCAATTTCATCATCTTGGCTTCTAGGGGTATTTTCTGCTTGATTTGTTCAAGGACTTATGTGTTTGTCTTTCTGGCTGCCCATGGTATCCTCAGCACTCTTCTCCAGGACCATATCTCAAATGAATTGACTGAGATGGATTTGTCCGGAAAGAGATTGAAAGAGAGGACATCCCAGCTGCTGTCTATCAACTAAAGATGAGTGGGCTACCCAGTAATATCATGGCATTCTGAATAAAATAATCATCTGCCTTCTCCACATCCCAAACATCTGAGGCCAGCCTACCCCGCTGCTATTATCCTATAGTCTGGAAGCCAGGCATTCTGTTATCATCACACTTCAGCATTCTCCCTGCAAGTATGGCCATACTGAATGGCCTCTGTACCCATTCCAGTGGTTTTCCATTAGGAGTCTCCACTGACTGCAAGATGCAGTTCAGATCTCAAACTGATAATTTGAAGATCAGGACTCTGCACCACACAGACTGATTCAGAGGCGGGGGCAGGGGGTTGAATCCAAATCTCTGTTTGGAAATCCAGATTTTTATGTCTCATGATTATAACTGATAATTGACATTTTGGACAACTTGCTCTTTGAAACACATTTGGACCAAACTTGCAAATATAGTAACCTAAGGATTTCTGATGAATTTCAGATGAATAAGTGCAGAAATATTTATGCAAGCAATTTTAAAAAGTGTTTTCCTCCCACTGCCAGGAATTGCTTCATATTTGAGAAGAGTGCTCTGTAATTCCTCTCATAGTTTTTGGGCATATTTTGAGTGTCTTTGGCATGTGTCATAAAAGGTCCCTTAGAGGACAAGGCTGCAAATTTTCAGAAGGGTAGGTGCAGAAGTTAGTAAGTTAGAATTAACTAAAACTACCTTGAGTCCCATTATTGTGGAAAAGGCAGGATACGACTGTGTTAATATAATAAATAAATAAAAAGAGTTTAAGGCTTTAGCCCCTGCTTGGTTGGCCTTAAAGTGATAGAAAATGCAATAGGACTGAATGGATGATAGATGTGGAAGACAGAGTGACAGAGGTAGAAGGACTTGGATGCCCACTAATTTCCAAGCAAGCATCTGATAATACACTCTCCTAGCTTTCAGACTCCATAAGCAGCCTTTTAATTTTCCTATGCCTGAGAGCAAAAACTAGGAGATCATGGAATACTGGGACACCCTTATGTGGTATATTATGTTAAAATCCTTCCCCTAAAGCACTTGATTACAAAGCCCTAGGAAAAAACATTCACAGTGCGCTTTCTCTCCTCTTCCTGCCTTGACTTTTTCTTCATATAAAAAGCTGGGGGAGGAATGCATCAGTTTTGTCTGAGTGCACTGTTGAGATCTCTGTCCCTCCATATGAACAGCTAATGAAGGATCAGATAGCTTCACATTTAGTTTAGTCCACTTCAAAGGAACCCTACTTTGAGTGGCCCATTTCAGAAAGCTTTCTGAACCAGCCCAATTCAGAATTAGATTTGATTCAGATCAGATGCAAATTTCCCAGTTTCCACCACCATTAATAATAATAATAATAATAATAATAATAATTTCTATCCCGCCCCTCTGCGTAACACAACCAGGGTGACCATCCAATAAGTCACCTAGAAAATAACCCCAAAGTTGTTTAGGCATTTGCCCATCTTCTCTAACTTGTGTGTGTGTATATGTGTAAGTGTTGCCCTGAATGTCCTTGCATTCATGTCCAGCAAAATTCTTAAGCTGAGCTAACAATGTGCCTAGAAAATCCAGTGTGCATTTGTCGTTGTTAGTTGCCCTCGAGTCGGTTCTGACTCATGGCCATCCTGTGGATGAGACATCTCCAAGAATCACTATTTTCCACTGCCTTGCCCAGATCCTGCAAGCCCTTCCCCATAACCCCCTGATTGAGTCTATCCATCTGTTTTGTGGTCTTCCTCCTTTTTTTCTACCCTCTACCTTTCCTAGCATTATTGTTTTTTCTAGTGATCCATGCCTTCTCATTATGTGGCCAAAGTACAATAGTCTCAACTTGATCATCTTTGCTTCCAAGGAGAGCCCTGGTCTGATCTGTTCAAGAACCCATACACAAAAAAATTAAGTGCTAATGCGCCATTATTGCCACCTAGTGGGTATTTTCTATGATTGCAATTTCTGGGACAGCAGAAGACTTTTTTCTTGTTCTCTCATTTTGGCTATTCTCAGTGGTCCTATATGTGAGTGGTTCTAAGCCTTTGACCCTCCAGATGTTTGTTAGACAGCAACTCCCGTCAGTTTCAGGTAGCACTGCTAATGGTCAAAGATGCTCCATCAATAGGAACTTGGCCAATGTCCCTCAAATCTAGAGGGCCAAAGATTGAAAACCATACTTTTGGTTAGGGAATCTTGTGGATTAAAAGCAACCACCTCCCAATCACTCATCACTGGGAGCCACATGAATCTAATACTTGCTAGCTTTGTGCTATGGAAAGGATAAACACAGGCCCTGTGACAGAGGCAGTTTAAATAGAAAAATATTAAAACTTTCTTATTCCACCAGACTTTTAGAAATTCACTGTGGTGTGTTTTAAATTTTATGCTGTGCTGTTGTACCTATCCCTCACATTAGAAAAGGTAGTAGTGTTAGTGCAAAAATCTCCTATCAGCGGAGGGACGGGACCTGCTCTTTGGGGCAGAAATGGCTTATGACATTTGATATCAGAGGCACAAAATCCAGATGCCAGTCCCAAAGTAGTCAAAAGATGATAGGGTCATCATTTATCATTTGCTGTCTTTTAATGTTAACCCCCAAAGGTTGTCTGCTTAATGACAGGGATGAACATGTGTCAGGATTTTAAGGTTTTTGGGAAAATGGGGTAGCTACTGTAGAAGTGAAAAAACAACAACAAGAGGCTGCCACAAGGTCCTGGACCCTCCCAGGGCCTGGTGAAAACATTTTGCTGCTTGAGGCAAAGGACAAGATGGCACACTCCTCTCTCCCCTATGCAAGAGTCAGCTGGACCAGCATCTGGATCAATACTGATGCGATGGAGCAACATCCACCATTGTACTTGCAGGAAACAGCTTAGTCTCAACACTACCCAGCAACCTGCTCCTGTTGCTCCCTAACTTCTGAAAGGGCCACTTCAATCTGCCTTGTAACATAGATGTCCTTCTTGTTGTAGTTAGCCTATCCTACCCTAGAGATGCGAAGAAACTGATGGTAAAAGAGACAAGGATAACAAAGAAGCTTGTAGACCAAGGGCTCTTTTATACTACACAATTATAGCACTATGATTCCACTTTAAATGCCATATCTACATCCTGTGAAATCTTGAGATTTGCAGGTTGGAACAAGTCACTAGAAATCACTGGCTGAGAATACAAAATATCTCCCTGCAAATGGCAGATCCCAGGATTGTATAGGATATTGTCGTGGCAGTGTGAAATCGTCGTAGTGAAAGGGCACCACATCTTGTTACAACATGGTGAAGGATTTAGGTATATTTATCCTGAAGAAGAAATGATTAAGAGCAACTATGATAGTCATCTTCCAATATTTCAAAGGCTGTCTCACAGATAATGGAGACTTGATGACCGTAACATAGGAATGAAAGAATGCTGTTGTAGTGGATTTCCTGTGTTGGTAATAAGTTGCACTAGCTGACCTGAGAGGTCCCTTCCACCTCCCCAGGTGCCATGGGACAAAAGAAGCTACTCATTAAAAGATATTGTGCAGCTATTTCATCAATCCCTTCTCTAAAAGATTTCCTGTGATGTGGAAAGAAAAAACTGAAAGAAGTGGAAAAACAGGAAATGAAAGAAAGAACCCGGCAGCTGCTTGCAAAATGGCTGTGTGAAGTGGTCTGCAGATTTACTAGGTTCTGAATCTGGTTTGAATTGTTTTTGGATGTGCTAAGTTATGATGAGGACAGTTTCCAGAGTATTCACAGCATCCCAGTTTGCCAGTCACTAAAGAAACCATATTGACTTGAGTACAGTTTAAAAAGTTGTATTGACTTGTGGCAAAGATCCAGAGGAAGTCTGAAATCAGGCACAATGATTTTTTTATTAGTTTCTCTCATTCACCGGTTTCACAGACCTGTCCACTTATTAAGGCTTGACATGCTTTCTTTGCTACGTGGAGTGAATACCTGGGATATATTGCTCATCATTTCTGAATTTTTCATGTTATTGAGTGGTATATTCAGAGTCTGGAATATTATTTTATTAACTATGATAGAAATTGGAAAATTATTATGTTTTTGTCAGTGTTGGGAGGAGTAGAAATTTATTTCTTACAATTAACATGTTAAAGAAATGATTAGTTTTTTAAAAAATCATGGGATTTACAGAGGGGACATATTTAGCTATTACCTTTTCCTTCTAGTGGTCAATTTTGTTATGGGCACCTTCAAAGTGTTATTTTTGTAGTATTTATGTTGCTAATGTGGTTCTTTCGAGATTGGGAAAGGCTATCCTAAAGCATGGGAATCTAATAACCCAGTCAATTACACTTGATAACTGACCCGCAATTCTCTTTGTTCTACCACTACCTATCTGCACCACTATTAATTCATCCTTTAAACACCATGGATTGATTGTCTTCTGGATTGTAAAACGTAAATAGGGAATGGTATGTTCATTTTATTTTGTGGACACTAATCCATTTGCAACACTCAGCTGCAGGGATATATGAGGGGGTGTGGTAAAGTTAATAATTATCACCTGGAAGTTATTATGGTATATTGATGAAATTTTGTCAGTGTCACCATCAGTCCCTAAGTGCATGATGTTGAGAAAATCAGCTCATTTTGTTACAGGTTGTCCAGAAATAACTAAAGTGTAAGAAGGAGAAGTACGAGGGGGGTATCGTAAAGTAATAATTATCACCCGGAAGTTATTATAGCATATTGATGAAATTTTGTCAATGTCATCATCACCAAGTGACTTTTTCTTTTCCCAGAAATGAAAAAATCCATTGTGGGGTTGCCGATTTGACAACACAGATGATGTCATTCATGAAGACTTCTACAATAATGGTATTTGGCAGGTCAAGAAACGCTGGGGAAAATGTAAATCTGGATGGTGCCTATGCAGAGATAAGTTAACAGCTACAAACCAAAACAAATTTTCTGTCAATTTTTTTTAAACAGTGATAATTAAAACTTTATGATACCCCCTTGTATAGTTACAAAGATCAGCTGGATAATCAAGGGTGCACAATTTTTAAATTCTGACTCTGAACTTTTTACTGCATTGTTGATTAGCTGCATCCTTCACCTTTCCACTGACTTATAAGCTTATCGCATGGCACTTCGAAGAATGGGAACGGAACAGAACGCAAGGGAATAGAATGGAGCAAAAACACATTTTACTGCATGGGAGAACGCCACCGATGCTCCCAGGAGTCTCCGATCTGTTCCCCAGCTGTTCCTGGCAGCCGATTTTTGAAGGACTGTTCAAAACCATCCTTCAAAAATTGGCTGCCACGAACGGCTGGGGAACGGATCAGGGACTCCCGGCGGCATCGGTGGCATTCTCCTGTGTAATAAAATGCGTTTTTGCTCCGTTCCATTCCCTTGCATTCCATTCCGTTCCCATTCCTTAAGTGCCGTGCAATAAGCTTATTAGAATCAAAAACTGTGGCATAAAGATCCAGGCAAGAGCACATGATTTGCATGTTAAGACCAAGAGTTTCAAGTTCCTAACAACTTCAGTGCTCTTTAATAACCCTCCTCTTCTTGTGACTCCCCTCTTGTAATGAATAATGAGGCAAAACCTTCTAATCGGTTGCATCATCATAATAGTGAGTATTGTTAAAACAGCAAATTTAGTTATTAAGCCTGCTGAGGGAAAAGAAAAAATAAGTCAGCACACCAATAGTTAAACCTAACGAGTTGTTTCCAAACTCTCGTAATGAGTGCTGTTAACAGCAACTTATTTTGCTAAACCTTGTGTGTATGGAACTAATTAGCAAATAACTAGTGTAACTAGTTTTCTTCCAACATCTGGTACCAATATTTTTGGGTGCCTAATCAAGATATTTCTCTCCTTCTGGCCAGGTATTTGATGAGATGTGAATATGTTGACATTAAAAATATTATCCTAAGGCCAACTGACTATCCTCATAATTTCTCCTTGGCCTAGAATAACCAGGGATGATGCCAAGATAAGTACTTCCTCAGACAGAAGGAGGTATCCAGTACTTTCATCCATAAGGCTTCTCCGTGGTTGCACAATGACAACTGGACAGCCCTGGGGTGCAATTTTGCCCCCAATCAAAATGGCCACTTATTGGCCAGATGTGCCTGTACATCTTCTGGCTGTTGTTGCATTGCAGGGCGGGGGGGGGGGGAGGGGGAGAGAGAGAGAGAGAAGGAGAAGCCTTCAGTCTCTTGGATCTCTAGCACATGTACAGTATGTCGGCAGAGCTTTACACTTCCTCAGTATTGAATATGATCCCAGCTGATCATTATATACTGGCAGAAATTCTTCACTGGGAGATGCATGTGTCTCACATAGCTACACCTCTGTAACTACATCTCCCAATTCCATCTTGTAAGTTGTGCAGCCCTGTCCCCAGCAGAGCAACCATTTCTGAGTTGTTGGAGAGTGGTGTGATCAATGGGTGAAGCATCCAGATATTTTCCTTTAGCTGGATGCATTGCAACAGGCATCTGCAGGGAACTGTGAGGGTCCATGGGACATCCCTGAAGGTGATGTCTGTGGGACATCTCTTTTACTAGATGCAGGTGACATCCAGTAAAAGGAAAATAGCTGGCTATGTCGTTGCTGATTCCCTTGCTCTCCAGCACCTGAAAATGGCTACACTGGAGAAGCTTACAAGGTGGGGTGGGGTGGGAGACCTTTGGTCATTGCATGGTTGGACCAGCATTCTGACCTACCCAATGAAGAAAAAAGTGAGTTGAGATGTTGTAAGGCAGACTTGTTACCTGTCTAATATTTTAAAACTTTGATTGTATGATATACACCTTTACAGATGATGATGATGATGGGAAGAAGAAGGAGAAGGAAAAAGAGAAGGAGGAGGGAAAGGGAAAGGAAGGAAGGGGAGGAGAAATTAAATTAAGTTAAAATAGTTGAATTGCTTGTGCCTGCTTCTGCCAAGGATGTTCAGGTGTTGCCAGGGTATTAATTGTTTACCTCCAGAAAACTACAGCATGCTCAGCATGTTTCTTTCTCATCTGCCAAAAACAGGGGAAGGAGAACTAAAGGCTATTCTCTTCCCAATGCTTCACTCTGGCATATGGCCTGTGCTTCATGGTGGCTTCTGACTCATTGTGCCACACAGAGGGATTAAGATAAAATGGCCCCCTTGCTTGTCACTGTTCTCTCCCTTCTGACCCAGTCCCCTAAAATGTGTTGGGCCTGTTTTCCATCCCACTATGGCATATACCTCTCTATCCATTCCTGCTGGGCTGTCAGTCAAATCCCCTCATAAAAACAATTTCCCTAGGGCCAAAAAGAAAACACAACAAGTGACACACGAATGCCCTGAACGCATAGTTACAACACACACCCACACCCACAACACACCCATGGGAAGCTTGTGGGAGCACCATGGCTCCTCTCGCCCCTTTGCTGAGTGGCCCGGCTAGGACAAAGGTCTAGCCAGGAGCATTATTTATATTATTCTTATTACTCTTAACAAGTTTTATTGAATTATGATGAAACAACCTTGTTGAAACCAAGCAAGTGATCTCTGTGTCATTCCCCCTCAGGCCTGAGCAGCCACCAGTGTGGGCTAACATTCCCACGGTGGAGTTGGGCGCCATCCCAAATGGCCTTTGGCTGGAAGAACTCATAGGAAGTCTTATATGGCGGTCGCAGACCCCTCTCCTTCCATCATGCTGCCATCACTGCTCGTGCTACACTGTGAACCCAAACAAATCCCATGCTGAGGCCACTTCAGCTGGAGGGCTGCTCTGCTCTGGTCTCTCTCTTTCTCTCGTTCTTTCTACATAAGGAGTCTGAAGGAAAGGCTAAAGCAGGAGGTTTGGGTAGTAATGATGTTCTTTATGGTGCTATGTGTACTGAACCAGCACAATAGGGCACCCACACCACCTTCTCCCAGATTTCTTTTAAAAGTACATGTTTTCAGGTTCACTCCCTTAGCCTGTGATCATTCCCAAACTTTTGCGCCCCTGGAGGAGACCTCGGTGCAGCCGCTGTGCATAAATTAGTGAGAGTGTAGCCAAAAAAAGTTGGTGCACTGAAACCCAGAGCGAGTCCTCTGTATCTGCTCCTCAAGCCTTCAACTGGTGCCACTGTGCCACTGCCTGACGGGGGTGTGCAATCATATCCTTCCAGTGCTTCACTTCGCCTGGGCCACTCTTCCATGACAGGTAGATCTAGGAGGGAAAGGGAAACAAGTTACACAGACATGGGGATGCAGGAGGGGTAACCTTCTTCAAATACTTCCCCCCCCCCCGCATCAATGAAATCTTCCTCAGTCACTTTCTGAATCTCCCAATATATGTTATCATCAATGTTTTGTATGCTACTTCAATAATTGAGCAAAACTGCAAGGTTGAACATAGTTCCACACATGGAAGTTTTTGCATTGCTGTCTATTTACTGTTATGTTGAATTTTATTTACTGGTTATTTTTTTCATTGATTTAATTTCTGTGCCACCATTCCTAGGACCTTATCACACGGGGCTCAATGCAGACAGAATCCAAACGAAATCCCAACCTAATACGTATTATTTTTCCGTGTGTCCACATGACGTCGCACAGAACCCCGACAGAACCCTGGCAGAATGCGGAAAGAACCGAGATCTTTTGAATTTCGGTTTCTTTAGGAATTGCAATTGCGCGACGGGAATCATTCCGCTTTTACCGTAGGTATGAAAACCCAATACGTATTGGGGAGCATTTCCCCAATATGTATTGGGGAGCATTTCCCCGCCTGCGCTCCAAGGAGGACCTCCTCAGAGAGCTGGCTTTCCGAGGAGGATCTCCTCGGAGCGCAGACCCTGCGCGGGGCCTGCGCTCCAAGGAGGACGTCCCCAGAGAGCCTGCTCTCCGGGGAGGACCTCCTTGGAGCGCAGACTCTGTGCGGGGCCTGCGCTCCAAGGAGGACGTCCTCAGAGAGCCGGCTTTCCGAGGAGGACCTCCTTGGAGCGCGGACCCTGCGCGGGGCCTGCGCTCCAAGGAGGACCTCCTCAGAGAGCCGGCTCTCCGGGGAGGACCTCCTCGGAGCGCGGAACCTGCACGGGGCCTGCGCTCCAAGGAGGACCTCCTCAGAGAGCCGGCTCTCCGGGGAGGACCTCCTCGGAACGCGGAACCTGCGCGGGGCCTCGCTCCAAGGAGGACCTCCAGAGAGAGCCGGCTTGGGAAGGGGTGACAGCCGCGGCATGTGACAGCTGCGGCTGTATTGCGCATGTGCTAGAAGAGCATTTCTAGCACATGTGCGGGATTTTCTCACTTGTGTGTGAATGGCAAATACGGTTCTCGGGAGCGCTTTCCTTAAAAGCGCGATGAAGGTAATTGCATGTGATAGCCATTTGCGTATTGTGGAGTTTTGTCCGGTTTATTACTGGATTTATTCTTATTTCACTTTATTATCGCTTTGTGGGCCACGTGTGATAACGTCCCTAGAGAGAGTCATACATCTGTATAAAGGAGGCATTTATCATAGGATTATAAATTTGGAAGGGGACTCCTAGGCCACCAAGTCCAACTCCTTGCTCAGTGCAGTTTCTACTTTGCGCTAACAGTTAAAATGCTAAGGTTATTTGCATTTCTAAGTGCATGCTAAAGGTTGCACTTCAGCTGGCTGAAAACCTATAATTGGAGCTCAAACTGTTTTATAAATGAACATGCAACCAGAAGCCACCAGCATGGAGTTTAATGAAACTTATTAGATAGTTTTAAGTAACACTGTCCTGGTACTCAAGCCTAGGACTGGAGTCATGTTCCATGACTTTGTTTTATCATGGCATTTTTAACCAGGGTTAACACCTTTGAGAAAGGCTTGGAACAGTTACTTTTTTGGACTACAGTTCTGAGAAACCCCAGTGGTTATGCTGGCTGGAAGATTGTGGCAATTGTGGTTCAAAACACAAAAACAAAAACATTTCCCAAAGTCCACCTTTGGTTTTTAAATAATAGAAAAGCACACACCAGAGGATCTATTATTCTAATCTATTTATCCACCTCAATACAGATCTGTATCTACACACTGAATTATAAGGCTGGAGATTGTGGGAGTTACAGTTCTTCAAGCTCTGTCTTTGAGTACAGATAATAGAAGAAACAGGGGATCTATCTATCTGTCCATCACCATCTGTATGTCTCAATAGAAAGACATCTCTCCACATACTGATAGACACATACATATACTGGGAGTATGAGCATAGATCCTCCATGGGGGTTTGTCATGATTTTACTGCATGCATGAGGAATGAGGATAAGGGAATGCACATTTTAGGAATGCACTCCAAAAAGATTATCTAAATCAGTAGATAGGCACACAAGGGCTGCTTCATTCAGCCATTTCCCTGGTTGATTTTCTTCATGTAAACCACCCTTAATAGTTTCTGTCATCATGGCTACAGTCAGCAACCATTTCCATAATCAGAGCTGCAATTTCTGTTGGATCTGCCACAATCATGGAAATTGCTTCAGTATTTTGGTGTATTGCTTATTCCTACAATTCTCTCTTCCTTCCTCTCTCTGATATGTGTATACACATTTTGAAGTGATTGCACTGGGTAAAAAAAAAAGTGTTAAAAAAGTGTTGGGGAAAATCTGTATAAATTGCCCCCTTGGTTCTCTGCTATGCAAATTTCCACCAAGAGATCCCATGCTAAAATGTCAGTTGTTCAACAAATATTACACATTGCAAGTGGCCTATAAAGTTACACATCACTCCTTTGCCACGGCGTTCTTTTTCTCAGCAACTTTCATTGTAGTTTGGAATTGGAGCTGTTTCATGCTGAACCACAGTTAGCATCCATTCAGCCCAATATTCTTCTCATTAATGTCTAGTCTGTCAGTGGGTCTAAGGCAGGGGTAGGCAACCTTTCCCCTTTAAGGGCCGAGGGACTTCAGCTCCCAGAATCCCAGGAGATACTGGCCAACATGGGACTATTGGCCAACATGGCTGAGGCTTCTGAGAGCTGAAGTCCCTCGGCCCTTAAAGGGGAAAGGTTGCTTACCCCTGGTCTAAGGCCTTCACTTCATTTGATTTAAATCAGAGGTGCTGGAAACCAAGCCTAAAGCCCCAGAACTACAACACAGTGCTAAATTACACATTACGTAGCAGCTAAATGGTACCAGGATTCCACCTGTATTTCCTGCAATGTGTGGAAAGAAGTCACACAGCTTTACACATCTTTCTCAGAAGTGATTGACTAGGATATGGAGCAAGGGCCCCTTTTGTGTGCATACCCTCTAATATTTCACAGATGAAATCTGGGACATATGTGGCCAAACAACATCAGAATGTGGTCAAGAGTGCAAAAGTTATACTTGGGAGGCTAGGAGAGTCTGCTGCAGTTTGCTTTTGCTGACTCTACTGGAAAGAGCAAAATTCCACTCCCTCCTTTCCTTTCCCCTAAGATACCAGGATGCAAATTACTTTTGCACTTCAAATTCAGTCTGTACCAATGGAAGTAAACCAAGGACAAAGAAGGAAAGTTGGAGGAGGAGAGGGAAGCTGGGACATTAAAAACAGCTGAAGAAGTGGGATGACTGAGATGTACTGTCTTGGCCAAATTGGGATAGTTTGAGGGTTTGTGTGTGGTGTCATTTAGCCTCTGGAATTCCCTTGACGGGTTTCCAGATCTCAGGACCTGGCCCTTCTTTTCTGGTCTTTACAGTAAAAGGAGGAATCTCAGAACAAAAGCACTGCTTGAAAAATGTGTGTACATATTCTTGATTTGTTAAGACTTGGTGTTTTTAATTTGAATTGTATACTCAATGTAACCGTGTGGGATGCTTACGAACATTGCAAGGTCCTGTCTTCTGTAATACCACAAGGGGGCTCCCTAGGTCTCAGGTTTCAGCCTGAAATCTCAGAGCTTGGGATAGTCTTGACCTGGCAATCCTATTCCTGAGGGAAATCTACCCTGTTCTCACGTTCTTTCCACCTTCAGTAAAACATTCCTATACACAGGAGCTCTAGCAGCAATGGGGTGAGACATGTATCATCTCACCTCATTCGGACCATGGGCTGCCAATGTATAGGAGTTTTTCTTAATCATCGCTGTCCCAGTTATAAGTTTCAGTTGTTGTAGTTTTAGTTGCAATTCATCAGAACTGGGCAAAATGGGGACCTGTTCCCTGCAATTTACTTTAAAGGTCTCTACATTTCAAGGCGGCAATTTGGAGTTAAGTGTTTGCCCTATTCACTGTCAAATTAGGGCCAATGATCTTGGTGCACCACACCTGCACTGTCTACATGGGTGTACTCAGTGGAAGGAATATGAAAAAGGCCACAGGGCAGCAGCTGTGAAAGAGGTAAAGTGTTGGAGCTGGGAGATTTTCTCTGCCCTTTCTTGCTACCAGTGTATGACCCTGGAATATGTGCAGCTGTGAACCTACTCTTGCCCTTGCTCTGGCTTGGCTTAACAACAGTGTTATAAGCAGTTTTATAGGCTGGGGGAATGTAGGAGCTATAGTCATGAAAATTAACCTTTCCAAACTCTGCTTCTTTTCTAAGGAGGAATTGAAGAACCAATTTTAGAGCAGAGAGGACTCATCTAGCAGGTGGGAACACAATTTTGTTGCTCTAAGCAGGATCATGTGAACACATGGCAGCAGGTAAAAGGGTAAATAGGGATATTGCAGTTTTAGGAAAGCTTTTTAAAAACAAATTGAGAACATTCTGCCCCTGAGTATTCAGAGTTCAGTGATTTTCCTTCAGCCTTCACAAGAAAGGAAAGGGACCCTGGTTGCAGTTGGAAATGTACCAGTGTAATGGAGTCAAAGCTTGCAGACCAATGTGCCAGGGCATTTTGAGAAGCAGAGATGGTGACACAGACTTACCTGTTCCCTCTGAGCTTAGTTGTGATCCTCACAGTGTTTCTTGGAAAATCAATTGTGAGACCTTGTTTGATACAAATACTTTTGGGGTGACATGATTTTGAATTAAGACCCAATAACTTTACCAAAGGCTTACAAGATATATACAAGGTCTCACAATTGATTTTCCAAGAAACACTGTGAGGATCACAGCTAAGCTCAGAGGGAACAGGTAAGTCTGTGTCACCATCTTTGCTTCTCAAAATGCCTTGGCACATTGGTCTGCAAGCTTTGACTCCATTACACTGGTACATTTCCAACTGCAACCAGGGTCCCTTTCCTTTCTTGTGAAGTATGAAGGAAATATATATATATATATATATATATATATATATATATATATTACCCCCACCCCATGCATCAATACAGCAGCATACATTTTTAGACTCCTCTTAATGGTCTGGTTGTGGGGCCTGTCGTGATGAGCATCAATGTTTTCAAATGTTGCCATGATACCACTGGTGAAATACCCTTAAGCTACCACTTCTTAGAGCAGAGATGGGCATCTACAGATGACCCTGGTGTCAATTCTTTGCCCCATGACCACCGAGAGACCACATAAATTGTGAAAACAACTAAAAGGTAAAGCAAAACAAAACCAGAAGTGACCAGAAGTCCACTTCTGGTTTAGAAAAAGTAGTTGCTGAGATCCTACATCACCTACTTAGGGGCTATGCAGACGGGGAGGAAAAAGTGACCTGAAGTTCCCTTTTCCCTATGCTGCAGCAACCGCACTGCCTGCCCTGAGGTTGCCCTAAATGGGGATGGAGCAACCACACTGGGGGGAGTCAATGCTGTATTGAAGCCCCAGCAACCGCACCGCCAGCCCCAAGGACGCCACAAAGGGAGATGGAGCAACCGCATGGGCTGGCAGCAGCTGCTTTAATTTTTTTGTTCTCTCTCAAACGCATGCACATGTGCACAGGAACATCTCTCCACACCTGCGCACCTGTGCAGGAAAACATCCCAGCGCACCTGCATAGAACCTGTCATACACCCACGTGTCATGCAAGGATTCACTGACCTCTGCTTTCCCCCAAGGAGGGGGTGCAGTAGACAGGTGCCACTGTCTGATTGTGCCAGCCTTTGGGCGAAGGAACAAGTTTGTCAACTGAAAAGGCACCTACTCCATTGTCCTCCACAAAACATGTCCCACGCATATCAGGAGGGAGGGGAGAGGTACATGCAAGGGAGGTTTGTGTGAACAGACTAGATACATGCAGCTGGTGGTCATGCAAGGGACAGGGTCAACAGGACACACTGACAAACATTACTCCAGGAGCCCCCCCCCATCATGCCATGTCTTATGCACACCTGCACATAAGAAGTCACAAAAGCATCTTTCATGCAAACTGCTGTGCATGCTGACAGCAAGCATACAAGCAACAGAATGCATTTATTATCATAACAGAGGACAGTTGCTAAGGTATATGCGGAGGGTTACAATTAAGATTAGGGTTAGAGTTCTAATATTCAAGCGCACCTGCGCCAGTGCATCCACACCTGGAAGCATAGGGTGCTTTAAATTAAAGCTTGCATCGTAGGGCGCATGCTCTGGGTGGCCGAGTCAATTTCCGCCACACTTGCAATGGTGCATTTATATGGCTGTTTTCTGGTGCATCAGTGTCGCTGCATACATACACACATGCGAAGATGCGCATCTTCACCAAAGGAGCAGAAAAAAGTGGCTCCTTTTTGGAGCGCACTTTCATAGGAAGAGGCAGGTAGGGGGTGCTTTTTCGGCATGCGTTATCTAAAGACCATGCCTTCAGGTCAACCCCAAAACAACCCTTTTAGCCTGTGTGCATCTCCCCTTAGTTACAGATACATAACTAGAAGTAACTTCTCCTGGCCCTACCTGAAACCTACCTTGACAACCATAAGACACATCAAATAATGGAGGTTAGTTCAGCTAGTGATTAGGGCTCAGCAGGATGATTTTCCCACCCCACTCTCATCAGCGAATGAACCTGCAATGATGAATTGCAACAGGGTTCCTGCTTCTGATCGTCACAGCCTGATTCACCTGCTGGTGGAAGGACCTAGAAATGTGATCCTCCTGCATCTCTGTCATTATCTGAACAGATCTCCACCACTTGATGTGGATGCTTGCTGTTGAAGTAGATACAGCAGTGTGTGAGTGTGTGGAATTTGCAATCATGGCTCTAGTGCCATGATCATGAATATGTTGCATTACTAAAAATGGAGCAGTTATGGATCTGTAACTCTAAGAACGTGTAACTGCAATACAGGTTGTGAATATTTTTATGTTCAGCAGTACAGAGAGCAATTTAAAAGGTGAACCACCATGCCGGCAGGCTTCCAGGAAAGGCAGTTAGTCCAGGAGTCTGGAAGGGTCAAGGATCACAAAAATGGCCCATCTTAAAGAAAGATGGCAAAAGTGCAGGTCTATTTCTTTCCTTGGAGAGAATATTTCAGAGAAGTCACTTGCATTGCCCTATAATTTTGACACCTTCAGCAGAAGAGTAATAAAGAGGGACAGCAACTTTAGAAGACCAACTCTGCAAGAATGGAGAATGAAGGAGTTCAAGAAACAAGGAAATAACTGAGCAAATTTGCTTGTGTGCAAAAGAGAGTAAAAAAAAGGGCACACAGGCAAGGCCACAGACAATTGGCAGGAAACTGAGAACCCTGAATGATGAAGTCAGACAGATGTTTCTGTAATACACAGATTCTGATATATTGAGGAATGACATTTCCCAGTCATACCAACCCTTGTTGACACATTTTGGACAACAGCATAACCCATCTGGCTTGGTGATGCAACCATGTATGCAGCTACTGAGCAGAAAAGCCCCCTGTTTTAGGACATATAGCTTTTTCCAGAGAGAGCTCTCCAGCCCCTGTTTCTCATTAAATTGCCATGGGCTTCACAGCTGCCAATGCAAAACTAACTGCGAGGCCCTATTTGATGGAGCTTTTCACCCACACCAGCTGCCACCCTTCATTCCTCTTCTGCCGAACAAACGTGTTGGAGATGTCAAAATTAGTTATACGGCAATGCAAACAAGTGTTAATCCCTCTGGTAGCTTTAGTTATTTTTATCCACTGGCTTTCTATATCGCTGCATGGAGGATGCATGTGTCAAGTTCTCCCACGCAATGACAGCCAAGACTTGTCTTCCAGATTCACTAATGGAGCCTCCTGACTCTCACTCAAAGAAAGGGACTTCATAACTTGATTGGAGGCTGCACAATGATGGCAATTATTCAATCACTCATTATTATCACATTGCTGCAGCAGAGGTTGAGGAGGACAAACTATTCTAAACCTTTAGCTGCAGTTGCCTGAAACTTTGTGACAAGTTCTCTTCTAGTTTATTTTTTATTTGCTTTCAGTTCTGTTCAGACACAGAGAATGCATGACCCTCCAGATCTTGTTGCTGCAACTGTGACTATATCATCTCTCATTAGCCATACTGGCTAAGACTGATGGGAGCTATATTCCAACAACAACTAGAGGCATATAGGTTCTCCAGACTTGCTATAAATAATCTGTATCAGTGTTTCTCAAGCTGATGTGAGAGACTGATAATTCTTTTTTCTCTCCAGTGTGCCCAGAACCAGTACTATATCTCTGCCCATTGGCTACAACTGTATTCTTCTTTCTTGGAAACTCACCAAGAACTGACAGCCAATGGCTTGTCCATTAACTAACACTTTAAGTAGCACTGATCCACATGAACATTTTGCCCATGTCTGCTTGGTTATGTATGCAATTGATTATGTATAAAATTAAAATGGATGGAGGCATGGCAAGAATTTCTTAACAGGTTATTTTCAATATGTCAATAATTAGTAATTTCCTTTGAGAGTTCATTACCTAGGTTAAATAATTTATGGCAGCCAAACATATAGGCATCTTATTGACATAACTAGTTTTCTACTTATTTTGGAGTCTGGACAAAACTCCCAGATATGAACAACCCTAAGAATTATGAATGGGTTACCAGAAACCCTATTTGACACTTGTGCTGAGCAAAAGGGTAGCTGCATTCATTCTTCAGGAAATCTAATACCCATTTACATGGGACTAAACCCCACTGGGTCTAGTAAGACTTCCTACCAAACAGACTTGCAGAGGATTGATGATGTGTGTTGTGGAGTCACCTTGAGAACTTGTGGCATCATACTCCTCATGAAAGTAGACCAGTTGAACAGTAAGATGTACATATACACTGACACACCATTCAACACTTGATTCAGTGGACCTACACTAGTTGAAACTAATAAATAGGATTCAGACCTTGGTCATTAAGGGAAAGCTCTTTGAATTAATTCACAAATAGTGGGCCAAGCTTGCTTTTGGTAAACAATTTTGATGTGCTTGAATTCTCATCCTCTTCACACTGGGCTCATATGATGCTGATTTTAATTTAATATACATGTTGCTTATTTTAATACAATGTTGCATTAGGGAATAATTGACTCTCTGCAGCACGTGGATATAATAACAAGATTACTGTGTCAATTTATCATAATTGAATTAAGGAGAGCAGAATTATATATATTTAATGTAAATCAGATTTGGAGCTGATTAATTTCTTTTAAAGTGCTGTGTTATAATCTTGCATTTCTAAATACAAGTTCTCCAGGTAGCAGTACACATTAGCATTCCATATCCCTTCAAGTTAATTCAGCTCAACTGCTGTACACCAACAAACACACAAATCACAAAGAATAATTGACCTTGTTGAGCAAATCAGTGCAGAATGACATCTGGTAATGGAGCAGAACATGTGGCTTTGCATTTGCTTTACCAGGCATTGAGCCTGAAACTGTACCCATGTTTACTGTGCCATATTGGAAAGCTGCTAGAAGTGGACTGAGAGATGACACAGCATATGTGAGATGATCTGGGTCCCTAGCAAAGCAATTACATAATGGCTTCATGGAGCGCCAAACTCTGCAAGGCTCCTCTCAATCCATATTCTCTTGGAACTCGCTTGGAAGCAGAAGATGCTGTTCAAGGCCATTCAGTGGTGGTGCCACAGAACACAGCTCCAAAAGAGAGGTCTGACCTGGGACTTAACTGATGGACCTGTCAATACCTTATGTTTTGTCTTTACTTTGACTGGGACCTTATTCTACTTGGAATGGTGTCTAGTGGCTTCCATGTAAATTCAAATTAAGGATCAATTCTGGATTTTAGCCAAAACTTTAAAGGAGCTGTCAAAGGTTCATCTTGGCTCATTCCTTTAAATGTCAGGCTAAAAACTTGGAGTGGATTCATGGCTCTACTGGCATGGAAAACACCATCTCTCACTCCTTGAGATCCAGCAGAATTCTAAATAAGGGTCAAGGAGAAACTCAGAGGAGGGAAGAGAGCTTACTTGTGGAATGCAGACCTTATACTTAAACCAAAGTTCTACTTTGGCATTTCCACTTAAAACAGGACAGTATTTTTGGAGGGCTGGGTAGATGACCAGACTGGAGAACTCCCAGAAACCCTTTCTCCTCCATCCAGTGCATCCATACACTGTAGAAAAGTTACTTTTTGAGCCATAAATCCAATTGTTAATCCCAACTAGAGTAGACCAACTGAATCAGTGGAACCTGGTAACCATACACTTACGTAATTTCAGTTGATTCAGGGTTCTGCTCTAACTGGGCCTAACACATGGATTGAGGCCATTGACTACAATTCCCAGAACCTCAAACTTACATGTACCACCCTTCACACACAAATCAAGATCCCCCTCAGATATAGGTACGTACTGATGCACATCCCACACACATACAGAGAGAAAGATTGAGTGAGTGTTGAGGAGGCCTCTTTCTTTCTGATCAAGACGACTGTGTCTGCATTGCTCTTAGTATCAGGGAAATAGTGACTTTGGCTGCACTGGGGTTACTTGGATGAAGGGGAAGGAGGTTAAAGTCTTCCTCCCATGGTCCCATGATCTAGATCAGGGGTAGGCAACCTTTCCCCTTTAAGGGCCGAGGGACTTCAGCTCCCAGAAGCCTCAGCCATGTTGGCCAATAGTCCCATGTTGGCCAATAGCTCCTGGGATTCTGGGAGCTGAAGTCCCTCGGCCCTTAAAGGGGACAGGTTGCCTACCCCTGATCTAGATTCTCTTTTCCTACTGCTAATAACAGTGCTGGAACAGTGATCTGTTTCCAGCCAATCAGTGGATAGCTGAGCCCCTAAACAAGTAGGGGAAAACAGGTAGACTCCACAAAGTTTTGCAGCTCCCAGGGTGAGTGGTCTAGAGCCACAAGTGGCCTGCAGGCAGCCTCCCTCTATATTCAGTGATATCAGCTAGCAGGTGATATGATGAAAGGCCTGTGCCTGAGGCCATGGAGAAACAGTTGCCAAGCAGACATTGGACTCATTCAAGCTGGTGATTTATTCCAATTTATATCACACCAGTTAATGTTGCTCCTTGACATTTCTTGTCACTTCCCCCCTCCAGATGGTCTCCTCTTAAAAAACAAAGCAAAACCAAACTTCAAAGAATGTGGCATTTTGGTTCCTTTGTGCATGTTTTGTTTGGAATGACGCATGCTAGGTTAGATGGACTGATGGTCTGACACAGTACAAGACAGTTTTGTGTGTTCAGTGTGAATGCATTCCTAGAAGTGAAAGAGGCCCAGAATTCATGTGGAAGAAAGTTTTAAGATTACCAGCACAAGGTCACTGAGGACCCCACGTCTTCTGGGTGATTTGCTCTCTGAGTGGCTTGCTTCACTACTGCCTGCATACTACTGCAGTTATCTAGGACTTACATTTTATACCTCACTATAAATAGCATTTCAGTAGATCCATATTTATCCTAAGCAAGTTTTTCTTGTACTCCAGGGAGATGAAGGTAGCAGAAAAGCTCTGAAGGATAGAAAGACAGTATACATGATACAGACCCATGCTATTCTTATGACTGACCATGCTGGCATATACTTGCAGCTCAAAAGTGAAAGTGAAGGCTAGATACATTTTTGCTTCTAGGGGCAGTCAGTGGCTTCCATGTTAGGGGTATGGTGAATCTGCTCTTGGTGTTATTTTAAACTGCTGTAAAATAAGTTCACCATTTAGGATAGTTCATCAAAAGACTGGAATAAAACCCAGAGTAGAGCCTCCTCCAGTTTTTGATTGTTTCCAAAGCCAATGTGACTCACACTGTCCCAATCAGGAAATATGGGTATGATATGGGGGGCTTACCTCCCCTCTCCTTGCAGGACCATTTTCCTCTTTGTTTCCCCCTCTGCTGGTTCCAATGGAGGGGAGGCAGCTGGTGTAGAAGGATGCTGATCCCAGAGCTACCTCACAGGATGTTTTGGACTCAGCAAGTCCAAGCCCACTTCTGTCCCATCCCTAGAAGGCCCCATTTAGGAAGATCTGAACTTCCCTGAGGCATAAATGGGGCTTTTATTGGGGCCAAGGGGTCTTCTGGCAGTGCTCCTCTGGTGGCAGAAGTGGACCTCCACTGCACCTAGGGGTGTAGCTACAGGAGGGGGATGAGGGCATTGCCCCCATAGGAATTCTGACCCACCCCAAAGAGAAATTTTCCTTCAGTCCCTAAATTTCTAGCATTGCAGAGTAGGAGACATTGAAAACCTATAATTCTTTATATTTGCTGTGTCCATATTTCCTTGTGGGAACTTTTCCCGCCCTTTTTCTTTGGATGTCTATACCCTATTTCTAAATACTTAAGTTACTGCAATGCTAGAAACTTGAGGACTTGAAGAAAAAGCTCATTTGGTGAAGCAGAATTTTTGCTTGGTCTTGTCTTTTTTGCCAGTGGAAGGAACATGACAATTAGAAAGACCTTCATGTTAAATACCAGACTTAATATTGGTTCTACTACTGCTCCCTCCATAGCTGCTCAGAGGTACACAGAAGCTTCCCAATGTTGGCCCTTCTCACTTGAGCAGCCTGGCTTTGCTAGAGCTCCCTGTGAGCAGCTGTGGGAGGGGCAGCAGTACTATCAGGAGGGGATTTGTCACCTCTGTGGTGGCAAACACTTTGGCTGGTTCTGTCTTTCAGGTATATCATAAAAGCAAACCAAGAAGGTAAATAATATAATGCACTTCTACAGAGGATTATGTGAAGAGGGAAGCTAATTGGATCAAGCCAAGTTCTTGCTCCTAGTTCTCCTAGCATTTGACTCAGGAAGCCATGGTGACCCTGTGGCAAACTGGAGGAGGTATCGGGGTGCCTACTGCCATTAACACTGGGGAAACACACTTACCAGAACCAACCAGACAGAGACTGGTGGGAAGATGAGACTGAGGGCAGAGAAGAGGAGGGAGAAAGAAGGGAAATAGATGAAGCTAAGAACAGGTAACAGAGTCTTGCGGGGTCAACCCCAGCCCCATGCAGGACAAGAGTATAGGAGCCAACTGAGAATGGGGTGCTCAGGCGGATGTGCAGAAGGGGATTTGGGATTAAAGAGAAAGCAGTTTGGGAATAAGAGCTTGGAAGGGAAGGGGTGAGGTAGTCCTCCACAAGACAGGTCATTACTATGATATTCCATATGATTGGTTTTGTGTAACCCTGAAGGATTAAGGGTCAATAAAGACTCACTTTCAGCCACCTTCATGTCTCCAAGAATTTTGCTGCCATGGACACCCAAATCAGAGGCCAGGCAGAGTCACAGTCCCCAACTGGCAGAGGAACAACCCACCTAAAAGGAAAGCCATGCAACCCTCTAGTAAAACTCCAACTTGGCACAGAACAAGAAGGGTCCACTTCAGTAGTTCTTTAGCCATTTTGTCTCATTAGCATTAATTACTTCCTTTTAATGATGTTAATCATAAAATTTACCCATGCTACTCAACTAGTAATTGCCATAAATCTGCCATTTTTGAATGCATTTTTCTGATTTTTTACTCAAGCCTGACGTTCACTTGGGATATGGCTCCAACAATGGCAATGTCTATCTGGATCCCTACCTGAATACCACACTGTCAATGGGATGATACCGGCAATACAGTGGAGTTAGGGCTCACATTGTCAAAGCCCTGGGATTTTTGATTAGCAAGGACTAAGATATCTTCTCCCCTGTTCCCCATGCATTCTCCTGTTTGTTCTGATTTTAGCTGCCATTATTGCTGTAGCTGGAGGGGAGATGGATTTTCCCAGCAACAATGTAATGTTACAAGTGATCTGTGTTTTAATCCAAAATATTTTTGAGTGTGGTCTGGTCTTGCAAGGACAAGAATCATTAGCTTTTCAAAAGACTTACCCCTGAGCAGTTGAATACAGCAAGAAATTTCCTTTTTTAAATACAGATCAACACAGTTGTCTGCTTTTTACATCTTCTTGTGGGATGTGGGGTCTGTCATGACGAGAACCTGTACTTCAGTTTACCACTACATCACTTGAGAGCATCAGTTCCTGGACTAGGTGATCCACCTCATACTGTAGGCCCATCTCTATCCTGGTCTAGCCACTTTCTATCTACTTCTTTTCTGTGCATTGACCTGTTCTTCTTTTCGTCCCTGACCCACACAGCCCCTCCTGAAAAAGCCTTGGCCAGAACCCTAAGGGCTCTTCAGCGGGGAGCACAACTGACCTTTCCAATGACATCGTTCCGGCTGAGCTTGTCCTTATCCATGACGGTGATGATAATGGTTGTCTCCCTCAGCTTCTCTGTGGGTATGTCAAAGATGAAGGACTCATTGAAGACAGGGTTCAAGCACCTCTTCATCACCACTGTCTTCTTCTTCTCCACTCGCTTGTCTTTGTACATCAGCCACACTTTCACATAAGGGTCTGGCACAGGAAAAGAAGGACATAATCATCAGAATGCTTTCACTGTGTAGTCACTTCCTGGTGCCATTTTAAGAGGGGCTGCAAAGAAAATAGGAGCATTTGGAGATATTACAGCTGTCTGGAGCACCTGTGGAGATGGTGTGGGGGTATTTTTGTATGCTTTCATACACTTGGGGGAGGGTTCTGCTTGGTTTGAGGGCAAAAGTTGCCTTTCCCAAGTGCTGATAACATTTTTTTGAAAGGTTGGACATTGGTGGGCTTTGAGAAATGGGTGAAGGGCTTCAAGGGCCACATGTGGTCTGTGGGTTGCACTATGCTTACTTGTGGTATAAAGGATGAGGCTGTGGAGGTGATAAGGATTTTCACCTCATTCCTCATGCTTCTCTGACCTGCTTAGCGTGGCCATTTGTCTCCCTCTGCACTGAGAAGCGCTTAGTGGTGAATTGTGAAACTAGGTTAGTTTTATTTAGACAGAAAGGTCCAGCTGTTAACAGATCTTTCACACTGGAAAATGAAGGGAGTTTTATTCTGAATATATTCCATACTCCCATACTGAGAGTTCCACTTAATAGACTTATTTGAATCACAGCATCTTTTCAAAGCAAATACATTAACACAAATAATTCACCAGTCAGTTGTTCAGGTAATTACTCATTAATTTCTGTCAATACCTAATTACAATTAATTTCCTAGTACTCATGCAGAATGAGGCACAATGTTCCCAGTTCCAAAAGCTTGTTGCACACAAAGCTTTTTTTTTGTATTGCTGCAGAGTTTGGAAGCAACTTGTTAAAGAGTCATGATGTTATTCTTTTTTTAAAAAAATATTTTATTTATATATCATACAAATACAGACCTAAAAAATGATGTTATTATTTTTTCTTTAGCAAGGAGTGCCATTATTGCTGCTTCTAATGTTAAAATGACAATCTTGCTAACACCTTTGAGTAATTACTGTTGTTACTAACTGCTTTAAAAAGTATTTGTGGGAAGGTGCTTAGACGATTTGGGATATTACTCTATTTGAATTAATTTGGAGGAAAAGACAAGTAACACCCAACTGACAAGTAATGTCATACGATACTTTTTAAACAAGCAGTGGTGGATGATTAAGAATGGCTAATTACTTTTTCATAAGATGAAGCTGCCATGTACATGTCAGCTTTGAAAGTAGTGTTTCCAAGCTTTGGGACTGTTTTTTGCTTCTTCTGTACCTGCTAAAGTCATGCCAGACTGTGACAGCGAACAGCTGTACTTTTGATAACAACACTCATGAATCTGCTTGCTTGTACAACCAACCCTTCAAGGTAAAAGGTTTATTCTTAACCAAAGTACCAATCACTCTTTAACTGTCACATTCCAACATACTTTCAGCTTTTCTGCTTCTCCTACCTATACCTCCTTCTAAGTAAATGAGGCACAAATATTTCCCCCCGCGAGAACCAAACAGAAAGTAAATAAGTAAGAGAAAAGATACACATATATCCCTCCCACTGCGAGCTGCATAAAGGACAGGTTACCCTTTTGGTGTAGACCATAGTAAAGAAACCTTCCTGTTCTACAGTTGGAGAGAAGAACTTCTCGAACATCTAATGGTTATAAAATGTTGCTGTACTGAGGACAATCTTTCTGATGCCCTTTTTCTTTAAGGACATTCTTACCTTTGAGGCCACTCCATTGACTTACTTTATGTTCACTGCAAGGAAAAGGCCTGAAATGTTTCCTATTTAAAAACAAATGTCTAGGATCCAACAAAACCAAATGAATATGGGGAAATGAACCAGGTACATAGCTGTGGGGTTCTCTGATGGTTCTAATAGCACTGCTGTTTTTTAATACAGTGGACCCGCTGCATCAGTGGGCCAGCAATCTGTGGAATCGACCACTTGCAAATTGTCACATCCCACATTATTGAATGGCAGTGCATGCATGCAGACACACTGATGTGGATATCCACACGTCACTGTCCACTGAATAATATGGGGTGTGGACATTTGCATTTTTTTTCTTATTTGTGACCCCCCCTGGAAAGTGAATCCCCAGAGATGGGAAGGGTCCACTGCATTTTAGCCACATTTATAATCTTCCTTTCTTCCCTCATGGAACTCAACATGCTATACATGGGGTTCTGAGGGAACTTCACATCTATGCACTGACCAGACCCAAGTCTGTTCAGCTTCAGCAGGGAAGCTGAATGGAGTGCCTTTGCATCACACACTGGGACATAGAAATGGCATGCTACATTTCAGTTTATAATTTAAAAATTAAACTAAAAAGTGTGCTGCCTCATTGTCAAATGGAAGAGACTTCAAAGAAACCTATGAATCCTCAGCCCATGCAGGAATCACCTTGATCCGTAGTTCTCACTTAAGGATATAAAGAATATGTGGTAAAATTCTAATCCTTGAAAAGATTTTCCACACATTTTTCATCCATTATCACCACTACCATCAGAAATAATATTAAAAAAAACCTTCTGGAAGATATTTCTGCCTCATGTGTTTGAGTAAAAGTATGAGCATTCCTCCTCCTCCTCCAGTAAAGTTTCAGCAATTTTTGTAAGAAGTCTCTGAGCAATACTGATTTTCCCTCTCTGTTAATCAAAGCATACATATACTCACCCACCCAGAGCAAGTACCAGATAGCAGGTCTAGTGATCAAAATGATGAAAACAAATCACCAAAAGCTTCTGCTTTTTAAAAGACCATGTGATAAGACAGCAGCAGTTGTATTTTGTGTCAAGATAATTTGCAGAATTTGTATAAAACAGAGTCTTGCAAATGCAGATGAGCCAAAAAAACCTGTCTCACCTGGTCATGAGAAAAAAAAATGTCAGGCTTTTGGATAAACAAGGACTGACATCCCTTGTCCTCACTGTGAACTTGTGACACAGTAAGATAGGAGCCATTGTTCTAGAACACTTCTCTGACCTCTGTCAGAAGAAAGACAGAAGAGGATCTTTGGGTGCATCCACACTGTCGAAATAATGCAGTTTGATATCACTTTAAGTGCTCTAGCTCCATCCTATAGAATCCGGGGATCTGTGGTTTTACAAAGTCTTTAGGCTTTTCTGCAAAACAGTGCTGGTGTCTCACAAAACTACAAATCCCTGGATTCTGTAAGGTGGAGCCATGACAGTTAAAGTGGTGTCAAACTGCATTATTTTGACAATGTAGGTGCACTCCTCGTCTGCACATATGAAATGTTTTGTCAGTTGTGATTGAGATAAAGCCGGCTAACCCTTCTTCTTACTGATAGGCCTTCCTTGTTGTCTGTTGTTATGTGCATTCAGGCTGGCTCTGATGTATGGTTTTTTGGGGGCAGGGGAACAAGGTTTATTCTGAAGAGGTTTGCTTGCCATTGCCTTCCTCTGCGGATGAGAAAAGATGACTTGCCCAAGGCCACCTAGTGACTTTCCATAGCTAAGTGGGGATTCAAATCCTGGTCTTCCAGCATCCTAGTCATAAACTCAAGCCACTACGCCATGCTGGCTCTTATACTTATTCCTCATCTTTGTCAACTGCAGGTAATGGACATAATTATGTTTACTAAAGACTTGTAAATGACCAGGTTTATTAAAAAAAAGTGTAATCTATGGCTCCCTTGCCATTTGCATTTGCCATTGCATACAGAAGGGCTGCTTTGGTATCCCAAATACCTGATGTTCCCCCAATGTCCATGGCTTTAAGATTCCGAGCTTTGATAATATTCACAATGATGGAGTTAGCAGAAGGGTTGTAGCAAAGGGATAGGAGCAGCTCTCCTCGGCTTCCCTGCAGGGAAGGAAAAGCAGAGTGTGAGGAATCTTCAAAAATACTGTTCATCACTAATACACACTATATCTGTTGCACTTGGGAGTGGAATCATCCCAAGATGATTCCAGATCTAGCCTCCTCCCTTTAATATACCTGTAAGTGAGTACCCAACTTGTTTTGGGCAATTGCTCACACATTGTAAACTGCTTAGGAGTGTTAGTTCACTGATAAGTGGTATAGAAATGTACTTGCTATTGCTACTTGTTAAGTGGACTTCCACCACTAGCAGCTGCTAAATGGGGGAAATAACTGACTGGCATTGGCTAACTTCATTATTGCAATAAGTCTTGTATTCACATTGGTTAAGGCAAAACATGCTTCTGGCTGACTGACTGAAGCTGTTCTGAAATAACATAGAGATCTGGAGCACTTTCATAGTGCACAGTTATAACATTATGAGCCCACTTTAACTGCCATGGCTGCATAGTAAGGAATCCCATGATTTGTAGCTTTGGTCAGAGACACTTCAGTTCTCTGGTTGAGTGCTTGCTCTTATGTTGCAAGCACCAGAATTTGGAAGAATGGAAACACAGGAGTCAAAGTGGAGTCACAGTGCCATAATTGTGTAGTGTGCAAGTGCCCAAGGCCATTTTGGATTTCAATGGATTAGAAAACAAAGCAAAGAGTCTTTAAGGAGGAGGCAAAATTTATGGCAAGTTTCATACTCCTGCACTTGAGATCTTCAATAAAAAAAAATTTTTTTTTTTTTAAAAAGAGCATTTGTTTTTACTTTAATACCTCACAGGTGCCATCCACACAAGATGGTCATTAATTTTGTTTTGGAAACAAATAATGCCTCTGGGATGTACACAGAACCATTCTGTAATAATTATTTCACATGCACAACCAGTGGGTTCATTAAACATTTTTGTCTCTGATAGATAATCACATGGGTTCAAAAATGTGAAGTGTTTTATACTGGCCTCCTTGTCAACTCCCCCCCCCCCCACCATGTCAAAAGGTTCTTATGGCCTTGAAGCTGCTCTTGTTTTAGGGGTTCTTAAGAGGAGTAGCTGGTCATACTGGCTGAGGGACTCTGGGAGATGTAGTTCAAAAGTAAATTTCCCAAGCTCTGTTCCAGAAGACAGCTGTTGAACAAGCCAAGGAATTCTCTGGCCATATTAGATAAAGACTTTTGTAATTGTACCTCTTGTAGCCCTTAGCACATGCATCCAACTTTACTCTGACCAACTCTCAATTTAAAAGCAAAGCAAAATATCTTACGCTTCCATCACTGCAGGGCTTTAGGTCTTTCCAAAATGTTTGCATCTGTGTCAAGTCCACCTTGTTGAGGGGGATAGACACTTCCCCAATGGGGTCATTACGACTGAACCGATCATAATCCAGAACCTGTAGATACAGCACTCGTTGAACCACCTTCTCATAGGGAAAACCTGCCAGAAATAAAGGAACAGAGGAAAAGCTAAGACTCTAAATGTTGGGAAATGTAGCAAAAAGACCCAAGCTATAAGCCTGGATTCAAGTAAAAACTGTTCTGTTGAACATAGTGGTTTTTCTACATTAGACAATATATATTTAGGACTTTATCACACCAGCTTTTTGTCTCACACTAGTTGAGAACATATTAGTTTGAAAACAATCACTATCACAGGCTTCCATGGCCGGCATCCATAGTTTTTTGTGGGTTTTTCGGGCTGTGTGGCCATGTTCTAGAAGAGTTTCTTTCTGACATTTTGCCAGCATCTGTGGCTGGCATCTTCAGAGAAGAATCTGTTGCTGGTATCTGAAGATACCAGCCACAGATGCTGGTGAAACGTCAGAAATAAACTCTTCTAGAACATGGCCACACAGCCCGAAAAACCCACAAAAAACTATAATCACTATCACATTTTTCTGCAATTGTGCTTTGGCAATCCATAGTCCTGCACTCGCTCTCCTGTACTACCTTGCTAATCCCACCTTTCTCCCTGTGTATGCCCTACCCAGTACATGTGTGCCTTTTGATATTTTTATTTTTAACTTATTTTTATCATTCTTTTTTGCCATGATTGTATCAATACAACAAAATGTTGTATTAAAGTTAAAGGCAAAAGCAACCTCAGCCTGCTTGGGAATAACAAGTGGGAGAGGGGGAGGGAAGAAAAGAGGAAGAGACTCATGCCCACTCACACCATGTGACTGTTGGAATATCAGAACTGCAGTGGACAAGATCTATTGTACCAGAAGCAATAGTGGAAAAGCAGTGATATTGGGAGCAATTGATGGGTTTTTCCCATCAATGAAATGGTTCATTCTACCAATCATTGAAATGCAAAGCAGCAACAGGAGAGACATGATGTTGTGTGATAAGTACTGGGCAAAGATGCTATTAGCCTGCTGTAAACTGTGATTTACCAGCCTCATGTGACAAAGTCCTTAGATAGCTGGTGGGGAAAGGGTCAAGATTAGTCAAGCTAGAAAAATGATAAAGGAATCCTATGCTTCTGTGCAATCTTGTTGCCTTGAATAACGTTTGTAGGCATTTCAGATGAATGAGTAGTACTCCAGTTTCATCAATCAAATGTAATGCTTCAGGGAACTGGTTAGCACCTGTATGGGCCTGGAAAGAATCCCAGACCCTATCCATCACCACATTTTGATCACTAGTGAAGGTTTTTGTCCCCTCTGTGGGAGCGTAAGGCACAGGCCATTCTCCTGAGGATGGCTACTAAATGTGATGGACCAGGGGCATGATCTGACTTGGCAGGAGCCTAGACAGTAGATAAAGCAGAGGAAAAATGGTATGTAATGTGAATGGACCAAAGAGAATAGATAAACCATTTACAAGAGGATGTCAAACATGAGGGATGAATAATTAGGCTATCTTTGCAGTCTCTCATTTTTGTGTGATTAGCTTCTCAATACAGTGCAAGGAGGTGGGATGGGCTGAAACTCATAATGTGTCAAAATAGACTGTTTGCACAAAATATTCCTATCTCCTAATTTTTTAATATCAAATTGGCACCCTGTTCATGATGCATTCGCCTCATCACAATTCAGACAACTGACTTACAGTGCCTCTTATCCCAGACATTGGGCTCATCCAGATAGGGTGAAGATATCTGGAGGTTAAAGTATATGATGCTATAGTTCTTGTTTTTCTTTTTAACTATTCATGTGACATTTAAGTTATCCCTGAACTCCAGCATCAGCTAAAACATGCATACTCCTGCCCTTGAGTGAGTTTCTTTTTAATTTTGAGACACATTGGAACAAAAAAGAAAACAAAAAAGGGGAAAATTTTTCACTCCTTTCTCTTTTTCTATCCTTTTAGCACCTGTGAAATTGGACTTTGCATTATAAAACCATCATTATTTTTTAAAACTCAGAGAGGAGAAAATTTGTGTTTCAAACTATAGGGCCACTTCAGCAAGATTTTAAAAAAGATTAAAAAAAAAAAAACTTTGGAAAAGCCCTAGTGCAAATTCCAATAAAATAAAATAAAATAACAATTTGCTACAACAGCCCCCCAAAGAACGGAATGAGTGGATGTGGAGACAACAACCACTGGGAAATCCAAATGAGCTATATTGTGAGAAGTCATACTTTTTTAGACCAATCTGGAAGAGTCTATGATCATCTCTCCTTTCTTCAGCTTCAGAATGTTTTTCCTTAAAAGAAAGTTAAAGCTGATTGTGTACAGATAACTAGTTCACCACAGATGCCTGCCTGCCTGTCTTCCTCTCTTCCTTCCTGTGATAGGGATTTGTTTTTGAGTTTTCTCAATCCTGACTACTTCATGCAGCCATGAGATCCCACCACCCTGCCACTTTTGCACACCTTCTCAAAATGATTGATGTGTAGGTGAAAACTGAGATGCAGACAGTCCCCAAGAGAAAGAAACAGGTATGTATGGGGAATGCATCAAAATTACTGTGAGGAAGACTGTGAGAGAAAGACATAAATTGAAATGAAAGAAATATAACCAGAACCACTCATGCTGCAAGAGGTTAAGGCAGCTGTTGGAACCCAGAGCCCACCTGGCCCACTGGCCAAAAGCCAGGGCTCCTACCTTGACTGTTGTTTGTTGTGTGAACCACCTAGGCTGCAAACAGTGCAGGGCACACTTCTGAGTCTCATGTGATGGACAAGAGAACTAGATACTGTTTCCTCCCTGCCATCATTAGCTGTGTCTCTTCCTTACCCCATCCCAGCCAATTAGGGGAGCTTCCTCGGCTAAGCTTTTCAAGGCCCTGACAAAAGCTTTGAGTACCATCATGCACCTTCTTTGTCATAGTACACCAGGTTGTACTCTGTTTCCATTACAAAAGCCTCCCTGTAGGAAGGATTTACAAACACAATTTACTGATGAGTTAATATGGTAGTTGAAGTTTCTTCAACATTCTCAGGCATGATCTGTGTCTTATTTATGAGTAGTCACAAGTCCCTTTAATGCCACACAATTATAGGACTTTGATTCCACTGTAACTGGCATAACAACATCCTGTGGAGTCCTGGGGCTTGTAGTTTGGTCAGAGGCTCCAGATGTTCTCTCTCACTGAGAATTTCCTAAATTGCAAATCCCAGAAGTCCAAATGATGGAGGTGTGTGAGTTAACGTGGAATCACAGTGTTATAATTGTATAGTGTAAAAGGGCCCGCAGATATAATCTCTCCCACATTATGCTTTTTCGTGGAGAGAATTTGGCTACCATACTCACTTTGGGGTAAGGTGACTTACCTGTTTGGGAAGGCTGCTATAATTCAGTAACACTGCAGACACTGCATGAAAATTGCTTGCCTATTTCTAAAATATGTCTATGGCTCCAACTTTAAAACATCAAAGGCATCCACCTCCCTGGTGTGGGAGGTCAGTGGAAATGCCTTCATGTGATGGTGTTTGAAACTGATGTGATTTATTCTTAGCACAGGTGAGCCTTCCTGCCAACACTGTATGGTTGACAGCTACTGCACACCCTGTATTCCCATTTGGCTAGAAACATTCTGCACACTTATATTGGCAGTCTTCCCCACCAGTTATTCCACTTGTCCATACATTCTGACAATGGATGGAAACATTAACATACTTAACAGGTGGATATATGAGGTGCAAAATACATTTACATACTCTCCAAAATATCACATAGGAAAACCAGGACATCTGTGGCCAAGGAACACCAAGTGTGGTCAAGATAGCAAAGGTTATCAATGAGGAAGAACTCCCAAGTGAGGAGAGGCTACAACAGTTTGCTATTGCTTTAGCTGACTTGGAAGGGCAAGATTTTGTCATCTCCTGTTCTCTCCAGACCACCCCCTCCCCAAGTTAATGGAGTGCAAACTATATTGCACTTCAAGCAACTGAAGCAAGATGAGGGGAAAAGGAGTAGTGGAGGAGGAGAAAGAAACCTGGACATTTTAAAAGCAGCTGAAAAAGTGGGATGGCTAGAGCCATAGACAGAACTCGCCATAGGAATTTTCTTCATTCCTATTGGGAGGCAATACGTGCAGCGAAGAGAGCTTTCTCCTCTGCATGTATTGCGTCTGCAGAGTCCCGTCCAGCTGAGCTGTTTAGGGTGGTGAGGGAGATGACGCAGGTGCTCCCTGCGCCAAACCCCTTACTTAACCCTGTGACAGCCTGCTGTGACACGTTTAACAACTACTTTGCAGATAAAATCTCTCAGATAAGAGCTGACTTAGATGCCACTGTTGAAACAAAGGGGGGTTGCAGACTGCCAGAAATAGTGTGAATTCAGTCCACTTTTAGGGTTAGGGTTAGAGTTAGGGAACCATGGGAACTGTATTTTATTGTGGCATCAGAGTTGTCTGACAGAGAAGGCTCAATGTCTCAGAAAAATAACAGTTCCCATGATTCCCTAGCACTAACCCTAACCCTAAAAGTGGACTGAATTCACACTATTTCTGGCAGTCTGCAACCCCCCAAAGTCTATAGGCGAGGCGTCCAGCGACTCCGCCGATGTAGTTATACTGGATCAGCTCCAATCTGTGAGTACCGACGACGTGGACAAGCTGCTTGGTAAGTGAGGAAGACAACCTGCCCTCTCGACCCTTGCCCATCATGGCTAGCCGTCCAGGGGGGGGATGCATTATGAGATTCCTCATGAATATCATCAATGCATCCTTTAGGGAAGGATATGTTCCATCCTGTCTGAAGGAAGCGGCTGTTAGGCCGCTTCTGAAAAAAAGCTTCCCTAGACCCCCTGGATATGAGAAACTATAGGCCTGTGTCATTGCTGCCATTTTTGAGCAAGGTGATCGAGAGGGCAGTTGCTCTTCAGCTCCAAGCTGTCTTGGATGAAACCGATTATCTAGACCCATTTCAAACCGGCTTCAGGACAGGCTTTGGGGTTGAGACTGCCATGGTTGCCTTGACCGACAATCTGCGTCTGAGCATCGACAGGGGTAGTGTGACCCTGTTGGTGCTCCTAGACCTCTCAGCGGCTTTCGATACAATAGATCACGGCATCCTCTTGGACCGCCTGAAGGGGTTAGGTATCAGGGGCACTGCTTTGCAGTGGTTCCGGTCCTTCCTCTCGGGTAGGTCCCAGAGGGTGCTGCACAGGGACTGTAGCTCCAGTAAGAGGGACCTCAGGGGGCTATTTTGTCCCCGATGTTATTTAACATCTATATGAAGCTGCTGGGTGAGATCATACGGAGTTATGGTGCTGGGTGTTATCAGTATGCTGATGACACCCAAATCTATTTGTCCGTGTCTCGTTCGTCGGCCTCGAATTCTAATGGCATCACTTCTATCAATGAATGTCTTCGGGCAGTAATGGGCTGGACGAGGAAAAACAGATTGAAACTGAATCCAGACAAGACGGAGGTGCTCACGGTAGCGGCCCTGAAACCAAGAATTGGGTTGCAACCTCCAGTCCTGGATGGGGTCACACTCTCCTCCAGTGACTGTGTTTGTAGTCTGGGGGTGCTCCTTGACTCGTCGCTCCTGATGACAAATCAGGTAAATGCGACAGTCAGGAGTGCCTGTTATCAGCTTCAGCTGATACGCCAGCTGCACCCTTTTCTGGAAATGAGGGATCTCAAGATTGTTGTGCACGCACTGGTAACCTCATGCCTCGACTTCTGTAATGCGCTGTACATGGGGCTACACTTGTGCTTGGTTTGGAAGCTTCAGCTGGTCCAAAACATGGCAGCCAGGCTTATTTCTGGAACATCTAGGAGGGACCACATCACTCCAGTTTTGAGGTCCCTCCACTGGCTGCCTATCAGCTTCCAGGCCCAGTACAAGGTGTTGGTTATTACCTTTAAAGTCCTTAATGGCTTGGGTCCAAGCTATCTCAGGGATCGCCTCCTTCCATACAATCCTCCCCGCGCTGTCCGGTCCTCTGGGAGGAATTTGCTGCAGCCTCAAAAATCAAGGCTTGCGGTGACCTCCCAGAGGGCTTTTTCTGTTGTCGCTCCTAAACTCTGGAATGACCTGCTGGACGAGATCCGTCAGTTGACATCACTAGACAGCTTTAAAAAAGCTGTCAAGACGGATCTCTTCCGGCAGGCCTTTCCAGATTAATTATCCCGGCCTAGAGCTCCTTGACTTCAGTGTTCCTCTCGTGGCCCCATCATTTGTTGATGGATGAAGAACGCAGTAGAGGTCGATCAGGGCACTGTAACTTGTTTTAAAATGTTTATTTATAATATGTTTTACATTGTTATGTTTTTAAATTTATGTCTATTGTCATTTTAACTAATAGCCTAAGCAGACGGGCGGCACGGGGCCGCCCCGGGAAGCTGCGGATCGGGGCCGAGGCATCCTCATTCCTCGGCCCTGCGGCACAGCTTCGCCACCCCTGGAAGGAGCGCTAAAATAGTGCTCCTTCCACAAATCGCTGAAGGTGCGCCGCAAAAGGCTGCCGGCGCACCTTTGGTGCCTTTTCCGCCGCAGCGTGTGTGGATGCTACGGCAGATAGGCATCCTCGGAGCGCTGGACGTGCAGAAGGTCTGGCGCTCCGACGATGTCTTTGAGAAGGGGTTGGGGCGCCCAGCGTGCGGCTGCCCCTCCCCTTCCTTGCCCTGAAGATGGCGCTTTGCGCCATCTGCTTCCCCCCTATGTCTTATTTAATACTGTTTTAAGGGGGGTGGGTCGGTTTGGGGATATGATGTATGGGTTTTATTGTAAGCCGCTTGGATTGTTTGTCAATAAGCGGGATATAAATAAATTTTATTATTTTTTATTATTATTATTAATGCGGACTGTCCCTGCCAAATTGGCACAGTTGGAGGGTATGCATTCATTAAGCAACTTGCCTGGAGTTGGAGCAAATTCTTTGTCTTTGTAATCAGCACTCCCAACCTGGACCATTTCACTTACCTTCGAAGAGAAAGGTCTCATTCCAATGGGGGTTTAAGTTCTTCCTTTTCACCTTGGTCTCCAGCTTATGTTTTTTATCTGGTAGGAGGTAAATTTTGACAAAAGGGTCACTTGTGCCACTGAAATCCTTGGCTGGCAGTTCCTGAGCTTTCAATATTTTCACAGTCAGGGTGGATTCCTGGAAATTGTAGCCAACGCTAAACTGGATTCGGCCGAGGTTCTCTCTGTTGGAGCTGTCATGTCCCTCATCATCTTCAGACCCAGGGGAGAGCTAGGGAGCAAGGAGAGAGATTGAGGGAGAGAGAAAAAGAGGTGATCATGAGATTCTAGTTGGTACACAAAGTTCATCTTCACAATAAGCTGCTTTTAAGCATTAGAAGCCCCCAAAGCTAACCTAAATCTAATTTAAAATTTAGAGACCATATTTCTCAATGATTTATTACTCACAGATACTTTATGTCCTAGTACCATAACAGAACATTTCCCTTTATAGTTGGCTTCAACCTGCCACACTCCTAGCAAGTGTCTCTGATGGAGAAAGCAAAATTCTGTGCCTCTTGCTTTTGGAAAATGTGAGACCTTTCCAAACTGTCTGCTGTTCTCAGGTGAGAAAAAACACTTGAAAAAAAATCATTTATCCAATGTAAGCAAGTGTCAGAAAGGAAAGGGCTTGGGGAAATTACTGCAGAGAGGGGATATTGTTAGCACAAAGTTTATTTAATCACAGGCCTAACTGGGAGTGAGAGCCTGGGGGCCTGGAGAAATGTATTCTACTGAGAACAGTATGACTCTCCTCCTCATTAGCAGAGTGTGAAGCCACTAGTTTCAGAAATGCTTCACCCAACTGTCATTAGCCACCCCACCAGCTTCCTTTTTAAGCATCACACTTTCCAGATTGCACACAGGTCAGGGCTTCACTGTAAGCTCCCAAATACTGGGCCAGCAAGAGGACTTCTATTACTCATAGCAAGTCCCCTTTCCTATTTGTAAGCGAGCCTATACAGCAGGGAAAGGTAATCATGTGCTCCCCACTACACAACCATAATATTTTATGTGCCACAGCATCTTCCTTACACCCTCCAACTGTCCTGATTTGGCAGGGACAGTCTTGACTAATCCTCTGTCATCTCCCACTTTCACCTGCTTTTTAAATGTCCCAGTTTCTCTCTCCTCCTCCCATTTTCCCCCCGTTGTCCTCAGCTTACTTCAGATGACACAAACTAAGTTCAGAGTGCAAAAGTAGTTTGCACTCAGTTAACTCAGCAGGGGGAAGGGGAGAGGAGGGGGTGGCATCTTGCCCTTGAGGCAAAACCAGACTGTTACAGAATCTCCTGTTTGTTCTTCTTTTGCCATCTTGACCACACACTGGTGTTACTTGGCTACACATGTTCCAGATTTTATCTGTGAAACTTTGGAGGGTTTGGTTCCTAGAAAATCCTGGGGTTTGTAGTTTTGGTGAGGGATTCAGAATTCTCTGCTGGAGTCCCCAAAATACAAATCTCAGGACGTCCTAGGATGCAGCCAGTTAAAGAAGTATCAAAGGAGATTATCACACTCAGATGGGATAGGGATGGGATCGCTCTCCTGTCCTTATCCTGTCTATGGTGGTCGTGGTGGGATCACCCAAAAGCCTTTCATATCGTACGCACTGATCTTGTAATTATCGTATCATTGAAGTGGCGTTGCATTAATGTGAACTCTTGTTAATGAAAAATGCTGGGGCAATGCCCCTTCAATGGCGGGACAATGACAGGATCAGTGTGACGTCATTTGAAAGGCTTTAACGCGATCAGTGTCACTCGCACTTTCTGGACAGGACAATGTCCAGATAAACGTGACATCATATGACAGGGACATTCTGTCCCCTGTGTGATAATCTCCAAAGGGTTATAATTGTGTACAGAAGTCTAATTGGGACTGTCTCTGCCAAATCAGGCATGTAATTCTGTACTGTGAAAGAACTCGAGATCTTGTTGGACTGCAACTCCCAGAAGCTTCTACCCAGCATAGCCAATGGTGAGGGATGCTGAGAGTTGCAGTCCAAAACTTCTTGAGGACCACTTGGTTTCCCCCCCAAATTTTTTTATTATTATTATTATTATTATTATTATTATTATTATTATTATTATTATTTAGCTGTCAGATGTGTACCTGCTTCTGTCATAAATTTGGTACAAGATAGAGATATATAGTGGATGAGATTTATAGTTTATGATTTACATTGGACTGTATAAACCATGGAGTGTGCATGGTGAACTCAGGACAATACTAGAACAGTGGTTCTGGCCAGGCCTGTTCTGATAAACCAGAGATGAGGGGTTAATTTGTTAAAACATTGATGGCTGTTTAATAGTCTGTTTTCTAAGGGTTAATGTGCTTACAAATGTGCTAAATGAGAGTTATGTTGGAAGCTTTGGTATGCGTGGGAAGCTCTGACACCAGAGGTTTGTAAAAGGGGGAAGTTAGATCAAGCTGAATGGCTCAGAGTTTGAAACATATAAATATACAGTCGTCCCTCCATTACAGTCGTCCCCCCATCCTGGATCCCCCCCCAGAAGAAAATGAAAAAAACAACACACAAATATTCAAGCCCCATTGAAGAAGAGAATGCTAGAACCATTCATTAGTATTAGCTTCCCTCCCTTTCTCTTTTTAACTTGCTGCGAGCCAATGTGGGAAACATATATTTGCCTGAAAGCATGATTAAACCAAAGTAAAATGAATATAACCAAATTTTTCATACACTCTGGCTCAGAAATACTCCAGCACAGGAAGCCTGGTATCCAAAGGTTCATGGTAAGAAATTGAAACAGGGAGAGGTTTTTGATTCTCAAATGCTTTGTGTTTGTTCAGCTTAACTAAGGGCATGCTAAAAGTTACAGGGAGATTGCACTCTGCAGTACCTAAGGAAACTAAATGTTTGTGTTGACTCTTACAATAAGGTCAACAATTTCCAATTTTAAATCTCATTCCCTTTTGGCAGCTTGCCCTGAATCTTTTCATTTCTCAGAAAGGCTTTAAGACAACATTTGATGCCACTGTTTTTCAGCACTCCAGGCTGGTTGTGTGCTGTCCAAAGGCAAGCAAAGGCACGTAAGTGAAACACATCAAAGTAAAGCAGGAGGAAGATCCACAACGCTCGGGAGAGTTGGGCAAATTCCTTCCATGATGGCAAGAGAGAGCGAATGAGAGCTGCTACTTTTCCCCATCAGAGGTGCCCAAAATATCAAAGTCTGCCTCTGCTTTTATGCAACTAAGAAGATAGCCTCTTCTTCATGGTGCAGTGACCTTTGAAAGACTTTGATATGGATGAGGAAATTTCTTTAATGTGGGCTTGGAGAAAAGTCCCCATACAACTCATAAAGGTACAAGGCCCTAATCGAGGGATGGCAGAGTGACCAACTGTCCTAATCACACAGGCGGCTCTAAAGCCGCCTGGAAGCCCCCTGGAAGCCCCCTGGAAGCAATCAAGAGCCGTTCCGGCGGTGAAAACAGCAGCCGCCGGAATGGCTCCTGATTGCCTCTGGCAGCAGCCCCTCTAATTCCTTTTTAAAAAAGGAATTAGAAATATGGGCCTAAAGCCGGCTAGCGGCAGGGATGGCGCAGGGATGGCGCAGGATGGGGCGGGGCTTGCTGCGACGTCGTTTGAACACGACGAGCAAGACCCCAGAGTGAGGCAGGATAGCGCCAGGGATGGCGCAGGATGGGGAGGGGCTTGCATAGACGTCGTATGAATGATTTTACAATGGAGCCGGAGTGGGGCCGGACGGAGGTAGGATTGCCTCCGTTTAAAGCCCCGTGTGAAAATGTCCAAAGATGGACAAGGTGCCGTAAAATATAAGACATTCAAGAAAAATGTAGGACATGACCAAATAAAAGCTAAAACACTCATAGAAACATAAATTCATGATCCTTAGCCATGATTAAAATGGAAGAAGTTTTGGAATTCCTCCTGGACAGAAGGCTGAAATGTAGGACATGCCTGGGAAAAAGAGGACATCTGGTCACCCTGAGGGATGGGCAACTGTGGAAGGTCAGGGAGCAATATTAGTCCCCAGGTGAACATGGAGGATCTCACCCCCACTACATCCCCCTACAAAATAATAATAATAATAATAATAATAATAATAATAATAATAATAATAATAATAATAATAATGATGTTCTCAAACACACTCAAGTATTTTTTTTGCCATATTTTAGCCTCCCACTCTGGCCATTTTAGGCCCAGGAGAGGACTTTTTAACAATAGGAATTGAGTGGAAGTTTCTTCCTCATCACTATCTGTTTTGAAAAAAGGCCTCTCCTGGGCCAAAGGGATGGCCCCCCAAGTGGCAAAAATGCTCCCCTCAGTGACATCTAGAATGAATTTGGAGGCATTTTAGAGCAATTTTTCACAACTTTTTTTTTTTTTTTAAAAAACCAGCCATCCACAAAAATGGACATGGAGACTGCATTTTGCCCACCCCTGGCCTAAACTCTACCAATTAAAGTTGTTGGGGATTTTGCAACTTAAGCATGATGATCCTTCTAAGAAGACAGATGCATGTCTATAATCTTTTATTGTTTTATGACCCCTTCAATTTCCTCCTTCTCTAAGACAGCACACTACTTCTTTGTCTCTGGAGGAAACACCATTATGTTTCTTTCCTTTGTTCCTTTGACTGGGGCAGCATGACTTTCTAGCACACAGGACGTTTTCACACTGGGCTCCCTAAAGCCGGCTGGAGCCCTTCCCCTAAAGCCGGCTGGACAAGGTGCCGCTGACACCGGAATGACTCCGGCGGCAGCAGGCTAATTCCTTTTGCCACCCGGAATTACCTGAAGCTGGAGTTAGCCAGGAATTAGCTTGCCGCTGCTGGAGTGAGGCCGGACTTAGGGCTCCGTGTGTTTGAACACACGGAGCGAAAAGCCGGCCGGACGTAGGGATGACACCGGAAGGGGCGGGGTTTGCCGCCGCGCGTGTCTGAACACACGGGAAATGGAGCCGGAGTGAGGCCGGCGGGAGGCCGGCTAGCGTCCTCAAAAAGGCCAGTGTGAAAACGTCCACTGATAGGAAACTTTCTCTGCAAACATGTAAACTATTTTTACCTCATTTTCTTTGCAACATGAAGCTTTACCTGTGTATGAATATGCACATGATTTTGTAAGTAAATGTACCTTTTTATATTACCCTAAGAACTTTTGTCTATAGTTTTTTATTGGAAGACACATGGGGGCTGGGAGAATAAGAGTGGACTAGTTTGCTTTTTCTGCTCATGCATTTTCTGCGGTGTTCGCTTTGCTGTTGAGATTAAATCAATCTCTCCTATTTTCCTGAGCTTTCTAACAAAACTCAAGAAAAATTCTATCAAAAGTAGACTCATTGAATCAATGGGAACTCCATAGTAACTCCTTTGTATTCAGTGGGTCTCTTGCAGTTGGGACTGGAAGTAGGATTTACATCAAGCTATATAATCAGAGAAATAATTTTAAAAAAATACCTCAAGTAATGTTAGCTTGCATCAAGAGCAATGAAAGTGCTTCCCCTAAAAGTTTTGTGGTCCTCTCTGTCTCCCAGCTCACCCAATCTTTTTATGTTTCCCCCATTTTTTGTCACCCTACGTGTAGGGGGCAATTTCACTATGTTTTTGGTTTCCTCTGGACTGATTTAGAGCCAGGATAGACCTTTAATTATTAAGGAAGTAAAATGGAAGTTGAGTTCCTCTTTGTAAATAGAAGCCTTTAATTGGCCTTGGGGATTGTTTTAGGCCCAAAGTACTGGTGGAGGTGGTGTTTTGAATGAGAATTTTTTAAAAATAATAATTCTGGGAATGGGGAGGCAGTCATTCAAGACTCTATCTGCAAAGGGGCAGTTTGTCCCTCCAGAGCCTAGTATTGTGCACCACATCTTACGTTTTGTCCAAAATTTTGGAACAGATTTTGCAACAGTCCACTACGTTATCAGTTTCAGTACTGCGTTTTTCACAGAGGGAATGAAATTGTTTGTGTGTGTATGTGCCTTCTAGTTGCATGTCGACTTAGAGCGAACTTTATGAATTTCATACAGTTTTCTTACTCAAGGAGTACTCAGAGGTGGTTTGCTGTTGCCTTCCTCTGAATACAGCTTATTTAGAGGCTATATTTAGAAAAAATGTTTCTTTGTGGTTCCCCACCCAAGTACTAACCAGGCCTGACTCAGGATCTGATTTGATGTCTTCAGGGTATTTAAGCCTCTGAGTCAGTGTCAATTCATATGACCATCTGATACATGACAGTTACTGCAAGCTGAGTTTCAAGGAGTCTTTGGCATGGTGAAATGAATGATATGAATGCTCAAATATGTCTTTAGATGATGCCCTGATGTGGGTTGATTAGTCAGGGCATGACAAATCATAATTTTGGCTCAGCAAGAGTTGATGATGCTGGCGGAGCTTGCCAAACGTCAACTCTGAAAAACTGTATTCATGGTGAATACATGAGTGTAAAGCATAAAAGCAGCCATTGGCTCATATGTGGCAGAAGACAAGAAGTAGCCAGAAGTCCTGGCACTCTGGTGATGCAGCTGCCAGAGAAGATAAGATGGATGAGCCACAGTTAGTGCACTTCTCTTGACCTCTGTGATCAGTTGCCCACAACACTTGCAATGACTGGGCTGAATATCTTGAGATTGCACTGTATCATCTTATTGTAGCTGAGGTAGGAATGGATGGATCAATCCATTTCTGATCTATGAGTTTCAGTGCTAGTCTCAGTTCTAAGTCTGTTCCATTACATTTTGTGTGAATGCCTGGCCAAAATCCACTTGTCAGTTCCAAATGTGTAACCTAGAGTTCCCACCAATGGCACTAACTTTCCATGGTGGTAGGATTGCATGCTCCTATGAGGCAAGAGGCTATGCTGACTGCAGTAGTGCTGCTGGTAGGGTTGCCCATGTTTTTGATTGTGTAGTCATGAAAACATGGATTACACTAAAAGAAATGGGGGTGCCACAACATTTTATTGTCCTGATGTGTAACCTGTACTTAGAACAAGGGACTACTGTCAGAACACAATATGGAGAAATGGACCGATTTCCAATTAGCAAGGGGGATGGTCAGGCAAGGCTGCATTTTATCACCCTATGTTTTAAACTTGTATGCTGAACAGGTCATAGGTAAAGCAGGATTAGACTCAGAAGAAGGAGGTGTGAAATTTGGACAAAGGAATCTCAACAATTAAGACACTGATGACCCCATACTATTAGCAGAAAATAGCAAAGATTTAGAACGATTACTGAAGAAAATCAAGAAAGAAAGTGCAAAGGCAAGTTTATAATTCAACAGTAAGAAAACATTAAGAAAAAGAAAAATAATTACTAAAGATGATGCATAACTTTAAAGTAGATATTGAAATTCCATATTTTGGCTGGCTCATATCAGAATGGAGACTGCAACCAAGAAATCAGAAAACTAGAACTTGGAAGGGCAGCTATGAAGGAACCAGACAAAATCCTGAAGTGTAAAGGTATATAATTGAATACTAAAGTTAGGATTGTCAATACCATTGTATTTCCAGTTTCTCTGTATGGTTGTGAAAACTGAAGAAAACTGATAGGAAGAAAATCAACTTGTTTGAAATGTGGTGCTGGAGAAGAGTTCTGTGGATACCACAGGTTGCTAAAAAGACAAATAAATAGGTCCCAGAACAAATCAAGCCTGAACTCTCTCTAGAAGCCAAGATCACTAAATTGAGACTGTCATACTTTGGACACATCATGAGAAGAAATGACTCACTAGAAAAAACAATAATGCTAGGAAAGGTGGGGGGGGCAATAGAAAGAGAGGAAGGTCATGTATCAGATGGATAGACTTAAGGAGGCCACAGCACTGAGTCTGAAAGACCTGAGCAGGGTTGTTGATGATAGGATGACTTGGAGATCTTTAATTCATAGGGTTGCCATAAGTTGAATTTGACTTGACGTTGGTTAACAACAAACTTAGAGTTATATATTCCTGATGGTCTAGTATTCATGATCCCTACATATTCCTTGTTTAGGGGGTATACAGAGGCTGTGAGAGTCCTCCAATCCCCACTTACCAGGCAGTAGCTGCTGTGATCAACAGAGGTCTATTTCCCTGTTGATCCAGAAGCAGTTTACTGATGTTCCCACCTCCTCATGTGAGTGATCTCTGGCATGAGAGAGGAATGTGACTGGGACCCTACTTCTACCTTTTGCAGCAGAGATCACTCCTGGGAAGGAGTGGAACCATCAGTGGCTGCTTGATGATCAACAAAGAAACAGATCCATGTCAGTTGTAGCAGCTGCTGCCTGCTAAATGAGAACTGGGCCAAGAGCTACTGTGTAGCTACATAATTACAGTGGTTACACAAGTGAATCCCAGACTTTTTTAAAAATTGTCTGAAAATTTACATTTAAATGTTGCATCGTTTATCCTAAAATATGCATTTTGTAGGCATTTCTTTTTAGAAAAGCCACTTTGAGCACAGCAAAATTCTGAAGAGTGCACAGAGTCTGAAAAATAAATGTGTTTTGATCCATATATAGGGTGGTGAGGGAACTGACTCAGGTGTCCCCTGTGCCGAATCCCTTACTTAACCCAACAACGGCCTGCTGTGACACATTTAACAACTTCTTTGTAGATAAAATCTCTCAGATAAGAGCCAACTTAGATGCCACTGTTATAACAGAATCTAAAGGAGAGGCATCCAGTAACTCCGTCGATGAAGTTATTCTGGATCAGCTCCAATCTGTGAGTACCGTGGACATGGACAAGCTGCTTGGTAAGGTGAGGAAAACAACTTGCCCTCTTGACCCTTGCCCATCGTGGCTGGCTGTCCAGGGGGGGGATGCATTGTTGAGACTCCTTACGGACATCATCAATGTGTCCTTCAGGGAAGGACATGTTCCATCCTGCTTAAAGGAAGCGGCTGTTAGGCCGCTTCTGAAAAAACCTTCCCTAGACCCCCTGGATATGAGAAACTATAGGCCTGTGTCATTGCTGCCATTTTTGAGCAAGGTGATTGAGAGGGCGGTTGCTCTTCAGCTCCAAGCTGTCTTGGATGAAACCGATTATCTAGACCCATTTCAAACCGGCTTTAGGACAGGCTTTGGGGTTGAGACTGTCATGGTTGCCTTGACCAACGATCTGCGTCTGAGCATCGACAGGGGTAGTGTGACCCTGTTGGTGCTCTTAGACTTCTCAGCGGCTTTCGATACAATAGATCACGGCATCCTCTTGGACCGCCTGAAGGGGTTAGCTATCGAGGGCACTGCTTTGCAGTGGTTCTTGTCCTTCCTTCCTCTCGGGTAGGTCCCAGAGGGTGCTGCTCGGGGATAGTAGTTCCAGTAAGAGGGAGCTCACTTGTGGGGTCCCTCAAGGGGCTATCTTATCCCCGATGTTGTTTAACATCTATATGAAGCCGCTGGGTGAGATTATACAGAGTTATGGTGCTGGGTGTTATCAATATGCTGATGACACTCAAATCTATTTCTCCATGTTTCGTTCATCGGCCTCAAATTCCATTGGCATCTCTTCTCTCAATGAATGTCTTCAGGCGGTAATGGGCTGGATGATGAAAAACAGATTGAAACTGAATCCAGACAAGACGGAGGTGCTCATGGTAGTGGCCCCGAAACCAAGAATTGGGCTGCAACCTCCAGTGACTGTGCTTGCAGTCTGGGGGTACTCCTTGATTCATCGCTCCTGATGACGAATCAGGTAAATGCAACGGTCAGGAGTGCTTGTTATCAGCTTCGGCTGATACGCCAGCTGCGCCCTTTTCTGAAAGTAAGGGATCTTGAGACTGTTGTGCACGCACTGGTAACCTCACGCCTGGATTTCTGTAATGCGCTCTACATGGGGCTACCCTTGTGCTTGGTTCGGAAACTACAGTTGGTTCAAAACATGGCAGCCAGGCTTTTGTCGGGAACATCTAGGAGGGACCACATCACTCCGGTTTTGAGGTCCCTCCACTGGCTGCCTATTGGTTTCCGGGCCCAGTACAAGGTGTTGGTTATCACCTTTAAAGCCCTTAATGGCTTGGGTCCAAGCTATCTCAGAGACCGCCTCTTCCCATACAATCCTCCCCGCGCTCTCCGGTCCTCTGGGAGGAATTTGCTGCAGCCTCAAAAATCTAGGCTTGCGGCAACCTCCCAGAGGGCATTTTCTGTTCTGGCCCCCAGGCTCTGGAATGGCCTGCCGGATGAGATCCGTCAATTAACATCTTTGGACAGCTTCAAGAAGGCGTCAAGATGGATCTCTTTCGGCAGGCCTTTCCAGACTAAATTACCCGGCCTTGGGACTTCGGTGACCTCCCCCCCCCTTAGGAATGCATTACGTCCCCGTCCAGAACTTTGAAGTTCCAGGGGATTGTTGGTTTGTATTTATACTTGTATTTTTATTATATTTCTATTTTAAATTGTTAATGTTTTAATTTGTAAACTGTTTTAACTGAGATGCGATTTAATAACTTTTTAAGGGGGGAGGAGGGAATTATATTATTTTAGTTGTATGTTGTTTTACTGTTGTACACCGCCCGGATTGGCTTGCCACAGGGCGGTATATAAATAAAAATTTATTATTATTATTATTATTATTATTATTATTATTATTATTATTATTTTAATTAAGGATTTATGAATGAGGTCAGTTCACTTAATAATGCAGAATGAATGCAATTCTCCAGCATCGGAGCTTATCGCTCTGCTAAAATAAAGCGTCTTATCTCTCCCGAATTCAGTTCTAATTTAGGCGGCATCCGGATACTATCGCAGGGATTTTGTCGCTGAATCTGCTGCCCAAATACAGCCTGAGTCCCTGGCATGCTGAGCATGCCTCTTTTCCAAACTGGGAGTTTTCTGATTTAAGAAAATGCTGCTGGAGTGCTCTGGGACCAGGGATGGACCCAGGCTGTATTCAGGCAGCAGATTCGGTGGCAAAATCCCTGTGATAGTATCTGGATGCTGTACAAATTAGAACTGAATTTGAGAGAAGTAAGATGCTTTATTTTTGCAGAGTGATAAGCTCCATCCTTAGGCTGAATTTGCTCTCTTTTTATGTGGAAAAGGAGTGGTGATGAATCCTTCGCCTGTTTTTCTTCCATACTAAGAGGATCTTCAAGCTTCAATTTGGCTATTAATGGTTAGAACTACTCATAAGGTCAACTTCTGCGACAAGACATGCCCTTACACAATAAAACCTGCAAGTATTCAGACAGAAATAGTCCTAATCCTAGTTTGTGGGTTTATTTTAGTTAGCAATGTAAAAGGAATAAGCTGCAAGATATAGTGAGCTATTAATATTGGTCAAACCATGCCTGTTTCTGCTTTAATGACAACACGTCAGAAGTACAGAAGCCAGAGGAATTAAATCAGCTCTGGAAGAAAACCTGCAAGCTTTGGATGTTCAAAAAATGCTCAGGCCTTTGAACATTAGTTATATTGCTATCGATTCATGAAGTCATTATCAACACCATTACATTAGCATCTTTTCAGTTCATCAGCTTCGACTTATTTGCTGGTGAGGGAATGTAGAAAAAATATTAATGTGATAGTGTACTGTGATATGTTTTTCTCCAAAACACATAACTGGGGATGTGTGTGTCTATAGCAGCCACCACATGTTTCCCTATCTCAAATACTTTGGGTGCCACAGACAGAGAAGGGCTATGGGACAGCTCCACAAAGGAAGAGATTGCATGGGTGGCCCATGGTCCAAAGACAGAGTGGGGTGCCTCATTCATCCTAAAATATCAAAATGAAATTCCCTAACCTCCACTTGGATCATGAGCTGTCTGTGGCAGGTTGGTTATACAGTGCCAGTAAATTTTGTAGCAGAAAGACATGATCTGACTTGCTGCTTGCAGTGAGAATTCTTGCTAGCTTTGCCCTTTTCATGCTTTCACCAAGACAAATGCCCTTCCAGTCTTTTAAAATGCTTTTGGCTGGAGGTTAAATGGGGTGATCAAAAGGACATAGATCAACTGCTGGGGAAAACCTTAGATTTTGAGCAGCTGTAGAAATTCTCTCCCTTCATTTTTCATTGGTGCCTATCTTCCCACCACCTCAGCCTTCTATGCATTTTGCCCTGTCATGTTTTCAGGTTCCTTAAGCATTTCTTTCTCCTTCTTTTCTCCAGAGAAGCTGAACTCTTTTATATGACCCTTTTAGTTTAAACAAATGAATAATAACTTCAGGGCTACTCGGTTATAGCTTTGATGATTTCTCAGGACCTGTCATAAAAGATCATCTTTCCCTTCTATCACAGGGATCTCCTCAAATGGCTCCTGGCTCCCATCCATCTGCTCACTGCCAACTAGGTAAATCCTTCCTGACAACCTGCCTGTCTTGTTGCCAAAGCTATCTCCACAGGAGCCAACATGGCAGCTTCCTATGCCTACTGGTAGCAAATATCCAAAGAGACAGGTTATCGTAAGGGAAGCAGCTACAGGTAAGTCAAACCAGTCCAGGTCATACAAGTTCATGGAAGATAAAGGGAGGCACAGTGGCAAGGTCTCAGCTGGTCTAGATCTTGTTACATGAAGCGAGCAATCCTGATAACCAAAGACAAAGGGGTAAAACAAGGAGTTATTAAACATAGCCAGTCTAGAGGTCAAGAATCCCAAGAAATACACAAGGACAGAGAGCACTACTAGCCAGGGAGATAGTTGTGAACAACAAAGAGCTGGTGGGAGATTTATAGGTGTTTGCCTCTGGATGCCAGGTGCTTGATTACTCAGTGTTTCCTATTTAACAGACATTGACTCCTATGGTGATGTTACTTCTCTCTTCACTCAACTTTAAAGGACAGGGGTATCATTTTGGCTGTTCATCAAGTCTTACTCAAAAGAGAGTCCTTCAGTCCTCTCAGATTTGAGGAGCCATAATCTGGAGCTGGAAACCCTGTGTAATCTAACTCCTCTGTGTCAGATTCCTCATATTGCAGAGGGTTTTATGACAGATATGTACCAATGCAACAGTTCTGGGGTGCATGGAGTCCTTTGCACCTTGTGGAAGAGCATGTATGAGACTTGGTAAAAAGCAATGAATTTTGGGGCACTCAGCTTAGAGGAGAATTGGGGTGTCAGTGTTTGGATATCTCAATGGTCATGGGATAGGGCTGCTGATCACTTGGGTGGCCTGAAATGTTATCCCAAAAGCTTGATAACCAAGGAGGACATTGAGCTTATGGCCAGTCCATCCAAACCAATCAGAGTATTCACAGACCACATAAACTAAAGAATCCTGGATTTGCTTCATTTAGAGGTATACATTTCATCCCAAGCAGGGGTGGTGAAAACATAGCCCCCAAGCCCTCCCCAGATTTCCCCACCTTCACTCCCTTGTTCAGTATAGTACCTTTATCCTTACATCTACTCAAAAGGAAGCTCCATTAACTTCAATGGACTTACTCCTCACTAAGTGTGGATTGAATTACATAATTACTGTTTCAGAACTGCCTATCCCAAATGTTATTAAGGGTGTAAATTGCAATTATTCTGTTAAAATTACAACAGGACCCAGTGATATTTAATATTCTGTTAAACATTCATTAGTTTTAACCCTAAAGGGCCAAAAAGTGAGGCCTACATTTAAAATGAAATTAATTTTGCAGGGGAATTAGAAAAGGAAACTGTGATGGCTATTTGTGAAGGAGGTGCAACTTGTGCTTCTATTGTATTCTTTGTGACTCCAGCTCCAAATCTGCTTGTTTGCTCAAGCAATTTAAACTTGCCAAATAACCTGGATGACAGGAGCAGTTTAATTTACACATTTCCTGCCTTTTGTTGCTGCAGTACTTAATTTTATTTTACATAATATTAGCATTTTAAATTACATTTTGTACACTACTCCAGAACTGTGGGAAGGCAGGACCATACAAAAGCTATTTTAAATAAATAATAAAAGTTATTGGTTTTGCTTAATTGGATCTACTTCAGAAGCCAGTGCAGGACAGATTATTTCCAAGTGAATGAGTAATGCATATAAGGGAGCCTTCCCCAACCCGGTGTTTTTCAGATGTCTTGGACTACAATCATAGAATCATAGAATCATAGAGTTGGAAGAGACCACAAGGGCCACCCAATCCAACCCCCTGCCATGCAGGAACTCAAAATCAAAGCATCCCCAACAGATGGCCATCCAGCCTCTATTTAAAGACCTCCAAGGAAGGAGACTCCACCACTCTCCAAGGGAGAGTGTTCCACTGTCAAACAGTCCTTTCTGTCAGGAAGTGCCTCCTAATGTTGAGGTGGAATCTCTTTTCCTGCAGCTTGCATCTATTGTTCCGTGTTCTAATCTCTGGAGCAGCAGAAAACATGCTTGCTCCATCCTCAATGTGACACCTCTTCAAATACTCAAAATAGGGCTATTATATCACCCCTTAACCGTCTCTTCTCCAGGCTAAACATACCTAGCTCCTTAAGTCTTTCCTCGTAAGGCATGGTTTCCAAACCCTTCACCAATTTGGTCGCCCTCCTCTAGATATGCTCCAATTTGTCAACATCCTTTTTGAATTGTTTTTTGAACTGGACACAGCGAGACCTGACCAAAGCAGAATAGAGTAGCATTATTACTGCCTTTGATCTAGACACTATACTTCTGTTGATACAGCCTAAAATCACATTGGCCTTTTTAGCTGCCACATCACACTGTTGACTCATGTTTAACTTGTGGTCTACTAGGACTCCTAGATCCCTTTCACACATAGTCTTGTTAAGCCAGGTGTCCCCCATCTTATATCTATGCATTTCATTTTTTTTGCCCTAAATGCAGTACCTTACATTTCTCTGTGTTGAAATTCATTTTGTTAGCTTTGGCCCAGCTTTCTAATCTATTCAGGTCTTCTTGAATTTTGACCCTGTCCTTTGGGGTATTAGTTACTCCTCCTAATTTGTGTCATCTGCAAATTTGATGAGCATGCCTTCTATTCCTTCATCCAAGCCATTTATAAAGATGTTGAATAGCACTGGGCCCAGGACAGAACCCTGTGGCAACCCACTGATCACTTCTTTCTGGGATGAAGAGGAGCCATTGCTGAGCACCCTTTGGGTTTGGCTGGTCAACCAATTACAAATCCATGTAACAGTTGTCTTGTCTAGCCCACATTTTACAAGCTTGTTTGCAAGAATGTCGTGGGGAACCCTGTCAAAGGCCTTACTGAAATTGAGATATACTATATCTACAGCATTTCCTTTGTCTACCAAGCTGGTGATTTTATCAAAAAAGGAGATCAGATTAGTCTGACATGACTTGTTTCTCAGAAACCTATGTTGACTTTTTGTGATAATGGCATTGCTTTCTAAATGTTCACAGACACTCTGTTTAATGATATGCTCTAGCATCTTTCCTGGTATTGATGTCAGACTAACTGGATGATAATTGTTGGGATCCTCTTTTTTTCCCTTTTTGAAGAGGGGGACAATGTTTGTCCTCCTCCAGTCTCCTGGGACTTCTGTTCCCCAGGAATTCTCAAAAATTATTGCCAATGATTCTGAGATTACATTTGCCAGTTCTTTTAATACCCTTGGATGTAGTCATCTGGTCCTGGAGACTTAAATTCATTCATGTACTTCCTCTTTACTTATTCTGTACTGCATTTCTCCTATTGTGTCCTCTGCTCCATTTTTATCAGGTTGAGCACCCTTTTCCTTTTTTGAGAACATTGAGGCAAAGAAGATGTTGAGTAGTATTTCGTCATCTTCTCCACATAGTGGCCCTACCATTTCCTTTTTCTTCCTTTTGTTATGGACATACCCCCCAAAGCACTTTTTATTGTTCTTAACCTCTCTAGCAAGCCTGAGCTCATTCTGTGCTTTTGCTTTTCTGACTTTCCCTTTACATGTGCTAGCTATTTGCCTGAATTCCTCCTTGGTTATTTCACACTTTTCCCATTTGTTATACATGCCCCATTTAAAACTTAGCTCAGTTGAAAGTTCCTTAGTCATCCTCCTGGTTTCTTGAGACACCTCCCATTTTTCCTTCTCATTGGAACAGTTTGAGATTGTGCTTTCAGTATCTCCCTTTTGAGAAACTCCCATCCATATTGAACTCACTTCTCTTTTACTATTCCTGACCGTGGGATCACCTCCAGTAATTCCCCAAGTTTACTGAAATCAGCTCTCCTAAAGTCTGGAATGTGTGTCTGACTATGCCTAGCTTCTCCTTTCCACTGTATAAGAAACTCCAGGAGAACATGGTCACTCCCACCTAAGGATCCCACCACTTGCACCCTATTAACCAGGTCATCCTTATTGGTTAGGATCAGATCTAAAATGGCTGATCCCCTTGTTGCCTCTTCCACCCTTTAGACAATGACATTGTCTTCCAGGCAAGTAAGGAATTTGCTAGACCTTAATGTTTTGGCTGAGTTTGATTTCTAACAAATATCAGGATAGTTGAAATCACCCATCACCTACATCTCTCCTGAGTGTGTGGTCATCTGTTCTAGAAAGGCACCATCCACAATAACATCTCTGTTGTGTTATGCTGAGTTCTGCTGGAAGTCAAACTGAGGGAGGCTAATACACAGGACAAGCAGAGAAGAGCTTTCTGCAACACAGTGCCAAAGAAGAGTGAATAAGGCACTGGGATATGCTATATTCAAGTAGCAGGTGGCAGCTCTCATGCTAGTGGACTGATCACTCCATCCCAGGTTTCATTATGAGCTTTGAAAGAGAAATCCAGAATGTTGAACCTATATGGGAGATAGCATTGGATAGTTTCTTCAGACTAAACTCGAGTGGATCCACTCATCACTCCACTGACACTGACACAGAATCCACCAGCCACCACAGCTGTGTTCAGGCAGTGCCTCCTGATGTTAGAACATGGGCATTACAAATCCACAGGAGTTTTCTCATGGTTCATGTTGGTGGATAAGGAACTGGGAGGGAGTCAGGCTGCCGGGAGGATGGTGCCAGTGGTTCCCCTTCAGCTGAAAGTCCTTGGTATAAATCCGTTTTCTTCATGGGAATGTTCACCATGTATTGCAGCTGCCAGAGGAGGAAATTTCTGGATGCAGAGTCTTTTTGGTGCTGGATTCTTGCAGCTGCTGCATCTATAAGAACTTCTCTGATGGAGTCAATGTTTGAAATATATTAGTGAAGGATCAAAAGCATGGCTTCCTGTGCCCTTGGAGTAGAAAGGAAAACAAAGCCACAAAACCAAGAACATCTATGTTTTTCTGTCTTTCTGCTGCACTTCATTACTTGAAATGTGTTGTTAAGCTGGATAATGTCTTAGAAGGGAGAAAAATTTCTCTTGTACAATACACTAGAAAATCAAACCGGATTGTCTTGGTGTGTTGTTTAGCACTGGTGACCTGGCCATGTTCCAGCTTTAAACAACTGCATGGAGCTCTACTCCTCCTGTGACGGCAAAGCCAGGGACATTGTCAAACACAAGGACCTGAAAAATGTGAAGCCTGAAGATGGAATAGGAAAAAATAGGTAGAGGGCAAGGAGATGAAACTCATTGATAGGAATTGCATTCTTCAGATTGTGGAATGCTGTTCCCAAAGAGAGGACTAAGAACTTTCACTCAGACTATTTAAAAACAAAAAGGGTCAGTGCTCTTGGAAACAGACTGGCAGCAGGAGAAATGCATTAGGAAACTTACTGAATTGTAAAGGAGGTGGAGAAGATATATGAAAATAACAATCTGCACATCTCCAATGGTGATGGAAATGGAAAGAATGAACAACCTGCCTCACAGTGATGCCTTCCTTCTTTAAAGACAATTCGGAAACTTTAACTTATCCAAAAGACTGCAGCTCATTAATAAGGTGGTTCATCATTGCAAGACCCCTGTTTCTTCTCCCATTAAGTAATTCTTCTAGTAACTCTGGATTTATTTTTGTACCAAATAGAAAGTGCTGGGGGTATTAATTTTCAAAGCCCTAGATTCAGTTGGGTGGTAAATTTACTCAGGGGTGCAGCCTTAACTCTTCAGTTTCACCCAAGGAACTCTAAAGGTGCTGTCCAAAGTGGAGATAAGAGTCAGAACTTTAGACAGTTCCTTTAGAGTCCATACTAAGACTGACAGTGGATTCTCTGCTCCATTGACATGGAGGCCACTAGCTGCTGTTGCCAAGGGTACCCCAGAGATGGTGTACTTCCATAGGAGCCCCCCCTTGTGAATTTTCCCTCCATTTCAATTCCCTTGTCCCCAAATAAAAAGGCACCAGATGCCCTCCCTCTCAGTGGTGTGAGGTTTGATCTATTGGGAGCAAATTGTTCTGACACTCCATGAATATAATGTTCACCTCCAGCTTCTGTGAGGCCCATAATGAGACTCTCTTCTTGCCTTCATAATACAGGTAAAGGCATTCTTATTTCATCAGACTCATTGGGAAACAAATCTGTGCCTGTTAAGAAACTGCTATGCTTATGCATATATAGCAAATACTCTTTTAGTATTTAGGCTCCTCTCTACAACACTACTTGCCCCCCTCACCTTTAAGCAAGTTCTAATGGGTAAAGTGGTACATTCTTTCCCAGTTGCAAGGGGAAAGTACTGACTCATATTCCAGCAGCATTTTACCCCATGAATGTCTTCAGAAGTAAGAGCAAGGCTTTATGGGGGGGGGGGGGGGAGCAGAGGACAATGAGGACTAAAATGGAAATAGATCAAAGAGGCTTAGATATGTGAAAGAGGCATAGATCGGATATAGGCTGATCCACTCATTCCTATCTGTAGATAATACCTCTTCTCTTAAGGCCCTTTCTGTTCTATCATGGCTGCTGTTCAGGCATATGCTTCCTGTAACTTTCCCCTGCCTCTCTCAGCAAAGCACTCCTCGTGGGTTGCATGATGCCTTCATCCACAGGGCAAATGCACAGAGCAGTCTTCTCAAGTGTATTAGTATCCAGTGTAGGCTCAAATCATTCCTTAAGCTATGAGCTTCTCCACAGCATTTGTCTCAACTCTAGTGAAAGAGTGTGCTAAGTATTTTAAGTTTTTAATCAATAAGTAGCAGGTGGTAAGCAACCCTGGGCTGTTTTATGAGAAGAATATTATCAAGACTCTTAGCTGTTATTTTCAGTGTTCCTGCAATGAACTTATGGCTAATGCACATATTACAGAATTTTTCCTGGAGGTATATTGTGTAAGTCAATGTGTATACAAGACATAGAATCTTTTCAGTGTTGGTCTCAAATTTGTGGAACTCCCTTTGTTGTTGTTAACTGCCCTTGAGTCAATCTCGACTCATGGCGGCCCTATGGATGAGACATCTCCAAGATCCTCAGTCCTCCACTGCTCTGCTTAATTCCTGTAACCTCTTAATACCCATGACCTCCTTAATAGAGTCCATCCATCTAACATGTGGGCTTCCTCTCTTCCTACTTCCCTCCACCTTTCCCAGCATTATTGCTTTTTCCAAAGTCCTCCCTTCTCATGATGTGTCCAAAGTACGGCAGTCTCAGTTTGGTCATCTTGGCTTCCAGGGAGTTTCCTGGCTTGATCTGCTCTAGGACCCACTTATTTGTCCTTTTGGCTGTCCATGGGATCCTCAGCACTCTTTTCCAGCACCACATTATCTCAAATGCATTGATTTTCTTCCTATCATCTTTTGTAACTGTCCAGCTCTCACATACATACATGGCAATAGAGAATACAATGGCTTGTATGATTCTAACTTTTGTTCTGAGTTTATATCTTCACATTTTAGAATGTTTTCTAGTTCTTTCATAGCCACCATCTCCAGTCTTAATCTTCTTCTGATTTCCTGACTGCAGTCTCCATTTCCATCAATGTTTGATCCTAGGTATGGGAATTCTTTTACTATTTCCATTTCTTCATTGTCTAGGTTGAACTTGTAAAGGTCCTCAGTGGTCATTATTTTTGTTTTCTTTATGTTCAACCTTAAGCCTGCCTTTGCACTTTCTTCTTTGATCTTCCTTAGTAGGTGTTCCAGGTCTGTGAGGTTTTCTGCTAGTACTATGGTGTCATCTTAGATTACTGATATTCCTTCCTCCTATTTTCACTCCTCCTCCTTCAGTGTACAAGCTTATCTTTCTTATAATATGTTCTGCATATACGTTGAACAGATAGGGTGAAAGGATGCAGCCTTGTCTGACCCCTTTGCCAACTGGGAACCGTTCTGTTTCTCCATCTTCAGTTCTGACAGTAGCCTCTTGTCCTGAGTACAGATTCCTCATCAGAACTATCAGATGTGTTGGCACTCCCATGTCTTTAAGGGCATTCCATAGCCTTCCATGATCTATGCAGTCAAAGGCTTTGCTATAGTCTAAAAAGTACATGCTGATTTTCTTTTGGAATTCTCTGGTGTGCTCCATTAGCCATCGTATGTTTGCAATGTGGTCCCTAGTGCCTCTTTCTTTCTTGAACCCCAGTTCGACCTCTGGGATTTCTCTCTCCATATATGGTTGGAGTCTAAGATGCAGAATTTTGAGTATGATTTTGCTTGTGTGGAAGATCAGTGCTATGGTTCTATAATTGCTTCAGTCTCTTGTGTCTCCCTTTTTGTAGATGGGATGTATATTGATAGCTTCCAATCTGTGGCCATTGTTTTGTTTTCCATATCTATTGACATATGTTGGTTAGCACTAGAGTTGACTCTATCAGTGTGGATTGCAGTAGTTCAATTGGAATACCATCTGTTCCTGGTGATTTGTTTTTCGCTATTTCTCTTATTGCTGTTTCCACCTCACTTTTTAGAATTTGAGGTTCATCTTTAGATGGCTCTTCATTTCATGTGTTCTTCATTTTGTCATCTCTTTTGTGTAATTCTTCTGTGTATTGCATATGTCTTTTTATTCCTTCCTGGTCTTGAATTATATTATTTTTTTTATTGTCATAGATCATCCCAGTCCTTGGTTTGAATTTTCCTTTGATTTCGCTGATCTTGTGAAATAGATCTCCTGTTCTTCCCTTTTTGTTGTTGTCTTCTATTTCTCTGCATTGGTCGTAGTAATTTTCTTTATCTTTCCGTACAAGTCATTGTACTGTTGCATTCATAATTCTTAGTTTGTTCCTATCTCCTTTTTGTTTTTCTTCGCTTCTTTTCTTTATTGCTTGTATTTTTTCTGTCATTCATAGTTTTATCTCTCTTTTTTTGTTTATTGAAAGTATCTATCTGCATTCTTCTTTTATTATGTCCCTGGCTTCATACTATAGTTCCTCTGGTTCTTGGTCTATTATGCTTAGTAGTGTGAATCTGTTTCTTATGTTGCCAGTAAATTCTGTTAAGATATTATTTAGATCATATTTTAGTATAATCACTGGTTTTGTTTTCTTCTTGAGTCTTACAGTTATTTTTGATATGAGTAATTCGTGATCTGTGCCACAGTTGGCACCTGGTCTAGTCTTGGCCACCAGTATAGAGCTTCACTATCTTTTGCTTCCAATTATATAGTCTATTTGACTTTTGTGTTGATCATCTGGGCATGTCCATGTGTATAGCCTTCTTTCTGGTTGTATGAAGAATGTGCTTTTTATGAATAGGTTATTAGCTTCACAAAAATCTATCAAATGCTCACTTGCTTCATTTCTTTTCCCTATCCAAATCTGCCTACTGTTTTCGATTCTTTTTTGCTTCCAACTTTCGCGTTCCAATCTCCAATGACCAGCTTGACATCCTGTGTTGGTGTGCTGTCAATTTCTTCCTGTACTCCTCCATAGACTCTGTCAATTTCTGCCTATGTGGTTGGTGCATATACTTGAATTATGGTGATATTCATAGGTTTATCATGGAGCCTTACTGAAATAATTCGGTTTGATTTTGCATTGTATCTGCTGACTGCTTTTGCCACATATTTTCTTAGTTTGAAAGCCACCCCATTTCTTCTTGTCTTTTCATTCCCTGAGTAGAACACTTTATGGTTGTCTGATTCAACGTGGCCCATTCCTGTCCATTTTAATTCACTCACCCTCTGTACTGATATGTTCATGCATTGCATTTCCCTTACAATAGGGTTATTGTAAGGAACTCCCTTACAATAGGGTTGTTATATCTTGCCCCTTCTACATTCAGGCAGGGCCACTTTCAACATCTTTCTCTTAATTTCTGTCTTTCATTATTATAATAGATTATCATTGCTACAGATCTACAGCAACTTCAGAAAGAAACCTCTACTGTCTGATGGGACTGCTTTTCCATTTTACTTTCTCTGTCACTTCTTTTTGTTGGTGCTCTGTATGTGTTTTCCTTAAAAAACAGCTTTGAATTCTAGCAGTAAACAAACAAACATCTCTATGTGTGACTGTCCTCCATGGAATGCATCTTAAAGATCTATGCAGAGAGAAATCACATCTGAACTGATATACTCAGGTCAGATGTCACCAAGCCCTTCTTTCTTCTCCTTCTTACTGGAAATACATCTTGCTTCTAGTGTTGTTCTTCCCAGTTTTACCACATGATGGAAGCACATGACACCATATTGTTCATGTTTGATGTGAGATTATGAGAGATGCCTATTTCTTCAGTATGATTTAAAACTGCTAGAGATTTCAGGATGATAATACTCATGGTCCCACTATACTCACAAGGACCAATCCTAAGGGAAAGGAATCAAATGTGCAAGTATCGTGACAAATATGCAAGGACAGAGTGCATGACATCTAGAATGAAGTCATGGTGATTTGCCTGTCTCTCAGAGCTAGTTTATGCATACATGTACATCACAAACATATGTACATTTTCTGCCAAATATGTAAACTAACTCTACTGAAAAGCATTCCACAAAAGGTAACATGATTGTTTTATTTTTGTTATTTAATATGCAGAGGATGATTTATGGATACAAATTTCTATTTGATTAAGTGATTATCATGTATGTGTGATTAGAAGTTAGCAGTGTCAATGAATGCCCCACATATATATCGTATTTGGCTGCTATTTATTTGTCATTGTGTTTTTCCTAGCATGCAGTGTTGCCCTCCCCCCTTGTGATATCTGTTATGGAAATGGTGCACCAGTGGCCCTACAAGTGGTTCTGCTCTTACTTCTGTCCCAGTCTGATAACGTAGGTGGATGGTGATTCCATGATGGGAATCTTTCCATAAAAAAGGAAGCATGGGTCAAAATCAGTGAGCTTTTTTTTAGTTGTAGACAATTGGGAGAAATTCATAAAAAAGCAAGAAGACCTCTGCTGGATTTAAACAATGGTTCATATAGTCCCAAGTGCTTCTTCCTACGATGACCAACTAGATGCTTCTCAGAAGCCCTTTTTAAAAAGCAGGAAAATTATATTCCTCTCCTTCAGCTTATCCTTAGCAACTGGTATCCACTGGTATTATAATTCCAAAGTTAAAATTCTGTACAACCTACAAATTCCATGCAAGCCCTGAAGTAGTTCTTGGATGCCATGGACAGTTGGATGAGGGCCAGCAAACTGAATCCCGTGACATTGAGGTCCTGTGGCTTAGTGATTCCAATCTCCAAGAAGCAGAGCAATTATCTGTTTTAGACAGGATTGCATTCCTTCTGAAGGTTTGGGTTATAGTCTGAGGAACTCCTGGATCTGTGTTGTCACTGGAGACCCATGACTTCAGTGGCTAGAAGCTCCTTTGACCAGCTTCCACTGGAACAGTCATTACTGTACCGTATATTCCCTTTATCTTCCAGGGTCATCAGGGACAGATTGTTTAATGTTAGAGCATTTTCTTTATGGTACTTTCTCCTTATTAGCATCAGGAAAGCATCCTTAGTTTTGGTGTTTAGATATTTGATAAGGCCTATATGTTTGGACTGGGCTTTCCAGAAGTACAATTCTAAATATTTATTTTCTGATCAATTTGTGATATTGCACTGCTCATTAAATGTCTATATTGCATTATGGATTGTTGTGTTTTATAATATAAACCATTAAATGTTAATAGAAATTCAAAACAAACAATAAATTGTTATGAGCCACCACTGATATTTTCTTCTGTGAGCTTAATCCCCTCTTAAAGCCATCTGAAACAATGGCCATCCCTGTATCTTGTGACAATTAGTTCCATGAGTTAAGAGTTGTGTGAAGATTAGAAGCATCCTGCTTTGGTCTATTCTCCTGTCAATCAGTTTCATTAGCTATCTACTTTCTCCATAATATCCAATTTTTAAGAGAAACAATAAACAATAAAACAATAAACCTATACAACGTCCTCTAAGGCAATTGGATAAAAAGTTACCCTCAGTAGAGGAAGATATCTTGCTACGACAGAGATGGAATGACTATAATAATTCTTATTAGGCCAAGGTGGGGAAAGGTAAATCACAGCATTTACAATCAGAACATTGCATATAAATATCAATTGTCAAAAGACTACAATTGATATTTATATAAATTTGAGTTTTGACATCAAAAGATAGAGAAGGGAGATTTTACTTGATGAAATTCCTTCTTGAAGTTTGAATTTGTACGGTCCTTTTCTCATGGAATTATTGAATTCTGATGTGAGAGGGAAGAGTTCAAAATTGTGCAATTACTTTCATGAACTTATGACAGATATGGCAGAAAGCCTTTCATTCTGCCATCTGAGATCAGTTGATTTCTTCCTACTTCTAGCCACTGAGGATGACCGTTTTGTTGAAAGACATCTGGCATTGGTAGGTATGCAAGACAAAGCATGGCATATAACATAATCTACTGAACTAATTCAAAACTTTTATGTGTTTTAATTTTCTATTTGTTTCTACTTCATAATTGTTTGATAAACAGTTGTAGGAGTTGTTTTTTTATATGATCATATAGCAAGTGAGGATTTTCATTTCTTAAAACTGTTGCATCTATCCATATCTATATTGATTGCTTTCCTGTTTATTATTATTATTATTATTATTATTATTATTATTATTAGCTTTTGGGTCAGACATTGTTCCTGTTTTGTTTTCTAAAAAGTCACAGAGACAAGCAGAATCTGGTGTGTCTGAGATCTTCTGCTGATTTAACTTTTGTATTTTGTATTCTGCTCATTTCATCTTGCCCATTTTTTCTGCCATATATATAACCCTTCAGCTTTTAAAAGTAGATTTAAGTAGAAGGTTGTTCTGTTAGTTGCTTTACACCCTCAACTAAAAAGCCCCAAACACTGTGTTATTTCTGTCAACTCCAGTCAAATTTATCTGTGTGAAAAGACAAAACAACCACAAATTAGAACCATATAATTTCCAGTCATTGCCAGAGGTCTGTCAAGACCATCTATAAAAAGATTAATCCAGTAAACCCCACTTTTTTTTGCAGATGCTTTGAAATCCTCCTAGCAGACACATTACTTTCTTCAGTGAGACCAAGAATGCAAGAGATGCACATAGGTACTAAGATGGATTGATCCAGAGAAAATTTCACAAGTTAACTTCCCATGTGTGTGACTGGACCCTCTGCGGTGCTTCCTTGCTTTGGGGTCCCTCTCATTTTCCAGACATGATTGTATCCCAGAGATAAACTGTGCCAGTATGATTTAATGGATTCAGCAGCTAGAACTATGCTGGCTACTATATTCTCTGTACACTAACTCATTCAGGTCTCCCAGCAAGCAGGAACAAGCCAATGAGGCTTGTTCAAGGTGAGAGAGGCAGGAAAGTAGTGATGCTAGAAATAGGGAGATCTATTGCTGAGACATAGGAAGTGTAATGGAAGCCAGAGTCTATATATATTGGAACCCTTTCAAGGTCAAAAGAACATCTAGGAAGCCTGGCCAGGGAGTCCATATCTGCCTTGTCCTTTGTCTGCACAGCTGAGAGTGCTATACTGTACTTTGGATTAGCACCATTTTATCTTTGCAACAAGCAGGTTAGACAGAGAGCGATTTTTGTCCAAAGCCAACCCAGTTGTTTTAATTGGACTAGGAATCTGGGAGACCAGGTTTTGGCTCCTTGCTCAGCCATTGAAATCCATTGGGTGATCTTGGGCAAGCCCCCCCTCTCTCAGCCTCAGAGGAAGGCAAAGGCAAACCACCTTTGAACAAATCTCACAGAGAAAAGCCTGGGATAGGTTTGCTTTTGTGTTGTTATAAATTGGAAATGACACAAAGGCACATAATAACAACAGGAATTTAAATCCACATTAACTTTCTCTTTTGTGTAGGAATCTTCTAAGAACAGAAGTCCTCCACTCACACCAGTTTTCAAAACCAATGCTGTACAGAGCTCATCTGTAACATCCCAGTGTGGATCTTTCTTTGACCACTGCAATCTAAGATGGAGAGCTATACAGAGGTCATGACACAGTGACTGTAATGAGCGCTTGGCAACCTGGATGTGTAAATATGTCATTATGGACCAGTGCATCATGGATTATTGCTCTTACGTTAGATAAACATCTATAAATGAAAAACAAGCAGGAAGATTGCAGGCTTCCATCATTTTTGATTGCTTAAAATCAATACCTGAACACACCTTAATGTGTTTGAAATAAAGTAACTTATTTACAGGAGATTTCAGTATGGATCTGGCATGCAGCTAGCACTGTTCAAACCAGATTTGCATTCAGATTGCTACTCCATTGCTTTTATCCTCAGTGCAAACATAGCTACTTGGATACTGTATAACCCTAGAAGTGTGCATTCTTCTCCCCATCCTGGTTCTCAGTAAATTAATAAGGAAATGGTGGAGAGTACAAGAAAATAAGGATTTGAAACTCCATGCCCCACTCTTTTCATTTCAGCTGGGCAAAGAGTCAGGAACTGGCCAACTCGATTTATACACAGACGTTAGGGTATTAAAGGGTCAACTTCACAGCCCTGGATTAAAACAAGGAATTGATTTGGGTAAAAATAGGGTGAAGGGAAAGGAAGTTTCTTTCCCAGTACTGTGACCCCAATCAAATCTGGGACTTGATAGCTTTTAAAAAGTTAAAAAAAAAAAACAACCCAAAAAAACCAAACAACCAGTAGATGTAGAGAGATCTTGTAGCACCTTTGAGACTAACTGAAATAAAGAAGTTGGCAGCATGTTCTGTTACCGGTTTTTGTGTATTCCTATTCCTAATGTCTGATTTATGTCTATTTATCCTCTGGTTCAGGGACTGGCCTGTTTCCCTGATATAGAGTGCTGATGGGCATTGATGACATAGTATGGCATAAATCACATTGAGCATGTGAAAGTACCCCCTAATATTGTGGGTGATGTCATTAGGTCTTGTGATGACATTTCCTGGATAAATGTGTGGGCAGAATTGGCATCATGGCATCATTCAGACATGAGGACTAGGAATACACAAAAACTGGTGGCAGAACATTTCAATCTCCCTGGGCATTCCATCTCAGACCTCAGAACTGCAGTCCTTCAACAAAAAAACTACAATGGTAGGTTAGAAGAGAGTAGAATTGGAGTTCATCCACAGACTACAATACATCAGCAATGGACTTCCTGGTACGCAACACACATTTCAACACTATCTAACCCCATCCTCATGGGGGCATCCTACACTCATCTATTCTCTTCACCTACAAGCTAGTTTCCAATGCCAAACTGGACTGCTACTTCATTTCCATACACAAAGGCTAGTTTCCAAAGCCTTTGTTCACAAATGACCATCATTAAAACTGGGCTTGCCACTTCATTTCCATAGACCAATGATTTTGAATTTGAATTGATATTCTCACACACCAATGGCATGTATTGGTCTGTCCCTGGCTTTCCACTCCACCAAATGCATCTGAGGAAGTAGACTTAAATCCATGAAAGCTCTTGTTGCCAACTTCTTTCTTTCAGTTAGTTTCAAAGGTGCTACAAGAGCTCTCTACAAACTGATTCTACAGACTAACAAGGTTATATTTTTGAATTAAACCAGCAGATGATGTGAACTTGGTCATCACATATACTTTGGATCTGTGATTCAATCCTTGAAAGGCAGAACTAAAAATAAGAATGGATTCAAGATTTGCCCTGTATTATAGAACTGGAAGGTAGTCAACCTTTGGCTGTTCAGAAGCTGATGGACTATAACTCCTATCAGTTCTAGCCAGTATAGCCAATGATGAAGAATAATGGGAACTGCAGTTCAATAACAACTACAAGGCCACAAGGTGCCCACCCCTGATTTGCAGCAGAAACACAGCTTCATTTCATTTTGATTTTATTCTGTGTCCAGCCCTTGCCTTTTCCAGAAAGTAGCATTTTTGGAATGGAGAAAAACATTTTGGGTGCAGAGAATTCAGAAGGAAGATTTTCCCAAAGGGGTATATTTCATTGCGAAAACTGAGCAAATCGAATAGAGCACTCACCATCAGCATTTCACTGGTCAGGGAGTTTACCAAATCTGACACAGATGAGCGAGGCTCTGTCTTGTGGTCTGGCTCCTCGTGTTGTGTCTGCCCTGGTACAGCTGCTGCATTCCCCATTTTGCCACCAGAGGGTAACCTGGGGGAGGAGAGGGAAAACATGTGCATACGCTTTGGATATAATTGAAAATACAGTATTGGAGACAGGCAGAAAAACCACAGATTGTGGCAGGTCCATTGGACAAGAGAGGGCTAAATCCAACTGAAGCATTAGAAAACAACACCCACCCACCTACCCACCCACTACAAACCACCTATTACGATAATCCATCAGACTTCTGAAACCCACCCCTACAATCTCTGCCTGAGGAGCAGTGCAATGTATTCTTGAGTCAGTCTTGATTTTACTCTTTTAGCCTTAGGAACCACCTTTTCTTTGGATTGTGCCCTTCTATCTCCCTGTATTGCAGTTTAGACCAGGGACCGGCAACCTACGGCCCGGGGGCCGGTTAAGGCCCCGGGCCCCGGACTTACCGGCCCCGTCCGAAGGCTGCCGCCATCGCTGCCGCCGCGCGCCACCCCCGCCTATGCGCGCCAATGCCGGGGAGCGTTTTCGGGCGCGCTTGTCGCGACCGCCATTTTGGCTTCCAAAATGGCGGCCGCGCATGCGCCATGGCAGCTGCGGCGGTGCGCGCTATGGCGGCGGCTGCAATAGTGGCCGCGCCGGCAGCGTGCGCGGGGGGGTCGCGCGCGCAGGAGGAGGGTGTGCGCGCACGCTCCGCCATTTCCCCCCCCCCTTGGCCCAGCCGAGCGGCAACCTTTTTGAGACCGGCCCAGGTCTCAAAAAGGTTGCCTGTCCCTGGTTTAGACTGTTGACTCCCTCAGAGTAGGGGCTGGGAGTGCTGTCGTCTTCTTATGTTATACAGTGCTTTCATTAGTAATAACAATAGAACTAATAATGCTAATAATAAATATTCTTTCAGTTAGGGCCTTAATAGGGGAATCCTAATGGTAAGCCTTTCTTCTGCTCTTTCTTCTCTGCTTCTTCTTCTATATTAGGAAATTACCTCTATGATATGCCATTTTGCACCTAGTTCTGGCTTAACACAAACATGGAATGGAACAGAGCTTGAGAAAGTTACTTTTTCCATTTTTAATTCCCAGAATTCTACAGCCTGCATGGTCACTGCCCATACTGGCTAGGCGAGTCTGGGAGCTGCAGTCCAAAAATAAAGTAACTTTCCCAAAAGCTAGAAAAGAGCTTGACAGGAAATACTGAAGCTTCATGGGCTACAGGCTGGGTCTGTTTTTGGTGCTTCCTGCAGCTAAACTCTCTTACTGCCTCTCTAGGCCATTAACCTTCTCAAAACACAAACATTCACTCTCACAAAGAGGCAACCACCTTTGTTTGCTTTCCTTGACAGGCAATTTCTGAAATGACGTATGGCCAGATGGTTTCGCTGCCAGCCTCATTGTGTGCAGAGGACCTGAAAAACCTGAGCACTGGGTGATCAAGGGATGTCTCTCAAGGTCCCAGCAAAGGAGCTGAGTCACATGGCCAGTGCAGATAGTCTGTGTCAGGCCAGGTAGTCCATAGTCCAAAACATGACCCTGATCAAGTCAAATAACTCCATAGTGGCTCACCTTTTACCAGATGGGCCTGGGCAATGCTGTGTTGGATTATCACCCATTGATTGTGCCCTACACTGTGGCATCATCCTAGCAATAACATAGTGTAGCAGCTGCTTTTCAAGCTAACTCTGTTTACCAATTTTAGTGTAGGTGCTTTAGGCAACAAAGGGAAATTACCCCAAAAATAGCATGTCTGGAAATCCCCTTTGTTTAGCTGACTGTCTTTGTGTTCCCATAACTCATAGATTGGCTATGTATTACCAATCTAGCCAACAGGCTATAGAGTATGCATGTGTCTCCTTCCAAGTGGCTTGCCAGCAAAACAATTCTTAACCCCGTGGCTACTTTAAAAACTTTTGTTTTTGGAGGACATCCCCCAGAATCCCCCAGTCAGGGAATTCTGGGAGTTAATAGTTTTTAAAAGTATATTTTCAAAGCTTTGGAGTTTTATCCCATATATCAAACATATCCAGCCTGAACAGCTATCTCCCAGTTCACTTGAAATGCTATATCTGATTTGTCATTCATTCTGTCATGCTTTTTTTAAAATGTAGAAGGGCCATACAAGTTCATCAGATATCTCAAGCACAATGTGTGCTTTTCCAGTAGTTTATCATGTCAATAATTTGTTTCTGACAGTGCTGGGACACTGACAAGAATGTGGGAATCCGAAAATAGGAATAAGTGGTCATATCCCTACACCTGGCATGAGGAACTAGGAAAACTCCTATGAAGAAGCTTGGAGGAAGACAAGAACCAGGAGGAAGAGAATGGGGCTGGCAGGGAGAAGAATGTTGGAAAGGGCACATATGGTAGATGACATACTGAATTTTGCCCACAGAAATAATATGGCAATGGATGCACAAGGGGACAACAGGTCACTGTTGCAGACTGACTTTCAAAAAACACACAGATGGGAAAACCAAAACACTGATATACAAATATATAGATGAGAGTACATACAACACCTGTTGGGATGCATTGAAGAAAAAAATGGTATTCAGTGCCCAAGCAACCTAAATTAACCTCAGCTCCATGTTGCATGAACTTGGCATGGCAAACTGGGCAATTTATTGGTGTGTGTGTGTGTCCCTGCTCAAGTCAAATAACTCCACAGTAGCTCACCTTTTACCAGATGGGCCTGGGCAATGCTGTGTTGGATTATCACTCATTGATTGTGCCCTACACTGTGGCATCATCTTAGCAATAACATAGTGTAGCAGCTGCTTCTCAAACTAACTCTGTTTACCAATTTTAGTGTACGTGCTGTAGGCAACAGAGGGAAATTACCAAAAAATAGCATGTCTGGAAATCCCCTGTATGTGTATATGTGATACTGGGTCAAGAAATTGTGAAGGAAGAGCTGGGAATTACTTTGCCATATGGCCAGTGCTGTAATGACAATAGACAAAACTACCACACAAAGGAAGCTCATATCTATGTAGGAGATCTTTATGCATTATGTTGAATATGTGGAGGAAAAGAGTAGGACTCGGTATGTATTCTCCATTCCTACAGGATTCCCCACTGCAAGAAGACACTTGTTTCCATGGAGGTTCCTTGGAAATGTTTCCCCGCAATAGTGTAAGAGTTTATGATGAGAAGGGGCTAGTGGGGTTCATACATCCAGTGAAATGCTGGTTGTCATTCTAGGGATTTTAAACGCATTGGCCAGGATCCTCTATGACAGTTATGAATGCTTAGGGGCTATGTAAGGATTGTGAATAATAATAATAATAATAATAATAATAATAATAATAATAATAATTTTTATTTATAGCCCGCCCCTCTGCTCAGCAATCGGGGTGGGTTACAGCATTTTAAAAAACAGCAAAGTTAAAAGACATTCCCTCAATCTACAACCCTCCCCCCCTTAAAACCGAATTAAACTTGCAAAGAATTAAAATGGAACAAAAAATAAACAGCAACAATAATGCTAAAAATTTGGCAAGAAGATTAGGGACAGAATAAAAAACTCAGTTAAAACTCATCCCTCTGGAAACGTTATTCCGGGAAGGCCTGGTAAGTAGCCCTTCAATCCCTACTTACCAGGCAGCAGTCACTACAATTGACAGGGGCTTGTTCCCCTGTAATTCAGGAAGCAACTAGCTGATGTCCCCACCCATCCTTGTGCGAATAATCTCTGGTGTGAAAGGGAATTGCATCAATGCACCTGTTTCTGACTGTCACACTGGAGATCACTCAGGGGAGAGTTGGGCCAGGAGTCACTGCACAGCACCATAATGATAGTGCTTATGCATATGTATTTTACATACAGGATTCTGGCCATTATTACCACATACAATGAGTACTCAAATGGCACACTGCACCTCTGACCACCATACATATTCATGGCAAGTGTTTACAAAGACACAAGAACTCTGGAAGTTTCCTTAGACCAAGTTTTCATCTAGTCCAGAATTGTCTGCTATGACTTGAACTGGCTCCCCAGGGTTTCAGTTTGGTCTTCACCATTATCTCTTTCTTGATTCTTTGAGCTGGAGATGCCAAAGATAGAACATGTAACCTTCTGCATGCAAAGCACATGTTCTCTCATAATGGTCCTTTCCATAACCACACATGCAGAGGTCTCCTTCCATTCAGAAGGTTCCAGGTTTCAAGGAAAAAAAAATGAACTGAGTTTGTCTCAGATCTTGGTTAGTTAGACTTCAGTCACTTAAGTTTTTGTAGGAAGTGTAACCAAAGACTAAGGAAAACACACACACATGGTCAGACAAATACTGTCAAAGAGATGCAAACTGGGTCAGAGTTGGGGACCCAAAGACAATTATTCAGATAGATAATTCCTGATTCCTGATGTACCACAAAGTGACTGATGGTATTATCACAAAAAGACAGACCAGCACATGCAATGAAGTGAGGTGATGTCTCATCAACATGAACACCTCCAAACATGCTGACATCAGACACACTGCACACAAAGATCCAGGCACATTGACACACATCAAGAAATAGAGCAATACACATGTGGTAATATTCACAAGGAACTTCATACACATGAAACATATACACAAGGATAAATCAAGGCACACACACTCAAGCAGGGCTGGACAGCCCAAGAGATAAAGGCAGTAGACTGACATGCAAAATTCCAGACATGCTGGTATACTCCAGAATACAGATTGGCACATGCATGCACAGGTAAAGGAGACTAGAACAGCTGAAGAAACCCCCAACACACCCCAGGTTAAAAATAAAGTGTGAGTGTGAGCAGTGTATATGTGTGTGTATGACTGATTGTCAGAAGGTATGACAAATCCAGAGTTATTTTTTTGCAACCCCAGAGTACTGGATCAGCTGCAAAGCTGTCTGAGATTTGGTAAATACAGAAGAAGTCACAGGCAGAGAGAGAGAGAGAGGTAAAGAGAGAGGGAGGAAGGAAGGAAGGTCTTTTATCACAGGTTCTGCAGATTGGCTCCTCATAGAACAGGAATATAGTAGAGGAAAAATGTGGCAGGAGAGAAACAGACAGACACTGAGAGATATAGACATTAGTAAGGAAAAAGCAGCCATCACACCCACAGGACAAGGCACTAGACTGGAGATGCCAAGGCTGACACTGGGGAAAGTTCACGCAGCAACAGCAGCAGCAAGGCTAGAAGGGAGAAGAGAAAATGCAAGGCGGAGGAGGGGGAGATATTACACTGAATTATGAGACAGGAAAACATCATGGAATCACTGTAAACAAGACTGTTGAGGAGAGGAACAATTAAGGTAAAGGGATTTGAATGCACCCAGAGCCCCACCTTCAACAAGCACCCCAAAAGACCACATCACAAACCCCTCTTGCAATCACTTCACAACCATCAACATTCCATAGGTAGACAAGGAAGAGGGGGAGTGCAGAGAAGAGAGGGAGAGCATACGTCTAGGAGTATGGTGTTTGTGAGGTTGAAACAGGAAAGACACTGAAGGCAAGTGGTGACTGTGAGTGAAAAGAAGAGAGATGTTTCCCACTTGGAAGGAGAACATATGGGGAGACCGAGGGTTTGAGCCTGGCATCCAATTATGATTTGGTGATCGTTGTCAAGCCCCCAGTGGTTCCATCCCTGATTGCTTCTGCAACCTCTTCAGCTCTGATGGGGGAGGGAGCTGTAAAAGTCACATCACATTTTCTCACACTTCAACCTCAGGAGAGACAGATGAGGGCCCTGCTGGGCAAGGAACAGTGTGATCAATGCAGCAGCCCCATGTGATCATAGCTGAACACATCACTGAGAAAATATGGCACCAAATCAAGATACAACAAGAGATACTGAACTCCCAAAGTACTGACAAATGAAGAGGCCATATCTACTGACACTCTGCTGTACCAAGATTAAATGGGATCAGCACAGTGTTGGGGATAAGGAAAAGCTTCTCCTATCTATTTAGGTCTATGGCATCAGAATGTTGCCACTCAGCTGTTTGGTTTTATGGGTGTTGAGACATCTCTATTTTTAATTGGATGTGGAAGCATATTTGAGATTCAATTAAAAGCACTATCTCATTTACTGCTTTTACATACTGTCAAACCCCCCCCCCCCAATCCACAGCTTCTGCATTCACAGATTCAACCATCCATGGCTTGAAAATATATAATTAAAAAAAGATCTGAAAAGCAAACCTTGATTTTGCCATTTCATATAAGGGACACCATTTTATAATGCCACTGTATATAATAGAACTTGAGCATCCATGGATTTTGGTATCCATGGGGGGTCCTGGAACCAAACACCAGAAAACACCAGGGGCCTACTGTATTATACTAGGAGGTCATTTCCTGGCAAGCTAGTAACTACTGGTGCAGTTAAAGGTCAGGTCACATAACCAATAATGTTAATAATGTGGAGATTTTGGCAACAAATGGAGCAATTATTCAACTTTTTATTCAAAAGTCCAGCTCCCTAGGCCCCCCGATACAATTAACATTTTTCAAGGTTTTTTTGAGGGTAGGTAATGTGAAAAACATTTATGCATTTGTGTCCAAATTTGGACCCATGAGTTGTGAGCTCGGTGGATGTCTATGCAACTTCAAAGTTAATCTACCACATGTTAAAATTTAGAAAGATTCTATTATGTCTCTAATTCAATCAACACCCAAAATAGATGTGGATAGTGGCCATGTGGTGCACAAGGATGCAATCAAGAGGATGTTACAGATTTAAGGTCAATACAGGTAATACATTAAATGTGTATTTGTTATTCTGTACAAAATTCTGCATGTCATTGTTATGCATGGAAACCAACCTTTTCTGCACAAAAATTAATATTTTCTGTGAAGAAAAAAGTTGTTTCCTGCACAGAAATGGTCCCTCCCCCCAGCATATAAAAACCTACATGCAAATTTTGCACAGATTACATCCTGGATTACAAATAGTCAACTGTGCCCTTTTCAAATATTTTCTCATAATGGGAGAAAATTGCTAAAATTACTTGTTGCACTCTTCAGGAAGAAAATTAGTGAAGAATTACATGCCTACTGTATATGAAGAGGTGCTGGAAAATTCTCGGCCTGGCCCACTTCACAAAATCTGAGCATAATTTTGTCACTGTAACTTGACTGTTCTTTTGTATTGTAAATTGCCAATTTGCAGGATTGTAGCTGTGACTTCTAGTCCCCCCCCCCCCCAGATCATCGACAGAACCATGTCAACAAAAAGTGTGGAATTTTCAAGTGCTTTACTCCAGGCTGTCATGAAGTTCTTGTTCCTGCAGAAGAATACTCTGAAGGAAATCCATGAATGTATGATGCAAACATTGAGTGACAAGTGCATGTCATACTCAATTGCAAAGAAGTGGTGTGCCAACTTTCAACAGAGAGATTTTGAGACCGAAGATGAAGCAAGGTCTGGGAGGCTTTCAACAGTGTCGACTCCCAAAATTGTTGAGCATGTTCATGACATGATTTTGGCAGATCGGTGAATCTCAGTTAAAACAAATCCTGGGACATCAGAGATATTCCAAGAATGCATTGGGTTTATAATTCATGAACAGTTGGCTATGCAGAATCAGAACCTGAAATGAAACCGAGTGTATTCCCCCAAGTTGATTTTTCAGCATTTTGATCAATCTCATGATAAATGTTTTTGGAATTTATCACTGTTAATGAAACATGGTTACATCACTATGATCTGGAAACCAAACAACAGTCCTTTGCATTAGCAACACTCAGGTTCTCCACTGCCGAAGAAACTCAAAACTTAAAAGTCAGCAGGAAAGCCACACTTTTTTTTGGGGGGGGGATAAGGAAGGTATTTTGATGACTGACTACCTTCAACAGTCCAAGAGTCCAACAGCCCAACAGTCAATGCAGAATACTTGCTGTACTGATTAAAGGAGGCATTGAAGCAAAAATGGTGAGGGAAGTTGCAGAAAGGTATTCTCTTTTTGCAGGACAATGAACCTGCTCACATGGCTGGCAAGATGAAGGATGTTTTGAAGAATTTTGAGTTTGAGTGCATAGAGCATCCACCCCACTCACCAGATCTTGCTCCATCTATTTCCTGTTTCCAAACCTTAAAAATAGTTTGAAAGGAAGTTTTTGCATGATTCAGAGGTGATAGAAGCAGAAGAGCCCTATTTCAGTGACCAGACAACAGGTTTTTTTTTGTAAGGGTTAAAGAAACTTGAGAAATGATGTGAGAAGTGTACCAAACTTCAAGGTGATTATGTGGAATAGCATGTAAGTTTCATGGCTCTAGGTCATTTCCTTCTTGGTTGTGCTGATAACTTTTCAGCATCCCTTCATACTGTGAATGGCAAAGCAAAGGGCATTTAAGAAGGGGTGAATTTAGCCCTTAAGCTTTCTTGCAGAAGAGGCTTAAAAGTTTTCTATGGGGTGCCTTGGACTATCTAGGAGGGCAGCTGTTCGTGTTGTTCCAGTGTGTGATGGCAATACTGGGCATCTAGTGAGACAGGTCTTTTGTCTCAGAGGCCCCTGAAGTAGGAATTTATATTCTAAAATTTGTTGGACTTAATAAAATATCACAAGCACATGAGATTGGCCTCTCTTCAGTATTTATTCATTTTCATCATTTGTGCCTCCTCTTTTGGTGTTTTAACAGTACAGTTCAACTGCCATATCCACGAAGGATATATTCCTGGACTTACCATGGAAAACCAAAATCATGCATAATAGTGAACCCTATTGAAATGAATGACTTATGGTGGTTGTTGACTATAGAGTTGTCCTAGAGCTCCCTAATAAGAATACCTCTCTAAGCATTTCTAGATCCTCCAGCATGACTCTATGATCAACTTCTATCAGAGGTACACCATAGGATCATGCTGGAGGACCTAGAAACTGTATAGGGAGATTGTTTTGGATGTGAATTAGTGAAACCATAGGTACCAGTACCATAATACAGGGTTTGTATTGTAAAGCATAAACTTCTCATATCATTACAGGGTACCTTACAGGAAGCTTTCAAAAAAATACTAAACTGAAGTTGCCAAGATAGATTACTCAGACTGTGCAAAATACAACTTATACAGCCTAGAGGAATGATTCTCGTGTCATGTTTTGTGGACAAATTCATTTCTCTCAGCTTTTAATGGTAGTATGCTTGTCATTGGTCTGAATGATGTTTCAAACTACTTTTTTTAGTTTTTAAAATAATAATATTGGTTTCAAACCCTTTATTATATTGGACGGAATCTTCTTGGTGTCATACACCAGTGTGTCCTTAATGCTTGTGAAAAGCACTGCTGTCTCTGCCTGGCCACTTGGGTCACTGTAGTGAATATGGTCATTTTACTCTGTTATTGTGCCTCTGTCTACACTGCCCAGCACAGCTATGTAGTTATAGTGGCCAACAGCTCTATGGCCATTAACTGTTTTATTAAAACGTTTTATTTTGAAAGGTGGCATATAAATAAATATATACCTTCACACCAGAACAAAAGTTCTGATGGCACACTTCTCAGCTTTTTAAAATCAGGCTCTCACTTCCTAACTGGTGCCATGCCAACGGTATAAACAAATGGTATCATTTAGAAAGAAAGACTTGTAAATGTATAAGTATGAATCTTTTTTTTTTTTTTTTGGAAAAAAAAAGTAACGCAAGAATGAACTGTGGGATCTTTGCTCTCTCATGCCAAATACCTTCTCTAGTGCAACTATATGCAACCTGAAAGGTACCTTACAGTATGGGAAGACAACCTCTGCTTAAACCTGATGCTAACTACACTCATACCCAGTAAAGGTATGCAAAAGAGGTGAGGAGAATTTAAATAAACCCTTGCTTCAGGAACAGACCACTATCATTCCCCATATTTATTCTGGAGATTCTGAAAGTTCCTTTTCTAGACAACAACTCCTAGAATCCCCAGGCAGCCACTGCTTCAAGAGGGAATACTGGAGTCACAGTACCAAAATAACTTTTCCAAGCTCTGATTGATTCCTCTTGAAGCTTACAAAAGCATAGCTGCTTTTCCTTTCTCCCCTTCCCTTTCTTGCCAACCTGTTGATAAAGGAAATGGCCTATCCAAACCTTGAAAAAACTGTTCTCTTGCTACACATACAATGTCTCTTTCCCCACTTCATTCAGTCTTTGAATTGTAGGTAACATTATGTAATGAATGGAGAGAACACACAGAGGTGTTTTCGTGAGTGAAGCTGGGGTGGTAACCATGCAGTCCTCACCAAGTTTGAGCCAGCATGGCTGGAGCACCTAACATTGTAGGAGCAGAGTGGTTATGGAGGCACATGGAATGAACATAGATATGGTAGATGGATTCATTTGCCCATTGGATTGCAGTAGTTTAAGGGAACTCTGTATATCTTCCTGCTATTCTTTAAAAGTGTAGGCCAGAAAAAGCAAGGATGAACTGCACAATTAGATGACCAAATGGGAAGTGCTAAAATATGGAGTGAAACACAGCCACAGCAAGTTAAAAATAGTCTGCAGCAAGAACAGTGCCAGTTAATTAATGTGCTGCTCATATGAAATCAACTCCTTCACAGCTTCTCTCCTTAAGGGATGGAATTTAATACCCATGAAAAAATGTTGGAGGCTTCCATCTCAATGAGCATGGTTAAAAGAGCTATCCAAGGTGCTGAAACTACTTTTGGGATAGAATTCAGTATCCTGGAAAGCAGTGGCATACTCACCCAGGGTGTCACCTGGTGCAGGAAGGTGAGGCTTCTGGATGGTGGGACTTCCTGTGCATGATTTCAGGTGCACCCTGCACGGGAGAGCCCCCCCCAGAAAGGAGGCCCATGGAAGAGGACCATGGCCCCAGAGAGGCTGAGGGAAGAACCCTGTGTGTCGCTAAGGCCCAGGGAAGAGGCTCATCGTCCTGCAGAGGCCCAGGAAAGAGCCTGGTAGCCCTGCAAAAGCCCCGCGGGGGCGGGGGATCAACCGGGTGTCACCCCCTTCTAGGGTGTCACCCAATGCAGTCTGCACCCCCCCGTACCCTGTTAGTGATGCTGCTGCTTGAAAAGCCAGATAAAATAGATGGATTTACCACTTTACTGAGATGGAAGCCAAGAGCTGTCATTGCTAGCCATTTTTTCTGCCTTAAGCTGCTTCTATGGGTAATGGGATGATTCTGCTAGTTCCCATTAGACTGGTACAGAGTGTATAGAAAAGAGAGAAAGCAATGGAGCATTATTTTTACTCTGTTGTGGCCAACCAACCTATATTTAAAAACAGGCCCATCTTTGCAGCACAACTTTTCTCAACATGGTGCCCTCTAGGTGGGTTGGACTCCAGCTCCCATCACCAAGCCAGCATGGACAAAGACAGTGCTGGCTGGGGATGAGAGAAGCTGTAATCCAACACACATCAAGTGCAGCTAGTTGGAGAATGGTGGTATAGCTTATAAGAGAAAGTGCTAACAGGCCAGGTATGTATGCAGTAGAAAAGATGTGCTTCACAATAGGAATGGGAAGTGAACTCACAATTATTCTTATGCTCAACTAGAACACGTGTCCATCAAAACACTAATTAAAAAAAAGTCAACCGCCACAATGTACTCTCCCCAATTTAGGATTTTTTGTGCAAATAGTGTATGCATGAAAGATACTGTTTTCTGCACAGAACAATGCTTTTATGCAAAAAGCTCACAACACTTTTGCACAGAAATCAGTATATTTTGTACAAAAACCAGACTTTTCTGTACAAAATGGGCATTTCAAAAAAAACAAAAAACAAAACACCCTACAACCAGTATTTGGGGGTCCCACCAAGGCTTCAAAGTGCAAAATGCAATAAAGTGAAATAAAATATTTTTAAAAACCCACAAAAACTCTTGTAATCTTGTCCAGCAGGGAGAAAATTTGAAATTCTCTACCCTTATATGTGAAGACTGTACATCTCTACTGCACACTCATAGTTAAAGGTCATGTTATGATTATCTCAGGATTAGCAGTCATCCTAGTGCTAAAGGCCAGATCTAGAAGACTGAAATATTGTTGGAACCATAGGTTCAGGACAGTATTCTCTCTAATCACTGGCCTTGATAACAGTGGGTTCTGATTGTTCCATGGTTCATAATAGCTGTCCCTGGGGTTCTCTTAACACATGCTGATATTCTCAGTCTTTTTGCCATGCCCAGGAAAAAGCTCAGTTAAGAGGAACATCTAAGTTATGTGTCTGATGAGAAACATTCTCTAAGCTTCACAACGGATGGAAATTATCCAGTCTATGTGAGAACTAATCTCATTGTGAGATCATGAAATTTCATGGTGATACTGTGTGTCTCAGCATGACAGATGGATTTTGTTGAGAGCCAATTGACTAGATGTCCATTGATGTCCTATGGAGTAAAACCATCTCATGTCTTTTGCCATATCATGGGTTGTACTGTTGAAAAAGAAACTCACAGCACAATCCTTAGTGTGTTTCCTTACAAGTTCACAGGAGTTAACCCCATATAAGTCTGCACAAGGACAAAGTCTTAGGCTGAAGTCCTAAACATAATTCCTGGGAAAGAAGACCCATCAAACTCAGAAGGATTTGATTCTACATCATAATGACATGACCAACAAAGCAGAAAACAGTCAGTGTCTGACCCTCTTCTCCATTTTGTTGATACTGCAAAGAGAGACAGTATAAGAGAAGGGATGTCCTCTTGCCCCACTACCCATTATCTAAGGCAAATATTTCTAATAAGCCATACACATTCACTCAACATATATATGGTGTGTGTGTGTGCATATATGAATGAATGATCAGGGCTGGAAAAGGCATGGAAGGGGAACTGGGTAGAGTAAAAAAGATGCAACCAAGATGGGGTTATATGAGGATGTATTCTCATGAGAGTATGTATTTAGGAAAGCAATGGTTGAGAGATCTCAGTGCTTCCCCCTCAAGAGAGACCTGGCAATCCAAGAGGGAATGAGTATCAAGCAGGAGGAAAGGGTGGTGCTAAACTGTCTTAACATGTGTCACCAGGCCCAATACTGGGGCTTCTTGAACTCCTGAACCAACCTCTCACTGTCCTAGGCCATAACAGAAGCCTTTTCATGAGGCTTCCTTTCCTCCGGCTATTTGCCTCTGAGAGCTGCTGAGAGTCCTTGCCTCCTACTCATACCTCTTGTCCCCCTGAGAGTTCTGGTTCTGCTGGTTCCCAGTGGTTTGTAGATCAGGTATATTGGCAAAGTCGTCCTGTTCTGAGAGCCCCAAAACAAGGGATAGCACCACCATACGGCCTTCCCTGTCCAGAGGAGATCCCACCAGGGGAATGATGAGGCCCCAGGTTCAGTGAGCAGGATGCAGATAAAGGAAACATATAGACAGACAGGAAAGAGAAAAAGAAGAACAAATGAAACTGGCAGAAAAAACAAATACAGTTGAATCACATGAAACAAGATTTGAAAATACATCAGTTATACAAAACACACATTAAATGCTCCAGATCCCTGGGAGATATTTGGAGGTCATAATGAACAGACATCAGATGAAATATAACAATACTTTGTAGGGAGCCATGCCCTTTGTATGGACAAATGTCCTGGAGAGTAAGCAAGGCTGCCACAATAGCCTCCCCCCATCCAATAGCAACTTGATCTCTCTCCAGAGACATCCCTTCATTCATGACCCACAGGAACATGAGCTCACAAGCTGAACAATGATACCAGTTAATCTAATCTTCAGAATGTGGATTTCTAATATGGAAAGATAGTCATGGGGATGTCTCCTCTTTCCATAATAAGTGATTTTATGGACTACATCCCATCACTAATCCTTCTAGTTGTTGCTTGCAAGGTAAGAAGCAACACAAAGATGATACTTTGGGAGATGAAGAGTACTGAAAATCTTTCATGGAAGGCAAGAGAGTATGGCATTGCTGTGATGTGTATATCATTAGTACTGCCCATGTAACATTAATGAATGGTACCTACTATGTTAAAATGGTCAAAGTTAGTGATCTACTAGCTGCTGCTTGTTAAGGAGGATCTTATTTGGAAAACCAAGCTGACTGCAGGAAGAGTAAAGGTGGTTTGGAACAGTATTGCTGTACAATCTGCTATTTTTAGGTGGTATGGTTAGTTGCTAAGTGTTTTACAGCCATTAGCAATAGTGAGGTTCTCAGCTGCTAATTCTGAGGTGGTTTTGCAACAGGAGACTGTTTGTAGATGTCCTTGGAATTGTACGATTGCCAAACATGCATGAAGGCAGGTGATTGAAATGGTGGATGAGAATACTCAGAGAAAGCAATGCAAGCCACTGCTGGCTGTGTGTTTGTGCAGCTAGATGTATATTGAATGGTACTTAAATTCTGTGTTGCAAGAAGCAAGCTTAACAGGCTGGGGCAACCATCAATTGCCAGATTTTAAAGTGGACTAGTATCCCTATGGAAATCAATGTATACAGCAAATAGGCAATGAGTGTTACAACTACAACTTTTTGTTCAGTGATTTTCTGATAGATGGTCCCAGCCATCTATTTAGGCGCAGCATAGAGAAAAACATGTAAGTTCTTGCTACCAATTTGATCTATTGTTACTTAATCCAAAGCACATCAAGTGAAGTTGTGGCAGTTTGAAATCTCATCTACAGTGCACAGGTGGCCCGTGGGCCTTGTAAACTTGTGTTGTTACTCTTTTAAACCTCACCTGCAGAAGACCTGATGGTTTTTCAGCTCTGAGCAAGAAAACTCTTTGGCATTTGTTGGCAGGCAACTGTGCTATATGCCCCAGGCTGTCCAGTGCGGTGCAAACAACAATCAGTGCCATGACCCCAGCTCAAGTGTTGTGCCTCTCTCAATGAAGTGTGATGAGTCTGTTCTCTCTGACATGCCTTGTGCTGCTAGTCATGATCACACCTTGTGAAACCTATTACATCACTGGATTCAGAATGGGTCAGTGCATTCACTTGACTGGAAAAAAAAGTGCTGAAGAGAAGCTCTGGGGCAAGAACTCAGCATAATTAGATCTGAAGCAGTTTAGCTGCATGTACAGGGAGACCAGTTAAGCATGCTGCTTGCAGAATGAGAGGATGCTAAAGAAAGCAAAATAGCAGACCAAGCAGCATGCTGCCACCTAATTCATTTCAGGCTAGAAGGATCATCATCATCACCATCACCATCTAACTCTTGCCTCTTTCTCCTTGAGATTGGAGAATGCCTAATAAGTAGATAATAATACAGTCCCTTTGATGGTAATCAACCACCAAGTATGGTTTCATTATGAAACTACATGGCTAGCAGGCACCTGCTGTGTTTGGGCTCAATTCTTGTCCCTGGCTTACAACCTGACCTTGAGAGAAGACTCGGCCTACCTCATCCTCATTTAGTTGGCAGAGTCTGTAAACAGGAGAATTCTGAGAAAAGATTCAATACTGAGAAGAGCTGGAAAACAGAAGTGCTGCAGAAGAACTGAACTTGTTCAGCAGAAGCAAGGAGCTTAACATCTGCCACTCTTCTGTTCCAGGCCCAAATTCTATTTTAGTTCCAACGGATGACTAGAGGAGGCCCGTTTATTCCATGGGATTTGTCTACGTGCTGACACACACCATACCATAACTGTTTGGATTGGTATACTGTAGCTGGGAGTGACCAATATGAGTTGGACTTGTTTCTCTTTGGCCACTAACAATGCTTAGCCTTCACCAGGCCATCCTCTAAGAACAATAATAATCCTTAGACTATTTGGCCATCCTCTCTTCATCCTCTCCCCATTTTCTTTTTTCGGAAAATGTTTGGGGTTCTCCCGAGCATGCTGGTGCTCAGAGAAATGCTTCTTGTTTTTCTGCAGCCTTTATTTGGTATTAAGAGTGATCAGAGGATGCTTCAACAAAATGTTGCAGTGTATTCTCACCTCTTGATAGCATTGCTTCAGCTAAGAATTCTAGCCCTGCCATGTCATGCCACCTCCTCTTTCTATTTTTCTTTTCCTGGCTACTAAGTATATTCAGTCCTCATTCTGTTTTTACTTTTGAGGGTAGGCAGTGGGATTCTTCACTTAGGTGTTGTTTAAAACATTTGCTCTGTATTTCTGCAAATTTTCTGATACCCTCTCCTCTTTGGTGTCCCTCCTGTCATCACTTATCACTTGAATTTGCTGTTTTAAAAGGACAGGTGGTGGTGGTGATGGTTGCTATATGGATGTACTGGACACAGAGACTTAAATTGACCCTCAGCCACAAAATTCATGATGTGGCCATGGGCTAGTTACTATTTCTCAGCTTAATTTATCTCACACTATTGCTGTAAAGATAAAAGTGTGCATGCCTCCATGTATATGTGTGACCCCGAGCAATGTCTGAGTTCTTTAAAGGAAAAGGAGGATGCAAATGTAATAGAAGTCATATATAAATAATCTGGATTTTCTCAGCGTCAATAGTGTCCTGCTGTTTGATATCTAGAACATACCATGACATTTATGGATAGATTGAGTGCAGTTATGTCACTGGAGAAAGAAAATGAGGTGAAACTAAGTATAAGGATTGGCTTTTGCTGTGATGATACTGTGTCCCAGTTTATCCCCCCCAGAAGGGCTGAGGAAAATCTAACCATTGTTTTCACAAGGAGCTGGAGGTTGGTGTCCAGTTAACCCTTCTCTCCAAAGGAATTACTTCAATCTGTTTAATGGAGTGTAGCAATTCCCTCTCCCTCTGAAGCACCCCCACCCCCCATTTATCTTCTCTGGAGAATTGAGGGATCTCACAGAGCAGATCTGGAGAGCTAGCATGCAGGGAGAAGTACAACTGCATGCCCAGAAGTCAATTTGAAGAACAATACTGGATTTTTATCTGTCAGCTCAGACAGGATAGTGCTCAGCTATAACTTTATTATACAAATGCAACTTTCATGATGCAACCTGGCAATGATGGCTGGTGGCTCTGTCAACAGGGTGATGAATCCAGTTTTTAATGCAAACTTTAAAGCAGGGGTAGGCAACCTAAGGCCCGGGGGCCGGATGCGCCCCCCCGAGGCCTTTGGACCGGCCCCAGGCCAGTCCTGCCGCCGCCGCCGCCCCCCGCCCACCATGATGATATTGATTATTGTTATTACTTGTTCTTGGGGTTTTCTTGGTAAAATTTCCACAGGGGTTTTGCCATGGCTTTTCTGGGGCTGAGAGAGTGTGCATGCATATTTTTAAAAATATTTTTGTATTTTTTTAAAAAAAATAATTTTAAATTTTTATTTATTTATTTATTTATTTATTTATTTTTGGTGCTTCGGCCCCCCAGTTGTCTGAGGGACAGCAACCCGGCCCCCGGCTCAAAAAGGTTGCCTACCCCTGCTTTAAAGGAAATATCTAGTGGTGTCACTAGGGTTGGTGTCATACCAGTGTGGTAATTCATGTTGTCACCCATGGGCAGGGAGCCACTCCACAGCTTCAGTGAGTGGGAGCAATCTTGGTCCCCCCCCCCTGCATTTCCCCCCGAGCTTTGCAGAAGGGGGGAAAGATGGGTGAGGAAGGGGAGGAGGAGGATGAGGAGAGGGAGGATGCCACCATTGCTGCAGCTCCACACAGCCTGATGCCCTGAACCTCCCTGCAGGCAGTGTCAGGCAGGAGAGAGTGGGAGAGGAGGGGACAGTGGAAGAAGAAGCAGCAAAGGACAAGGAAGGACACTTGCCATCCACCTCCTCCCCCCTGCCCACCTCACAGCCCTCCCTGTCCCAATCAAGCTCCTTGGCACCGCCAGCACCTCCTTTTCTGGAGAGAGTTCTGGCTGGTGGAGGGAGACAGCTGGGAGTGAGGGTGGTATGGGACAGACAGTGAATGATAGCCCCACTGGGTGTTCACTGCCTCTGAGGTGTTATCTAGTACTGTTTACACTTCCTGCACCTATTAGTGATGCTCCTGGAAATACCCAAAGAGCTGAAATCAATTTCCAAATTAAGTTGAGCACTTCAGATAGCTCCTTTGCAGTTTAGACTAAAACCTGCAATGGATTCACTACCACACTGACAATAGAGCTACCAATTGCTACTATAAAACAGGTTTCACTTTTCATATATTCCAAAGAATCAGGAAATTGTTGAGGTTCATAAAACCACCCTCAGTGCAAAGTTGGACAAGAAGAGTTTTTACCTAGTCACCCTTAAGAATACAGCCTAGCCTGCAGATGTTTATATTCATACCTACTCTTGGGATTATGCCATTGAGGATTTGTAGCCAAGCGGTCTAGATTTCTGCATTGGTTGAGCAACAAGTGGATAAGATACAGGGAGCAACTGCATTCTACAGTGCCCAAATATTCAGATGAATGCTGCTGTACAGAAACTACTCACAGATGTTGGACGTACAATTTAAACCTTATAGACATTCTGGAATTGTCAACAGATATGGAAAACAAAATGATGGCCAACAGATTGGAAGTGATCAATATACATCCCCATCTACAGACACATGAGACTGCAGCAACTATAGGACCATAGCACTGATCTCCCATGCAAGCAAAAACTTGCTCAAAATTCTGCAACATAGACTCCAACCATACATGGAGAGAGAAATCCCAGAGGTCGAAGTGGGGTTCAAGAAAGAAAAAGGCACTAGGGACCACATTGCAAACATACGATGGCTAATGGAGCGCACCAGGGAATTCCAAAAGAAAATCAGCATGCGCTTTTTAGACTATAGCAAAGCCTTTGACTACATAGATCATGGAAGGCTATGGAATGTCCTTAAGGACATGGGAGTGCCAACACATCTGATAGTTCTGATGAGGAATCTGTACTCAGGACAAGAGGCTACTGTCAGAACACAACATGGAGAAACAGAATGGTTCCCAATTGGCAAAGGGGTCAGACAAGGCTGTATCTTTTCACCCTATCTGTTCAACTTGTATGCAGAACATATTATAAGAAAAGCAGGCTTGGACACAGAAAGAGGAGGAGTGAAAATAGGAGGAAGGAATATCAACAATCTGATATATGCAGATGATGCCATAGTACTAGCAGAAAACCTCACAGAACTGGAACATTTAGTATGGAAGATCAAAGAAGAAAGTGCAAAGGCAGGCTTAATGTTGAACATAAAGAAAAAAAAATAATGACCACCGAGGACCTTCAACTTAGACAATGAAGAAATAGAAATAGTAAAAGAATTCCCATAACTGGGATCAAACATTGATAGAAATGGGGACTGCAGTCAGGAAATCTGAAGAAAAGTAAGAATGGGGACAGTGGCTATGAAAGAACTAGAAAAGATTCTAAAATGCAAAGATAAAAACTCAGCAGAAAAGTTAGAATCATATAAGCCATTGTATTCTCTATTACCATGTATGGATGTGAGAGCTGGAGAGTTAAGAAAGTTGAAAGGAAGAAAATCAATGCATTAGAGATGTCATATTGGAGAAGAGTGTTGAGGATCCCATGAACAGCCAAAAAGACAAACAAGTGGGTCCTAGAGCAGATCAAGCCGGAAACTTCCCTGGAAGCCAAGATGGCCAAACTGAGGCTGTCGTACTTTGGACACATCATGAGAAGAGAGGACTCATTGGAAAAAACAATAATGCTGGGGAAGGTGGAGGGAAGTAGGAAGAGAGGAAGACCACATGCCAGATGTATGGACTCTATTAAGGAGGTCATGGGTATTAAGAGGTTGCATGAATTAAGCAGAACAGTGGACGACAGAGGGTCTTGGAAATGTCTCATCCATGGGGTTGCCACGAGTCAGGATTGACTTGAGGTCACTTAACCACAACAACAAAGAGTTGGAATTGGAACTGATTCTTCTATCAACATAATACTCTCAGGAATGAGCCCATACAGATGTAAAATTTAATTAAGCACAACTGACTGCACTGCTTTTTCAAAAACAGTGGCTGATATGGCAAATTGGAGGCTCAATGGCAAATCAACACTTGTCTAGCGTAGAAGCTGGATGTCATCTAGTTGATCCAAACATACTTCTAGTACTCAAAGCTAGTTCTGGTGTGCAAAGGAACAGAAGCGAGCTAACTAGTTTTCATGCTAGCATTCACTGCTAGAAGCTCTGACACCATACTAGCAATATTTTTGGATCCAAGGAGATAAGGACCTGGCGACCACTAACCAATGCAGATTTCAATGGCTTGGAACAAGGAATGCCAAAGGAATGGATTCTTTCAGACAATCAGATCCATTTTACCATCACTGGAGATGAGAGCTCGGCTACCTGACACTTACCATCCTCTTCCTGTTAACAGCTACAACTGAGAACTGGCTCTGCACCAAGACAGATAGTGTTTAATTTCATTCCTGTTGATAATTGCATCACTAATTAATTGTGATATATATTTTTTAAAATGATGGTATGTATTACACAGCAGAGCTTTTGGCCATGAGATCTCCTAAGTTCAAAAGTAATGTTAGGAGTGCTGCACCATGTGAATACAGAAGAGAAAAAATGCTAATGTGTGTGACCTTGATTACTGTAGTACACTGAAAATGTCTTGTTTTGCAAACCCCTCGCTAGGTCTGTGCTCCTTAACTTCAAAATACAGCCCAGCAGTTGTTCACAGATCACTTCCCTGACCTCAGCAAAAAAACAGTAGAGACCAAAACCAAACCAAACAAAAAACCAAACACAAAACATGTCTGCATAAATAGCTGAAACCCTGTTCTATAAGCACCATCTCCTGTCAGTTACCATGCAGTTGTTTCCACCTTCTGCTCTACAGTGGTGAGACTTACAGCAACATGACAGTGTTGCTTTTCAGCTGGGGGCTCTAACTGGTGGGTGTCATACTTTCAGAGCACTGGTTCCTCTGATTGATCATCTTATTCTACCAGGGTTTCATTAGCAATATTCATTTCAAAATGCTGCATTTGGAAAAAGCAGCCCCATTTATCTGCCAGGGAAAACAAACAGAGTGAAGAATGTGAGACAAGTATTTTATTATTGGGAATGGGTCTTTGCACATGTGAATGGCATCTGCCAAGGACCTTATCACATGGGGGTCCCAAGCAGAAGGTATCCAAAGCTAATACGTATTTTTTCCCCGTGTGTTTACACATATCCAAAGGCAATCCAAAGCTCATACGTATTTTTTTCCGTGTGTTTACACATATCCAAAGGCAATCCGGATCTAATACGTATTTTTTTCCGTGATCCGAAGTGAAAGGGGATCTTTTGACATTCGGTTTTTCGGGGAAGTACAAGGGAGCTTTTGGAATCATTGCACAATGGCCGCGCAGGCGAAATTCAGTTCGTTTCGGTATAGAACTGAATTTATTCTTACTTCGGTTAGTTTTCACTTACTTTTCGCTTCGTGGCCAGCGTTTGATAAGGTCCCAAGAGAGAAGCACAAGAACTTATAAACAAGAGATTGGCTGTCTTTGTTCTGGGAAGAGACAGCAGGGGGCTGATCAGGTACAAGAATATAAGTAAACCTAGGCTGGTTCAGATCAAAGGCCTACATAGTCCTAGCACCCAGATGCCTATGGACCTTATCAAATGCTGGCCAGCAAGCGAAGTATAAGCGAAGTTTAAGTGAAGTAGACAGATTCTGAAAGGAATCTGTTTCGCCTGTGTGGCCATAGCGCAATGTTTCGGGCCTCGGAGGCGGCGGCGGCGGCGGCTCCCTCCCGCGCCTTGCCCTCCCTCTGGCACTTGCCAGCCCTCCAGCCAGCCCAAAGGCACCGGCGGAGAGGCGGCTCCGGCCTCGGAAGAGGCGGCGGCAGAGGCTCCCTCCCGCGCCTCGCCCTCCCTCCGCACTTGCCAGCCCTCCAGCCAGCCCAAAGGCACCGGCGGAGAGGCGGCTCTGGCCGCGGAGGAGGCTCCCTCCCTCCCGCGCCTCGCCCTCCCTCCGCACTTGCCAGCCCTCCAGCCAGCCCAAGGCACTGGCAGAGAGGCGGCTCTGGCCGTGGAGGACAAGCGCGGAGGACGCTTGTACATCCGCAAAAATCCGAATGTCAAAAGATCCCCTTTGACTTCGGATCAAGGGGGGAAAATTCGTTTCAGCTTTGGATTGCCTTTGGATATGTGTAAACACACGGGAGAAGTATACGTATCAGCTTTGGATACCTTCTGCTTTGGACCCCCATGTGATAAGGCCCTATGAGAAACCACAGGAAGGACATGAGTGCAATAGGTCTCACCTGTTATTACGTGTTACCAACTGGTATTCAGACATGAAGTCAAATTCCTGTATCTTAACATGAACTATTTAAGGGACAAGCCTACACTTAATACAAGAGCGGGAATCAGGTAGCTCTTCAGACATTGTTGTATTACAACTTGCAGAAGGCCCAGTTGCCATAGAGCAAATAGTGAGGAATGCTGAGAACAGCACTCCAACAACATCTGGAGAAAGACATAATTCCCAACCTTGAAATATAAACTTTACAGATTTCTGTTGGTTTTCCCTTCAGGTCAGTGGGTATAGGACTGTAAACGTGACTATCATACCTTCCAACATTTCACAGGTAAAAACTGGAATGTGTATGGCCAAGCAACATTTTGAGTGTGGTCAAGTGTGGAAAAGTAATTAATGAGGAAGAACACACAAACTAGGAGAGGCTGCAGCAGTTTGCTCTTGTGTACTGGGCAGGGCAAGACTCAATTCTCAATTCTCAGTTCTCTCCATGGAGTTAACTGAGTGCAAACTACTTTTGCACTTGGACATCTTTTTGCAGCACTTGAAATAAGCTGAGAGCAAGGAGAAAAGTGGGAAGAGGACAGACAAATTGGGACATTTGAAAAGCAGCTGAAAAAGTATGATGATGGAGGATTAACCATGACTGTTTCTGCCAAACTGGGGCAGTTGGAGGGTACAGACTTTTTGAATAATTCAAAAAGCCACATTTGCACAACAAGCCATGCAGGTTCAGTATAGGCCAAAGGCTAGGTGGTGCTTAATATCCTTGGAGTCACATCACATTTTTGGGCAGCTTGCCCCATATGTGCTGTACAGACACTGGGCACATGAATACCTGCTTCCATACCTGGTGGCTTCATAATAACACTAGATCTTTTAATTATTGATAGTATCTCAGATCTGTGCCTTTACTGGGACAAACCCTAGCCAATATTTAATAAATGATTGTAAAGATGATGCTATTCCTACTTCTACAAAGAAATGTGTTATTTTCTTACTTTTTCATTAATTATCACAAGGGATTCATTCTCTAAGGTCTTATCTGGATGGGACAGGATACTCTGGGAGCAGCACGGAGTACCTGGTCCCACAGCTGTCCAGACCTACCCTGTTATGTGCCCCTCTGTTCCCATGCCATGCGAGCTGTCTGCACAGGTGTTTTCTTGAGGTGGCTTGCACATCTGTCTCTTCTGTGCTTTGAAGCTGTTCTTCCAAAAATAGCTAGAGAGAAACTAACAATATCCCAAAAGAATGAAACCACAACTCAACAATTATCAACAATGACCATAATATTATGTATATAACCACAGATTGAAATATGGAAAGCATATTGTTGGAATAGAAGTTGTGAAAACCAGAGGAAGCACAGTGGACATGAGATTATCACATTAGTTTTGCTGCTGGGATAGATGTGGAATTTAACTTACTTAAGGCGGATCGTATCACATTCACCCATCATGAGGCAGTATGCAGCCTGTATGCAACTCGAGCTTCTCTTGCAGCTTTTCTAGAATGGGATTTTCCCATTCTGGCATGGCATGTGAACAGAGGGGATTTTCCCATTCTTGAAAAGGGCTGCATATTGATGGGTGAATGCTATAAGATTCGCTTTGAGAAAATCACATCCTGGGTCTATCCCAGCAGCAAAGCTAATGCGATAATCTCCATAGTTTCAACAGGATCTGATTTCATGGGATTATTTACTACAGGAACAGTTATTTATCTCCATGATACAATTTCACAATAATGGTATAGTTTTTTCCCCTGACCTTCAATGTTGTTGACTCATATCAATTGTCATTCGCATGCTTTACTCCATCCATATAGTTAATTGGAATATATAGTTCTTTACATTATTTTGTATTATGTATCCTGCATTTTGTAGTATTATTATAACGTGGTTATAATGTAGTTATCTATCTATCTATCTATTATAATATGGTCCTTGTTGATAATTATTCAGTTGTGGTTTCATTCCTTTGGGATATTGTTGTAATAGAGTGTTATGATATTTTTAGCATCTGCCTAGCTATTTTTGTGTTTTGTGCGAAACCCTCTTGTTGTGTGTTTCCTGTGAGACCTCTTCCAGATGTTGTTGGACTTTAATTCCCCTCATACTTGACCAGCAGAGCCAATGGTCAAACATAATGGGAGTTCTAGTTCAGCAACATCTGGAAGGCCATAAGTTCCCCATTCCTGTTCAATGAAATTCCAGTGGACAACTCAGATATTTGGAACACAGGAAATAGCTTTATATCAAGTCTAAAGATTGATCCACCTAGTCCAGTATTGTCAACTGTGACTAGCAACAGGTCTCAGACATTTTTTGCTAGCTCTGGAGATTCCTGCTATTATCAGGTGGCCCCTCATCCAAGTCCTAACCAAGCTCAACATTTTTTAGCTTCCAAAATGTGGTTAATTTTATGTCTTCAGGATGATATATAGTGGCCTGAGGACCTGTTCATTTTATATCCAGGCAAACTTTAGGTAACAAAGCCTCTGATAATGAACTTCCTTTATTAGAGGCTTTTCATTCCCAACCAGTCCCACTTCTCTTCCTCTTCATCCCTTGTCTAGCTGTAAGTGTTTTTAGTAGCACTGGCATTGGGAGGAAGGTGGAGAGATGGACAAACACAGACTTTTAGTTCAGGTTACAGCAGTGTGTCTGCATTAAACAATGGGATGAACCAAGCCTGAGCTGGGAAAGAGGCACTGTACTCTTGTGGGCTCTACGTAGCTGTGTGTGCCTGTGTACAACAAGCAAGGTAACCAGAATCTCCCTCAAGCAAAACATGTGTGTACAGCAAAACAGAGGGAAAGCAAGGGTGGGGAGAAGATAAACCTGCTTCTACAGCTAACTGCATTATGTTTTTTAAAAACATACACCTATAAGTATGCCCTCCAAAATAGAAATAATAAAGAAAACTAGAGGCTAGTGAAAAGTTTAAAAAAAATCATCCATGGGTGTTGTGCTAAATGGGGTCCTCCATTTATCTGAGGACTTCTCCCAGACAACAAAGGGTTAAATGTTGGAGGGAGGTGCATTCTAATGAGGTCTACATCACATTCTAATGATGGTTTACATTACAGCTGATGAATACTTTTGAGATACTTCCACAAGGCTTGAGTCCTCTTTTGATTTGCCCTGGGAGGGTGTTTGCCCCAAGGTAGACCTGAAGGAGCTGGTAGAGCTGGGCAATGGACTCCCAGCATCCAGAAATATCAAGGATTACAAATCCAATCTGACTGTAAGTAGTTTAGGAATATGTACTAGCTAGTGGTGTTAGCTTTTGGCTTTTTAATAGTATGGCTGAAACGACTGTATTCTGTAGCTTACATTTCTCTGTGTTTCTAGGACAGTGATGGTGAACCTTTTAGGGGCTGAGTGCCCAAACTAAAACATCTTCCGGCACGAGGTATTAACCGGTGCTAGGGGCGGGATATTTGCCCTCTGGGGGTGGGACTTCTGGGGCAGGACTTCTTCCCCCTGTCCTCCCAGGCCTTCAGCTGCCTCTCCAGACTGAAGGCCGGGGGAAGGGGGAGAAGGAGAACAGGCATGTTTCTCCTTCTCCCCCTGCACCATCCCTAGCCTCTTCCTTCTCCTCCCATCTTCGCGTGCCAGGGAAAATGGCTTCGCATGCCATCTCTGGCATACGTGCCATAGGTTCTCCATCATGGCTGTAGGACAAGGGGTCCCTCATGTAATGATATCCTTTGCTCTAGAATTCCTTAGTTAGAATAAAGCTTTTATTTAAAGTACCATGCCTCTCTCAGACTCCTTTTTCATATGCCTTGGCTCAGCTAGTGCTTGCCTAAGTTGGCAAGGAAAGGAACTCTATAAATCACTTAGCAAAGTCCTGGTGTGTTGCTACAGGAATTCAGTCTAATTCATCTGGTGTTGGCAGCTCTTGGAAAAAGATGTACTCAAGGGGTACCATTCAGCTCAGCAGGAGTGGAAGGGGGATCCAGAAAACCATCATAATGTTTTCTGTGGGCAAAGAGTAGAACAGAGTTGCAGTTTGGCTCTGAACCCACAGGAATCATAACAGATGTATTTTGGAAGAAGTCTTCAAGTGGTCTAGAGAACGTTCCACATATTTTTCTACTTAAGGCTTACCTGCATTGGGTGTTTAATCTGATATGTGAATATTTCTAGTTTTGAATTTTAAAATTGCTGAAATGTGTTCAACTGTTCTTTTTTGTAGTGCAGAAGCCTACCCCTATTCTTTGCATGTTATTTCTGCCTCTAGTACCAGAGAATCTATTTTGTTAAGTGAGGTATCTCTCTCTCTCTCTCTTTGTGTGTGTGTTTACACACACACACACAGCCATGGCAAAGCTAAACATTCTCCCTGGAAAACCAGAATATTGTTAATTATTTGGTTTTATTTTATGACATTTATATATTCTGAAATGGTAGCCTAAATACTGTGAAGGCACAAGAACACATCTGCTCTTGGAAGTTAAGCAGGGTCAGGCCTGGTTAGTATTGGATCAGAGACTGTCAAGGAAAACCAGGTACTGTAGGCAATATTTCAGAGGAAAGATCTGGTCAAGCCACCTCTGTGTATTTCTTGTCTAATAACATCATTTGAAATTCATGGGGTTGCCACATGTCAGCAGATGACTTGAAAGGAATATGAACTCTATACACACACACATAGATTCTGAAAGTACTCCTATTGATATCCTAGTTTCTATTCTGTCTATAATATTCAAGGAGTGATGGTGAAACCTGATACTTGGGATCTGACATAATGACTACTTCTTGTGCTGAAAGTTGCACTGTGGATTCCAGTATTTGGTCACTTTCCTTTGTTCTAGACACCCACTACTGATGCTTTTTATAACTCTGTAACACTTTTTAAAAACCCTTGAAACAACAATGTGAGTTGCTTTAGGGAGAGAGCTGTGATCATTGCTTCAGAGAGTATACATTTTCACCCACAGATTCCTCCATGGTACTTTGAGCAGATGACATAGCCATGTTACCGCAGCCTCCCACAGAGCTGAGAGTTAATAAATGCATTTTCATTAAAATGCAAAGAGTAATGTAAAAACAAGATTTTTTAAAAGAAAAAGCACCAAACTGTGGGTGGGGGGAGTAATGGTACTAAGTAGTAGTTTCTTGTGAAGGAACAACAATTGGACAGATCAGCTTGTTCTTGTTCAGTGGGTACTTTTTTTCATCTCCCAACCTATTAAGGTTGGAATAAGCAAATGGTGCTGTATAGAGAGGCTCACAATCCTTAAGACTTCAAACCAAATTCATTTATAAATCAGGAAGCAAGCAAAGGAGGAAAGAGGTCTAAGAAAGTGGATACAGACAGACATCTTTCCATTTTAAACCTGAATATATTCAGTGGTGCTGGCATGGCTGGGCAGGAAAGTGTAGAATAATAGAAAATGTGGTATAGTAATAGAATGCAGAGGATTTTGTGGGCCAAATTGAGATGAATGTGTAAGTCATCAAGTCCTACACAAAAGGCAGGACAGTATGTCTGCACAAGCTGTCCTACCACAGATCACCCCATATAACCTGAACTATTGTGTGCTGAATTTAGGCAACAGATGCAAAACAATGTTTATTTTATAAATTTCCACTCATATAGTACCTAGGTTCCAAGGTCTCTCAAAGCCAGGGATTGAAGAGATAGGTTGCTTGGAGCTGACCACTTTCACCTCCCATTGTCATCCTGACTCCTGCCTCTCTGTGTGAGTGCAGAGCATTAAACCACTTGGATCACAGAGTGCTGAGCAAGTGGTATGCCACTTTGAGAGCCTGGGCTAGGACCACAATTTCCATAATCCATGAGACTTGTAATCTAAAAAGTAATGATTCCAAATACTTTTCCTCCTTCTGCAGCACTGAAAGCCCCTTCTGGATTTACCATGTCTGAAACCCACCCTCAGCTATTCTGCACCTTATGGGGAACAGGCAGGATCACAGAATAATCTGGCTGAGTCCCCACAGCCAGATGCAAAAGGTTTAATTGGAGCTAAGATTGGTAGGGATCCTCTGGAAAGCTCAGTACTGATTTTGCATCTGACAATGTGGACACAGCCAGATGCTTCTCTGATCCTTCCCATGAGGCTTGGAATAGATAAGCTGGGGGCTTCAGAGGCTGTAGGATAAGTCCAAGAGTGGCCTGTGCCTCAGCCTAACATAGGTCCACTTGCAGAATTACTATCCCACACTCTGACCCATATAGGATTGCAGCCTTTGGGTGCTACATCCTACACCAACATGTGTATGTGTGTTTGGTATGGCTGGTTAGCTGCTTCATAGCAAATGGTTTTGGCCCTGCTCCAAGATAGCACAAGCAAGTGAGTTTGCTAAAGATCTTGTTTTCACAGAGCAAGAAGGGCAAAATGAGTAAAAGGGCCTTTTATGTAGTTGTACCCAAGCCGTGGAAACCCCTTCTTCTAATTGAGCTTTCCCTAATACTTAGGGACTTTAATTTCTTTCAACATTAAAGACCTTTATATTTCTCCAGGGCTTTAAAATCATGGTACAGTGGTTAACCATTTAGCTTTCTTGGTTTCCCTCCTTTGCCTTCTGTTTGCTTTGACAGCCCCTGATATTACCCAGGGCTGGTTCTACTAGTAGATAAAAAGAGGTCACTGCATCAGGGAGCAGATGTGGTTGGCAGCGGCAAAAAGTTGAGGGGAGAGCTGTGGCATATAGCTTTCTACCTCCCGCCAAGCTAGTTTCCAGGTGTGGTGAGGGATATTTCCCCATCAAGAGTGTTGCAGAAAGAGTCAAGCTGGCTTTTCTACATGGGATGGGAGGAGCAGTGACAGCTCAATCTATTGGACTAGACCTGATAAGTGTTTATTTTAGGATTAATATCATATTACTTTTTATTTTAAATCCACCTAAGAATGTTGTTGTTACAGAGTTTCTTGTAAATACTGTAGCATTAATAATCAGAAGCTGGAAAATTCACTTTTTTGGACTTTCATTTCCAGAATCGCCTATATGGCCATTGGTAATGCTACATGGGGGAATCTGCTAGCTGCACTCCAAAAAAATAGTTTCCAAGTTCTGAAATAATGCTGTGATCTTGTGGAAAACTCCTTCTGTCTCCAAATAAAGTCATTTATTACAAGAGTATGATTAAAAAGAGTCACCCAAGGGAAGTTTTTTTTTAATCAGATGCCATGTTTAAGGGAATCACAGAATACTTAAAGGCTCTTATCAAATAAGTATTACACTTGTACTGATAAACTGTTGTAGTTAGCACCTTCCAGTCAAAGAATGCAGAGGTCTCTATGCAGGCAAGAATAAATCAAACAGTGCAATCCACTGTTTGATGAGAAATCTTCAGCACGGTTCCACGTTATTGTTGTTGGGTGCTTTCAAATCATTCTGACTTATAGAAAACCTATCATGGGGTTTTCTTGACAAGATTTGGTCAGAGTGGGGTTGGCACTGCCTTCTTGTGACTTGCCCAAGGTCACCCAGTGGATTTCCATGGCTGAGTTGGGATTTGAACCCTCATCTCCCAGGGCTCTAGTCCAACATGCAAACCACCACACCATACTTGCTTCCATGTATGCACAGCTAAATTTGATAACAGGCTTCCTATTTCCAGCTCAAGTAGGACAGAAGATGAGACTCCCCAGCTATTTCCTTTTTCCTCTGGTTGCTGATATAGAAACTGGCACAGGAAGAAATGAGAAATCAAATCAGGGATGTGGCTATTGTGTGGAGAATGGATGAGGGGCATTTTCTTTCCCAAAGAATTCAGCCCCATCCCATTAAATTATCTTTCACTCCCCAAATTTCTAGCATTGCAGAATGTGAGCCACTGAAAATTGTTCATCCCTAAAACTCTTTATATTTGCTGGGTTTACATTCCCTTGGGAAGTTTGCCTTTCCTTCTTCTTTGGATGCCTAAGCTGTATTTCTAAATGCCTAACTGAAGTTTTAAGTTACAGCAGTGTTAGAAATTTGGGGACTGAAAGAAACTTCATTTGCCAGGACAGAATTTTTATTATTGGGGGGGGGGGGTTTGTTAACTATATCCCTGAATCTAGTCGAGTGGAACCATAGTGTCTTCAGCCTTGAAAAAGTTATTTTATCTTGGACTATCACTTTGGGTGGGGAATGCTGGTTGCTGTAGTAAAAAAATGTAACTTTCCCAAGTTCAAAAACACCCTGGCTCTGCTGGGCTGACTAAAAGGCACTGTCCCTTTCACCCCAGACTACACCTCCCAGAATCCCACCCCAAACTGTAGTCTAAAGGTAATTTTCCCAAGCTTTGCTCCCCCTCCTCCACCCAAAACTCTGTCTCTGGGAAGCCAAAGATAGAGAGCACCATGATACAGTGTCCAGAAGGGAGAACTTGCTATCTTAGATACGTGTATTAAGGCACGTTTTCGATGCAGTTATTAAAACATAGCTGGAAGGAATAGCATCTAGACCCAGCTCTGACCAGTCCCTGCCAAACTGTTTTTTCCCCCCAGGCCTTCAAGGAATAGGACTCTACTCCCTCCATAAGCAGTCCCTGTTCACTGCTCAGCTCACAGTTCAAGACAATACCCATGCATCCCCTAAATATTTCCAATGACAAAAACCCACTGCATATTATCCACTCTTTGGTGACTCCCATTTCTCCTCTCTCTTCTGACATTTTTTTAAAATGAATAGCCTGATCTCCCTAATCTTCATTTCACTAGGCTAAATATATCCAGCGCCTTCAGCCTTTCCTCATATGATCTGCCTTCCAAAACAGCAACTCTCCTCACAGCTATAGTTTTCTTTGGAACTGTTGTTTCTAATTTCTGTGTCACACACAAGCTGCAGGCAGAATAGCCACTTGACAAGCCTTATAGCATCAGCTGTATGTCCACTGCTGTTAATTTTTACTGGTGAGTGTATACATGGCCAAAGAGTACAGCACTTTCTATAGTCCACTAGTTTTAGTAAGTGTACTTAGAAGACTGTTGTTTCATGTATGACCAAAAGTACTTACTTTCTCCTCATCAATATTAAAAGAATGGCAACACCACATAAGCGCAAATACAAATTTGCACCTCTACTGCAACCATAATTTCATGCCAGTGGTGGCAGGTGGCATCTATGTCAAAGGGGTGGTGAATCTACTCTGAGGTTTGTTGTTGTCCCTTCAAGTGCATTCCAACTTATAATGACCTTATCAGAGGGTTTTCTTAATGAGCTTTGTTCAGAGGGGGTTTGCCATTGCCTTCCTCTGAGGCTGAGAGAGCATGACTTCTAGCCAGTGAATGTCTAGGGCTGAGTGGGGATTTTAACCCTGATCTCTTGGAATCCTAGTCCAACACTCAAATACTGGACCATGTTGGCTCTCAATCTGGGGTTTAGCTTGATCTGGATCTTTAAAGGATCTGCCCATGGTGCTGAACCTATTTTGGGCATAGGCTTAAGTACTGTGCATAGCTTCTCTAAACTTTGGACTGAAACCTGAAATGTTCAGCCCAGACAGATATGGAAGGCACTGCCAGTCCCTAAAACTGACTTTTCTTCTGAGGTCTACCAGGCACTGCAGTGTTGGCTTGGTCCACTATTGCTTTGTTTATATGAATTTCTTTGTTCTCAGCTGTTCCTAACAATAGCAATACATTTTGAATTTGCCTGTGTACCTCTTAGAGAACATCAGTCTCTGGCAGTCTAAAGGTGTATAAACAAAAAGGAAATCAGATGAAACCCTTTGAACACTCTAGAGCTTTTGCAGAGATGGGAGATAATTAATTGACCCTTGACTCCATACGCTGGTTTTCTGTTGCTAAACACCGCTGTCCCCACCCTTCCTGGAACTTATGTTTGCTCTTTTCCTTTTTTCCTTCTAAAGGATCTACAGACATAAAGATACTGAGGAGCTTACATTTCAAATGAAATGCCAGGGTCAGGTTCCCAGCTTCTTGCATTGTGAAGTCAATAGGACGCTGTATGGGTTTCTACCTTTTTTGGGCCCAAGTGGGCAAATCTACATGAGACTCCAGTTTAAAAGGGAGACCCAAAAGGTGCTACTTAAAAAGGCCCAACAAGACCTTGGATGATACATTCAAAGGAGACAAAACTCCTGTGCTCTTTAAAAATTAGTTTGCTCCTGGCTACTCTCTTGTGCACTCAGAGCCATACTGAATTTCAGTTTGATCCTTTGGCTTTTAGTCTACTTAATCCTAATAGTGAATTCTTGAAACAATGGAAACTAGGAGCTAAATAAACACTGTTTCTCAGCATAACCTGTTAGCAATATATCAGCTGCCTATGTGCATTTCTGATTTCAAAAACTGTCTATTTTTACTGTTTTCTTTGAGCATTTAAATGTAACCTTTTAAATAAGAACTATTAATCTAACTTGAGTTTTTCCAGTATTACTCAAGTTAACCTTATCTTTCTTGTGATTTGGTGGTCAAATGTTTTTAGTTGGCTGGAGCCAAGAAACTCCCTTGTGGTAAAAGCTTAAGTGATGTTGGAGTCTTCACTGATTCCACAATTATACTATTTCATAGAGACTCACATCTTCCAACATTTTATAGATAGAAAACTAAACAAGGACAACCTCTGAGTATGGTCCAGATGACAAACATTATTGATGAGGGTGAACACACAAGCAAGGAGATGCTGCAGCAGTTTGCTCTTGCCTAAGCCTACAGGGAAGGGCAAGATTCCACGTCCTCCTCTCCTCTCCCCTCCTCTTGGTGAGTTAATTGAGTGCAAACTACTTTTGTAATTTGAACCCAGTATGCAGCAACTAAAGTAAGCTGAGGACAAAGGGGAAAGCAGGAAGAAGAGAGAGAACATGGAACATTTTAAAATCAGCTGAAAACGTGGGAGGACAGAGGATTACCTCTGACAAATTGGAGCAGTTGGAGGGTATGGAGCCTGGAACCTTTGATTAACTGGAATTAGTGGTAAAATAACAGCAGTTACTTCATATATGTCTGATAATGTTACCTTGGATTTGGTTAAACATCAGAACCAAGTGACCTACAGCCAAGTAAACTAGATCATAGAATCAATTGTAGAATCATAGAGCTGGAAGAGATCACAAAGCCATCCAGTCTCCTGCCAGATGTTGGTTAACTGCCTAAATACCCTTAGGGCACCATATCTCATTTGATCTTGGAAGCTAAGCAAGATCAAGTCTGGTTAGTACTTCAATGAAAGTGCACCAAGAAAGACAAAATATAGGTGGTGTAGGCTATATTTTAGAGCAAGGCAATGTCAAACCTATGAAATTCATGGGGGCACTATAAATTGACAGTTGAACTGGAGTCACATATACACAGATAGCAGAGTTCTATATATGGAGACATATGGGGGATTTGTGGTAAATTTGGGAAACTTAAACTTTTCAGGGTAATCCTGTTGGTGTGCCTTGCCCAGTACAAGTGTCCTTCCACATTGTTAGCAGCACAGGCTTCTTAACTACTCTGGGACCCCCCTCCCCAAATTCTGAAGTATAATGCACTTCCTGAGGCTTCAACAAACCACACACTCCATGTTTTTATATACTATTCAGCTTGAATGGCTAACTGGAAAATCTACCACAACCCTGGGAAAATATTGGTCAATGTTAAGGCAAAAGAAGGCACAATAAACTTCCAATTCCTCCAATGGAAGTATGTGACAATGTCATACTCTGAGATAAAGTGACGGCACAGGCTTCAGATTAGCCCTTGGTGCTTGGAATTTAGAAGCTGTCACCAACAGGGAAAGCATTTAAGACAGATTAAAAACCACACACTTCAAACCACTCTTACAAAGCTGCCTTTACAGATCACAGCAAGAAGGATCTAAAGAGCTGATAGACAGGGATTTCATGGCTAAGAAGACCAAACCCCCAGATTGTAAAAGGGGGATGGAAAAGTCACCTCTAGGAGGGTTTGTCAAGATTTGGAGTAATGTAAAGAAGAACCCCATGGCAACAGAAGAGAAAAAAAAATCTTTCCTTAAGAGCTACTAGGCTGTTTTATGCCAAAGGGGTATTGTTAGTAATCAGGACAGTGCAGTGGGTTAGTCTACAGGCAAATCAGGTTCATATTTGACCATGAAGATCATGGAACATGTCCAACATTGACAGTTTCCACATGATAATTGGGAGAAGAGATGTGATAAGTCCTTACTATACATGCCACTGTTGCTCAACTGATGCTGAAATCTACATCCCAGGGACACAAGAATCCATCAATGAATGTGGACTAGAGGGAATTAGAAGGCCATCCAATAAACCCCTTATGTTCCTCATGTTCTGAAGACCCCAAAGGACACCACTCTAATTACACTGTGCCAAAAGCTGAAAGGACATGTGTCTAGTTTGTGCCATGGAGGGGGTGTGTGACTGTAGGGCAAGAAACACATTTTATAAAATAAAACATGCTTATTTCCAGGAAAAGTAATAACCAAGAGCCTATATATCTGTGGGTGTTAGGTAAACAGGACAAAGTCAGTATTGCTTTAGCTGAAGATCCCATTGCAACTTATTAGAAAGGTGGGGAACCAAATGAATTCAATGGCTAGAATTATTCCTGGAAGAAAGGAAGGAAGGAGAGAAATGTTCTCACACAAACACTGGAAGAGGCTTTCTTTGTACTGAGAAAGTCCTATCTGCTCTTCATGTTAAAGATCAGAATCTATTCCTGAAACAGGAACATTTACAGAGAGGAGAAAGTTGTTTTTCCTGGCATAGGGTACACACTGTAGTGGGCAGAATGCTGATTTTGGGAGGCTAGTAGATCCACAGTGGGAGTTCCCTCACATTACACATCTAGCTGCCTCCTTCAAAGGTGCCAACTGTCTGCCTCCACATTGGACACTTACCTAACAGAATGACAGACAAGTGCAAGACACACACATACGCACACTCAGAGAGAGGGAAGGAAAGAAAGAAAGAGAGTAAAAAGAGTGAGAAAAAACTTACAGGAAAGACTTCATATCCAAGCCTCGGTTCCGAATCTGCCCCACCATGTGGTCCCAGCTCCCGGGGTTGGAACGGCTACGGCCGCCAGCTGTCCTTTGCTTGGAGCCAGCGGTGGTCCCTTGCCGTGACTGCCCACTTCGACAGCCCCGGGGGTTGCCACTGGTAGTGGTGGTGGAGTGGCTGGTGTGGGACTGGAGGTGACCCAGGCTCTGGCTGGTGGTGGGCTGGCTGTGGTTGGGTTTCTGGTGCTGGCTGAGTGGCTGTTGGAGACTCTGCTGGCGCAACAGGGTGCGTGGGCGCTGGCATTTCGGGTCTCCTGATGAGGTGGGGATATACTCAAGGGTAGTGGCTGTGGACAAGGTGGAATCCTCAAAACTTAGGGAGGTGAAGGGCAAGGGGAAGGAGAAAAGGGAGGAGAAGAAGGTAAAGGGACAAAATTGGAGGAAGGAAAAGCAGAGAGTTAGAGAGAAGATGCCCCAACACAGCACTCTCTCGGCCAGGCATCTTCGGAAGCCACAGACCATCTTGGGGGGTTGCAGCCCCACCTCTGCTCCTCGAGCAGCATTCAGCCCCTGCCCTGTGGACATGTTGTTTTGATTTTGCTTGGTCTTCTTCGACCCACAGATGATTTCCAGTCCTTGGGTTTAGAGTGTGGGACCGCTTGTGAAGTGACTTCTCCCTTTTCTCTTCTCCTTAGCTTGTAAGGAGAACATGGAATGCCAACCCTCCTTTCAGAACTAATTAGGCTGCTTTGTGAAGGCAAAATCCCCTGGTGCCTGTCCTCCTCTTGCTGCTGTTGTTGCTGCTGCTGCCTGTGTGACAAATGGCATGCCCAAGAACCACTTTCCCCATTGAATGGGTCTGAATCAGCACATTTCACCAAAGTGGATTATGAAAAACTCTCACGTGTCCTGGGAATGGAGTCACAGAAAAGAATGACCAAGCCAGTGGCACGTGCCAGAGCTGCATCTCCTCCCTCAAACCTCCCAGTAGGATTGTGGCACCTCTCTATTCCTGTCTTGAGTTTAGGGAGCATTGTCCTTCAGGGAACATAATTATTCTGTTATACAATTATATGTGTCACCTTTTCTGGGCAGGTTTCTGTCTCATTATCAATTGCATGAGAGCCAGAAGTGCAACTGTTGTAGTTTTCTGTGCCACTACACTGCAAACTCCAGTTGTGGCTATTGTTGCTTTGTTTGTTTATTTTGCATGCCATGCAGAGTGAAAAGCCACAGAAACCTGCTCAATAAGCAAAGTAGAAACCCTGGAACTAAGGCAATTGTACAGATCATGCTAGTAGGTTTGGCACTTGCTAGACCAGGCATAGGTAGTAATAGTCCTAAAAAACAGCTTATTGCCTTCCTTTGAATGAAAAGCCAAATCATTGACATTTGGGTAGCTGCTGGAGAAAAGGCCTAGATTTGAGGGTGGTTGTTGACCTGTGCCTTTAGACATGAGACACTGCCAAAAAGCTGTCTGTCTGTCTATTTGTGTGTGTGTGGGCACATGCACATGTATGTATGCATAGGATTTCAAATGAAGAAAAAAGAGTGATAAGCAGGTGTTGAATTTTTCTTCCACCCTCTGCTTGCCCCTCACCACACGACCAATCTTCCCACTTCTACTTCCTCTCAGGCATTTTTTCTCCTATTTGGCCTTAACTTCAGTCTCAAATGTGAAATTAAGAAAGAAGAATTTGGGAGAAAGGTTGTGTGGCAGTGTGTGTGTCTGTGTAGCGAGAGAGATTCAGCATGCTGCTCCTGCAAGCAGCTGTGCAAGGTGTAGCGGGGGGGGGGGGCAGGGAGATGAGGTCATTGCCCCCTCCAAATAAGAATTCTTCTCTTGTGACAATGTTTTCCTTCAGTCCCCGAATTTTAAACACTGCAGTAAAACTTCAGTTGAGCAGCTGAAGCATCCAAAGAAAGGGGCCAAGGCAACATTTCTATGAACACAGCAAACAAGGTAAGGCAAGGTGAGAATGATTTTTCAGTATCTTGTTCTTTGGAATGCTAGAAATTTGCACACTGTGGGGAAATTTCATGTGCAGAGCAGAATACTTATTTAGGAGGGTCATGCCCTCTTTTTGTCCCCACTGTAGGTAGCTATACCCCTGCATCCATGTCTCTATGTCAATGGGATTTTGCTTCCTTCTTGATTGTCTCACATAACCAGTGTTTGAAGGTGCAGGTCTGTGTTGTATGAATCACCTGCTTATGGATATGGTTGGGTTTGGTGGGGTGATATCTCTAACATTTGATACCAGTCCAACATATCTCCAGAATCAGAACAGTTGCCACCAGTTCCCCCCATGATCCTTACAGAATTTAATTATTGGGACCTTTGTACATACTGCAAAAGAATACATCTAGTTTTCTCCTTTACCATTTTCTCAGCAAGGAACTGCAGCCAAGCATCACTGCTTGTTGATTGCTGCTATATATACATTTACTGTATTAAGTATATACCTTTAAAATGCAACTATTCAAATGCATGTCACAGTCTCAGTACATGTGACACATAAACATTTGCATGGACTCCAGATGATGTCTGTAACTTTGCAATTAGAGAGTATAAGGGAAGAAAGTGGGGGCACATTACTTTAATTAATTAATTAATTAATTTCATTTATATTCCATCTTTCTCTCAAATGGGACTCAAAGCAGCTTACAAGAAATAAAGTAAGTAAGTATATTGTCATCCCATGTGCTGTAAATGCCTCTTGTGGAGGCAAAAGGGAACGATAAAGTGTCAGGAAGGGAAACAGTTGAGCACTCCCACACTCTGCTCTTCATATGATAGTAAATTCCTTCCAAAACAGAAAAATGGTAGTGAGCCTCTAATAGGAACATTTGTGTACAATGTGTAGTGAGGCCCTTAGCTGAAAGGATAGAGGCATTAACTGGGAAAGGACGTAATATACAGAGCTTGGAAATGCTTATATCCTGGAATCCTTCAGAATTCAAGGTGTTATAGTCTGAAAAGGAAAATTTCCAAGTTCTAGGAATATATGTAAAATGTAAAATGACTATATATTTCTACGAGAGAGAGAGAGAGGGGGAGAGAGAGAGAGATCTTTTGTGATTATTAGCCTGTGGACAGTGAGACACAAGACAGAACATCTGGCTCAAAAGACAATGCACAAAGTGCAGATAACTGTCAAAAGACATAACATATTGCCCCACAGCTAACCACACAGAGCAGGTGGTTGAGCACATTATCCAGACATACAATGCAGGTAACAGCCAAAGACAACAGAAGAACAGACATGGCTGTTTATATTGTCAAATGGAAAAAAGAACAACCAACCAAACAGGAGGCAGCATGCAGGTAAGTTAAGGTAGGGAAACAGGGGGTAGGGCATAGCCAGGGCTGTTCAATTTCAGTTAAGTCTGTATCTGCAAAATTTAATGAGAAATAGATAGGCAGCAATGATTTAGGTTGTTGGGGGAAAAAACCAGGAAGTGTGGAAGCTGCCTTATATGGTCTTCCCATTGATCCACCTAGCTTAGTATTGCACCCATTAACTGGTAACAGCTGTGCACAATGCACATACTCTGTTATGGACCCATACCCCTCCTTCATTTATTTAGAGGGCCTTATATTTGTATTATTAGAATTTAAAGCTCAATGGCCTTACTGGGAGAAAAGCCTTGCATATCTGGCTATCTTCCCCTTATGACTTCCCATCATCTCCCCATCATCTCTTAATTACCTGAGGCCATTTTTGATCTGTTCAAATATCTCTTGTAGCCCAGATTCTAAATCTTGCAGAAACTGCAGTGTTGAGTTTCACAACAGAGGGCAAATTTGTGCACTTTGTACTGATTTGTATAATTTATTTAGAATACAGATCCTATTTCTATTTCCATTGTACAGAATTTGCTTTCTTTCCCTTTTTATTTTTAGAAGACTTTTTTTTAATGCCCTTTCATGAACAGCCCTGTTTACAGATCAACTTAGAAGAGGAATGAATATGCTAGATGGGGCATGGCAGGAAGATGGAATGGCATATGGCGGGGCGGTTGAGAAAGCAAGCTATTGAAGGCACAACTGTTAAAATTATGAAGACCATCTTTGGGTAAACTCCAGGAGGACATGGTGGCATACAGATGGACATGTGACAGGACAGTGGTCAATAGTTGGCTCATCAACCCACCAATCTCATTGATTCTCCCCAAGAGATGAGCACTAGACAGGACTCTCTAGAGCAGCAGCCAGATGGGGCTGGTAGCCACAGGCTACTCACAGGTCACTTTGTGTAAAAAGTCAAGATTCTTAAGCTTAACCAAGGAAGCATGGAAGCCAGGGCCTTATAGCAGAAGGGTTCCAGTACCCCTTACTTGCTGCTGGCCTGGCCTGAAAGCCACCTTTACCAGAAGCAAGAAAAATGCTGATGCCAGAGGCTTACAATGGCAAAGTAGTTGGATCTTTTTGAATAATGCAGAAAAGAGTAGGAGAGGGAGAGGGGGAGAGAGAGAGAGAGAGAGAGGCTGAGCAAAAGAGAAAGAGCGAAGGGGGACTACAAAAAAAAAGTCTGCATAAGCAGAGTCCATTCTCTACCCCCCCCCCCCATTTTTCTATATTCAGGTGTATTCAGGCATACACTCACAACCAAGGAGCCTGTTTATAGATCATGCACTGAGCCCCTAAGCACAGTCCACCTGCTGTGTCAGGCATGAGGCAGGAAAGGGCCTTTCCTAGCCACTGCTTTCTCTACATGCAGTAACCTCATTTCAATTTTCAATGAAATCCTAAATTAGTCCAATTTTCAACCTCTCAGTCACAGGAAACTAAAATTGGTTCTTCTAGGCCTGGAGTCAGTAGGGTATATAAATTTCTATCAAGGGTAATTGCTGTGTGGGAAGCAGTCCCAGTGCAGTAGGGGCTGTACCAGCCACACCTGGCCTGCTAGTATATTTGCAGGTAGTACCTTATTCCACTTCCAGTTCTCCCCACACAGGGCCACTGTGCAAGCAGACAAAGAAGGGCTATCTCAGCCAGACACACAAAGCAAAGTAGCACTCTGTCACAAAGACACACATGCCAGAGATACAGGGACAATCCAGCCACAAGACTCTTCATGAAGGACATAGGACAGATAGGTTTACTCCACTGGAAACATTATTTAATCAAGAAACACATCAAAACTAGGGCTAATTTTAAATGTTAAAACATTGAATATGTAGCTGCCTGACCAAATGCTCCTAGCCCTAACTATCTTTTGTGTTCTCTACACAACTGCTAGATAACATTTGGAATGTTTTCTTTCTTTCTTTCTTTCTTTCTTTCTTTCTTTCTTTCTGTTTTGAGATATGTAGAGCAGATATTCTGTAAATTTTAGAGAAGAATAGGCTTGGTTAGTGAATCTACTGGTATATGTATACTCTGGATGGATAAAGCTTTTGAGTGGCAACTGATGACAGAGTGATTCCCGAGGTGGAATTGAGTGGGCCCAGGGAGAAAACTTTAATCAGTTTCCGTTATATGTTCCACCATATGAAATCTTCCTGCTGAAATGTACATTCTGTGTCACATTTTGTAGCTGTATATCAGCACTAGTTCTTTCCAGATATTCTGGGTTTCTCCAAGTGCAAGAGGTCAGATTTTGGAAAAATTACTGTGATGACTGCCAGAATTCCCAGACAGCATGGCCACTCATCATTGGGGAGATTTGTGGAGTTGTACTCCAAATAGATAAATTTTCAAAGTTCTTCATGTGAGCTGGGAAGTTAGAATCCTGTTGGTGAGTCACTTTTTTAAATAGAATGTAGTGATGGTGGTATTGATGGTGGGGACATTGGTAAAGGCCATCCCAGTCAGGCTATAAATGCCCTGCCAGTTCCCGAGCACCAAAGGAACCCATGGGTCAGCTTTTTATCTTCTGACTGGGACAACTTTTGCTGCTGTCCTTGCCATCATGGAAGCACCAATGGCCCCTTTCCATGTCTTACCATGCTTCAGTCCCTGCCACCTGTCAGTTAGCTAGCAAATAAGATCCTGACTATAGACTCCTCCCCAATCTATGTAGTTAATTAGAACAAGTAAAGAGAGTGCATGCATTATGTGTAGATGCTCTTTTCTCACCTCTTAGTAAAAACGGAAGATCATATCAGGAAGATCATATGCCCCAGAAATGCTGGTCATCCTGCTCCCTACTAAAAAAGGAAAGTGCATGGTTCCAGGGCACATGATGGTAAAGTTGGTAAAGCTAAGCAGGCCTGGCTTTGGTCAGCACTTATAGGGGAGACCAGACAGGGATCCCATGTATTTCACCTTGAATTTCATGGTGGAAGAACAGCGTACTGTCTCATTTTGTTGTAATGAGCTGTAAGCAGTTTGCAGAACTGTGAAAGAACACATTTTCTGAAAACAGGGGTATATGGTTTGAGGAACTTTGCTTTGAGACTTAAATTTGTAAATCACTCTGAAGATTGTCACTAGCAGTTGTCAATTTGGTTTTTATTTTTAAAAATGCTATGATGCTCAGCAAAAACAGATGATGGAGGGGGGAGGACAGGATCTAGTGCCTTCTTGGCACAAACAGATTGGGTTCTGGTGAGTCAAGGGAGGAGTCAGAGTATAGGTTGGCAATTTATCTTTGGAGCCAACAGCAAAACCTAGTTGTCAGCTTTGATGTTTATAGGCACCTCACACATGCTTCACCTGTCACTACCCTTGCTCATTCTTTGACATAAAATAATTTTTACTCAAGGTCAGTAAAACAGATAATGGTTGAAAATCTGAAGCATGACAGAAATATCTCTAACAAACATACTAGCATCACCTTAGCCCAGCCTTCAGCAATATGGTGCCCAAGGATACAGTAAGATTACAATTTCTGCTAGCCACACACTCTGCTGGGGAGAATGGGAATCATAGTCCAACTTTTCAGGGGGACACACCAGATTGGGAATAACTGCCTTAGCCCACTTATCTAAAAAAAGGCTATGTAGTACATCCATGTAAGAATGGCAGTTTGAGCTTTGTTCATTGTTTTCACCACATCAACACCCATAGCCAAATATTCCAATTGCTTTTGCCATGGAACAATGGCACTGCATCTGAGTTGGGGAGAAACAGCAAGCCAAAGTTTTTACTTCATTTGTTGTTTTCTCCAAACTCACCCATTATGAGGGCCCACTTTCAGTAAAGTGCCCCCAAGGCTAGATTAAAGTGCTCAAGGCCCTAGAGCAATTCCAAAAATAGGATCTCTTTTCTGCACATGTGTGACCTACTCTAGGATTAGTACAAAATCAAATCAAAGCAGAAGAGACAGCAGTACAAAAATCTGCAACTTCAGTGGCTGTGATATCATGCATTTTGACTTAAATTATTCAAGCAACACACAAAATACTGTGTTGATTATAAAAGGAGGCAAAACTGGAAAATGAGGAAGAAAACAACACATTTTCCTTCCTGTGCTAGACCACTGACCAGTGAATGGCCTGGAACAACTGAACTGACCACTGACAATCTGGCCCTGAGTGCCCCTGGTGTCCCCCCTCATGGACTAGATCTCTGACTTTTCTTACACTGTCACGCCTCCACACTATCACTTGCCCATTCCCTTTGGTCCCAGTCCATATGTTAACACAGAGGGAGAGGGTGAAGTGAGTGGAAGTTGTTCTAGTCCTCCCATTTCTTGTTATTGTCACTGCTTTGTACACTCAGTGGGGGTCATGGCATAGGCTCAGACTGTGGCTTTAACTCAGATCCACAGTGCAGGTCATCAGCCTGGCTAAGATCTCAATAGGGTAGCTCCTTGTAGCTCAACAAATAATAATAATAATAATAATAATAATAATAATAATATAAAATTTATTTGTATCCCGCTTATTGAAAAAAACAATCCAAGCGGCTTACATAAAAACCCATACAATATAACCCCAAAGACCAACCCACTCCCCCTTAAAACAGTATTAAACATCTCATAATTAAAAATAGATTACTAGCAATTTCCTTTGGCCACAGATGTTTTTGAGAAGCCCCAATGCAATGCTCATACACAGGAGTCAAAAACAACAAGAGTTGGTTTACAATCACATCTGGCAACCTAACAGAAGACAACTCTACTACTGCAGGATACTGCAGACTTCTACAGCTGCAAAAAAAAGGGCTGAGATGAATTGCACTTCAGAATCACATACATGGAAAGTGCTCTTTCAAAATGCCCTGTAATTCACTGTATGTTTACTCTGAAACATGTGATCAAAAGTGGCTTCTGTGTCAGTGGGTGGAAAATGAATTCCAAGTTTTAATGTGAACTTTGAAGGAATGATGGAAAGACACTATCCCTAAAACTGGTTCAGCATCTTGGATAGCTCTTTTAAGGGTCATACTGGGAGCGGATTCATCACCCCACTGACCTGGAAGCCATTCACAGCTATTAGTGGCCATTGCTGAAGATATGGTCACAGCTCGATACACCTTTAGCCTGACACATAATGGCAACAAGCTCCAATGTTTTTCATAAATGGTGTTGTTTTGAGTTTTTAATCTCTGATCTCTGCCCCTTTCCTTTTCCTTTACTCTGTAAGCTTGATGGCAAGACTTGTACTTTGCTATAAGCTAAATTCTGTTTCAAATGTTTCTTGCATGTATTTTGGATTATTTCTCAATAAAATTACTCTGTGTGTGCATGTGTGTGTGTGTGTGACTGTTTTTAATGCAGTCATCAAACTCAGCCCTGAGACATTTCTTGTCATCCCACCACACAGGTAACCACTCCATTCGGGTGTCACACTGACAACCTGTACCTTCCTGTCTGTGCTCTTCATGACTCCAACCTGTTGGTAAAAGAAGTGTTCAGGCTCCCACCCACCCCACCCACTCTGCTCCTTGCTGTAGTACCTTCTGGGCCAGAAGTCCAGGCCAGTCCAATCCAGCAAAGTATGCTTGTTTATTCATTCATTCATTTGCTCACTCACTCACTCACTTGGATAAGCTGAGCTTCCCTGCTGCTAGATGGCTCTGCACCATTTGCCATCGGCCTCTCCCCGCCTTCCCAATGCTGGGCTCGCTGTGGGCAGACACGCTGCTCTTCATGCCGTCCTCTCGGAGCTGTGGCCTCTCCCCATGGCGTCCTTCTCGCCCCCCTGCCAGCCCTGATGTGGCCGAGGCGGCCAGCTTTGCACCTGACAGCAATGAGCCACTAGGGCCCATCAGGAGAGGGGTCAGGTGGGCAGTGGCAAGCGGCAAGTGGCAAAAGAAGGAGGCCAAGCAAAGAGGAGGAGAAGAGAAGAGGGAGGGAAAAGGAGACAGAGAGAGACAGAGAAAGAAAAGAGAGAGAAAGAGACAGACAAGGGACAGACAGACAGAGAGAAAGAGAGACATCAGCACTGCAAAAGAAAGGGCCAAGGTAAGCCTTTGTCCCAGGCAAAGACAGCAGGCAGCCCTGGCTTGGTTGTGAGATGATGATGGCAGCCAAAGTTACTTTACTCCATAGACAACGAAGGGTTGAACAATGGATAAGACTGTTAGGAGAGGCACTGTGCAGGCAAAGGGGAGAAAAAAGCTGTGTTAGTGAAAGAGCTTACTACCACCACCATCACCACACAGTGTAGATGCAGAGAACACGCTGAGAGGGTGACCAAAAACGGGCAACCCCATCCTGTGCTGCAGAGAAGGAGGGTGGGCATGGCAGGTGAAGAGGAGGAGAGCCAAAGGGTCCAAGGGGGCAAGAAAGGAAAAGGGCCAGCCTTTCTTAATAAGCTGCTTCAAGGCAGTGGTTCTCAACCCATTGGGAGCACCATACCAGCCTGGCAGGATGAAAGCTGAGGCCACTCCTCTCCTCCAAGAAAACAGGACTGCAGTGATTTCTAGTCAGGCTCTACAAAGGCTTGCCTGTATTGGCCAAGGCCTGCCACTGCTGCCTTTTTGGTGAGATGAAATCACCATGGATTTATGAGGCTCAAACCCAAGAACTGAATTGTGAAGTCCAGCCCAGAGGCAAGTAGTCACTGGCCTGATCCAGATTAACATTTCTGTTTCTATTGGGGACCATAATTTGAGCCACAGAGAGTAGCAGAGGCAACCCTGAGTATCAGACAGGCTTCCTACCAGTAAAGTACACAGCAAAGTACCAGTGCACATGCCAGTAAGTGTGAACCACTGGATGAAAGGGTGGGAAAGGGGAAAGGGGAGGAATAAGGGAAGGCAGGAGGGGTTGCTCGTCTCCATGGACTTATGTCCATGGGGAGGGATGGAGTGTGTGAGAAAGGGGTGAAGTAGGGAAGAAGGTGAAAAGGAAAGCAGAAAGGAGGAAGTGGAAGTAAGGTGTGCATATACTCACTCTATATGATCAAATCAGTTAAAGAGAGACTCACTTGAGGGAAAGTCGTGGATCACCGTATGGGGCGTAAGGTGATATGTTTAGTATAAACTCCTTGGGAGGGTAGGAGCTCCATTTCTGCTGCACTGTGTTGTCATTGTTATTCCAAAAGTCTCTGTCTAGATCACTAGATCAGCCGGTGATGAGGGGAGAAATAAAGAGAAAAAAAGGGAAATACAAAGAGAGAGAATCTAAATTCCTGCAAGGGGAGGAAAGAAAACAACAACACCCAAATCCATAGAAATGAGAGCGAGGTTAGAGTGATGATTCCTCTTCCTGTGGAAGGTAAGCTCTGTGCCTCACACCCAGATAACTTGTGCGCACATGCATGAACACACACGCACACACACGCATACACACATATAGAGGAACAAGTGTGAACAGGAGTTAGAACTGGAGAAAGACAGGAGCAGGTACCTCCAAAAGCTGGTGAGGAGAGACTGAGTGACAAAGAAAGAAAAGAAGAGATAGAGATAGAGATAGAGAAAAGATGAAATACAGGTTAAAGAAATGTCAGGTGGTCCTGCCCCTTGCCTTTTCACAGCTCCACTTCATCTCTTGGGAGGGATAATGGCTGTTTTATATGCAACCAGTCATTTTAAAATAAATGAAAGAAAACCCCCACCATTGGCCTCTTTTCCCATTCTTGTCCCATCCACTGAACATGGAACTCCATTGGAGAAGGACTGCAAGAGCACCTGGCACAATGACAGCACAGTTTTGAAAATCAGTAGGAATTTCTGTCCCAGTCCCGAAATATCAGCTGGCTTTACTGCTGTTGCAAGGAGAATGAAGCTTTTTAAAACTTTCTGTACAGAATATATGCCTGAGATAAGGCAGATATGTTTGGGGTGGGTGTGGGGAGACAGATAGAAGCAGCAAGATCTCAATCAGCAATGAAATATGGGTAAGGGATTCTGGAGAGAGACTCCCCAAACTATTCCAGTAACATACTGGAGTAGATTATCACAAAGATTCTCCCCACCAAATGCCCAACAAGGATAGTGGTGTGGTGAGGACGAGCTTCCATGTCAGGAGTGTGATGAATTGCTTCTAGTTTATTGCATTCGCACTTTACAAGAGCTATTCCAAATTTTGGACCTATTTTGAAGATAGGATTCAGGACCTTGTATAGCTCCTTTAAATGCTGAATGGAATAAAATCTAGTGCAGATTCACCACACTCGGGACACAGAAGCCACTTGCTGCCCCTGGTTGGTGGTGAGAAAGAGACAAGTCCCATGGAATCTATATCTTTGGATGTGCCCCAGCCCTTGCTCATGGGTCATAGCACTGACTCCAAATTTAAGATCATCACTAAACAGAGCAAGGGCTTGGTCTCTGAAACTTATTGCAGTGCCTGCCAGGGAAGTTGCCGTGGAACAGGAGTGGCAGCAATAATAAAGACAACTCTGTATGCCCATCTGTATGTCTCTTCTGCTCAGTAGTGCAGAAAGAGGCAGGGTGGAGCAATCTGCCTCAAGTTGGAGGCGGTGCACAGCAAAATGTTCTCTAAATAGGTCATACAATAACTACTCTGTGTGATTGGCTAGAGCCTGACTAAAACATCCCTACATGCTTTTAGAGAGGCTCCAGCGGTTCCCCTGCACTTGATTCATAGCACACGAGATCTATGACAACAATGGCCTTTTGAAGTCAAGTGCTTTTCTGGCAAAATTATTAGAGACATCAAACGTTCCTTCCAGGCTACATGCCTGCACTCAGCCCCTTTACTGCTCATTAGCTGTCCTTGCCCTTCTCTGGTTCACGGATGAAAAGCCTTCTCACCAGCCTCTTGAGACAGATATGGAGAGGGAGATAAAAAGCCTGAGACAAAGGGCAGCTGTGTTTCACCAAGGAGCTCTGGACCCATTCACAGAGGGCAGAGATGGGGAACATGAAGAACAGTGTTGTGAGGAAGTGAAGCAGCCAGCCTCTCCACCATTGCATCTCTGCCTGCCTGCCCCCTTCCTCCTGTGCCCCTTGCATTGAGGTCAAAGGCCTCAAAGTGGCCTCTGGCAAGACTGTCATGAGACTGTGGGAAGGAACAGTGATGTAGCTTCATAGCACAGGGATCAGGTCACAGGCATGTTCACATTCTCATCTGGAGTTCTTCCTCTGGTTCTGGCTCTGTAGAAAGAAAGGCCTTGGTGCTGTTGCTTTGTAGTGTTCTTGACACTGCACCAAGCATAATCATCGATAGTCACCAGTGAGACAGAATATATGCAGTATTCCAGGTTCAAAACATACCAAGGAGACAAAGAGTCAGTGTAACACATTTATGAACAAAGGAATTTATCACACAGGGGGAATGTGGGACTTTAAACAATGATTAACCCATGAAAATTGTGCAATTGATATTAAAACACAATTAAAATAAGATTAACACAAGAGCCATTATCCTGTGAATAACCAGGGAATAACCAGGCAATAAACAGCAAAAAGTCATTCATGGGGAAATCCTGTGAATGACTTGCTGCTTTTTCTTGCCTGGTTATTCATGGGTTAAGAGCACTTTAATAACATTTCACCTTGATGTTGTGTGAAAACCATTAGCGCAATTGCGCGATAATAACGGGTTATTCACGGGATAATATCACTTTGAACATGACGTTGTGTGAAAACCGCTAGCACAATTGTGGGATTATCATGGATTAATCTCCATTTATACTTCCTATTGTCCCTCATGTGATAAACTCCAAAGGATGTAATGCTGGAGTTCTGATTTCAATACTTCTGGTTTGGCTAAGGATTTTAGCTAATGGGAACCAGTGTCACACAAAGAGCTAAGATACTGATAGACCCATATATACAGGGATTCAACACACATCTATACACAAGCACACACATTTACACACACACGAACACACAGGTACACACCATCATTTACTTACATATTATGCACAATCACAGATAAATGCATGCACAAACATAAATGCATATGGAAGGTCACCAGTCTGCCTGGTATGAGTATCACCCCCAAAGTGGATTTCCTTGTACCCACAACAGGAGGAGATACAGGCAGAAAAAATACTGGACATCCACACTTTTGAGGGACTACTTCTTTTACTGTGGGATCCAGCCACAGAGCTTCACCACTGATCTCCATGGAACAAATGACAATATTCTGCAACATCCTTTACTGTAGAAAATTTGACATTGCAAACCACATAGGCAGATGGCAGAGAGGAACTGAGGGCAAGCGTGTATGATCATATTGGAAGGCAAAACACCAGCCATGTTATGAAACTGATATACTTAATCATGCTCTCAGGAACTGTGAGTTTTTAATCATTCCTGAAGATGAGATTAAATATCAGTTTCACCATATGGGAGTACATCAGTGAGAAACTGTAATTCTGGGAACATGATAGAGAAATGTCACCCTGCTGTGATGCATTTCTATGTGTAGTTATATCAAATCACTCTTTGTTATTGCTGTAGTATGAAGGAAATGGAGCAGATGTATGATGACCCATTTTCAACTGAGTAATGGTGCAATTGTATTGGTGTGTGATGGGGGAACAAACCAGCTACCTTAAAGGCTTGTGGCACCTCACTATTTGGCACAGAAGCTTCATGTGCCACACAATCACAAATTCCTCCTCCTCCCCATTGCTTCTGTAAACAAGGTCTTCCACCAGTCCCAGCTGACATGGCCAATGATCAGGAATCATCAGAGTTATAATTCAGATTCAGAACACTTGGAAGCACCAGGTGGGGGAAGCCTTTTCTAAAAGAAAGCTTTGAACCTATTACTGGGCAACTAAGGTTGCAATCCAACAGGTATTTATAAACTGTAAATCTTACTGGACACAGTGGGACTTATTTTCAAGTAAATATGCACAGGTTTGTATTGTGAGGCTCCAGTCTTGTGCCACTTACTTGGAAGTCTGAGGCACTGAAATCACTGGAACCTAAATTCCAGTGCACATGTTAATCAGACTGGACAGCAAGTTTTGTCTATTATACTTTTGTTCAGTCCTGAACCAAGCCCTATCAACGAGAAAAAGAAGAGAAGCATTTACTTGGAAGAGGTCCAGCTCAATTGGCTGATCAAAATCAACTCCTGCCAACAAACCAGAAACATTTTTTTAAAAAAATCGGGTGGAGAAACAGCAAAATAATACCATCTTAGTATCAAACAAGGAGTTAGGTTACAAGTCCAGAGTAGGCATAACTCCAAAAACCTAGGTAATAGACTAAGGGCCTTTGCAGACTGCCAGAAATAGTGCAAATTGAGTCCACTTTAACTGCCCTGATTCAGTGCTAGGGAATCATGGGAACTGTAGTTTATTGTGGCACCAGAGCTCTCTGATAGAGAAGGCGCAATGTCTCAGAAAAAGATACAGTTCCCATGATTCCCTAGCACTGAGCCAAAGCAGTTAAAGTGGACTCAATTTGCACTATTTCTAGCAGTCTGCAAAGGCCCTGTGTGCACTACTAAATTAAAAAGCCAGTGTTCTAGGTCTTTCTTCTGATGCTTTGTATTTCTCCAAACATATTGAGGTGGGTACTCAGAAGTATTTATCCCACTTCTTCCCCATAGAGTTTACCCTAAAACTTCCCAGAAAATGTTACAAAATGGAAACATGGAAATCCATTTAAGATAATACAGTGGGATCCTATGGGGGAAGATCACAGAGAGATCCTAGAGCAGATGTAAGAACTGGGAAGCCCTCCAAAAGTCCAGTCTTAGCCAGCAAAACCAGTGGTGAGGAAAGATGGGAGTTGCAATTTGACAACAACTGGAGGGCCACACAGTTCCCATGCCTGATCCAGAGGCTCCTACTGTGTATGTCAGGTAATAAGGGGAAAAGTGTTTCTGGAGAACTTCAGGCCATATGGTGCCATTTTGAAGGTGGCAAGGGTGAAGCAGGAGGTGCAAACCTTCCAGATCAGGCTAAGAAATTAAACAATGTTGGTGAGACTAAGGAAACTGGTTAGGACCACAGTTTTCTTCTAGAGAAGACTTTTCTGGCAGTAGAGAGTGAGAGGGGTTTAAATCAAAGTCACATGGACAAATATGTTTTTTTACAATTTGTCTCACTGTAGTATTCTATTTCATAGGCTATGATATTGCACAATTTATTAGCCAGCCATTTCTTTGTGTAAGCACACAAGCTCTTTAGCCTTCTCTGCCAAAGTGCTGGTGCCTCACAAAAGTACAAATCCCCAGGATTCTATAGGATGGAGCCATGACAATTAAAGTGATGTCAAACTGCATTGTTTCTGCATTGTAGATGCAGCCTCAGAGTGGTTTCAGAGCAATATATATATCTATATTTCTCAAAAACAGATTATATGATTGGCCATATATTTTGCCTGAAACAGCAAACTGATAGCTGTAATCTAAAAACATGGGAGCATAGGCTTATTTAGAAATATGAATAGAAAGTAAGCCTTGGGTAGCTAATTAACTGTGATCTTCATCTTCACACTATAAGTGGCCTGGAGACTTTTGCTAACTTCCTGCCATGGATAGGCTTGAAATAAAGTCCTGGAGAAAGAAATCAGTGATATAAACTGTTTGCTATTCCAGGAGGGGACTTAATGCTTGTTCTGAGATAGCTGAGCTTCTCTTCTGATGTATGTATGTCAAGAATGGATGGTTGTTTATAAGTGAACATTACAGTATGGGACTGATTACTTGGGTGTCTGCTACTGTTAATGTCACAGGTATAAGGAAGGGGAGTAAGTCTGAAATACAGAGATGTGTTCAGAGAAAATAGTCTTCTAAAGAAAGAGAGGAGGGAAGAAAGAAAGATAGAGGAGAAAAGATGGTATAGATCTGCAAAAAAAAAAGCACATGCTGATTTATAGGGTTAGGTACAAATTAAGAAATTACTGCTATAGTTTAACTAGAAATACATCTCAATATACTGAGGGAGAGTGAACTGTGTGCCTCCTCATTAATGAAATAGTAATAGTAGCAGTAGGTGCTGAGGGTGAGGGTGTTAAGAGGGGATGAGCAACAGGAGACAAAAAGGTTATTAAAGGTTAGGACTGGAGTCTTAGGGTGCAATGATTTGTCTAGATGTTCAGAAATGAGTTTCACTGGAAAGACAGTGAGGGTCCATACAAAGAGGGCAGCATTACTTAGATAGTCTCAGGGTAATACAGGGAAACACTGGTGTGTGAATGTTGGAACAAGATGTATTTAATGGAAGTGGGAGCAGTTTGGAGAAGTTGTACTGAACAGGAAACCTTGTAGTGTTGTGTAGAAGGGCAGAGTATTTATGAAAATGCCAGAGGAATTGCACACACTGTAATGGTGTCCAAATGACACATGGACACATGTGTGTTGAGGCAATACAAGAGTGGAGGAGACAGCCAGTGCTCTAAGGATCACTGAGGCAAGACTGAATGTGGATGTCTTGTTTTTCAGGTGCAGGGTTGCCTGTAGACATAATAACTGAAATGTCCCCAAGGAGTTAAGTTCATGCAGTGATTGTGATCCAGACACCTCCAACCCCTTCACTCCAGTAATCCCTCCTGGGACTTACTTAATGGCTTTCTTTTCGCTGCGGCCTCGACTGGAATCTGGCGTTCCCACCGTCTCCAAGGAGTTTTTGTAACGTTTGCCCTGAAATTAAATGGAAAAGCAAAGGTGAGGATGGGGTTTACCTGTGACAAGGAAATGATTTTTTTTCTCTCTGAAAGGGGAACAGCAATAGTTTGTTTCCTTCTTCCTCTCTTTCAGTGGCACTGCTTGTGGTTATTATCCAGGGCATGTAAGGCCAGTTCTATCCAACAGACTATCTGCAAATAGAACATTTGCATAGCAGACTATAGAGGTAATTTGGAGGTGACCTTCACAGAACTGTTGGGTATAAAGAAGAAAAAATATCCAACCTTGGCCACTTCACCCCTCTTGCTAATTAGAATGGAGTAATAGCTTTGCTTTAGCTTAGGCTGAAAACAGTACTCTATAAAGATGGTTTTACTTGCTGCTACATAGTAATTCCACACACATTTCCTCTTTGTAGATAAATCCTGCTAAGCAGTTAAGGAGGCATTTACCAAATCAAAGCAGAAGTGCCAAAATGATAAAACCAGAAATAAACATACCTATCTAATGAGAACAACAAACACAGTCATGTCCACAAGAAATACAAAATGCAGTGGGGCTCATTCATGAATAACCTATTGTAAAACATGATATGAAGAAGGAAAGCCCCTAATGTGGCAAATATAAAGTGACAGATTCACATAGAACAAAAATGCCCCAGGCTGACGAAATTCCAGATTTTCTAGTACTTAGAGTTTATGAGATTTTAATAATATAGGTTCTACTTTCCAGTTTCTTGTAGACCAAGCTCAAACACTATACCTTCCAATGTCTTGGTTTAGCAGGGATAATCTTGATTAATCTTCTGTCATCTCATTTGTTTAGCTGCATTTCAAATGTCCCAGGTTCTCTTCTCTCTTCCAGCTTTTCTCCTTTCTCCTCAACTTACTTCCATTGCTACAAACTGAGTTTAAACTGAAAAAGTACTTTTCACTCAGTTAACACACCTTTGGGGAGTGGAGGGGACAGAATCCTGCCTTTTCCAGTAAGATCATCTGAGTTTCTTTCTTTTTGTTGTTAACTGCCTTTGAATCGATCTCAACTCATGGCGACCAGTGCTCTGCTTAAGTCCTGCAACACCTTAATACTTGTGACCTCCTTAATAGAGACCATCCATTTGGCATGTGGCCTTCTTCTCTTCCTACTTCCCTCCACCTTGAGTCCTCCCTTCTCATGATGTGTCCGAAGTACGACAGTCTCAGTTTGGTCATCTTGGCTTCTAGGGAGGTTTCTGGCTTGATCTGCTCTAGGACCCATTTGTCTGTCCATGGGATCCTGAGCCCTCTTCTCTAGCACCACATCTCAAATGCATTGATTTTCTTCCTATCATCTTTCTTAACTGTACAGCTCTCACATCCATACATGGTAATAGGGAATACAATGGCTTGTATGATTCTAACTTTTGTGCTGAGTTATATATCTTTGCATTTTGGAATCTTTTCTAGTTCTTTCATAACCACCCTCCCCCTTCCTAATCTTCTTCTGATTTCCTGACTGGAGTCCTCATTTCTATCAATGTTTGATCCCAGGTATGGGAATTCTTTTACTATTTCTATTTCTTCATTATCTAGGTTGAACTTTTGAAGGTCCTCAGTGGTCATTATTTTTGTTTTTTTATGTTCAACATTAAGCCTGCCTTTGCACTTTCTTCTTTGATCTTCCTTAGAAGGTGTTCCAGGTCTGTGAGGTTTTCTGCTAGTACTATGGTGTCATCTGCATATCTTAGATTGTTGATATTCCTTCCTCCTATTTTCACTCCTCACTCTTATGTGTCCAAGCCTGCTTTTCTTATAATATGTTCTGCATACAAGTTGAACAGATAGGGTGAAAGGATGCAGCTTTGTTTGACCCCTTTACCAATTGGGAACCATTCTGTTTCTCTCTGTTCTGTCCTAAGAGTAGCCTCTTGTCCTGAGTACAGATTCCTCATCAGGACTATCAGATGTGTTGGCACTCCCATTTCTTTAAGGGCGTTCCATAGCTTTTCATGATCTATGCAGTCAAAGGCTTTGCTATAATCTATAAAGCACATTCTGATTTTCTTTTGGATTCCCTGGTGCACTCCATTAGCCATCTTATATTTGCGATGTGGTCCCTAGTGCCTCTTCCTTTCCTGAGTTAGTTCTGAGTTAGTCTTAGAATATGTCTGTGACAGGTAAGTGTTAGAGTTTTTTTTTAAAGAGTGCTTGAGACTTAAACTATTGAGATATAATAAGATTTTATAAAGGTGGAGCAATTTTTTAATCTTCTTCCCCCCTGCCACTTGATCCTGCCTTTTAAAGCAGAATGAAATAGAAATATTCATGGTAAATTAAGGAATAGAATAGGGGCAGTGTGAACCTGGGGTGCTGGGTACTGTGTTTATTTCAAGATAACACTAATCTCCATTTTCTGCTATAAAAAGCAATGTGAAAAGTGGTTAGTTTTATTGATAATTTCCCTGCAGGTTTGTTTAAAAAAAATCTGTAAATTCTGTTTTGGTTAGACTTCACCTGGAATATTGTGTCCAGCTCTGGGTGCCAGTGATGTCACTAGGGCTAGTGTCACTCAGTGTGGTAAATCATGATGTCACCCCCTTGACATCCTCCTATACCGCACCATACAGAATTCTTAGCAATGTTTTTTGTATTAATGTTACTCGTAGATTGTAATTCTCATATATCACTTAATAATTGTAATAGGTAATACCTGTGACATAGAAAATGAAAATTATACCTTTAAATTACAATATCATACCTAAGTGGATTTATATGTATGTAGTTTCATATGGTTACAGTTAAAATTTGGTAATATGTGATTTTTAAAGCAAATTTTAAAAGAATAATAAAAAAACCCATTTTAATAAAAAAAATAAAAAACATTTTTTTACTTTTTTTAAAAAAAACCTCCTTTCTCCTCCCACTGAGTCTTGCCCACTCACACCATTTCTTTGGCATTTTAAAGGGACACAGGTGAACACCACAGCCCATTTCTGCTCAAAGGCAGATGTTTTGTATGCAGGGGTGTTACTCCCCTTAGGGTGTCACCTGGTGCAGCTCACACCCCATGGTGACACCCCTGAGGTGAATATCACAGCTCATTTCTCCCCAAAGGCAGATATTTGGGGAGCAATGGTGTCACCACCCCCTTAGGGCGTCACCTGGTGTGGTCTGAATCCCCTGCACCCCCTTGAGTCAAATGTCACAGTCTGTTTCTGCCCAAAGGCAGATGTTTGGGGAGTAGTGGTGTCACCTACCCTTAGGGTGTCACCTGGTGTGTTCAACCCCACTCCCTTGGTGATGTCCCTGTTGGGCACCACAATTCAAGAAGGATGTGGACAAGCTGGATTGTGTCCAGATGAAGACAACCAAAATGATGAGAGGTCTGGAAATCATGCCCTGTAAGGAGTGGGTTAAGGAGCTAGGTGTCATGCCCTGCCTGGATGAGGACTCGGAGGATGAGTCAGAACTTCCTCTGGGTCCTGGGCTTGCAGCGGAGGAGCGCCAGCTCAACCCTAGCAGCTCTGCTTTGTCAGCAGAGCCTCCAGCAGAGCCTGTGGCTTCTCAAGAGGCTCTGCAGCCAAGCCTTCCAACGATAGGGCTGTCGGACACGACGACAAGGCCGTTGGACATGGAGGAGGATCCAGGGACCTTGCCTACCTTTAGTCAGCATAGAGCTGAAAGAGTGGGCCTCCAGCGCTCGAGGAGGCTTTATGAAAAACGCTGAGGTCATCAAGGTGATCAGCTCCAGCTGAGCTCTGGCAGCTCAGGGATTTAAGCAAGTGAGGAAGCTTTGCCTCGGTGCTGGAGGTTATCTGAGCTTCCTGGTGAAAGCCTTTGTCTCTGTCTCTCCTTGTTCCTTGCCTTGAACCTTTGACTCTTGACTATCCTGGACTCCTGGTATCCTTGACCTTCAGACTGCACACTGCCCTGGACCTCAGACTGCTTTGTATCTCGGCTACTCTGAAACCCTCAACCTATGGACCGTGTTTGACTCTTCACTGACTACCCCTTCGGATTGGTAACTAGGACTTTGTTTGGGACTTTCCCTTGCCTTGATTATCAGCCCATCCATCGGCTTTCCAGGACACTAGGTATGTTTAGCCTGGAGAAGAGAAGGTTAAGGGGTGACATGATAGCCATACTGAGGATGGAGCAAGCTTGTTTTCTGCCACTAGACATGGAACAATGGATTCAAATGACAAGAAAAGATATTGCACCTAAACATTAGGAAGAATTTCCTGACAGTAAGAGCTGTTTAACAGTGGAACATACTTCCTCGGAGAGTATGAAGTCTCTTGGAGAGTATGGAGTATCCTTTTTTGGAGGTTTTTAAACAGAGGCTGGATGGCCATCTGTTGGGGGTGCTTTGATTGTTTCATCCTGCATGGCAGGGGGTTGGACTGGATGGCCTTTGTGATCTCTTCCAAGTCTATGATTCTATATAAAGTTTTTTTTATTAATCATTCTAGTCATATGAGATTTACGTTTCTTATATTTTTAGTATGCATAATCTATTCTGCAGAATTATTAGATATTCTATTTTGGTGCAATACACTGCTGGGGGAAGGAAATGCCCAGAAGCTTCTATATTCACCAAACTAGATTTTTCATATCATCTGATAGATGAAAACAGTCTGTGTGCAATGTCAAATCACTTAATTCATAATTAAATTCCTCTAGTTTTTGCCATTAACAAAAACCAGGGTGCTTGCATTGAGCACTGAAGGATTAGGACTGTAATGGCAACTGTTGGGCCTCTGTGGTTATGTAATACAAAGCCATGTTGTGAGATCAAAGTTAGAAGTGGGTTGGCTTTCAGTGGAAATGACTAATCATGGTTCACAATGAAGGCAGTGGAAACTGTTCAGTGCCTTTGACTTCTGAGAATCAAGTGTCTGTGATTTAATTATCTGCCCCCTAGAAGAAACATGTTCTCCATAGTACAGCTTCCTTCAAATCCTGTAGGGTATTTCTAACCACACACTTTTCTTCATTGTAGGGTTCTTGTTATGTGATGCTTATTAGCTAAGGGACACAATCAAAGTTAAAGGCTTCAAGCTGATCAAAGTGTTCTTTTAAAAAAGTACTTTGAGATGGAATAGGGTGAACAAGATCTTAGGATTTGGTTTGTTGGCATCCATGTATTTTTAAAATCTGGATAGCTGCTGAGCAATTGTGAAAGTATTTGGCACTTAAAAAAAATACCCAAGAGTTCTGTATTTCTTATGCCTCTCAATGGGAGTGGAAAAGGTAGTTAAGAATACATTCAGATTCACAAAGGGAGATGATGGCTATGCAGAAACTTTAAGTCCTTTCTCCCAAATCCTAGTTTTGTCTGCCATGCAATTTTATACCCTCCAACATCACAGACGAAGGACCTTATCCCACGCTGCTCTCAAAAGTGGCAAGAAAGCGATATGAGCATCATTCCAGTACTATAGCGCTAGTATAAATATGGCGCTAGCGCTATAATAGCGCTATGGACCAGCTCGCGCTATTGCAATGCCCGCTGAAACCGACATTCAAAAGAATGCGAATGATGCTGCATTCCGAGCGGTTTCTTGCTGGATTCTGAGCGACGTCGTGTAATCACACGGAAAACTATAGCGCTATAGCGCCTGATTCTTAGCTGATTCTGAGCGACGTCGTGTAATCACGCGGGAAGATATAGCGCTATAGCGCCTGATTCTTAGTGGATTCTTGCTGCTTTTGGCCCCGTGGGATAAGGTCCGAAAACTGTGACCAAGCAACATCAGAGTGTGGTCAAGATGGACATTGTTCATAACAAGGAAGAATGAACAAACTACGAGAGGCTAAAGCAATGTACTTTTGAGGGACAGAAGATTAACTGGGATTTCCCCTGCCACATCAGGACAGTTGGAAGTTATGTAATTTCTTATTTACTGTATTACCAGGTTAAGCAATTAGTCATACAACGTGAGTAATTAGGAATATTTTATACATGACTAATTCTTAAGCAGCTAGTGGTCTATCAATGAAGTCATCCAGGACTTTTGAATGATCCCAGCTATTTTAGGATAGCTCTTTTAGACAGTAATGTATTTAAGTCTTTTACTCTAAAAGCCTAAGCAGACTGCCAGAAATAGTGCACATTAAATTGAGGCACTGCCCTGGCTCAGTGCTACGGAATCATGGGAATTGTATTTTTTTCTGGGACATTGAGCCTTCTCTGTGAGAGAGCTCTGGTGCCACAATAAATTACAGTTCCCATGATTCCCTAGCACTGAGCCAGGGCAGTGCCTCAATTTAATGTGCACTATTTCTGGCAGTCTGCTTAGGCCCCATGTTTCAAGTCAAGTCTCAGGAGCTTATCGCACCACTAAATAAAGCTTCTTACTTCTCCCAAATTCAGTCTTAATTCAGGTGGCATCCAGATACTATCACAGGAATTTTGCTGCTGAATCCGCCACTTGTGTCCAGCCCAGGTCCCAGGGGTGCTCTGGCAGCCACTTTCTTAAGTCAGAAAACTCCTGGCTTCAAAAAGAGGCACACTGAGTGCCCCTGGGACCTGGGATGGACGCGGGCAGCAGATTCAGTGGCAAAATCCCTGTGATAGTATCTGGATGTCATTCGAATTAAGATTGAAGTTAAGGAGAGGTAAGGTTTATTTTAGCAGTGCAATAAGCTCCTCAGTCTCCTTCAAGTCTTAAGCCCTTGCAAGATACCTTCAAGTCAAGTCTCAAGTTTGAGAGCCAACTTTAACAGAAAAAAAGGAGGCAAAGTGTAGTCGTAGGTTTTCATTCTCTGAAGATACCAGCCACAGATGCTGGCGAAACATCAGAAAGAAACTCTTCTAGAACATGGCCACACAGCCCGAAAAACCCACAAAAAAGAGGCAAAGTGTGTTTCTCAGAGGGGAATAGCAAATGCATTAAGCAACGGCTTGAGGAAGGGGTCAGAGTAGCCTTCTAAAGCTTTTGAAAAGATGTAGAAGGAGCTTTCTGCCTGAAGCCTGTTGCCTAACACATTTGATGTTCCCCTCGGAGAAATGCGCCCCATGCTCTGGGGATGGGGTGTGCCTGCTGCTCAAAGTGAATGCAAGCCCGTCGCTAAAAATATACAAGTCACAAGTCAAGTCAGTGTATCATTTGTTGCTGAATCGAGTCCAAGTCAAGTCATTGAAATGACTTAAGTCTGACTTGAATCCGAGTCAATTAACCCAAATCTACATCACTGCCTTTAGGATAAAGGACCAACTGATCTGAGTGAGGTGTGAGACTAGAGCAGGGGTAGGCAACCTAAGGCCCGGGGGCCGGATGCGGCCCCCCGAGGCCTTTGGACCGGCCCTAGGCCGGTCCTGCCGCCCCCGCCCCCCGCCGCCCGCCATGATGATATTGATTATTGTTGGTATTACTTGTTCTTGGGGTTTTCTTGGCAAAATCTCCACAGGGGTTTTGCCATGGCTTTTCTGGGGCTGAGAGAGTGTGCATGCATATTTAAAAAAAAATAATTGTTTTAAAAAAATATTTATTTATTTATTTATTTATTTATTTTTGGTGCTTCGCCCCCCTCCCCCCCCAATTGTCTGAAGGACAGCAACCCAGCCCCCAGCTCAAAAAGGTTGCCTACCCCTGGACTAGAGCAACTATGGTTTCATGTGAGTCTACAATGTCATATTCCTCCATTGTTGGCCAGATGCAACACTATTATTTTGCCAGACTGTTGTTGGCCACACTGTAATGTAGAAGAAGGAGCTTTAGCAGGCATAACTTGGTTGTAAAGTTGCTGAAATTCCCTCTTCTGTGCTACTGCTAAAGGTGAAGGAGCTCTGTCCTCGTTTTTATCTGGCAACCCTAAGCAAAAATGGGAAGGAAAAGTAACTGCTGTCTATATGGGGTTGCAGACTGCCAGAAATAGTGCAAATTGAGTCCACTTTTAGGGTTAGGGTTAGGGGATCATGGGAGCTGTATTTTATTGTGGCACCAGAACTCTCTGACAGAGAAGGCTCAATGTCTCAGAAAAAAACCAATTCCCATGATTCCCTAGCACTAACCCTAACCCTAAAAGTGGACTCAATTTGCATGTTTCTCTTGGAAGGCAATTCTAAAGGCACTGGGGAAATCTCTCTGTTACAGACCAATAATCCTTTAACTATTCTCCATTTTAATTTATACCATCTAACTAGAGAAACAGTGAGGGCCTTCAAATTCACCAGATGTATTTTCTTTACTCGGTTTACCACATAGTACAGTTTCCTCAAAACTAGGTAGGGCTGCCTTCCCTCCAGATGTATTAGAATACAACTCTGATTGTCTACAGCCAACCTGGGCACTGAAGGGCATTTGAAGGATACCAGGCTGGGAAAGGCAGGGGTACGAGAATTACTGCTGCCTGCTGTTCCAAGCTTTTAAGACAAACCAAAGTCAGCCTCTCAGGCCTACCTTACCTCCTTATTATCACATCCACAGCAGGGGTGGGGACATGGCATTTTCAGATTAATTGAACTCTAATTAATTAAGTTCACAGTAACAAAAAAACATGTCATAAGATAATGAAGTGTACATTTTGTTCTTAATTGTGTCTCGATTATAAGGCCATTTGGTTGTGATTTCTGATGGCAGGTTCAAGGTATTTCATGATTCTAGGGCAGACAAGGGACAATTAACACTAATTAGTGAACAATTAGCAGATGAAAGCACAGGTGCAGAAGAAAGCTAGGTTTATGCCATTCTTGGTATATGTCTGCTGTCACAAAGTGAGAATCTCAGTTTAGCTTCAAACATCTCTGACTAGCACATTTGTTTTTCTTCAGCTGCAGAACAGATGTGAACCACAAAGGTTCACATCCACAAAGGACACTAATGTGACCTCAGTATCAGCAGCAAAATCAAACCAGAAAATGTCTCAAGGGATCATAGGATGTGCTAGGATAAGACCTTTTCAAGAACAAGGTGGTTTGAAGACTGTAAAACTATCTTTACCATCCAAAGGGAACACATGACCCACCTCAAAGAATATTTATCAACACCAGGCACTCCAACAGGTTTCTGAAGTTGACAGACCCCTGAGGCCACTCTCCATGCCATTGTGACAAATGTCAAGAAGATAGATGTGTCATTCTTATCCCCATGGCGAAAGATTGACTTGCTTAGGACTTGCCTCCTCCTGAGAGTTGTCTTTGGCCTTCATGGATCATCAGTCCAGAAAACAGCCCTCAACAGAGTAGAGTGAGCAATCATTTCTCTTCTTAAAACATGTCTGACCATCACCCTTCATAAACAAACCACCAGTGATAGAAGTATAGAGATTCTTAAACTGGGGGATTTGGGAGATGCTGCAACCATTATCCACACGTTCCCCCTTATTACTTGCCGTGTGTGTGTGTGCACATGTGTGCATGCATGCACTCAAGTAACCTAATCCTGATGATGATGATGATTTTCATTTCTATGCTGCCTTTCTCTCAGAAGGAGACCCAAGGTGGCTCACAGACACAATTGTTTAAAAGATTTTACAATAAAAAATTAAAAATTATTAGGACACCTATGATAACCCCATGAATTTAATACTATTTTCTTAGGCCAGGAATACACAGAGGTGATTTTTGCCAGTTCCTTTTTCTGAAATGTAGCCTAAAGCACCTGGTATTTGTTGGAGGTCTCAGATCCAAATACTAACTAGGGCTAATCATGCTTGGCTTCCAAGCTCAGACAGGATCTGGTGCCTTTAAGTTATTTAGGCCCTAACATGACTGCAAAATCTTTTACTCTAGGTTCCCTCAGGGAAGTTGTCCTAATAATAATAATAATAATAATAATAATAATAATAATTTATTTCTCTCCCGCCTCTCTGCAATGCAATTGGGGAGGCTTACAATGATAAAACATCATAGCAGTAAAACATCATGCATAATGAGGATTCCATCCAACAGTGACCTGGAAATTTATCTTTGTGCTTCACTTGAAAATGAATTTAGATGTCATGGTGGTGATTTTCTTCCCTCTTTACCTGTACCCAGAAAGCAACCCATTGCATTAGTAAACTAATCGGTTGCCAATAGGTCTGGAGCACTGAGGAAGGTCCACAGCTTATCATCACCATTCAGTGGTGCAAAATGTCTCCCACAAATCAAGGCACTTGCTTGAAAGTTCCTGAAAAGAACTCCTAAGGGAAAAAAAAATACATAACTGCTCTTTTAAGCAAACCTGACTAGAGAAGGCCTTTGAGGCTCAAATAATCATTTTATATCACATGGAGGCTTTACCTATTTTGCCAAATGGCCATTTGACCATTGCATTCACTTAAATGTTGTGCCCACAGCCTCAGTTTGGCCCTAACAAATGACCTAAATGTTGTCATTATTCAAGATTTTATATACACTAGTTCTTACCCTTGACATGGTATTGAAATACATCACAGTTCAACATTTACTGCTAGCAGCAACTTGGCAATCTATTTACACGGGTTCTGAAGCCCAGCAGTGCATTTCTGAGTTCAGAATCAGTGCACACATTGCTAGTACTGGATTGCTAATGGAGTAATACCACATTGGTCCCTCTGTCAGCTGGACTCTTGCGGTCCTAAATTTGAAATTCTAAACATACTTTCTACAAGTCTCATTGAATGCAGTGGGATTATTTTCATGAGAAAACATGAAAAAAGTCACTAGGCCTTTTGTGTGGTCCTTACATTCATTCAAACTATGCTCACACAGGCCTTGCCCACACAGGTAGGACCCCGATCTTCTGTTGCATAAGCAGAGATCTATGGCACAAAAGGAAACATTCAGTGAATGGTGCTTTTGCCACATTAGATTCCCAAATATGGTCCTAAGTGCCTAACCATCCTAAGACCTTGAAACAATCTTGAGTCACACATGGTTGGTAAGACTTTCTAGTATGAGGTAGTGTGATGCACCGAGTGCATGACAACACAAAAATATACCATAATCGTTATGTCCAGCTGCATTTAGGTCACCTTGGCCTAGAATACAGAGGATTTTTATAATTAAAAGATTATGAAACAGAGTTTGAGAATAGAATTCAGAGACATAGCTGTGTTAGTCTCAGGAAGTAGACAAAAAGCCTACCAAAGCTTATGCTGTAACTTCTTTTGCACAGTTAGAGTCAAAGGTGCTACAAGATCCCTTTCCATACAGAGTTTGGGATGTTATTTATAAAAGCAGTTACTTACAGTTATAGTCTAAAGATCCCTTCAAAGTAGTTAGTTGCTACTATATGCATAAAAGGCAAATATTTTCTTTAAAAAGTAACTAGTTATTTTTACTTTAAAAGAATACCACAAACTACTGGTCTTAGCTACAAAACACACTCTTCTTTTTTCTACCATCTCCTTCTTGCCCTAGTGCCCACAATACAGCATGAGGTAGCACCACTGCAACCATGTGATATTCCTCCTCTACTAGTGAGAACACACTCTGTAACTATAAAAGTGTCATTAAAAAGTTAGTTACATCACACATGGAGTAAATGTATCCCTTGTTAATTACAATTGTAATGTACAGTGGGCTCTTCCCATCTGTGGGAGCTTGCTTCTGGGCCCCTCATGGATGGGAAAAAAATTGGAAACTCAAGCCATATTAGTCAATGGGTGATGATGTGCATGCTTCTGTCAACATACATGCAGGTACACATCACCATTGGCTAATATGGGGTGGGGTGATCCATGGGAGCTCCAATCTTGGATGACTGGCCTGCCAGTATGGTGAATTCACTATAATAATACCTTAGTTGTTGGAAAAATTAAACAATTATGAGTAACTAGTTATTTGTAATTAGTTACTTCTAGGCTCTGTTTGAAATGTTAGTTTTCATTGGGAAGGGAAGGTGGTTTGTAACAAGATGGTTGGCTGGCTGGCTGGCTGGCTGAATGAATCATCCTTAGAACTGAGATGGATGGAACAAGCTTGTTTTCTGCTGCTCCAGAGACTGGAATTTGGAGTAATGGACTCAAGCTACAGGAAAGGAGATTCCATCTAAACATTAGGAAGAACTTCCTGACAGTAAGAGCTGTTCAACAATGGAATATGCTGCCTCAGAGAATGGTGGAGTCTCCTTCTTTGGAGGTTTTTAAATAGAGGCTGGATGGCCATCTGTTAGGAGTGCTGTGGTTGTGTCTTCCTGCATGGCAGAATGGGGTTGGATTGGATGGTGGATGGGGTTTCTTCCAACTCTAGGATTCCATAATTCTATGAGAAGACATTCAGAGAAATTCAGTTATCTGCTTTATCAAAATGGCTGGATGCTTCAATAGCATAGAAGTTAAGTACATTTCAGCACCACTATCTAGAATATTCATATTGACACAAGTTTTAATCATTTGCCCACAACAAGCATAGAACATTTCAGCACCACTGTCTAGAATATTCATATTGACACAAGTTTAATCATTTGCCAACAACAAGCATAGAACATTGGTTCAAAATAATCTGTATTTTGTAGAGGTCCATGGACTGAACTGCTCATCTATAAGAAATGTAAGGACTTGCTATGAAATGACATATTAAGAAAGATCATGTTCTGTAACATATCTCAGAGTAGAACACTACATAAATTTCTGTGATGTGGAGGTTAATAAGATACTATTCATGGGGAAATATAAGTGGCTGTCACAAAAGGACAAACTGATTTTTTAAAAAGTTGCTTTTTGGACATGAGCAATAGATGTTTTTCCTCCAATGTGGGACAGGGCCTGGAGCTAGGATGCAAGGAAGTGGAAGCAGAGATGGATAGATCAGACAGAAGGTAGAAGGTCAGGAGTAGGAAAAAAACACATTCTGTTTCAGTGACATCACCTTAAAAAGAATAGTCAAGACTCTTTGAGAAAGTGCAGAGGAAGAAAAAAAAATCAGGGCAAAGAACTTTCTGTTGAACTCTGTAAATAGCAGCAACCAAGGAAATAAAAATAATAAAAAAGAGGGTGGGAGAGAGAAAGGAAAATAAAATAAAATAATGATTAGACTGGAGAGGAAACAAAGCCCCATGAGACTGCAGACAAATAGAGATTGCAGACAAATCAAGACAAGAGAGGCAAATAAAAGATCCTTAGACTTGGCCAGAATGTGGTACTTAGAACCTAGGAGAGATTTGAGTGGTGACAATAGATAGATAGTATAGTTTGAGTGTATCAGTTCACAGAAGTCATCTAAACATGAAAAGAGGAGGTCTGCAGGAGTGGGTCAAAATTGGAAAACAGCAAGGTTTATGAGCCAGGGCAACCGTCTCCAACCTGACACTTCTAGATATAATGGATCACAGCTGTCATCATCATCATTCACCATAACCAATAGCTATGCAGGTTAGCAATGATGGAGCTGTAAATCTGAAGGGTACATCTGAAGGTCAACTGGCTGGTGAAGGCTGAGCTATGGAATGAGGAGGTCTGGGAAGAATGCCAGCAGAACTGAAGGAGTATTACAGTTCAACTACATGTCCACATGTATACATTCTGATATATATGTATATGCACTTTATACTACTGGGAAATTAGCAAAAGAATACAAATTGTTCAGCTGGCTTTGGTGAAATGCAAATAGCAGCCTGGGTAAGGTGAGTTTTGTCAATCATGACACACAGAGAGAAGGAGTTTAACTTCCCTCCCCCAATGATCTCAAGGCTGCTGAGGTTTCTCCACAGATGCTATTTACATAACAAGACATGTGCAACTAATATTGTGTTTAATTTCACCCTGAGCCTTAATGTCAAGAATGGACAATCCTGTGGGCTCTAGACGGCTTTATCAGACTACCCCAAATCCTTCCTGGGCTGTACTAGTGCTAGATAACCTGCCACTGAATTTACTCTTGCAACAGCAGTGCTCTATGACACATGAGGTTGCTAGAAAGTCATCCTGCACTAGAGTCCATTGAGACCTGTGAAAGGAACAGAAGGAAGGAACCCACTGTGACTCTGGTTGTGTGGATAGGGGGTGGTTGCTGCAATAGTGTGGCAGTCAACATTGCAAAAGGAAGCTGCATTGCTACTAACAATGGCAATGAGAATTACAATAGGGCACTTCATTTGGATGGAAAACTAGTTTGTTTATCACACGGGATGCAAATGTCCTCCTCCTGTCATTAAATCGTCATTAAATTGTGTTAATCGCTCAAGTGGGGGGAAGACTATCACATCACTGTGTGCTTCTCTTGTTCTTCTCCTGTCTGTAAACAGTAATGGAGGCATCATTTGGTATTAATGGAAACTCCCCTTAATACCAAATGATGCCTCCATTACTGTTTACAGATGGGACAAGAATGGGAGAAATGCGCAGTGGTGTGATAATCTCCCCCCCCCCACCCCCCGATCATACGATTAACACAATTTAATGATGGGAGGAGGATGCTTGCCTCCTCCATGTGATAATCTCCTAAAGCCTGCATGGAGGTGCAAGATGTTCACCAGAACAATGGTCCTATTATGTTATTTACAATAACATTAACTCAAAATGCAAAGGGATCTTTTAACAACTTTGAGACTGATAGAAAGAAGTTCATGGTACTCTCTCTGACTAGTACAAATCTATAACTAATAATACTTTCTTACTTGTAGTCTTACTAATGTAACGATAGTCCAAGCCATGTATTCCCCATCACAATGTACAAATGTGAGAGCTGGACAGTAAAAAAAGTCAATAGAAGGAAAATCAACTCATTTGAAATGTGTTGCTGAAGAAGAGTGCTGAGGATACCATGGACAGCCAAGAAGACAAACAAATGGGTTTTAGAACAGACCAAGCCTGAATTATCTCTGGAAGCCAGGATGACTAAATTGAGGCTGCCATACTTTGGCCATGTCATGAGGAAAAATGAATAATTACAAAAGACAATGATGCTAGGAAAGTAGAAGGCGGTAGAAAGAGAGGAAGGCCATATGTCAGATAGTTAGACTCTATCAGGGAGGACATGGGCTTGGTCCAGCAGGACCTGAGCAGAGAGGTTGAGAACAGGGTTTTTTGGAAGGGTCTCATCCACAGAGTTGCCATGAGTTGAAGTTGGGACTTGTAGATTAATTTCTGCACCACTTAAACACCTCTTGCTTGGGAAGTAAGGGAGAATACAGGTGGTGATACTGAAGAAGGACATGCCCCTTAAGGAAACTCTGAGATTATGGCCCTTTTTATTATAGAAGGACAACTGTTCTAAAGTTCTAAAGAAGGAATTTGCCTGCTTCTCATAGCCCAGTGTGCTGTGCTAGCCCAAGAAGGGCAGCTGGCACAAGATGACATCAAGGTGGTAGGAGTAGCCAGACAGATGGCAGGGATTGGATATTTAGGTGTTTCAGAAGCCACCCAGGAAAACTGGAGAGGACAGCTGGACTGTGCAGTATTCTCAAAACAGTTTGGATTTCCTCCCAGGCAAAGGAAATTGCTCTAAACCCCTGTTTTCTACAACCAGCCTCACTGTTTTGCAAAGGATATCTTGCTCAAATCCTCCAGGGTATGCTAAACTCTTCATTGTGTGAAGCCACAAAGAACAGTAGGACCCATTTTGGTTTAGTCACACCTGCTATTCATCCCATTCACAGGGCACATATTCATGATCTCTTAATAAGGATTAGTTCCTTGTAATACATTTCTATCATGTTTCATTCATATAGTCAGAATAGTTTCTTTCAGGATCTGCTTGGATGCAATTCTAATTCATTCATATAATCTTGAATAGAAAGCCAGAGGTTGTCACTTTCTGGATTAATTACCTGGACTAAGGCAGCGGCATTTATAAGCATCCCATAAATATGGGATATGTACAAATTTGTACTATTTGGGAGCCAGCCTTACTTATACTAGGTAGAGATTTGGCCGGATGGTTAAAAAAAAGAGGTTTAGTTGCAAGGCTAAGCCAAAAGTTTTTTGTTTTTGGCCAGCTTTTTGGCAGTTTCACAAAGCTCTTCTCTTCACCACCAGCCTTTGACAATTTTGTTGGTAATATATCTGAAACTTTGCCTGCCTATTCCAGACATACTGCTCTCCTTGTGAATGTATCATAAACTTTGCTTGCCAGCAGTGACAATTTTGTTATCCAATTCATTGTGTGATTTGTGGTTTGCTGGGAATATCCATATGAATTACACACACACAAAAGGGGAAAAAAGTTCTAACTGGGGAGAGCAACAGAAACTAGAGGAAACAATGATTTGGAACAATTTTTGAAAAATGAATAATCATATTATTATTTTTTTGGAAACAGGTTCTGTCTCTTCCTTCTCCTCCAATCCCTTCCCCTCTTCCTCCTCTTCTCCCCCAAATCACCAATTTCTGCTCGAAGAGCAAGCAACTTTGTATTTTAGTAGGGGCCAGCATCCCAGTATCTCCCCAAGCTGAAGTTTCATTAGTAATACTGCCATTAGAATTGTTCCTTTAGAAACATGTGTATCATTGGATCTCTTTGGGGCAAAAATCTTGTATATCTAGAATAATAAAGCAGGGAAAAAGTAATATGACCTGCTCAGAGACATTTGTGAACTTAGCCACTGTGTTTAGAGATCCTTTGCCTTCCAGGTGTATTTGGAATCCACCATTTGCAGCAGTAAACACATAAAGGGGTAAATGGAGATATGTGTCTCCAAACATGCAATGGCCAATGCCAAGGAGATTATCTGAAATCCCTTATCTCTCCATGTGTGCCTGCCCAAATCTTCCCATTTTTTGATAAAGGTTTTCTCTCCATCCCACCACCTTCAGAGTGGGATGGTAAGGTGGTGGGATCTGGTGAGGACAAGGAAGACAGCCTTCCTGATGGCTTTTCCTCTAGACTATGGAACTCTTTTCCAAGGGCAGATTGGTTGGCACCTTTCTGATCTTTTTTTTGCTGGCAGGCCAAGATCTTATTTAATCCAGGCTTTAACTGGTTGGAGTAGAAGGATGTACAATAGGTGTGCTGCTTTTATAAATATGTAGTAGGTGCTAAATGCTTTTTAAATTGCTTTATATGAATATTTTCATTTGATTATTTAATGCTTTTTAAACTTTGGCATCACATATTGTTTTAGCTATTTTCACTTACATTGCAAGTTGCTTTTGGTCCCATATTGAGAGAAAGATGGGATATAAACCAAATAAATATATAAAGGTGACAATTTGTGCCTAAGTTCTGTTTGGGTGTGTCTATCTCCCCTTATGCATCCCAACGTGTGCTTTCTAATTGTGGAGTGAAGAAATTCTGTTCACATGATTTGCTATGTACAGTGAGACAGTTAAATAAGGAGAACTTGAACAAACAAGCCACAAAGAGACTAATGCATCTGCACCACTATGATCCTTTGCTCTTCATATGATACAACAGTTCCTTGAGCAGTATGAAGGTTGGTTTTCCAAAGTTTAGTATCTGACACAGAAATACCTCTGCTGCAAACTTGATGCATGCTAAGTAATCACACATTCCTCACTGAGATTTAGAACAATATTACAATGACATTGGAGGAAGGAACTTTCCCATGTCTCCCCTCAGTAGCATTGTTTGAATGCTTGGGATCATATGGTAGGGCCAACCCCATAGATTGTCTTCATCCACTTACTTCTTGTCTTCCAGTTGAGTGTGATGATGACCACATTATAAGACCTTGTGCTTCAGATCTGCTCACAAGGGAAGCAACCGAAGATAATGCACGAAGGGGGACTACACGGGGGATGCAAGTGGGCCGCCCTGGGAAGGGGAGGATTGGGGCCGAGGCTGCCCCACGCCTCAGCCCCAATCCACCCTTTTGGTGACTGGGAAAGGTGCGCCAGCGCTCCTTTCCTAGGTGACAAAAAGGGAGCCCGAAGAGCCGCCATGCGGCTCTTTTGCGCCTCTTCTGGCGCATGTCTGGACGCTGCGCCAGGAGGATGTCATCAGAGCACTCGCCATGTACAACAGTGCGTGCTCTGATGATGTCTTCAGGAAGGGGTTGGGGTGCCCGGCGTGTGGCTGCCCCCCTCTTCCCTGGCTCCAAGACGATGCTTTGCACCATCTGCAGAGCCCCACACACTGCCAGAAATAACGCAACTTGAGGCCACTTTAACTGTCTTGGCTCAGTGCTAAGGAATCATGGGAGCTGTTGTTTATTGTGGCACCAGAGCTCTCTGACAGAGAAGGCTCAATGTCCCAGAAAAAAATACAATTCCCATGATTCCCTAGCACTGAGCAAGGAAGTGGCCTCAAGCTGCATTATTTGTGGCAGTCTGTAAAGGCCTATAGTCAACACAACAGAAGAGAATGAGAGAACCTTATTGCAAGATCTCTTCTGACCAGTGATCTCTGTTACCAGCTCACCTCTTATTGTAAGAATTCACAAAAGGCAGACCTGGAGACACACTAAGTTTATGAGGGCAAAATCAGACAAAGGTAGGCACGTTCATCTGGGTTGAGGAATAATGTCCTGGATCCAGAGGTGACAGTATATTTGTGCAATTCCTGGTTACAGAATCAATTGTCTTTTTTCCAAGTTCACATAAAGGGGACATTTCTTGAATAAGCACTTCCCTCAATTCAGCTGGGTGGTGCAGTGGACCAACTTACATGCTAGTTAGGCACCTGAGGTCAGCTGCTCTACCACAGAGAACTCCAGGATTTCTCTTCTGGATGCTGCAACCTCCCATCATTCCATTGCTGGGCTGGTCATTCCACACTGCAGCCCTTGTTTCCACCCAATACCTTTATTGTAATTTGACAAGCATGTTATCTCATGTAAATAAACTGGTGGGGCTTGTCACTCTGCAGATGCTCTGGATCTCTGTCAGTCTTTCCACCACAACATAGGAAATCAATGGTTTGTAAAATTTCTAATAATAATATCTGAATTCTGAAAATCTGATTTCCCAGATAAGTCCATAAATAAATATTAGGAAACACTATGGACACCTGGAAAAGAAAACAAAAATTATGTACAGTGGCCCCTTAGTATCCACTGCAGTTTGGTTCCAAGAACCCCAAAATCCAATACCAAAATCAAAATCCAATGGCATAATCCAGAATCCATGGCAAAATCAAGCTTTGCTTTTTGGAATTTTTTTCTTCCCCCAACAAAAGAATTTGTATTAGTTTTTTTTCAAAGCATAAAACATACATAACTAAGGGGCTGTACAGATGGGCAAAAAGAGACTCTCTCAGGCTGATTTGGAGGCGTGGCATTTAGATGACGCATGCCTAAAAGCTCTAGGTGCCATATGCTGGGAAAAGCCGCTCCAAAAAGGAGCAGATTTTTTTCTGCTTCTTCCGGAAAGATGTGCACCTTCGCGTGCACGTATATATGCAACTTGTTCTCTTGACCGAATTCCACCCCGTCTTCTAATCTCCATAGCTCCTTCTTTGTTGCCCTCCCTCCTCTGTATCTTTAACCTCTCTCTCTCTCTACTGGATCCTTCCCCTCAGTCTTTAAACATGCTCTAGTTTCTCCTATTCTGAAAAAACCTTCTCTTGACTCTTCTTCCTTGTCTAGCTATCGCCCAATTTCTCTTCTTCCTTTTCTCTCTAAGGTTCTGGAACGAGTTGTCTACTCTCGCTGTCTTGAGTTTCTTGACACCAACTCCATTTTGGACCCTTTCCAGTCTGGATTCTGCCCACGGCACTCCATAGAGACGGCGCTTAATAAATAAAGCTAATAATAATAATAATAATAATAATAGCGACATCAGTGCATCAGAAAAAGGGTGCTGGGGATTTAAAACAGCCGAAGAAATGCACCGCCATACATGCAGCAAAAAAACTGAGTAGCCAAACCAGAGCATGCGCCCTACGATGCAGGCTTTAATTTAAAGTGCCCTATGTTTCCAGGTGTGGCTGCACCACCACAGGTGCGCTTGAATATTAGAACCCTAACCCTAACCCTTACCCTAATTGTAACCCTACGCATGTGTCCTAGCAATTGTTTTCTGTTATGACAATAAATGAATTCCGTTGCATGTACACTTGCTGTCAGCATGCATAGTAGTTTGCATGAAAGAAGCTTTTGTGACCTCTTCTGTGCAGGTGTGCAAATGTGCATAATACCTGCACACCACTTCCTGGCATGCTTGGAGGGGGGGCTCCTGGAGTAATGTTTGTCTGTGTGTCCTGTTGACCATGTCCCTTGTATGACCACCAGCTGCATGTATCCAGTATGTCCACACAAACCTCCCTTGCATGTACCTCCCCCCTCCCCCCAACCTGTGTGGGATATGTTTTGTGGAGGACAACAGAGTAGGCGTCTTTTCAGTTGACAAATTTGTTCCTCCACCTCAAGGTGGTACAATCAGACAGTGGCACCTGTCTACTGCACCCACTACTTGGGGGAAGCCAAGGTCAGCGGATCCTTGTATGATCTGTGGGTGTATGACAGGTCCTGCACAGATGCACAGGGATGCTGAACATCAGTCACCTTTGTACAGACAAAATGACAGACTGTATGCCACCTTATGACATGTTCTGTGCAGGTGCACAGGGATGCCGAACTTCAGTAACCTTTGTACACGGAGAGTGACAGACTGTATACCAGCCTATTATGTGTTCTGCACAGGTGCACAGGGATGTGTTGCTGCGCATGTATGCATGCATCTGAGAGAATGAAAAAAATTAAAAGTAGCCACTGCTGGCCCATGCGGTTGCTTTGTCTCCATTTGCAGCAACCTTGGGGGGTCATCACTGCAGTTGGTGGGGCTTCAATATGGCCTTGGAAAAGCCGCATTGACTGCCCCCCAATGCGGTTGCTCTGTCCCCATTTAGATCATCCTCGGGGCAGGCAGTGCAGTTGCTGTGGCTTAGGGAAAAGGCAGCTTCATGTCACCTTTTCCTGCCCATTTGTACAGCCCCTTAGAGATAAGGCCACTCATTTACACACTAAGCACAATCCTAAATTAAAAGAAAGAATTATCCTTCCAAAACACATGGGTAGAAGGGGTCGGAGGTGATGTAGTTTAAATTTATATTTCTTCTGAATACTTTCTAGATGTGGATGGTTGACTCTGTGGATAAAGAATCCATGGATATGGAGGGTCATCTGTATTAATTCACAGTGTTTTATTCTGAACTCAGCAGATAAAAGAACATAATATTCTATTCTTGAGCATGATTGTGTTACCAAATCATCTGTACTGGACCATGTGGATACCTGTAGAAATCAAAAGTCAATGCCTTATCCATCAGTAGTGGCAAACTGAGGTTTTAGGCTCTTAGTAGATTGGCACTCTAACAAAGACTTTATGTACAGAACTTTAATATGTCTGCAATAAGAACTTGATACTTCAGTAGGTCTTAGGTCATTTACACCAGGGTTCTCAGCCTTTAGAGGTTTTGGACTTTAGCTCCCAGAAGTCCTAGGCAGCATGGGCATTGTTGAGGGACTCTGGGAGTTAGAGTCTCAAACAGTTAAATGACTGAAATTTGAGAACCACTCTTTTATATCTCTAACGTCTGTATTTTTGAAGGACATAAACACACAGACATTGCCTGTGACATTACACAAGATATGGACATTTTTCTGTCCAGTCATCATAAGCTCCTAAGGGTAATTTTAGCTAACAAACCAGAACAAATGTCATTCATTACAGAATAATGATTACACAGATAACCAACTTTAACAATGCTAGGAATAGATTTCTCAGTTTATTTATCAGAGCTGGAAACAAGTCTAATTCCAAAGAAGAATGATTTGGGAGGGCTATTAAAAATAAAACAAAATGAGGGACAGATATTAAATAAATCATCCTAAATCTTGTACCATAGCTGATCTGAAGTGTTAAAAGAAAATAGAAGTGAAAGATTGATGGAATGGTGGACAAAGTTATTACAGGAAGAGAAAGCCTTATATCCAAAGGCTAGATGAACACACTTGCATTAGAGTGGTACAGTTTTAAAAATACAAGTCCCTGAAAGCAAAATCACAAAATGGTATAATGTATGTTTTTGTATTACCTCACTTTTCACCATTTCCATCACAAGCAATATCCAACAGCGCTTGCATACTGCTTGGGCAAATCTGCAGAACAGATCACATTTCCCAGTTATAACATTTAGCACATCCACAATGTTGAGGCAACAAAATATCCCTACAGCAGAAGTGCCCCCTTAAGGGGTGAGGTCTGGATTTCATGTAACAAGCATATAATACCAACACATTTGTTGTGCTAAGAAAAGGCTGCGTGAACAGGCTGTGCCTCTGTGAGCATGCAAGCATGTATGCCTGCATATTGGAAAATATAAACAGACAGGATGAGGGACTAGCCATGTGAGTTATGGTTAAGAAGGGTGAACAGAGGACAAGTTTCAGAAAAAGTTTGGATGATGGCCTTCAGAAATAGATATGTTCCTGTCCTGCAACAACAGCTCTATGTCCTGTGCAATCTAACCAGCTCCATGGGAGAAGTCCAGGGGAGGACAAGGAAGGGTAAAAAAAGAAACCCTTTGGTCCTCTAGGCTGACTCAGTATTTTTAAGTCATACTGACTCAAACCATAAACATGTACAGACCACTCGCAACCAAGGAGGTGCCATGCAGATTCTGTCCAACTGGGTCAGTAACCCAGAGATCTGCAAGAAAGTCAGGCCAACATGACTTAGGAAGCAGGAGGCACAATGAGCGGCTATTATAGGCTACACACAGCTATTTCTAAGAAGAAAAGTCTTTCTTTGCTAGTCACTGAGAGATAAAGCACAGTTAGCTAGGATCTTCTCTGCCTGATAACTGAGGGTAGTAAATGGATGTGTGAAATGGAGTTATACAGTGTGCAATTTCTTTAGACACAAAGGTATCTTCTAGCAGGAAGGTGGGGATTAATACTTTTAAAAACTTTTATACTGCATATTTTGTATTGCATATTGTTTTAGCTGTTTCAATTTACATTTTAAGTTGTTTTGAGTCCCGTTTAAGCAGACAGGATATTGAAAGTCTCCCCTTGATCTGTTGATCAAGCCTGAAATCTCCTGGGAAGCCAAGATGATCAAGATGATCAAATTGAAGTTGTCCACATCATGAGAAGGCATGACTCATTAGAAAAGGCAATAATGCTAGGAAAGGTAGAGGGCAGAAGAAAGAGAGGAAGACTGCAAGTCAGATGAATAGATTCAATCAGAGAGGTCATGGGCCTGAATCCATAAGCAGTGAAGGATGGGGGGCCTTGGAGATGTCTCATCCATAGGGTTGCCATGAGTCGGAGTTGACTCAAGAGCAGTTAACAACAATGAACAGGATATAAATCAGAGAAATAAATAAACAAATAAATATTACCAGTCCATAACTATCCCTGCATGTGGCAATTAAATTTAAAGTGTGGACTTAAAACAGGGGGAGCCCCCCTGCATGCCCAATTGTTATAAATCCTATTTTGCAACTAGAGTAGATCCATCAATTTGACTGCTAAATCATGAGTTGGCACTTATGTAAATCCCACTGATTCAAGAGATCTACCCTTTTTGTAACTACCAACAGGATTCAGGCCAGGCTGCGGTACTGACAAGAGGAAGACAGCCTTGATTCTAGGGCACCATGGAGTTCAACAGTCCTTGCTCACTATTCTTCCCAAGCTCTTCTCTCTCCTATCTCTTGTTGCCTCAGCCCCTGACAAATTTAGCTTTTCCTCAGTGCTTCACTATCGGAGCATGTTGCCTCTGGATGAGGAGGAATAACCAACAACTCACAACAGCAATTGTTATGTTTCCTTTGAAACATTTAGAGCAAAGCTTTGGCATTAAGAAAAGAAAGAGTAAGGAAGATGACAATAAAGACGAGCTTTCTGAAAATCCAAGTATATGGCAAGTATATGGCACCAGATCTATATGTTTGTTAACTCACAAATTAGGAAGGTTTGGATGCCAGAGCTGTGATGAAGTCCCTGTTTACACTTGCCAGAATAATCCAGGCTCCCCCAGAGTATTCTGTCCCCAAATTCCCTCTGAATTTGCCTCTTGCTTTTCAGCTTTTGTGCAGTGAATGACAGGAGGCTGCCTTCCAACGTGGCCCCCATTCATCACCTGATACTGCTGCTGAGGTCAGAACAAGGTGCCACACCACCAACACTGGGCACTTCATTCTGACCTCAGAGCAACTCACACCTGCAACAGCAGTGTTACAGGGAAGGGAGCCAAAAATCTACAGCAAGAGGTGAGATATTTAACTGTGGATTGGAGGGAGGAAGTCCCAAATTGGATGCAGGAGTTGTGAAGACAGTCAAGACTCTATTGGGGTTTGGTCCTGCATCATGTAAGCAGGACGCAGCAAGCCCAGGGGTGGTGGTGGATGGGATTCAGGTTAAATCACTCATGGAGACAAGACCAGTTTCATTCAACATTTTACATGCTCTGGTTCTGTCCTAGGAGGACTAAGATATTCTCACATGCCATCAGTTGCTGCCTCTTACTTTCTAAATGGCACTACAAGAAGACATTTGCACAGATTCCCGGTGCAAAATGCACTTTCTAAATGTCTCTGCTTTGTGTCATCATACGTCTCTGTTAAAAGGGAGCCAAAGGTGAACACAGGCCATGCCCTTCACTCAGATTTGGCTGAGGCTATCAAGGCTGGGGGGAGATAACCCTCTGTCTTGCCCAAGACATGAGCCGCAATGCCTAGTCAGCTAAGCAGAGAGACATGACAGCCTGACACTGTTGAGAGCACTGGGCTCCTTTAATCCCAGTCTACCTAGAAAACCTATGGTGCTGAAGACAAACTATGAGCAAGATGGAAGCTGACGGAGGACAGGTTGCTCATGATTCATCTACATCTTAGCAGAAGGCAAGAGGGTTTCGCCTTCTTCATTTTGCTTCTAAATTTAGCTCAATGGAAGAACATAATCATCCATTAAAATTCCATGCTGCTGGCACTCCATCGTGTGTGCATACCAATGGGCTGCTGTGTCTGCAGCCTTTCCTTTGCTTCAGCTGTTTCTTCTGACCCTACCGGGAGGCTCCAGGCAGGTGGCATATGCACCAGATTTAACTCTTTCAGTTTGGAAGAGACACCTTGGAGCTATGGAAGAGATGTGGCCCTGATATAATAAGGTAGGAGATAGAGATGGGAAGGGTAGGGTAGGAATTAGACTTTCAGAGTTTGGAAATGTACTTTTAAAAAGCAATCAGTTAAGAATGATTGCTCCAAAGTTACTGTTATATTTATTTGCATACATTCTTTTTAAAGGAACATTTTATTTTCCCATTTCTGGTAAGTAACTGAAATGTTACTTATTAATTACACTAACAAATTAATGTTTTTCATTCAGCATCATGAGGCACAGCACTAAACAGTACTTAAACTATGCAATATTTTTCTTTCACTGTTTAGTGAGGTCCACTTCCACAATTATATATGTCTTAAAAATACAGTTATACCATGAAAGGAGGGATGTTTGTGAGGCTAAAGGGATGGACATATTAGGTTACAGTCATAATGCAGTGTGTTTACACTGTACTTACTGGTATTAATTACAGCTAATGAGTATTTGCAACTAATTACTCCCAAGCTCTGAACACACTTTGGTATGATTTCCCTGCCTCCTAGCTTGATGGAGGGCTATGCAAGAGGGCTAAGCATTCCAAAGAGTTCTCAACAAGTTGTTAGATTTTTCATCCAGTAATCTTATAGGAAAACTCCCAGTGTTTCTGCTGAAAATGCAATTAAATTCAATACTTTTCTACAACTGATGGAGATTTCATTTTAAAACCCTTAACAAATATAGGCCTCATTCCCACTATGATTTAAAGCGAATTGCAGATTGGGTTATATGACTATCGTTCCCACTTGAAACCGGTTTCGATCCTATTGAGCTCAGTTTCAATCATGATGAAGCGAGGTGAATGCACCCCCCCTCCCCGTTTCCTGACACTAGTTTTTTGGCAGTTCTTTTAAAAAGAATAGATTCTGAAGCATGTTCAACAAGTGGAAACGAGGGATCTAAATCACATCATTCTGAAGGGGAGGGACTAATGACAGAGGAGTGTTTACCATCCTTCCTCAGTTTTTGGGAAACCAGCCATTTTCTCCCCTTTGTGCTTGTGGTGTGACCTATGGGTGCATGATATACTTTTTTAAAATAAAAAATGACTGAATATGTGATCTATTGTATTTGCAACTACTTGCAATTATGGGTAGATTGTAGCTCAGTGAGGCAAGTAGTTGCAAAACCAATGGATCACATATCCTGTCAATTATATATATATATATATATATATATATATATATAGTTCCCAAACCAGGCCACTCAAAGGGGAAATGGTGTGCTTGAGCAGCCTGGGTTGCTGAGGGGCAGAGGAAGGCTCAGTTACTAAAGTCACCCCACTTAGCGCCTGGAATGGCCCCATCCTCACCGTGTTGCTGCTAGATGATTGACATGCATTTTGAAGCAGCACAAACTAGTGGGAATGACAATCTGCCAAAAAAGAAGCGATTACAAGGGAATAATGAAAAGATCCACTTTCATAGTGGGAACGATAGACCTTTTGGAATCGATTCACCGACACAGAGCGAAGGCGAATTGTAAACCAGTTTAAATGTAAGTGGGAACGAGCCTGAAGCAAGTTAAGCACAAATCATACTGAAAGATGAAAAAAAGAGTTTAATCAGTAAAGTGGAAGGCAGCAGGAAATGAAGAAGATCACATTATAGGTGGACAGATTCAATCCAGGAAGCCATGGCCCTCAATATGCAAGACCTGAGCTGAGTTGTAGATAGCTCCTGCTCCTACAGACACACTCAGATCTTACTGACATGATGCTTCTCTACATTAGCTGACCATTTTGCTCAAGCATATGCAGCTTTTGTAGCTCAGCTACAGTTCCAGTATAGTCTAATACAGAACCCTTTCACAGTACACAGTTATAGCACTATGATTCAATTTTAACTGTCATAACTATCCTATGGTATCCTGAGATTTGTACAGTCACCCCTCTGTTTTTGTGGGGGATCCATTCTGGACTACCCCCCCCCAGCGAAAATGGCAAATTGCAAATATTCAAGCCCCACAGGCTTGAATGGCAGTGCGGCCACCATTTTGTCCCCCTCCATTTGCCACCTATGAACAGGCAAGGGACGTGGCCTTCAAGTCCATGAAAACGGAGAGACAACTGTAGTTTGATGAAGCTCTAGAGCATTCTGGCTGAGAATTTTAAATGGCCCTCCCTAAACAGCAAATCCCAGGATTCCATAGGTTGTTGCCTTGACAGTTAAAGTGGAATTATAATGCTATAACTGTGTAGTGTGAAAAGCCCCAAGACTGTGAGAGAAACAGGCTCAAATCCCCACTACACTATGAAGCTCACCCCACAATTCATCTTCACAAAATTCTAGTAAGGATTCTAGTCACCAGGGGTGGGGAGGGAGACAGACAGACAGACAGCACCATGAATAGGGAGGGAGCAAACTGAAAAGGAAAACTGTGCCAGGGAAGAAATGGTAGAAGCAACTGAAGTACTCTCTAAGCCAGAATGAAGACACCAGAGTCAGTTCTGGGGAAGATGGCTGTCTTGTAGCTCCCTTACTTGTCAAGCAAGTCATTTAGCCAGCTGGAATCTATTTTTCCCCCAGTCACTTATCACTATCTACTTCATCTGTTGGAAGCAAAAGAGCGTGCTGTCTTCCCTGTCAGTGTGAGGGCTTTTTGGGGAGACTGGGGGAGGGATGGAGGATGCCATTCACTGGAATGAAACTGAACCAGACAAGGCTTTAGCCGGGTTATCTCTGATCATGAGATCTTCCATTCATCTTGCTCCCACAGTGGCAGCCACTTTTATTAATTTGGTTCCCAGATGAGAGTCTTTACTTATTAATGCAGCGATATGGCAGCTTAACTCATGAATGCATTTCACAGATGAGCAAGAAGTGTCTCTCATGTCTAAACCAGCAGCTAATGCAAGCAACTGAACCCAGGGCACTGGGCCTTGGTTCTTCCAAAGGGACAAGAAGACAGCTATTGCTAGATATAGACTGGCTGGCAGTGCTGATACAGACTGGAGGATCAGGGAAGCCAACTGTGCCTTAGCTGTACTGGGTGAGGCTCTCACTTTGCAAGACACCTGTGCTAAGGCTTTCAGTGTTTGCATTACAATGGAGGTAACTGTTTCAACTGAAATGCTGGATTTATTTATAAAATTTGCTTAATATTGCTAATGCTGTCTCCGTGTGTTTCATTCGTCTCCTCAGAGAGAGGCAGCCTTTTGAAAGGGGAGAGAGTTTTACTATTTTGTGCTTTTTCTGTGTCGATAAACAGGGAAAATATAGCCATTGTTGGAGAACTTGACCCAATTTTGAATCCCTAGATAAGCTGAGCATGATTTCTTTTCAAGAGAAAACAAGCAACAGTGTGATGCTGAATGCCAGGGACTGCTGGAGAGAGTGGGGTGTCTGGAGAAGATTGGGGATGTTTCCTTAGATTGATTTTAAAAACCTGCAGTTTATTCTTAGCTCTATAGTAGTCCTGCAAGCCCTGACTTAGTGCCAGCAGTGTGACATCTCTTTCACATATATAAGGAATAGATTTTCACCCTTATTGCAAGGGTAAGAGAGAGAACTCTGTTGTAGGGAATAATAACAATTTGATAATTATTTATTATTTAAAGGCATTAAAGCTTTGGCTATTCTCATGCTGGAAAGGTTAAGTATACAGACTTCACAGAAACAAAGCCTTGATTTAAACAGCAAAAAAGGGGCGATGGAATGACAATTTCTACATAATGGGATTCTGAAAAGCAATTACACAGCTTTTTCTCTCCAGTTGCATGGTTTATAGGTATGTAAACCATAATGGCTTCTTTCCTATGTTACTGTGGTAAGCAACACCATGCCTGAAGAAACCATGCACGTCCAGTCACTAAATGTCTGTCTGAAACTATCCTGGCAAAGGCTGCTGATAAATATGGTGGATGTGATTGGCATAAAAGAAGGATGGCCAATTTTCCTTGAGGAAAACAAAAGGCAGCCATGTTTGCATATGTAGTTCATTTAAATACATGTAAGTATATTTAATAATATGTAAAAAAAATACATCTCACAAACCTTGATTCTTCTTGACCTGAAAATATAAAAGCACTGACTAGATATTGAAAAGTGAAATAAAAACAAATAATTGAGAACCAGTAATGTTTAAGCATCAACAAAAAGCAATCACTGGTTTACTACTGTACGGTGGGCAATATATAGTGTGAAAAAGACAGAAGTGTCTTTGGTTTAATGCTGTTTTATAATTCTGTATATTTGAAGACATGTATTGGTCAGTTTGTTTTATATTATATTGTATTTTTTGTGTTTTTCCTAGATAATTTGTTTATAACTGTATTGAATAGTTTTATTTTATTATTCCTTTCTCCCCTTTGTGTGTATGTATATGCACGCATTTTAGATTGTACACCTCTGGCAGGACCCACTGTTTTTGGTTGTTGTGCCTGTAAAGTACCTTGGAAATTGATGGCACTAAATAAATAAATAAATAAATAAATGATGATGATGTTAAGGAAAAGTAGTGTGATAATACAGGAGGGGTGAAGTTACTGAACTTTAATGGATACTTTGGGTCTCTGCTGGAAGAAAGTCTATGGGACAGCCACAATTCAATGGTTTTTGTTAACACTCGGAATTGGTGACAAGATGGACTGGACATCTGAGACCCTTCTCTAGATGTTGTTGAACTTCAGTTCTCACTGGCTCTAGCCTGCCTGCCTAGTGGTGAGGGTAGATGGGAGGAGCAGTGCATCATTATCTGGAGGACAAAAGGATCCCCAGCCCTGTGCTATGGGGACTGAGCTAGTCACTTCTGGTGAAAGCACAGGTAAATAGTTAAAGTTAGGCCATGAGCATGGAGAGGTATTTATTAAGTGAGAAGTGATGAACAAGGCAGGAAGGAGATCAGATCATTACCATTCATTCCAAATATAATAATTGCTACAGGATGTCCTGTGAGTAGAATGGGGGGGGGGGGAGGATGGATCCCAGAAGAGAGTGGAAGTTGTGAGGTTAAGGGGAATCTATGTGTTAGCTTGCAAAATCATGGATTTGGGTGATGGTGGGGTGGGAGGCCAGTGTTCCTGCTTTTTTTTTTTTAAGCCATCAAACCAAAATGGGTCATCTTTGTAAATGGAAAATACAATTGGAGTGTTCTGAAGATGAATAATGTCAGTGGAGATGACACCAAGGTCCTTAGACTGCTGAGGGGGCAGAAAAACCAGAACTTAAATATATAGAAAACATTACTAGGAAAAGTAAGCAATATATGTAAAGCTCAAAATCAGTAATCAATATAAAAAATACTTGCATTTTTATAGTAAAAGGGGAAGCATGATGGCAGAATGTGAAAAAACAGTAACGTAAGAGGGAAATGCATAAACAGGTTTCCCACTGCACCTTCTCAGGCAGATCTTCATAGATTGTTTTCAAAACTTCTCTTCTTGCTGAATAAACATTTCCACTTAATCATTCAATTATCACGTCTTCTAATCAAGTAAGTAATAAAAGCTGCACCAAAGAGGATGACATTTCACTCAGCCAGAGCCTCTCACTGGCTACATTTTCCCCCATTCATAGGCCAGACTCCCCCATCAGTGAATGTCTTGTTCTAAATCAAGCCAAAGATAACCTGTTCCATCTTATGTCTCAGGTTCTTGTAAGACACCCGTTTTACATCTCTTCATACAACCCCTACACTTTCTTTTGTTTCTCTCTATATAAAAGCTACATGGCTATGTCATCACACACTGCCCATCCGTTAATAGCAGATAAACAGAAGCAACAGAAGTTGGAGGCAGCCCTAGAACAAATGGCATTCCATGCAAGAATGGGGGTGGGTGGGTAGGTTGGAATTTTCTCTCTCCTTTGGTTTAAAATTTAAATATTGTCATTTCTCTGTTGTTGCAAGTGTAGGACATTCTGTGCCCTTGATGCACGATTCGCTTGATACATTTGACAGGAAGAACTGAAGGAATATAGTTTATGAAATGAGTGAAAAATAACCTTCAAAGTGCTTGTATGTCTGTTTTATTTTATTAATTGTCTTATGTCATGTGATGCTTATTTTGGTATGCTATACTATGTTTACTAAAAAAAAAAAGAGGATACGTTTGCTAGGATCTTGTAACCCCTGTATGCATTGGTGCTATGTGAAACATTTGCACTATTTGCTCCAGCTGTTGTGTGGATGTTGAAGTGGAATGCCCATGTCAGACATCCAAGTCCATCATCTGGGAGTCTCCTGCATTGTCTGCCCATAAAACTATTGGCTGTTCCTTAGCACAGATTTAGCACCACCTTAAAAAAGTCCTAGTATATCCAAGGTGATTTGTGAGGACTGTTACCTTAGGTATTGTTGCAAAGGAGAAGAATACCATTGTCTACCACCACAATCACCACTTTTCCTGCTCCCTGCATATTCTTGTATTCTTGCTCAGTCTCCAAAAATTCTAAAATCTTTTTGGGATGGTCTATAGTATTTGTGGGTTTGAGGATTTATGCTCATCCTTCTGGCTGGATTTTCTAATGATTTTCATCTAATTATCTTCCAATTTCCCCAAGATTCCATATTTATCAGCCTCTGGTGGCTCAGCACCCACAGAACCACTTTTTGAGGCCTTTCCACACATGGCAGATACAAAGAATTGCAGGCCTTAATATCCTAAGGCCACCAGATCCTGTCTGATCTTGGAAACAAACAGGATCAGTTCTAGTTAGTACTTGGATGGGAGATAATAAATAGATAATAAATGAATACCAGGTGTTGTAGGCTGTATTTCAGAAGAAGAAATCAGCAAAACCACCTCTGAGTGTTCTTTGCCTAAGAAAATCCATAGACAAAAATAGACAAATTCATAGGGTCACAATAAGTTGACAGGCAATTTGAAGGCACACACACACACACCAGCTTCAAGAAGGGCTTTTGGGGGTATGTCAGTAGCAAAAGGAAAAAGAAGGAAATGGTAGGGCCACTGTGTGGAGAAGATGGCAAAAAGTTAACAGGGGACAGAGAAAAGGCAGAATTACTCAACACCTTCTTTGCTTCAGTCTTCTCAGAAAAGGCAAAGGGTGCTCAACTTGAGGATAATGGAGCAGAGGACAAAATAGGAGAATTTCAGCACAGAATAAGTAAAGAGATAGTACAGAAACATCTGGTTAATCTAAATGAATATAAGTCTCCAGGACCAGATGAATTACATCCAAGGGTATTAAAAGAACTGGCAAATGTAATATCGGAACCATTGGCAATAATCTTTGAGAATTCCTGGAAAACAGGAGAGGTCCCAGCGGACTGGAGGAGGGCAAATGTTGTCCCCATCTTCAAAAAGGGGAAAAAAGAGGATCCCAACAATTATCGTCCAGTTAGTCTGACATCAATACCTGGAAAGATTCTGGAGCAGATCATTAAACAGAGTCTGTGAACATCTGGAAGATAATTTCATAATCACAAAAAGTCAACATGGGTTTCAGAGAAACAGGTCATGACAGACAAATCTGATCTCTTTTTTTGATAAAATTACCAGCTTGGTAGGTGAAGGGAATGCTGTGGATATAGTATATCTTGATTTCAGTAAGGCCTTTGACAAGGTTCCCCATGACATTCTTGCAAGCAAGTTGGTAAAATGTGGGGTAGACAAAGTAACTGTTACATGGATTTGTAATTGGTTGACAGGTCGAACGCAAAGGGTGCTCAACAATGGCTCCTTTTCAACTTGGAAAGAAGTGACCAGTGGGGTGCCACAGGGCTCTGTCCTGGGCCCAGTGCTATTCAATATCTTTATTAATGACTTGGATGACGGTATTGGGGGCATAGTTATCAAATTTGCAGACGACACCAAATTGGGAGGAGTAGCTAATACCCCAGAGGACAGGATCAAAATTCAAAATGACTTGAACAGACTAGAAAGTTGGGCCAAAGCTAACAAAATGAAATTCAACACGGAGAAATGTAAGGTACTGCACTTAGGGCAGAAAAACGAAAAGTACAGATATACGATGGGGGACACCTGGCTGAATGAGACTACGTGTGAAAGGGATCTCGGAATCCAGGTGGACCACAAGTTGAACATGAGTCAACAGTGCGATGCAGCAGCTAAAAAGGCCAATGCAATTTTAGGCTGCATCAGTAGAAGTATAGTGTCTAGATCAAGAGAAGTCATAGTGCCACTCTATTCTGCTTTGGTCAGGCCTCACCTGGAATACTGTGTCCAGTTCTGGGCACCACAATTCAAAAAGGATGTGGAGAAACTGGAGCGTGTCCAAAGAGGGCAACTAAAATGGTGAAGGGTCTGGAAACCAAGCCCTATGAGGAACGACTTAGGGAGCTGGGGATGTTTAGCCTGGAGAAGAGAAGGCTGAGAGGTGATATGATAGCCATGTTTAAATATTTGAAGGGATGTCATATCGAGGAGGGAACAAGCTTGTTTTCTGCTGCTCCAGAGAGTAGGACCTGAAACAATGGTTGCAAGCTGCAAGAAAAGAGATTCCACCTCAACATTAGGAGGAACTTCCTGACAGTAAGGGCGGTTCGAGAGTGGAACACACTCCCTCAGAGAGTAGTGGAGTCTCCTTCTTTGCAGGTCTTTAAGCAGAGGCTGGATGGCCATCTGTCAGGGATGCTTTGATTGGGAGTTCCTGCATGGCAGGGGGTTGGACTGGATGGCCCTTGTGGTCTCTTCCAACTCTATGATTCTATGATTCTATGATTCTAAGGCTTCAGACTACTTCAAACAGACTGGCACCTGTTAACTAATGAAAGAATAAATTGTGCAGTAGGAGACCCAGATCCAGATGGGCAAAAAGTGATAGGATAGCATGGTGTGGAAGGAAGAAATAGTAAGATGATTAAAAAAAAATCTCTCCCACCCCCACCTCTTTCCAGCTAGGGCTTCCAGATTCCTGTTTCCTGGGTGCATCTGGGGAAAGATATGGTGGGGAAAGCCCCCCCCCACCCGCCACCACTTCACTCTTGTAGTTTGGCCCCTATTCCTAATTTTCAGCTGTTGGACAGTGATCCAGTTTCCAAGATCAGGACCCTTACACACTACACAATTACAGCACTGTGATCCCACTTTAACTCTCTTGGCTGCATCCTACAGAATCCTGGGGCTTTTAGTTTGGTGAGGCACTAGAACTCTCTGGCTCAGAATTCTAAATATTCTAAATATCTCTATCCCTTAAAGGCTAGACCCAGTACTTGATAGGATGGAGCCATGTAAAATGCTATATCTTAGTGCTATAACTGTGTGTGGTGTGAAAGTCCCCCCAGTTTCTTTTCTGTCAAAGCTCTGTTTCAGCCCTATACTATGACCTGACCAGGTGCAGGTGAAGCAACATTTTTGCAGTTATCCCTAATCTTCAGATAAATCATTAAAAACAGGATGGGGGGAAAATTGATGTTAGCAATGAAATTAGAGGATCTTGATTTCCTTTATCTTTAGGTCCCTTCTCACAGTGTGTGTATAACTCTGAAAAATAGATGTGACTTGAGGGTAAACACATGTCTTTTCTGTGTTCCACTTGAACGGATTCAAGATATGGAAATGAGATGGGGTGACTCTTACATCCAGCTCCTGTGTTTTAAGGGAGGAAGTTAAATGAGCCTTATTAATTCAGTTAAATGAGATTTATGTCCTAGTAACTATATTTGGGTGTGCAGCTTCACACCATAGAACTACATATGTGTACTCGAAACCAAGTCCCAATGAATCAATATTGCTTACTCTCAAGTGTCCATAGAATTTAAAGCTTTAGATGTAGGATTTTGCTCTGAAAGACAATGGTTTCAGTTCCAGAAGTGTCATAGGAGATGTACCACCTTCCCATTTATACAATTTTTTAAAAGACCCAAGAGCCATCGTGCATATCAAATCTGGGACAATCCTAGCTAACAGTCACTAGGCCACATGAAAAAAGGTAAACAGTACCTTTAATAGTTGTGTGGAAGAAAGCATTTTGCTAGATGGAATTTGTCAATCAGGCTCCACCTTGTGAAATTCCCTCCTCCACACATAAGGAGGTACAGGAACGGTTCAAGAGAAAATGGTGAATGGATACCTTTGAGTGAGCCCTGGCTCCACTGATGAAAATAAGGGGGAGAACATGGGATTTCTCACATTAGCCATCTTGGCCAGCTGCTGGATAGCAAGCCATTTTTAAAACAGACACTAAATTTACTAAATCTCACTTTCTTAAGTTTTCAAATTAACCTTGGATTATTAAAAAGAGGCTATCAATTCTGCAGGTGCATCTATAACCTCAGTAAATTTCCTGATTTTATCTAGCAAGAGAGAGGGCGGAGGAGAAAGGGAGAAAAAAGAAGTGCTATTCTTAGCAAAAGCCTTACATCTAAAAAGTTTAAAAAGAGTTTGTGTATGGAAGGCAGAAGAGGAAATTAAATTTACTTAAGAAGAGAAATAAACAAACAACAATAATACAGATTTTTCTCACTGTGAGAAAGTGGAAGTTCTTTTAGTGCTGGAAGATAAGATAAAGCACTTGCTTATGTGACTTGGCTGCTGTGAAAATCTGAAATGGACTGAGTTAAGTTGAAAGCTTGTAAATTGTTACTATTTAGTGCAGTGGTTCCAAACCTTTGGTCCTCCATTTGTTTTTGGACTTTAGATTACAGAAGACTCAGGCAACTTGGCCAGCAGTCAGGAAATATGGTAGTTGGGAGTCCAAAACATTTGGAGGACCAAATGCTGGGAACCACTGATCTAGTGGATACCAGAGGAATTGCTACCATATAGTGGATATCTAAAAAATAAATATTTTTTTAATAGAGAAAAACTGCCACCCAATGGCTAAATTAATTGTTGAGACTAATTCTCTGACTATAAAAAAGTTTTGGATATTGTGAAATTGAAGATGCCAAGGCACACTTGGAGGAAGGTTTGGAAAATCTAGTGGATCAAGTAATGTGGCAGGAGATATACAAACAGTTGAAACTGATGAGAGAAGAGATAAACTGGAGGCTGATAAAATCCATGGAATCATGGAGAATTGTGGAAGAAAATTAGATGAACACCATTAGAAAATCCAGCTAGAAGGTTGAGGATATGGAAAAGGTGGAAGTACAATATGCATCAACAGTTTTTGAGATGGAAAATGTTTGGGTCGTCTGTATTTTCAGAGAAGGAAGAAGGAGATGCATGTGGGAATTTAAAAAAGGATTTGGAGAAACCTATTGAGATGAAGGAAGTTAACATTAGAGGGAAAAGTATAGTTTTGGAAGGATTTGTTGAATGTAAAGGCCTTTACATCAGAGAAGATATGATGATGTTGGGGATTAGAATTATAAAAGGAAGAATATTGGTGATGGGGGGTACTCTGGCCATGAAGATGATGTGGAAGGAGTCAGAGAACCCAAGATTAAGAGGAATGGTATTTATGGGAGGTTGCACCCATCTCAGATCCTTCTGGCTTGGATGCTTAATGTTCAATTTTTACAATGGTTGAAATTTGAAAAACACAAGTTAAATATAAAAATTGATAAGGAATAAATGTAAAGGGTGGGTTTCATTTAGCTTTTGAGAATACAAAAGGTTTTTCATTATTAGATGCTAGATGCTGGATTTAACAAAAATATATTATTATATAAAAATGCCTCATTATATTATATGTGGAGAGAGAGTCTAAACATTGTGATAAGTTGCACATATGTATTTGAAAGTTCATTAATGCTTTTAACATTTAAGGTGGGTTAGTATGAATCATAGAGAAATTCTTTGCTATATATATGGTCACAACAGCAAGATTATTATAGGTTTAAAAATGGAAGAGTAATATTTTGTTTACCAAAGAAGAATGGTTGTTAAACATGAATGATGAACTGATTGTTTATCTTGATGACAGAAAAGTTGCTGGTAACTTTATTGAAGAACTGGAAAACCATGAGAAATAATGAAGGTGATGGATGACCATTGGTTTTGAAAATTAATATGAGTTAAATTGATAGATGAAGTGTAACAATCATTTCATAGAGAGTGAAGTAGGATTTTAGGAAATAATGTATAACCATACAAAAGATAGATGGAGGTCATTATTTGTTAGATTATAGTTAGATTGTAGTAGTGTTTACTTGTGTGTTTGTTTTTATATGTTTTGATTTGTATTTTGTTGGATTGTATTTTAGTTTGTGTATTTTTGTGTGTGTTGTATTTAAATTTTAGTATATGTAGAGTTCTAATTTTAAAAATGATCTTAAAAGAAAGTGGTACAGGAGTCTTATTCTTTTTTTCATTTGGCCATGCTGATATTTCCCCCTTCCCTTCCAGTGGCAGAAAATGTAGGGCTTGTTTACATATTTTGCTCTTCTCCAGTCCAGTTGGTTTTCTAACATGCAGAACATGCCTCATGTTTCACAGCAGTGTTGAAATGACTATTCATGTTGGATTAGTTAATTGTTGCAATTCTTGGCTTTGCAGCACTTGTCTTCACAGTTCTTTTTACCCAGATTTCTCATCAGCCAAATTACACTGATGCACATTGCTATTAAACATGAAAGGCATTATGCAAAAGGTATTTGTATGATTGTTACTGTTTAACATTTAAATAGTGACAGCTGTGCCAAAAGAGCAAGCTCATGATGAGTTCTTCATTCCTTATGCCCGGGAATCTCATTTTTTAAAATTATCTTTTGTCAGTATCATACATTCCTAACAACAGACCCATTTCTTCATCATGAGAAAAACAATGGCTTCTACTATAAAAAGGATGTCGTCATGTGTAGAGCTTGAGAAAGTTGTGTTTTAGGCTGTCACTCCCAAAATTCCCCAGTCAGTAGGGATTATGGGAGTTATAGTCCAAAAATACTGAGCCTTGGTTATACATTTCTTAGGAAAATTTTCCAGGAAAAACATGGTCCAGCACATTATGGTGTATGTTTAACAGGGCCCCTACAAAGTCTCAAGGAAAAGATATTTCATACTACTTGCTACCTTATCCTTTCAACTAGAAAGTCTGGGACTTGAATCTACAAATCATGTGGACTGCTATTGAGCCACAACCCTTGCCATCATGTCAAGAGTCCTCACTTGATATGATGGTACCAGATTTGGGTGCTTAAACCTGCATCTGCCCCAGCCATATGAAAATCATCTATGTGTTTGTGTATGAGAGGATCCAATTTAAAGAAAAAAAGAGGTGCAAGCAAAAAGAGGCACCTCTAGTGTACCACACCACTGTCTTTCTGCTGATCCTATGGGCCTTTGCAGACTGCCAGAAATAGTGCACATTAAATTGAGGTACTGCCCTGGCTCAGAGCTAGGGAATCATGGGAACTGTAATTTATTGTGGCACCAGAGCTCTCTGACAGAGAAGGCTCAATGTCTCAGAAAAAAATAAAATTCCCATGACTCCCTAGCACTGAGCCAGGGCAGCGCCTCAATTTAATGTGCACTATTTCTGGCAGTCTGCAAAGGCCCTATGTTTCCCTCTGCAATCTAGGACTGAATCTGTGAAGAGGGAAACATCAGATCAGAAAAAGACAGCAAAGAGGTAAGTGGCAGGTGATGGCAATGAGGATTTTAGCATGCTCTGCTCTCAATGTGGGCACATTTGGGTTTAAATCTGGGATGTAAATTATATTGCTGGACTGAAACTCCCAGCATTCCTTACCATTGGCTATGCTGGCTAGCCTAATGGGAGTTGAGTCCAGCCACATCTGGAAAGCATCATGATTCCCACTGCTGGCATAAATACAAAGACCTACTATTTACATCTGTCTAGTTTTGGACAGAATCACCAAATAAATTAAACCATTGTACGTGGAAGAAGCCCTGCATTTCTTCTGACAAGAAAACAGATAAGCAGGTGGTTAAGTGACTGGGTCTACACACTTCAGGCTTTGTTCTGCCTATTCTTAAGTGGTACCAACAAAAACAATGATATCAAGCCAAAATTGCATGTCCCATTTCTATCCATTCTGACAATGAGATTAGAGCTCAGGCCAAACCTCTGTTTAAAGGCACAACAACAGGAAGAACCCCTGCCCCCCCATCCCCAAATGCTGGAAACTAGATACCAGCTGGCTCTCTACAGGGCTGTGATATTGATCAGCTGCCTTAGGTGTCTGGATGTTAAGGAAGCCATGTGTATTCCTGGAAGCCTTATTCTACTGCATCATGTCCAGGTCGTTGACTCTGGAACAGGTGAAAAGGGAGACAAACTGAAGCAGAACATTAAAGTAACCAGATGCTGTGGTCAAAACTTTAGGAGAAGAACTTCTGAACAGCTGTTACCTGGCTCACAAGGAATGGCAGCTTCTGCACAGAGTATGCATGAGTGTATATGCAATGTCTCACTCCCACATAATATGGGGATGTGTCTCCCCCAGCTCAGTCTATGAGCTGCAAATCTTGACTGGGGGAGAGGATATAAATAAAATTAATCTTCTTCTTCATCACCATTATCATTTTTCTGAGCTATCATAAGCTACTGAACAGGTTGAGAAGAGGGTGGGAATAGATGAGAAAAGAGCTGGATATAAATAAATGCTCCTTCATGTCTTAGCAATGCCCATATTTTTATGTTATCATCAATGCTGCTTTGTGTACGGTCACTCTGTCATAGTTTTATATACATTTATGTGTTAATGTAGTATTTATCTATACTTTTTGCATTTCCTTTCCTTTCAACCTTACAATTCCCAATCCTACTCCACCTCTCTACAGATTCCAGCCAAATTAGGGGCAACCCTCCTTGCACCTGATGAAGTAGACTCTAGGCTAGGAAAGTTTATGTTAAAATAAATGTTTTTGTTTTTATGGTGCCATATGATAATAGGCTCTCCCATAATTTGGGCAACACAACTGAGGGGTATAATCTCTTCTCCAGGTAAACAAAAAAGTTAATGATTTGATCATTTCAAGCTACGTTTATTGGGGATCAACATTATGGAGAAGCAAGAGATCATGAGAGACAATTATCCAATTAGGTGGATGAGTTGGAGAGAAGTGCAGAGGTTTCAAGATAAGTGTGGAAGCTTCAAGATGCTTCCAAGTGAGAGGTTACAGTAATTTGGATGCAACAAAGCATAGAGAGAGACAAACAGACTGACCAACAGAGACTTTGGGATGGATGGAGAGGTGCTGCCTGCCTCAGGAAGGGGTCCAGCTTCCCATTCAAAACCCAGAACACCATCTGTATTGTGAGTAAAATGAGAACATTTAGCTAGATGTGTTAGGGCTTACATTTCTTTTAACCTTGGCTGAATATGAATAGAGTGTTTTTTAAACTTTGTAATACTGCTAAGTTGTAACTTCTCTTGAAGGAAATGTCATAATGTGTAAAATGCCCTTTCACTAATGTAAGATTATTGATGTAGAATAAAAGATTTCTTTTAAATATCTCCTCTTTTCCATGCTCTTTTCATGTGCCTTTGCTCAGCGTGTGCATGTGCGTGTGTATGTATTGGATGCTCATCTCCTGTGGGAAGGGGAAGGAAAGTCTTAAGTAGCTGTTACCTGCCTCACAAACAATAGTGGCTTATGGACAGAGAAGATTAGCACATGTGGCTTTTAAACCATGATTTCACTCGGAAGGAAGCAGCTTTGATGATACTGATTGCATGACACTGCCTTCCACCCACAGCTGCCCTGTCCTTGACTCGTCCCTTTTCAATTACAAGAGAAACTCATGAATGACCTGGCAATCCCACAATGTCCCAGTCATTCCTGGGGCAGTTGCATGATTGCCCGTGATGTGGTGTCATTGTCTCCTTCTGCCCCCTTTCCCTTGCTATTCTTCCCTCCCCTTCTTTTCAGTTTTTCATCCAATTCTGGAGCTTTGTAGCTCTGTAGCTTCAACTGAAGTTTTACAAAAAAAATTAAAAGCTTATGTCACAGATGCACAGCTCTGGAATTGCATGGAAAATAAAATAAAATAACACCTGAAAGTCATGCTGGGTAGGGTGTAAGGGAGGGAGGTGTGGTTAAGGGAGAGATCAAGAAGAGAACATGATGGGGGCAGCAACCCTGGTGGTGCAAATGAGAAGAGGTACAGTGATGGCTGCTTTACAAGTGGTATGTTACCACCTTAATTTAATTGCGTGACTGCAAGTTTGAAAAGTAGCCAAGAACTCTGAAACTGCAAAAAGATCCTAGTGAAGCATGCAGGGCTCTGGCTTTGAATTGCTCTGGTTTTGATTACCCAACCTTCCTCCTGTGTAGCAGTAAATTTGAATGCTACAAATGACCAGTTCTTACATGCAGGCATTGCCAATGATGGATCCCTGAAAATGCATAAACTTCTCACTTGGTTGATTATCTTGACATCTGTGACTTTCAATTCTCACTGACAATGAAGTGTCTTTTAAACTAGGCATTAAGAAATACCAAGCAGTAAGAGACGGATTTGTTTAGGAATCTGTGAATGTCTCCCTGGTTGTCAGAGACAATATGGTGTAGCGGAGAAATGGATTTGAACTGCAGAGTCATATACCCACAGTTAAAAAGTGCTTTAGGCGCTCTAGCCTACCATACTGGTTTCTTGTGTGTTGGCCTGAGCAGCTTGGTAAAACTCCACACAAATGTGTGAAATTAGCCACTTTAGCACTTGATCATCATTGCTATTTAAAATCAACAACAACAGCAACAACAACAAACCATTCATTCTAAATTCTGTCGATGAGAGATGGCCTTGCCGTTGTGGAATATTGGTGTCTGCCTACTTTTAATTAAAAATAAATTGGGTTTAGTCATATGCTCCAGTTTTATAGCTGTTTAAGCAATGTCTCCAGTCTTATGAAATTGTTACATTTATGAAAATTAACACAATGTTTTAAAAAATGAACTACATCAAATAATTTTAAAAAAAACAACCCAGACCCTGAAAGGTATATGAAAAGGGTGGGGTATTTGCTATATTCATACTCTCGCACCCAAGAGATACAGCAGGGCACCTGCTAAGGCATTTGGAAAAGGTCACAGAATGGTATGAGCTTGGAGATGGGGGAAGCTGTATCACTTGTCACCATTTAATGTCACAGATGGAGCGTCCCACTCTTTCTTCAAAGGCTAGGGGAGTGGTGCCATGCTACTGGAGCTCAGTAGAAGACAATGAGTCTTAAGGCTTTCAGTGTGAATTAAAACTAGTAAAAAAGCAACAATGTATGGAAGGTTTTATGGTGGATGTCTGCCATCTGTCACCAAGTATACTACAAGGAATATCCCACCGAAGTTTATGAAACAAGTCCATTCTAAACAGCATATGCAATAGAACCAACTATGCTACCTGAAAAAATAATCCTTTTCATTCAGGGTACAAAATACTGTGGGTTGAGTATATGAAAATTTTAAAATGCAATGGAAAGATGGCTTCAAGGGAGGACACCTGGACTGGCTGCACAATGAAGGGTAGCATTTGGGAGATGATTTCAAAACAACAACATTGCCAGGAAATACCTGCTGGCTGCAGTGGTAGGATGCCTTGCAAGACAGGGAGTGATTGCTTCCTCCATATATGATCCAAATATTGATTAAATACTATGCTAAATATTTATTTATTTAATGTATTTCTACCATAGAATTTGAGGTAACAAAAGTAGCTGTGAGGCACTGAGCAAACTCAAACCAGCTAAGATTTTCCAAGCTGGCTATAATTTATGTCCTACCTTAAAAGCACCAGATCTCATTTGATCTTGGAGGCTAAGCAGGATCAGCCCTAGTTAGTACTTGGATGGGGGACTGCCAATGAACACCAGCTGCTTTGGCTATATTTCAGAAGAAGGAACTGGCAAAACCACCTTTGAGGATTCCTTGCATATGAAATCCCTATGAAATTCATGGGGTCACCATAAGTCAACAGGCGACTTGAAAGCACATACACACACACTGTAGCAAAACTCAATGGATGCTGAATTTCTTTTCCTGTCTATTACTGAGTTGCATAAAGTTCACAGCAGCATGATGAGGGTAATGTAGCCAGTTCCTTAACTACAGAAAGATTTAATAAACTTGTAGACTGTTTTTAACATAAAGATCAGATTGAATGGAAAATGCGCATCACCCCTGAGTTCATATCTGGGATTTTGAAAACAAGAGGAAAGTATTTCCATGGGCAAGAGTGGGTAACTGTGGGAGCTATGGGGGCATATTAGCCAATCTAGGGAAATAAATTAGAATAAAAAACACCTCCCCCGAAATGCCCTTCTACAAGGCATGTAGGGGAATTTCTGCCATGTTTTGGGGGTCCTGGGCCTCATTTAGTAAGAGGAAGTGACCTGAAGTCCCATCCTTTTCACTTACTGGTTTTTTATTTTTAGACGAAGGTCTCTCCTGGGCCTAAAATGGTGGGAAGGGGGAACTGAAAATGCCTCCTACACTCCTAGGTTTAGTGGGGGGCATTTTAAAAAATCAATTGCTTGAGCCCTGATGGTCCTGGAGGCAGCAGAATGGCTCAGAGGAGCTACATGGAGCCCACAGGGTACACTTTGCCCACCCCATCATAGACAATTATGAATAACGAAGTAGAAGAGTGTGTGAATATGAATGGGTGTGTGGGGGGGAGAGAGAGATGAGGGAAGGCAAATGTAAGAGAGATGAAAGTGCAGGTGAGCAAGAATTCAGCACAAAGAGCAGTGTGCCCTTTAATTTACCATTTTATAAGGCATATGAAAACTCTCCTGAGGACTAGGGGGCCTGAATGGATTTGCCAGCTCTCTTCCTATGTGCCTGTGCATGTGTTGAGTATGTCTGGAAATGGCCTGGCATTGCTGAGAAGATGAATCTGTGTAATCAAATCATCATGCCTCTAAGCACAAGCTGTTGGTTACATACTCCATGAAAGAATCTCCTGGGCCTGATAAAATCAGGCATGGGATCCAGGGAAATGTTGACCGTTCGACTATTTGGCAAGGACAAATTCATTATCTATCATCTCATTTTTTCAGCTGTTTTAAAAATGTCCCACTTTCTCTCTCCTCATCTCACTTCCCCCTTTTGTCCTCGGCTTACTTCAGTTGCTGCAAACTGAGTTCAAAGTGCAAAAGTAGTTTGCTCTGAATTAACTGAGTAGGGGGAAGAGGAAGGGGTAGAATCTTGTTCTTCCCAGTAGGCTCAGGCAAAAGCAAACTACAGCCTCTCCTAGCTTGTCTGGTCTTTCTCATTTATAACTTTTGCCATCTTGACCACACTCTGATGTTTCTTGGCCACATGTGTCCTGGTTTTAATCTGTGAAATGTTAGAAATGTTGGAAGCCTGGCTACAGTTGGCTGTGCAGCTAAGGGGGGTTGCAGACTGTCAGAAATAGTGCAAATTGAGTCCACTTTAAGGGTTAGGGTTAGTGCTAGGGAATCATGGGAATTTTTTTTCCTGAGACATTGAGCCTTCTCTGTCAGAGAGCTCTGGTGCCACAATAAAATACAGTTCCCATGATTCCCTAACCCTAACCCTTAAAGTGGACTCAATTTGCACTATTTCCGACAGTCTGCAACCCCCCTTAGATGCTATGGCTTACTTCAAGACAAGTAGATCAAAGAAAAAATAATATTCTTTGGTTGTTCGCCAGGTACACATACACATACATTTTCCTTTCTTTCCTTTGACACCAAGCTTTCTTTCTCCCCACTTGTAAGGGAAGAGAGGTCTACTCTCCTGTGAAACAACTCACAGAGGGAAAAGAAGAAACAGCCTCATGGAAGAGCTTTGTAGATGAAAATGTATCAAGCTCCTTAATGCTAAATTGCACATTTGAGTATAATTCTTGAGTGTGTGTGTTAGTTTTTTTTGTCTCTAGAGTGCTTCACCAATGAGTAGCTGACAATCAATGGCATTCAGAGACATTCCTGCTTGTTGTCCATTGTATGTGAGGGCAAAGAGCTAGGTGTAGGACCTCGTATTCATTGACATCCAAGTATTAACCAGGGCTGACCCTGCTTAACATCCAAGATCAGATGGAATCTGGTGCCTTCAGGTCTGCTCTTTCCTAAACTGCAAATCCCAGGATTCCATAATCATGGCAGTTAAAGAGGAATCACAGAGCTACAGTGATTACCCACTTTCCCCTGTTTTTCCTCTGACTCTGCCCCTATTTCAGTCCATGGTGTGGCTTGGCTTGGCCTCTTTCTGTGTTGCTCCTGATCCTTCAATTACTGCTATTGGAATAGTACTATAGATTGACTTTAATTCCTGGTGTTGTGCTCCAAGAATTCAACAAGGACTTGGGGGCACTATATAAACATCACGATCATTAGCAACCAGCTTTGTAATTAAACTACTGCTTGACTTTCTCCCCCCTACTCCGGAAGCATGCTCCTTTGCAGTCTGTTCTAAATCTATACTAGCTGAAGGGACTTTGAAACCTTCCTGCTATTAAACAGATGGTTTGTCCAGGGCAGTGCAGGGGGAGGCAGGGAACCCACAACCTCTTTTCCCACCTGTTCTGTGTTTCTGCTTTCAGCACAGCCAACTGCACATTGTTCTGACTTACCAGTTTGCGCTGACACCACTGGCAGATCCCACACAGGACAATAGTGACACTAAGGCTGATGGTGATGATGGCTGAGACCAGGAGGACATCGCGGGAAGGTGCCCCTGAGAAGAGAAACCAACACATTAACTGCACTCGTCTCAAGAAGAGCCCTCTTGCCTCTGTGCTGACTTCACTGGTCAGCTTCCCTTCTTTCTTTCCCTCCCATCTTCATCTAGAAAAGAATGAAGCTCCTCAGCTGGCAGGCGAATTGACCAAGCCTTGGCTGAGCTAAAGTCTGACTCCTGAGGGTATTGCTTCCCTTGGTCTTTGCTTTGTTTCTGCTTGGTTTGTGTATCATTTCTCTGCCTTCTTTCCCTGCACCCTCATCCAGCTCAATCACTCCACTCCCAGCTTGCCCAATAAAATTGATGGAAAATAAAGGAATGATGGGAGCCAGTTTTTGGGTGTAGTTTACCCAGTAATCCTCTTACAGACTGATACACAGAATGGTGGTCCATGGACTGATGCTGATCCACAAGTTAGTGGCTGCTGGTTTGCAATGAGTTTCGAGGTTAGAAATAAAGAATTATAGCCAATGGGGAACAAATACAGGTGTACCACATTTCAAGAAGTAGATGACATTTACTCTTTAACAGAAACATTGTTATCAGAGGCAGAAATAGCGTAGAAAAAATGGGGATATTTTCCAACACCACAAAAAAGATAAGCAGTTTAACATGTTTCAGCAAATTTTTAAAATTAAATAAATAAAATAAAAATATGCACATGTGAAATGAAACAACCAGTTCAGATAAGCATTGAAAAAGGAAACTTCCTGATGAGGAATCTGTACTCAGGACAAGAGGCTACTGTCAGAACAGAACATGGAGAAACAGAATGATCTCAATTGGCAAAGGAGTCAGATAAGATTGCATACTTTCACCCTATCTGTTCAACTTGTATGCAGAAAATATTATAAGGAAAGCAGGCTTGGACACAGAAGAAGGAGGAGTGAAAATAGGAGGAAGGAATGTCAACAATCTATGATATGCAAATGACATCATAATACTAGCAGATACTCCTGCCGCTGCCGCCACCTGCCATGCTAATATTGATTATTGTTGTTATTGCTTGTTCTTGGGGTTTTCTTGGCAAAATCTCCACAGGGGGTTTGCCATCATGGCTTTTCTGGGGCTGAGGGAGTGTGCATGCATCCCTGTTTGTTTGTGGGCCTGCCTTCCAGTCATTTCCATGATGATAATGATTATTGTTGTTATTACTTGTTCTTGGGGTTTTCTTGGCAAAATCTCCACAGGGGTTTTGCCATGGCTTTTCTGGGGCTGAGAGAGTGTGCATGCATTATATATATATATATATATATATATATATATATATATTGCTTCAGCCCCCCAATTGTCTGAGGGACAGCAACCCAGCCCCCAGCTCAAAAAGGTTGCCTACCCCTGCACCCCATTGGTTTCAACAGAGGTCGCCCCTCCATGAATATGCAAAACTGAGGACTTGAAGTCTGCGAGAACGGAGGGGCAACTGTAGTAAAAGAATTCCCATACCTGGGATCAAACATTGATAGAAATAAGGACTGCAGTCAAGAAATCAGAAGAAGATTAAGAATAGGGAGTGTGGCTATGAAAGAACTAGAAAAGATTCTAAAATGTGAAGATGTACAACTCAGCACAAAAGTTAGAATCATACAAGCCATTGTATTCCCTATTATCATGTATGGATGAGAGTTGGACAGTTAAGAAAGATGATAGGAAGAAAATCAATTCCTTTGAGATGTGGTGCTGGAGAAGAGTGCTGAGGATCCCATGGGCAGCCAAAAGGGTCCTAGAGCAGATCAAGCTGGAAATCTCCCTGGAAGCCAAGATGACCAAACTGAGGCTGTTGTACTTCAGACACATCATGAGAAGAGAGGACTCTTTGGAAAAAACAACAATGCTGGGGAAGGTAGAGGGAAGAAGGAAGAGAGGAAGAATGGACTCTATTAAGGGTATGGGGTTGCAGGAATTAAGCAGAGGAGTGGAGGACAGAGGGTCTTGGAGATGTCTCATCCATAGGGTCACCATGAGTTGAGATCAACTCAAGGGCAGTTAACAATAATAAAACCAATAATGAGTGACTGCAACTCCTGGTTGCACTTTAAAGTTATAGTTATCATCAATGGAGCTCCATGGTAGAGTTGGCCAGGCACCCCTGTAGGCAGGGCATGGAGCCATAGATAACTTGAATGATTCTTCAAAAATGCATCTAGGGATGACTTGTTTTAATTTTACCAGCCTCCACTTTTGTTATGATTTTCATTTTGGTGGCTAAATCTGTGTGTGTGTTTAAAAAAACACCATGCTGCACATAGTTGATAAGGCAGGCTTATCTATGCTCCCCTTTTCTCTGTTTTGCTGTTCATGCGTCTCAGTAATGGATTCTGGAGGCACATGCCTGTTGTAGGCAGGTGCACACATCTAAAATATGATTGTCTAGAGCAGAATTTCATTCTTTCTCAGCCCAATCTCTATTGCATTGTTTACTGCAGATCTGCTGCTACAACTAGACACTAAAAGTGTGTGTTTGTGCCGCTTTTTTTACCATCTTCCCAATGGTGATGTTGCTAAAAAAACCTTCCAGCTAGCAAAGGGTGAGAAGGAAAAGATGGAGCTGGGCAGGTATAGAAAGACTTTATAAAAAGAATATTCTTTGTCAGAGGTTTTGTGAATTGAGGTATGCTTGTGTAATGGTGGTCTCTGTCACACTGGGAAAAACTGTGCAATTCCTCCTTATTATCAGAAAACATAAGAAGCAATAACCTAAAATTTGTACCAGTTCAACTCTGGAGAAAGGATAAGAAAGGGTAGAAACAAATATTAGTTCTTGACAGTTTTCAGAAAGAAAGCTGTGCTAGTCTGTTTCAGTATAAAGAGAACGGGAGGAAGGGAAGGAGGGCAAGGAGTTTTCTGGCTCTGCTATGACTAACTGGTTTATTTCAGCATGTGCTTTTGTGGATTTCAATTTGCATCTGAACGAACGGATTGATAGCCTTGAACTTTCATGCTAAAATAAATCACTTAAAGAGCCACAAAACTTCTTCTCACACAGGCACACACAGGCTCCCCTTCTTTTCATACTGGTCTAGGCAGTTCCAAGGGCAGGCCAGATCTCTGGAAGAGAGATCAGAGCACGCTGCCACTTCTGCTATCTCAGCTGATGCAACAGATATTCAGTGCATGTTCCTAACTTGTACAGGGCAAGGCTTATTGCAGAGCAGTGTAGAGAACCACAGAATGTCAATTAGTGTGCTTTATGATTTTTAACACTCCAGCTGTACAACTCTCTATAGAACAATTATCACAGCACTAGAATGTTGCCTTTCCCCCACCCCCACCCCCGCTAGGAAATTATACTGTAGATCCAGCAATTGTTAAGGGCTGCTCCCATTGAAAAAGCCAAAGAAAATTAAGCATTCAGAAGAGAACAGAACTGTGACTTCTGGGTTGAAGATGGCTTCACAAGGCAGCCTTCCAAAGCAGCTCCACAGAAGGGAAGATATTGAGTGTGGTAGTTGCTGGTTAGAGACTATGTAGCTAGCAAAAATTACTTCTCTGGTATGGGAAGCTCAAAGGCAAACCTCATATGGGTCTGGATCCCACTCTGGGCAACCCAATGCATGTTTAGTGCAGTTCTGATGTCGGGAGACCAAGAGGAGACTACTCACCCTACTGCATTCAAGCCTTATAGCGGAGATTGCTCAACTTTCTTAATTATCCCATAAGCAAGATATAGAAGAAAGAGAATCTAAGAAACTTGCTGATGAATTGGGATGACCTGACCTCAACAAGTAACTTCTAGGAACATAAAGCAACTATATTTGGATTTAATTTGCACCAATTTAACATGGTGGCTAAAGAAAAGAACTGTGTTGTTTACTTAAGATAACATCAAGGCCATCTCCTTGCTCTGCAGAGAGGAAGTGAACTAACAACTGATGAACTGAAATGTAAGTTCCAGCTGAAATAAGAGAGTTTAAGCTAGAGAGACAGCCAGTTTTGTGAGACATTTAGCTTTTTCTGTCAGAGAGCTCTGGTGCCACAATGAACTACAATTCCCAGGATTCCCTAGCACTGAGTCAGGGCAGTTAAAGCGGTCTTGAACTGAATTACTTCTGCAGTGTGTTTTGAATCGTAGATAATAATGGTTAGAAGTTGAAGTCTATATGTCAGTGTGTTGGAGGAGGTAGAATTAGTAATTAACTATAATCAATAACTGGAAAGTTGAGAGTCAGTTGTATAACCCCCACCCTCTTTTAGTTAGATTTGTCTTATATTGTAAATCATATGCATTTTATGTTGTGTTTTGTGTAGTGGTTTTTCCTTATATGTAATTTTATGCTATAAAACTGTGTATCTAACAAAAATAATACCCGTATTTCCCGGTGTATAAGACGACTGGGCGTATAAGACGACCCCAATAATACCCGTATTTTCCGGTGTGGGCGTATAAGACGACCCCAACTTTCCCAGCCAAAATATAGAGTTTGGGATATACACGCTGTATAAGACGACCCCTCTTCCAATGGGGGAAAATGAGAAAGTGTTGGGGGGGAAGGACTGCCAATATACTAGGTGATGCATTCTGGGGTATGTACAATTTGCGGCCAAGTAAGTAACCCTGGGCATGTCACACACTCTCACCTTCAGAGGATGGTAATGGCAACCCCCATTTGAAGAAACATGCCAAGAAAACCCCATGATAAGACTGCCTTAGGGTCGCCATAAGTCGGAAAGGAATTGAAGACACACAAGAACAACAAAAAAGTCTGCAGTTGTTTCATAGGTAGTACATGGGAATAGGAGCCAGCATGGTGTAGTGCAGGGGTAGGCAACCTTTCCCCTTTAAGGGCCGAGGGACTTCAGCTCCCAGAAGCCTCAGCCGTGTTAGCCAATAGTCCCATGTTGGCCAATAGCTCCTGGGATTCTGGGAGCTGAAGTCCCTCGGCCCTTAAAGGGGAAAGGTTGCCTACTCCTGGTGTAGTGGTTTGAGTGTTGGACTGCCACTCTGGAGACCTGGGTTTGATTCCCCACTCTGCCATGAAACCCACTGGGTGAACTTGGACAAGTCACACACTCTCAGCCTCAGGGGAGGGCAATGGCAAACCTCCTTTGAACCAGTCTTGCCAAGAAAACCCCAGGATAGGGGTTCACCTCTTATCTGCTGCTGCTTCCTCCTCCTGCCTCACGCCACCCCACGCCACCCCTTCCTCCCCCCCTCCTCCTCTGCCACCTGGCGTATAAGACAACCCCCAACTTTGGAGAAGATTTTCCTGGGTTAAAATGTAGTCTTATACTCCAAGTCTTATATAGAAAATATAATGTAGTCTTGTATAGAAAATATATATAAAAGAAAAGAATAAGAGCACACCTTACATGCTGGGGGGAAGGATGTACAACTGAGCTGGTCAACTGCATCACATCCAGGGGCCAGTTTTCTGACCCAGGGACTGCCCAGAAGCTTCATGAATGGCCAGGAAGCAAAACGAAAACAAAACTAGAAATGAGTGAAAATCCACTTCTGGTTTGGAGAAAATTGTTTTTTTTTTTTTAAAAAAAGGTAATCAGGGCATGGTGGCCAGAGGCTCCCATATCAGTGGGGTAATGTTTCAGTTCTGCATTTTAGACTGTTCTGACAGATTATCCAAGGTGCTGAACCTCTTTTTGGGAAATATCGTCCACCATATTGGGTCATTCCTTTAAATTATGAAATAAAACTTGGAGTGGATTCACCACCTCACTAACCTAGAACCACCAGCTGCCACTGGTGTAGGGGCTGCAAATTATTTAAAAGTTTTAAATTGTCTGTCTGGTATGCTTCACTTTCTTTTTTGGTTCCTGAAAAAAGGGCCATCCAAAGAGTCTGAAGAGCCGGGGGATGCAAAAACAGCCTTGGGAGCTCCAAGTGAATGTGACACCAGGGCTGCATTTTGCCCATCCCTTATGTCTAAATCAGCAGTCATTTGGCCAGGATAACCTAAAGCAGAGTTCAGGAGCATGTGCTGCTAGGCTCTAACTCCCATCAGCGCTAGGCAGCCTGACCTGTGATGAGGAATGGTAGGATTTGCATTTCAACTGCAGGTGGAGGGCCACAGGATCCCCAACCCTATTCTAGATTTCAAATAACACTGATCTTCATGATAATATTGTCCTGCTGTGTCTACTTCTAGGCACAACATTTCAAAAAGGATATTGACAAACTGGAATGTGTCCAGAGGAGGGTGAACAAAATGGTGAAAGGTCTGGAAACCATACCTTATGAGGAGAGACCTAGGGAGCTGGGTATGTTTAGCCTGGAGAAGAGAAGGTTAAGAGGTAATATGTTAGCCCTGTTTAAATATTTGAAAGGATGTCATACTGAAGATGGAGCAAGTTTCTTTTCTGCAGCTGCAGAGACTAGGAAATGGAGCAATGGATTCAAACTACAGGAAAAGAGATTCCACTCCACATTAGGAAGAACTTCCTGACAGTAAGAGCTGTGACAGTGGAACACTCTCCCTCGGAGTGTGGTGGAGTCTCCTTCTTTGGAGGTCTTTAAACAGAGGCTGGATGGCCATCTGTCAGGGCACTTTGATTGTGAATTCCTGAATGGCAGGGGATTGGACTAGATGGCCCTTGAGATTTCTTCCAACCCCATGATTCTAAGTTACTAGGATATAGCCTATTTGTAATGTATTAGAGCCATACAGACCTCCACCAAAGGCTCAAGAGTATGGAACTGGAATCTTTAGACCAGAAGCCAGAGAAATCCAAAAGCTATAATCAGGAATTTTACTATCTTTGCACTTGAGGAATCCTGAGACAGAAGGTCCAACATACAATAAATATAACATCCCTTTAGGAACAAAGTACATAAACTCTGTACATAGAGTACATTGAACTAAGTCTGGTGTTATGTAAATGTTTATATACAGCCCATCAAAATGTACAGCACAGTTGTACAACATGTCTTGACAAAGCCCACATTTAGCACAGGAAGCCAAATGGAGGACGACACTGATGAGTTGCAGAAACAACGGTGGAGAGAGCTTCAACAGGTGCAAGGAAATGGCTTGTTGTAAAGAGATGCTGTAGCACAATGTGTTTCAGCTTAAAAGCCTTCCTCAAAGAGAAAACTTGCTCCATCCATGTCTGTCACCAGGTAATGTTGCTTTTTGTCACTTCCTAGACTGAACCCATGAGTGAAACAAAATGAATGCATTCAGTTTCCCCTGAAAAAGAGCTTTAATAGAAGACATGTTGGATAACAGCACTGCTTCTCAGGCTATCTGATGTGAATGACCAGCAATTCCCCCCCCCCACCTCAATAATGTGCCAAGGAGTGGTACCATATTTGTGCCCAATGGCTGCAACTGTTTCTTTCTTCCCTGGTAATTCTCTGTGAACTGGCAGCTGATGGCTTGGAGACTGACACTGCTCCAGGGACCACTACTTGGAGTAGCACTGGACTACTGCATTTCTTTGCAATAAACTGTTCCTTAGTGTATATAAACAACATTCTTGCCACCACCACCCTTTCCCTATGTCTAGAACAGGGGTAGGCAACCTAAGGCCCGGGGGCTGGATGTGGCCCCCCAAGGCCTTTGGACCGGCCCCAGGCCAGTCCTGCCGCCGCCTCCGCCCCCCCGCTGCCCCTGCCACCCGCCATGATGATATTGATTATTTTGTTATTAATTGTTCTTGGGGTTTTCTTGGCAAAATCTCCACAGGGGGTTTGCCATGGCTTTTCTGGGGCTGAGAGAGTATGCATGCATATATTTTTTATTTTTTTTAAAAAAATATTTTTATTTTTATTTATTTATTTATTTATTTATTTTTGGTGCTCCGGCCCCACAATTGTCTGTGGGACAGCAACCCGGCCCCTGGCTCAAAAAGGTTGCCTACCCCTGGTCTAGAATGACATAGAATGTACCTTTTTATACCTAAGCAGAAGAGGGAGTTTCAGCAGGAGCAGCTTCTCTCACCACTGCACAATAAGTAATGTTTGCCCAAATTCTCTTCTGTGTAATTACTAAAGGTACAGGAGGTGGTTGACTCTTGCTCCCATTTGTCATTTCTCTGTTTTTGGCCACAAGACACAAAAGGAATGAAAAATGAAGTTGCTGAAAGTGCCAAAGAAAAACTTGTCTGTGCTAATATGAAATCATGATGGCCATCCCCCTCCAAGAATCCAGGCCAAGAGCCATGAAACCATGCTGTGATAATGGAAAGGCTCGAAACTCTGCCAGGAAAAGTTTGAAGTTCAAAATGGAACAAGGGAGGGTCTGTGATGTTCTCTCATGCTTTCCTAGGGTCAGAGTGCAGGGTGAGCTGGTAAAATTGGCAAGTGACAGAGCACTGACTTATTTAAGCAATATCCTTCTTCTACTGACTCTTGTGAAAGGTTTAGGCCATCTTGGGTGATAAAGCAATGCAGTAGAAGATGAAATTAATAGATATAAATCCAAGGTAATGTGCACTGAAAGGAATGTTTCAAGCCACTTAGAGAAAGCAGTGGTTTATAAATGAACGATAACCTCCCATGGAAAAGGGTGAAACATTATTGTGAAAAACCTGTTTTTTTTCTAAATATATATTAAGGCACAAGAAGAGGAGAGATGAAAAGCAGAAGTACCAAGAATGCTAGCAAATGTTTGTGAGTGACTCCATATATCACTGTGGTACTGCTCACCTACATACTATGCTCAGTTCTCTTCATTCATTTTGCTATCTTGCACAGATCAACTGAATATGCAAATATTCTGTGCTGATGGTAGAGTTTCAAAGATTGCCACTGAATGAATGGTGTATTAAAGCTGCCCATTGAATATCCTGGTTTATCAGTTCCTTCCAATATGAATAAACTAAGTGGAAGTCATGGAAATTTTGCATCAATAGTACAATTAAAAAAACAAACTATACTCACAATGTTATTTGGAATGCAATTTGATAGAGGATGGATTTCCTTAAGGGTTTCAGAAAACAACAAGAAAGTCTCCTGATGCCAGGAGTGTCACTAGAGGGGTGCATGGGGTGCAAACCACATCAGGTGAGATCCTATGGGGCTGTGACATTACTGCTCCCCAAACATTTGCCTTTTGGCAGAAATGGGCTGTGGCGTTCACCTGCATCTCTTTAAAATGCTGGAGCTCAGTGGAAGAGATGTATGAGTAGGGCAGGACATAGTGGGAGGAGAAAAAAGACACCCCAGGTTTTAAATAATGTTTAAATTTTTCATTTTCAATTTTAATTTTAAAATTTTTTTAAATTTTCTTTAAAAACATCACATCTTACCAAATTATCATTTTAGCCACATGAAACTATGTACATGTAAATACATTTAGGCTATGAATATGATATTGTAATTTAAAGGTATAATTTTAGTTTTGCTAGTTGTTTACATTGCAACTATTGCCATTATATTTAGTGATATATGGGAATAATAATTTATGAGCAACATTACTACAAAAACAATACTAAGGATAATGTATGGTTTGGTATGGGAAGAGGTCAATATAGGTGAGCCTTGACACGATGGATGCTTTGCTTTTCACTTAATCTCAACATTGTAGAAGTAAACTCATAGGGCAGTACAGAAATATCAGTGTTTCAAATATGAAAATTCAAATATGAACATTGGAAATACATGAATACTGATAGGTGCTACTGACTCATATGAGTAAAACCCAAGTTGTTAGATTTTGTTTCCCAAAAAAGAAAGAAAGAGGCAGAGAGAAAGGAAGAACCTCCATTATTAGTTCTTCATCCCTAGAACTGCACAAATGCAACCAAATCTGCAAAAGTTTCCTTCACTGCCATCTTGTATGCAAACAGTGGGGAATCCCTCTCACCCCAGTGGCATTCCAGTAGGAAGAGGTGCAAAAGGGTAGGAGAAAAAATGCCAGCATACTTTAACTTAAAGCTCTTACTGCCAGTAACTAAGCTTTGGGAGAGTTAAGGCCTAAGCAGACTGCCAGAAATAGTGCACATTATATTGAGGCACTGCTCTGGCTCAGTGCTAGGGAGTCATGGGAATTGTATTTTTTTCTGGGACATTGAGCCTTCTCTGTCAGAGAGCTCTGGTGCCACAATAAATTACAGTTCCCATGATTCCCTAGCACTGAGCCAGGGCAGTGCCTCAATTTAATGTGCACTATTTCTGGCAGTCTGCTTAGGCCCTTAGTTAGAATTGGGGAAAATTCTCACAAAATCTGAGAAACCCAACAAAGGAAAGATTTGGCCCTAGGACTTGAGGCTTAGTACCATTGTTTTTTGCAATGAATTGCAGAGAAGGACTTGATGCCAAAATTGCATTCATAAACAGCTTCCCACCCTTGAATATTGTTTGAGCATCTGTCCTGAAGAACAGGTTCATACAATCTGACTCCTCGCCTATTGTTTTGTAGGGATTAGTTGATCTTCAAATAGAAAGATTATATTAATGTCACCATTATATTTCGCAATATCTATATACTCATATTTTACATTAAGCAAAATGAGTGGCTGTTGGATTAGTCCATACATTAATATGGTGGCATGGGAGTCTTGAAAAACCTTCTTCTCTATGGTTCAGCTACATATTATCTTGACAAACGGAAACTAAAAACACTGTGTGTTAAGAACTCCACTCAGATTGTTAAAATCTAGATCAGTTATATCTTGTTTTAGGTCTCTGATACTGCACTGAGTAGAGATGACACAGTTTGGATGGTTCCACAGTATGTGAGCCTTATATGACATGGAGTACAAGTATATTGAACAGCCATCTTTAAGCATCTACTGTGCTGTTGTGAAAAGTGAATAGTGAAGACAGCTGATAGGAAGAGAGTTAACACATTTGAAATGTGGTGCTGGAGGGAGAGTTCTAGAGATACAATGGACTGCCAAAAAGACAAATAAATGGAACTGAGAAAAAATCATGCTTGAACTCTCTCAAGAATCTAACATAACTAAACTGAGGCTAATAATAATAATAATAATAATAATAATAATAATAATAATTTATTTATAACCCACCTTTAGCCAAGGCTATCAAGGCGGCTTACAATCTAAAAGCACAATCCCATACAATACAAAAACATTCACCCCCCAAATATATATATATATATATATATATATATATATATATAAAATTCATAACAACATTAAAATTTAACTTAAAACAAAATTACAAAATCAAAACGATTAAACAGGGCACTCTGATTATAAAGGAGTGATCTAATGGTGGTGGAGAGATTATGGGAAATATCATTCTGGGAACGCCTGCTGGAAGAGATCCGTCTTGATGGCTTTTTTAAAGCCATCTAAGTTGGTTATCTGATGGATCGCCTCCGGCAGGGCATTCCACAGTCTAGGACCCATGGCAGAGAAAGTCCTCTGGGAGGTTGTTGCCAACCTAGTTCTTATTGGTTGAAGCAACTTCCTCCCAGAGGACCTGAGGCCACAGGGCGGATTATAATATACTTGTACATACCATGAAACAACATGACTCATTACAAAAGACAGTAATTTTGGTAAAGTTTAAGGCAGTAGGAAAAGAGAAAGACTATGTTACAGGTGAATAGACTCAAGGAAGTCACAATTTTGAGTTTGCAAGACCTGAGTAGGGCTGTTAATAGCTGGGTGTCTTGGGTGTCTCTCATTCATAGGGTCACCCGAAATCAAAACTAACTTGATGGCAAATAACAACAACTGGACTGTTGTGGTAACAAATGAACAGCTTTGTTGAAAGAGCAGGATGTTGGGTGTTATTTTAGGTTGTCCGTATAAATTATTGTCTAAATATATAGAAGAACATAGTAGAAAAAAGGAAAGAAATGTAAAGAGGAGCACCAGAAACAGACGTTCATAGCAGATCCTTCAGCAAGAAGGATCATTATTGTAATTTATATATTTTATTGATTTACAGTATTTTTCAGGGACATGGTGGCTCAGGTGGTTAAGACATTGATTCTGTTGATTGCAAGATCAGTAGGTTGGCAGTTCGAGGCCCGGGTGCTGCATGAGGGGGTGAGCTCCCATCACTAGTCCCAGCTTCTGCTAACCTAGCAGTTTGAAAGCATGCAAATACAAGTAGATAAATAGGTACCACTTTGGTGGGAAGGTAAACAGAGTAGTCTCTGACAATCCTGGCTCTTTGGCTTAGGAATGGAGATGAGCACCACGCCCTATGGTCAGACATGACTTGACAACCTTGTCAATGAGGAATACCTTTACCTTTTATTTTTACCCTGCCTCATATTGTAAGATCTCTGGGCAGCTTATAATAAAATCAATTTTGACTATCTGAAATGCATCACAATATAAAATTTGAACAATGAGATGATTTAAACAATGCTACATAGTTTTAAAAGGTGATGTTAAAACAATATAAAATTATTTTTAGTTTATTTTTAAAATAGTGAATGTTGAATAACAGTGACAGTGCACAGACCTGAAAAATACTACAGTCTGATAGCAGGAACAAATGGAGAAATCTAGCATATTTTGCTAGTAGGAGTAACAAGATGCCCAATTACATGTAATAGCAAAAAATGTGCAACTAATGAGAGAAAATGCCTTTTCCCACACAATGTCATTAACCTGTGGGGGAAGTCCTGGTAATCAGAAAACTCTGACATTCAGACTAGCTCTTACACATTTATAAAAAAATATACATGCAGGCTGACAATAATCAAGAAAGAGAGAGGGAGGCAGAGGGAGGGTGAAGGGAAGAGAAAGAGAGGGAGAATCAAATGAAAATTCTTCCTCTTTGTTGTTCTTTTCTTTCAACCCACCTGCATACCTTGTAGTATGCCATTTATATAGATAATTGCAGCGGCTTGTGACATGAGGGGCTGGCATCCAATGGTAAATGGTGGCTCCCATGCTAGTATAGTAGTGAATCTGCTCTAGGTTTAAATTAGTGATCCAAGGTGTTGAACCAACTTGGGGAAACAAAGTTCAGCACATCTTTAAGTTTCAAGACTAAACCCCAAAGCAGAGCCACTGCCCCATGGCATCTTCTTTCGACTTGACTCCCTTATTCAATTACTAGTCTTTGTATCTTCTCCTAAGTTGGAATGTGTCCTTAAAGAGCATGGCATGAAGCATCACCACTAGACTAGCTTCCTAATCAGAAAGGAATCTGGATCACAAATGCAATTTGGGACATTTTTGTATGGGGGCCCTTGGTACCTGCTGGAGTTTGGTTCCAGGATCCCCTGTGGATACCAAAATCCATGGATGCTGAAGTCCCATTATATAACATGGTGTAGTAAGATGGCATCCTTTATGTAACACAGTAAAATCGAGGTTTGCTTTTTGGAAAAAAACTTTGCGTGAATCTTTTTGAACCATGGTTGGTTGACTCCATGGATGCAGAATCCATGGATATGGATGGCCGACTATAGCTCCTTCTTTACTGAATGTTAAACACTCATGAGCAATCATCCCCACCTAGTCAACTTGCATGAAATAGAATGATTTCTGGTTCCTGAGCAATGGACTGTGGACTCAAGTGATGGTGTAAGATGTGGGCAGCTTCACTACAAGAGAGATGAAGGCCAGCTTTTTGAAAGATAAACAGGTAATATGTATGCTAGAGTGACAGGGGAGTTTAAAAATTAAGGGCCTTTGCAGACTGCTATAAATAGTGCAAATTGAGTCCACTTTAACTGTCCTGGCTCAGTGCTAGGGAATCATGGGGATTGTATTTTTTTCTGAGACATTGAGCCTTCTCTGTCAGAGAACTCTGGTGCCACAATAAACTACAGTTCCCATGATTCCCTAGCACTAAGTCAGGAGAGTTAAAGTGGACTCAATTTGCACTATTTCTGGCAGTCTGCAAAGGCCCTAAGATGGGAAAATACAGATGAATTAGATTTAGGGTAGTGATCCAATGGACAGGCAAAACTTTGCAAAGGTCTCTTCCTTCCTATTTTAAAGATCTATGTAATGTTCCCATGTGTGGATGCTATAGCAGGGAAGCTTTCAGTATGTAACAAATTTTAAAATACATACATACAACATACAAAGATATCACTGCTATCCTTCTGTTGGCAGGTAAAGACTATTTTGTTCTGACAAGCTTTCAGAACTTAAGACTTTTACAGAAAGAGTTTCAGAGGGTGCTGTCTTATTTTTATTGAGCTCCTAATTGCTTTTAAAAAATCCTTTAAAGACATTTTTAAATTGTTTTAATACTATGATTAGCTTAATCTTATTTTGATATGAGGTCTTTACAGACTGCCAGAAATAATGCAGATTGAGGCCACTTTAACTACCCTGGCTCAGTGCTAAGGAATCACGGGAACTGTATTTTACTGTGGCACCAGAGCTCTCTGACAGAGAAGGCTCAATGTCCCAGAAAAAAATACAATTCCCATGATTCCCTAACACTGAGCCAGGACAGTTAAAGTGACCTCAATCTGCATTATTTCTGGCAGTCTGTAAAGGCCCATTGTCATTTGTATGTTTTTAGCTATATTGTACTTGTTTTAAATGGTAAGCTGTCTTAAGTCCCAATTTTGGGGGGAAAGTAAGATGATGATGATACACGATCATCATTATTGTTGTTATTATTGTTGTTGCTGTTATTGTTATTATTATTATTATTGCTATTTACACACTGCGAGCCAGTGTGTTAGTCTATGACTTTGGGGACCAGGGTTCCCACTTGACCATGGAAACCCACTAGGAGACATTTGTTGTTGTTGTTGTTGTTAACTGGCCCTGAGTCAATCTCGACCCATGTGGATGTCCTTGAGTCAACCTCAACCCTGTGGATGAGACACCCCCAAGAGCCCCTACCTTCCACCTCACTGCTTAGTTCCTGTGATCCCATGCCTGTATCCCCCCTGACTGAGTCAATCCATCTGGCATGTGGTCTTCTTCTCCTTCTTCAGCCGTCTACCTTTCCAAGATTTTTTGTCTTTTCCAGTCATCCATGCCTTCTTATTATATAGCCAAAGTACATCAGTCTCAATTTATCATCTTGGCTTTTAATGAGATCTCTGGCTAGATCTGTTCCAAGACCCATCTGTTTGTTTTGTTGTTGTTTTTTGGCTATTCATGGTATCCTAAACACCACATCTCAAATTAGTTGATTTTTCTTCTGTCTGCTTCCTTTACTGTCCAGCTCTCACATCCATACATAGTAATGGGGAATACAATGGCTTGGACAATTCTAACTTTTGTGCTTAGTTGTATATCATTACCCTTCAGTAGTTTTTCTAGTTCTTTCATAGCTGCCCTTCCCATTCCCAATCTTCTTCCTCTTATTTCCCAAATGCAGGCACCATTCCTGTTTATATTTGATCCGAGGTATGGAAATTCTTTAACTATTTCAATTTCTTCATTGTCTAGATTGAATAATTGTATCTCTTCTGTGGTCATAATTTTTCTTTTCTTAATGTTCAGCAATAACACTGCCTTTGCACTTTCATATTTGACCTTCCTTATTAGCTGTTCCAGTTCTGTGATGCTTTCTGCCATTATAATAGTATCATCGATGTACCTTAGGCTGTTGATATTTCTTCCTCCTGTCTTCACTCCTCCTACTTCTGATTCTATCTCTGCTTTTCTTATGTTTTCAATATATAGGTTGAACAAGTAGGGTGACAGAATGCATCCTTGCCTAGGCAAGAGATATTCTCCCAGCCTAAGAGGAAGGCAAAGGCAAAGCCCCTCTCAGCAAACCTTACCAAGAAAATCTTATGATAGTTTCACCTTAGGGTCACCATAAGTCAGAAATGACTTGAAGACATAGAATCATAGAGTTGGAAGAGACCACAAGGGCCATCCAGTCCAACCTCTTGCCATGCAGAAACTCAGAATCAAAGCATTCCAACAGATGGTCATCCAGCCTCTGTTTAAAGACCTCCAAAGAAGGAGATTCCACCACTCTCTGAGGGAGTGTGTTCCACTGTCAAACAGCTCTCACTATCAGGAAGTTCCTCCTAATGTTGAGGTGGAATCTCTTTTCCAGTAGCTTTTGAATTGTCATCCTGTCTTCTGGGGTATTAGCTATTCCTCCTAATTTGGTGTAATCTGCAAATCTGAGATGCATGCCCCCTATTCTTTCATCCAAATCACTGATAAAGATGTTCAATAGCACTGGGCTCGGGACAGAACCCTGTGGCACCCCACTGGTCACTTCTCTCCAGGATGAAGAGGAGGAACTCTTTGGGTTCGGTCAGTCAACTAATTACTAATCCACCTAACAGTTGTATTGTCTAGCCCACATTTCATTATCTTGTTTGCAAGAATATCATGGGGGACCTTGTCAAAACATAACAAAGGCAATCTAGTTTAGAATTTGGTTTCCACAGATGGCCACTAGATGTCTGTGGGAAAGCTACAGGCAGGACTTGAATGGCTCTCTCCTGCCATTATTTCCCAGCAACTGGTATATTATTATTATTATTATTATTATTATTATTATTATTATTATTATTATTGCCTCGTGTATGTTGTATGCATGGCAGGAGGTTGGACTGGATGGCCCTTGTGGTCTCTTCCAACTCTATGATTCTATGATTCTATGATCTTGGAGGCAGTAAATGGCCATCATGACTAGTAGCCATTGGCAACCGTTAAGAAAACCATGATTTTGCCTAATCCTCCCTTCGAGCTCCTTAGGTTGGTGGCAATGCCCATATCGTGAGAAAAGAAATACCATAAGCTATGTGAGGGAATACTTTAATTTGTGCATGCTGACAAAATTCAGTTTTTTTCAGAATTACAGCACTTTGATATAACTTTAATTGTCATGGCTGTACTATGTAGAATCTCTGGAATTTTTGAGATTTCTTTGCTTCAGATCATTCTAAGCATGCTAAAAAATTCTAAGTACCTCAGTGAACCACAGTATGCAGCCATGATCATTAAAGCATTATCAAAGTGTTATAAATTATGCAGTGTGGAGATGACCAAGAAAGGGGGGGACCTGCTCTCCTTCCACTTCTCCACACCATTTATATGCTTTCAAGTTGCCTGTCAGCCTATGGTGACCCCATGATACATATTTTTTATATATATATCTATCATCTCCATGCTTTTTTTCTGAACTAGAGAGCTTGATAGCCCCTTCTCAAAGGAGAGTTGCTCCAGCCATTTATGATTTTGAGTTACCCGTCTGCCCTTTCCCAAGCTCTAAAATATCATTTTAAAAGGTTTCCAGCAACAAAACCCTGTTGGGGGGGGGGGTAATGATTGCTCTACAACCACAACAGCTGTACTACTTTGGAAAAGACATCTGGATTCCCCCTCCAAACAAACTGAGCATTTATTGCACAATAAAATAATCTCTTGGAAAGGCCCTTGGGTGGCCCTGCTGAAAGCTTTCTGGAATGAATCATCATTGCTTACTCAAGAGCCTGGGCTTCCTAAAGCCTTCTTTTATCTACCAGATTGTTCATCCTTAAAAACATTTGACATGCAGCAAATGAAAGCAATGCAAAACACAAGTGGAGGCTTATATTGGTACAATAGTTCATCAGATTAAAACAATCACAATATTAACACAAGGCCCCTTTTAAATGAAAGACTGATTAAATTGGAAGGGTATGTAGGTTAGCCGAAGTAAAAGATATTGAAAACTGGTAGAGATATGCTTTGAGTTAAACAATATGACAACACAGAACACTAGTCTGTGAGTTGCTTCATCTATTAAGTTTTCCTTACATAATGTGGTGAAAAAGGATAGGGCATCATTGAGAAGGGCAATGGTGGTGTTTATTTTGATTCTGAAGCATACAGTTTGAAAAAGCCCATTTCAAACACAGGGACAATAAGTGATTCCAGGCCAGTAGATTGGTAAAGCCATTCTGGATTTTAGTCTGAAAGTTAAAGGAGCTAACCAAGGTGATAAACTTTATTTCCCAAATGGGGATATTTTCTTCTCAAATTAAATCTCCAAGAATGTAAATCTCTGAGAATTATCTGTGCACTTGTATGTGTATGTATATATTCCTTTCAGAAGTCTTCTTCAGCTCAGTAATATTCACTTTTGACACTAGATAAATAGCACTCAATAGGCATTAAAAATTAATCTGTGTAATAATCGTGTATTAATAATTAACTTTGATTTATTTCACTCTGGGAGCTGTCATGTCTCCAGAGTAGTCTTTTTCCTCAACTCTCTCCACACCTACAGCTCCTTTATATATATATATAAAGGTAGATTGTGCATAGGGCCATCAAAGCTGGTCAACTGAGACATCATGATTCACATGGGCAGACCTATCCCCTGGAATGATTTCTAATGCTCCAAACACCTTGGGTTCACCATTACTAGAAAGGAAGACACAAGAACCGATGTCAAAAGTAGCAGCACTATGTCTGGCAAAATAAAAGAATCCACAATTCAACAAAACAAAATTGCAGTTGATGGCCACAAAGGAGCACAAAGACATGATTTTTTTTTTAAACTACACATTACTGAGAAGAACAGAGAACAAGGAGGACGAAGTGGAAAAGGACATAAGACGACTAAATACCCCAAGTCCATAATCCTGTTTTCACAGTGGTAACTGTGAAGAACAGATATAGGATGGGAGGACAACAGCCCTCTCTTTCTGTTCCTTGCTGTGTGTAGTGCTGTAACAGGCACAAAAGAGAGGCTATCACATATCTACACAGAGCTAGCTACTTCCTAAATGTCAGGCTCTGATGGGTCCTGCATGCCAGGAGGTCTGGACACAGCAGCATGGAAAATTGGCTATGCCATGGAGCAGCAATGTGTGTATGTGTGAATTCACTGCTCTTGTTGAGCTGCTGCCTGGGGCAGCCATCTCTTTCCACCTAATGGTAGAGTCAGCCCTGTTACTTATAATGAATTGTGTCCTTCCTGTAGTGAAGAGGTAAGACATTTCATTATGACTGTAACTTAACTTCTTTTGCAGGGTGATTAACATTTTAGTTATTTTCATGGTTATGGAGTGTAGCCTTAATAAATGGCGGAGAAGGAATATCACACAGTTAAAGTGGTAGCTTGTGCTGTGCTTTGCATTGACGACCTGTGCTTTGTTGAGGCTGTTGAAGCAACAAGAGGAGGGCAGGAGAAATGTTTGTTTTGTACCTTCTCTATCCCTCCAAGCCAATGCATTTGTTGTTCCAAAGGGTTCTCATACCTAAATATTAGGAAGAACTTCCTGACAGAAAGAGCTCTTCAGCAATGGAATGCATTTCCTCAGAGTGTAGTAGAGTCTCCTTCTCTGGAGGTTTTTAAACATACTGGATGTCCACCTGTTGGAAGTGCTTTTATTGTGTCTTCCTGCATGGCAGGGGATTGGACTGGATGGCCCTGATGGTCTCTTCCAACTCTATGAGTCTATGGAGCAGATGGCTGGTGCAAAAGGCTACTAGTGGAAGGGGAAATTAGCAATATCCCTACCACCACTACTTGCTGCTTATGGAAGCTTCCAATGGATGAAAGGGCTTTTCAGAGGCAGAGGGACAGAAGTGGAAATGACCCTTTGTTACAAGGTTTCTTTTTGTCATTATTTTTGTATCCACAATCCTTGATTCCTTCATTTCCAAATATCCGTTCAAAACCAGTTGATGAAGATGCCGCAGTCTAAACACTTTTTTCCATTTAAATTTTCAAACTGTACAACAGGATTAGATATATCAGCCGTTGAAAGGAAGAGTGTCTTGACAGTTCTCCATCATGCCTGATGGAGTATAGATTTCTATATTGGTTTTTATCTTTTTATGTGTATGCTTAAATTAGCTTAATATTATGATTAGCTTAATTCTGTTTTAGGCTTGCTTTTTGTTTGTTTTCAGCTACGTTGTTCTTTTTACATTGTAAACTGCCTTGAGTCTCAGTTTTGGGAGAAAGGTGGGATAGAATAATAATATCTATTTGATACACACATGTGGACTGCAAGGTTTGCCAAATTGATTTTGGCAGTTTTCTTATCAAACACAGCTTTGGAGAACAGACAACATGGCTACATTATTGTCATCAGAATTATGGGGCTGTTCACACAATACAATTAGAGCACTATGATTCCACCATAACTGTCATGCTGCATCCTATGGAATCCTGGGGTTTGCAGGTGAGGGAAGGGTATTTAGAATTCTCCATTAGAGAGCAACTTTAGTGGAATCATAGTGCTACATATGTGTAGTGTAAATGCACTCTGGGTCAATATGTTATTTTGAAGTAACACATGATTAAAATGATTAAAAAAAAACATAATTTTCCAAAGTGTCCATAATTGATTGGACAATGTGAGGAAAGTTAGGCCTGGAACAGGAAAGACTTCATTTTGAACAGATGCTGATGCCTGTGAAGGGCTACTGTCTCTTGCTGGAGGATTCTGGGATGCATTTCTTTAGCTGCATGGTTGCCTTGCCCACTGTCCTCACTTGGCTCCCCAGGAAGTAGGAAATGCCATTTTCTTCCACATGGCAAATTACAGGCTCCACCACAGAGAGGTGGTAGAATGATCAGCAATGCAGGAGGCTGCTGTGTAATTTAACTGCCAAGGAGACAGCAGGGAGAGGAAGCCCTTGCTTATTACACTCTGTAGTGGCATGGAGGGTGGGGGTACAAGGAGGGAGTTATTTGCACTGCCTGGGGCCAAGCATAATGCAGCATGAAATGAGGCACTGCAACTAGGAAGGCATAAATACAGAACACCCTGAGCTCCTCTGAGTTACTGAGAGCAATTTTTATTATAGCAAGCAACTTTTCTCAACATTTTTAGGCTAGCAGAGGGTATTTTTAATGCAATAAAGGAAAAATGAGGAAAGGTTACTGGAACCCTACCCTGTTCACTAAGAGGATGGGTCCAACAGAGGACAGTGTCCCTGTGTCTTTAATAGGAATGCAAGAGAGGGAAGTAGGGCGTGTACCAGACCAAGAAAACCTGAGCCCATTGGCATTCCCTCTTCAATATAAAGGAAGGCAAGGGAACTCTGTCCAACTTAGCATTTCCCAGTTCTTGTGCCAACTAGTGAAGACACAGGTAATAGTTGCGTACCTGCTGAAGATCTGACTGTAATCATATCCTTTCCCAATAATTTTAAAACAGTTTCATTTTTATTCTCGGAACTATTTGGAGTTGTTATTATATCACATGGTAATATCACTGGGGGTTGGCTCCAGGACCCACCCCCCCATGGTTACCAATATCCATGGATGCCCAAGTCCCATTATAGACAATGAAAAGTTAAAAAGGTGTCCCATATATAAAATGGCAAGATCAAGGTTTACTTTTTTGATATTTTTTGTGGGAAGGGGATAATTTTAAGCGGTGGATGGTGGAATCTGTGGATGCAAAATCCATGGATATGGAGGCTGATTGTACTAGAATAATTTCCTGGGAATGGGGGAGCCATTTCCTCCCCTCCCCTCTAGATTTACTGCATCACCACCACCTTGACATTGGGCATGTACAGAGGTTCACTTCTGATTTCCTAAAACACCCTTTGGGGGCAAAATAAGAAGTATATAGTGGCAGGGAGGTCAAGCTGTGTTTTGTTTTAAGAGAGAATAATGCTTCCTGGAGGTGTCTATGTGTCTGAGGATAGGGAGGTTCCAGGACCCACAAAATCAGGCAGGAAAAAATCTACACAGAGCCTACTGCTCATGTGTTGCTAACTTCTCCCTCATACCAAGAAACTAACCGTGTGTGTGTGTGCGCGTGTGTGCGTCATGCGCGTCTGTCTGTCTGTCTGTCTGTCTCCTGGAAGAAACCAATACCCATATTTAAACATGCTGGAAGCAATGCAAAGCAACAGCATCATGCTAGACGAAAGTGAGACACATGGTTCCACTACCTATGTTCCATGAAGACTTGTTATGCTATGCCAACCATTTCACAGATATTTAACAGTTCTGAGAGAGGGGAGGGAAGAGAGAGAGAGATTTAGATGCTTAATGAAAAAGATGTCAATAGAAAAGGGAATTATAAACTCTAAGGGGAACTTTACTTTTTTTTATTATAAATTGTAGTAGTAATAGTTGTTATATCAATATTATCATCATTTATTCATAGTCATATAAACTATCCATAGAGTTAAAATTATTTAAAACATTTCCATTAAAAACAAAATATAAAAGTAAATAGAACAGCATGCTGTTAAAAGCCCTAGCCCTTAATTGCTGTTGGAATATAAGTTTTCACTTGCAGAAGGAAGGACAGTGAGAAAGGAGCCATACTAATCTGCCAAGGAAGGTACTTCCAAAGCCTGGGAGCAGGCACTGAAAGGGCCCTCTCTAGTGTTTCGACCAAATGTACTTTGGAAGGTGCTGGGATCAAGAGAAGAGTCTCCCAAGATCCTAGCACAGCAGGTCTATATTGGAGGATACTGGGCCTTTAGACAGACTCATAGCCATGTTAGGTTAGACCTGCAGATAAAGCCACGAAAACCACTAGCCCATAAATCTTTGTAGTATTTTGGTAGACCATACATACCTTTTTATTCATGGGTAGCACATTTACAAAAGCTAATCTGTATGGTTATCTCAAAGGAAAACCTACTCACCCAGGAGACCAACCGTGGCTCTTACACACGTGCCAGCAGTAAATAAACAAGGGCCTAAAGACCAAATGTTACTTACCATGGAACTAAAGAGTATTTCAATTGCAAAGTCACACAATAACTGACAAAAATGTACCATCCCCTGCTCTGTGATTCTCAGTATTTTCATGCCATGATATATATCACAACCCAAAAGGCTTTAGGATTTTGATTATCCCTAACTTAAACATGTATGAGTCCAATCCTGAAGTTACCCAATTTAGCTTCAACAGAATTGAAAGCGTAACTATGCACATTTGCCTGGAAGTAAATCCCACTGAACTGAATAAGCCTTATCTCTGAGTAAGTATCCATGGGATTGGGCTACAAAGACTGATTTGCGTGGTCTTTTCACAAGGTGCGTATCATTTCATGTGCTGCTATATATATGTCCATGTTTTCCTCTGGGGCATGAGATGAGTCTTAATTCACATCTATGATGTGTTGCAATGTTTCCAGCTAATGGTGTTATGTTAGCTGCTATTTCTGTTCAATGCTATTATAATAAAAGCCCACAGTTAAAATTAGTAGAAGACAGCAGGGGGCACATGTGCTGCGCTCTTTGCAAATGATTAGAAATTGCATTATAAAACAACCATTCCTTTGGGTTCCACCCTGGCAAGTGGAAAATCCCACAGCTAATATCAAATATAGACTTTCTGTGCTTTAACAAACCTTAAATTCCTATTCAGCTTCAGATATCTCCTTGCCTCTACCAATCCAACAAGATTGTTACTAGGAGTCTGGAAGACTCGTGACTGTCACAGTGCTTTGCCTTGGAATTATCTGAATCCGGATCACATTGGCTTTGCTTCTCTCTGAGGGCTGCATAATAGAGTGCTAGCCTAGTAGACTCTCTCTGTGTGTGTATGCATGCACAAAGCAGGGAAAATTTTATTTTAGTTTATCCTTGGAATCAAGCAGCAGTGGGCAATTTAGCAATAAATGAAAAGAAGCAATTGACAGAACACTTTTTTCAGGAGAAGAGGCTGAGTAATAAAATGCATTAGCACAATTTATGACACTGTGACCAATTTCTCTATCCTCTTGAACCTCCATCTGCAAACCTTCATCTCTTTAGCTGAATTGACTTGATCAACACCTGCAGCAGAGAGAAGTGATAGTATCTCTTCTGGGTCAGGAAACCAGCTTCTGACAAAAGGGCAAAGAAGTAATGGCTTGTTTCACCGTTTTCCAGGCTACTTTTTTAGACTGTGTGACCTGATTTCATTCAAAGAGGGCAAATACCTGCTGCTCTGAATGCCTTCAGTTTGAGCATTCATGAAAACCACATCTTACCAGCTGCCTCCTATAAGTCAGAAGTCATAAATAAAAGTCGGGTTTGAATTATCTGAACCCAGCAAAAAAAAAAAGATTTGCAATGGCAGCCTCCAGGCAGGTGGGCAGGTAGACATCTCACCTTTCTTTTTCCAGTCAAGTGCCTTAAAAGAGTGGAAAGGAATATTATCAGGCTTTGCACACAGGCATTTTAAAAACTAGCTGCTTCTCCCAGAGAAAGCTGGGGAAGCTTCCACCCAAAGGGTCATTCTTCTTAGCAAGCATGTAGAGTATGGCTTCTTTGGCCACATAAGCACCAGGGTCAAATGGTGTTTTATCATTGAGTTAGGAAGAGTTTCAGGAGAACAGTTTCAGGGCCACTAGCAAAAAGGTGTAATTTATCATTAAAAACAGCTGCTTTACTAACACACTGGAGGACAGCCAGTGTTATGTTCCTTTGTTAAGAAAGATACCATGGGTGAACCTGGCAATTATAGACCAGATACTTTTATATCTGGGCTGAGAAGGCAAGAGAACAAAATGCATTACAGCTGGAGCTGGAGTTAAATCTCACTGGCAATCATGTATACCAGCAACTAGGAGGAGCATGTCTGCCTTCAAGTTACTTTCATCTTACCACAACCCTAATGTGACCCTATCACAGACTTTTCTTAGCAATATTTGTTCAGAAGTGGTTTGCTTTTGCTTTCCTCTGAGGCTGAAAGAATATGACTTGTCTAAAGTCATCCAGTGGATTTCAATGGTTGAGTGAGGTCTCCAGAGTTGTAGTCCAATGTTCAAACCACTACACCACACTGGCTGGCTGTATGTGTTTATACTATAATAATGTACACAGGTGATTGCTATCTATCTATCTATCTATCTATCTATCTATCTATCATCTATCCATCCATCCACCCATCCTATTTTCAGAATATTACTGCTTTTAACCAGTGGTTCTTAGATGGTGGGGCGGGACCGCCAGGGGGGCACAAGAGTTGCTTGAGGGAGATGCAAGACTTGGAGGCCCTGATCTCTCCTCCTCGTCTTCCCAAACTTTTTTAATATGTAAAATTTACACATATGTTGAGTTAAATATTGAATTTATTTAAATAAATCTCTTCTAATTTTAATAATGTTATTTTCTTATAAAGTGTTAAAATATGAATATGCATGAATGTGTGAATGAAAATATGCACACTAAAAATGCTTTCATTAATATACTACTTTGAGTGGGGGAGTGGGCATGACATCTGCATGTAGATGTAAAGGGGGGTCACAAGGTTAAAAAGTTTGAGAACCACTGCTTCAAATCAAAAGATTTTTTATGAGACAGACAGACAGTATTGGGCTAGGATGGGGTTTGTATCCTTATTCAGCCATGAAGCTCATTGGCTGACCAACTTTCAGCCTAACCTGCCTCACATGTTTGTTGTGAGAAGAAAAGAGGCTGTAGATACAAATAAATAAATAAAACAAGTAAATAAATAAACAGAAGTGGGGAGGTGGAGATGGTCTGAATTTAGTTCATGTCAACCTGTGGTAATTCACAGATAATATTTCAGCTTTATGTCAGTTGATGTTAGTTAATAATAATTTTAGTGGCTATTGTAATTTCTAAGAGGAAAAAAATATTTTACATAACTGTATAAAATAACCAAAGAATCAAGTCATACGTTATATGTTGTAATTTTTTCAATTCCCCCAATACTCTGATCCAATATATTTGTACTATGTATAATGCATATATGCACTTCTTTACATTAATGTCTCCTTGAATAAAACCAGTGGAACAATTTCTAGGATCTAATAAAATCAAAGACTTATTTCTGAATGGGCATACCTAGACTCCACAAACACACCTTATTCCATTCATGCACAGACACATTTGACACACCTTCTTCGAGGCAACCAATTGGCTCCGCCCAAAATTATCAATGGAAGATATTTGGGAGTGATGTGGATGCCTTTTTGGCTCCAGTAGCTAGCCATTGTTCGCCAGCTGTGGGACAATGGTAGCCCTTCCAATTTGATTTCCCTGTGCCAGAATGCATGGAAGACTTCTCAGATGCATACCACAGCAAGCAGCCACACAGAACAGGTATAAAGTGGAAAATGGGATGTGGGGAGGGGGAAGAAAAGGAATCTAGACTGATTTATGTCAGCATGGACTTTTTTGGATATCAATCCACGTCTTCAGGTACCCTGATGTGGATGACAGATGACAGCACAATTTGTTGTTATGTGCTTCCAAGTCATTTTTTAACATATGAATCTATCATAGGGTTCTCCAGGCAGGTTTCTTCAGAGGGGGTTTGCCATTGCCATCTTCTGAGGCTGAGAGTGTGTGACTTGCCCAAGGTCATCTAGTGCATTTTTATGCTTGAGTGGGGAATCAAACTCCGATCTACAGAGTCATAGTTTAATGCTCAAACCACTATATCATACTGGCTCTCAATAGCACAATAGCTACAGGTATTGTATTAATATTGAGAGCCAGCATGGTGTAGTGGTTCGAACACTAGACTATGATTCTAGAGATCAAAATCCCTGCTCATCATGGAAACCCATTGGGTGACCTTAGGCAAGCCACATTCTCTCAGCCTCAAGAAGGGGAAAGCAAACCCACAAATATTGCCAAGAAAACCTTGTGATAGGGAGCATCTTAGAGTCACCGTAAGTCAGAAATGACTTGAAGACACCCAACGCCAACACTGTAATTTTCTAATATTGATTTCATAATGCATCTGAAGACGTTTATTGATATACACAAAAGAGAATGCTGAAATAAATCAATCCATCCCAAAAGGACCACTAGACTTCTCCCTCCCTCCCTCTTTTTTATACTGTGGCAGAATAACATGTCTGTCCCTTAGAAAACAGACTTAAGATGCACAGTTATTTTATCTGTGCTTCATTTTTAAGGGAATCAATCACACACCTATTCTTAGGACTGGATTCACTTCTCCAAATTTTGCACTATAGCACATGGCTCAAAAAGCGCCTATAAAAATTTGAATGTTAAGCAAATGCGTATGTGGGGAAAGTTGTGTACAAAAATGCATATACATATACAAAATAAACACAAATTTGTATGACCACAAGATGCAGAAATTGGATGGAAGAAAGTTATAACCAGACTTAAAGACATTACTATTTTTTTAGATTATAGTAACTTTCCCCAGTTACTTCCACTCTGCTTATGACTATGAAAGTGGCATGGACTAGCAACAGACTGGTGTGTCCAATTCCCGTCATACACAGTGGTAGCAGCCCCTGCAGCTCACACATTGCTTCCTCTGCCCTGCCACCCCTTCCAAGCAGCCACACAGTGTGCCCATGTGCTCTGTTGGTGACTGCTGCCGTTTCACCTCTCTACTTCACTTGTCCAATGATGGATGCCTGCTTTCAGTTTCCAGCAGAGGAACATGGCAAATGAGCTGGCTTTGCTGCAGCACTGACCATCCTTTGGGTTATATGGAAAGTAGGAAGTTGGCCAGGGTGGAGTACCTGCCATTATGCTCCATTTTGTGGGGGGAGAACTGCTGAGAGTGACTGAGGAGAGTATCAAATGAGAGATTTCATTCTTGAAGGAGGTAGGGCGTAATTTTAGCAATGTTCTTCCCCCTGTGAAAAAGTATTTAAAAACTGTGTCATTTTTGAAAGTTATTTGCAGTTCCTGACTTATTCTGCATGGAATCTGCATGTGGTATTTTTCTGCAGAAAACAGCATTTTCTGTCCAGGAAGCAACATTTGCTGCACAAAGAAAATACTGATGCACAGAAATATTAGTTTCTGTGCACAAAATGCTGTGTCTTGCACAGAAAATACTGTTTTCTGTGCAAAAAAATTATGGGAATTTTGTGCAAAAAAATTTATAAGGGTCTTGAGAAACAGGAATCCAACTGGATTTAAGGTCTATCAGATACAGATGGCTGACTGGAAGAGGAGAGATAATCTGCAGTTCCAGACCGCCTATTGTTGCCAAAGGGTAGTTGTAGAAAGGATGGAAATCTCTTCCAAAAGGGCCAGTGGCATCAGTTCAATGTGGGCCTTGAGGCCTGGCACTTATTTCCATGAAATGGTCAGTTCCAAGAAACATTTTCTAGCAATTGTCCTACAATCAGCCTTGTGAAATTCCTGGATAAAAAAACCCCAAACATTTTGTTATAGTAGGCATGCTTGGAATTCTGGCAAGGAATCCTGCCTGGCTTAGTCATGTTGAAACATCCAAGAACTTTGAGAATATTGCTGTGTGTGTGTCTGTGGAAAAATAGACCTCAGATTGAGAAACCAAAACTGTCTTGTTTATTTGCAAAAGGAAACAAAAAGATGGATTGGCAAAGATGTGGAAGATCATCACAATAGGAATGCTATAGTTAGAGAAGTTTAGCCTGTCTGCCACTAAAAAAAGGCAGAGCTTTTAAACATTTAAACAAAAGTTTTTTGTTTGGCATGAAAAATTTAATTATTTTTCATGCTCTGGTTTAAAGTGGTAGGACAAGAACTCACAAGAAAAGTATCAACTGGGTTAATATACAGTTGCCCCTCCATTTTTGTGGGGGATCCATTCCGAACCCCCTTGCAAAAACAGAAACTTGCCAATATATAAGTCTTATTGGCTTGAATGGTGGCATGAGCATGTGTGGGTGTGCACCGCAGGTGCACCCCCCATTATGTGCCCCTTCGTTTCCTGCCCGCGGATAGGCACGAGATGTGGATTTGAAGTCCACAAAAATGGAGGGGTGACTGTAGTGACCTATTACCATATGATGGTTGTTGTTATATGCCTTCAAGTTGACTCTAACTTATGGCGAACTTATCCTAGGGCTTTCTCAGCAAGATTTAGTCAGAGGAAGTTCGCTATTGCTGAGATAGAGTGACATGGCAAGGTCACCAAATAGATTTCTATGGCCATATGGGGATTCAAATCCTGGTCTCTCAGACTCTTAGGGGGGTTGCAGACTGCCAGAAATAGTGTAAATTGAGTCCACTTTTAGGGTTAGGGTTAATGCTAGGGAGTCATGGGAATTGTGTTTTTTTTCTGGGACATTGAGCCTTCTCTGTCAGAGAGCTCTGGTGCCACAATAAACTACAGTCCCCATAATTCCCTAACCCTAACCCTAACCCTAAAAGTGGACTCAATTTGCACTATTTCTGGCAGTCTGCAATCCCCCTTAGGCTAACAGAGGACTACATCATGCTGGCTCCATTACCACATGATATGGCCGGTGAAATGATGGCCATCTTTAAACATCTGAAGGGATGTTATGCAGTAGATGGAGCAAGATTGCTTTCTGCTGCTTTAGAGACTAGGATATCAAGCAATGGATTCAAATTACAAGAGCAGAGATTCTACCGAAACATTAGGAAGAACATCCTGATGGTAATAGCTATTAGGCAGTGGAATAGCATACTTCAAAAGGTAGTACAATTTCTATGTTAAAGTTTTTAAACAGAGGTAAGATGACCACATCTTTGGGGTGCTCCAGACATTGATTCCTGTATGGCAGGACTAGATAGCCCTTAAGATTTCTTCCAACTCTATAATACCATAATTATTAGATATGATTATTACAGTTGCCCCTCCATTTTCATGGGGGATCCGTTCCAGACACACACACACCGCAAAAATGAAAACTCGCTGATATTCAAGCCTCATTGGCTTGAATGGCGGTGTGTGCCCCATTATGTGCCCCTCTGTTTCCCACCCATGGATAGGAACAGACATGGATTTGAAGTCTGCAAAAATGGAGGGGTGACTGTATTAGTATGTAATTATTAATACAATTCCTGTTAGAAACCATTCTTAAATGGCAAGTAATAAGCTATGAGAACAGGCTGCAGAAAGAAAGAAGGGATGGAATTTTTGTCGAACATCATGAAAAACAAAATGATACCCCGGTGGCACAGTGGTAAATACTGGTACTACAGCCAAAACATTGTAAATTCGATCCCAGAGGACTCCCGGTTGACTCAGCCTTCCATTCTTTCAGAGGTTGGTAAAATGAGTACCTAGTTTGTTGGAGGCAATTGGCTAACACACTGTAAAATGCTTAGAGAGTGCTTAGCACTACAAAATGAGATAGAAATGTAAGTGCTATTGCTATTACTATTGCTATTGATATACTTTAGAGTACAGTCCTATGCTTAAGATCTGGGGGTTGAGGAATCATAGGATTCAATGGAAGTCCAACTGCTCCAGCAGAATATAAGATATGCTGCTGCCATGACAAAAATACTGGAGAAATGACTAAAATGAATTTTGAGACAGGATGTGGAAAGCACAACAGAGGGCCACACTTAATGCCACATCCTAATAATAATAATAATAATAATAATAACAATAACAATGTATTTATACCCCGCCTTCAGCCATAGCCATCAAGGCGGCTTACATCTAAAATCAAATACATAAAACAACCCCTACAAAAGCAATATGAACTAACACAATTAACCCCCCATTAAAAATACATTAAATACAGTCTTAGTTAAAACTAGTTAAACAATAAACAATTTTAAAGACAAATTTTAAAACAATAGGCATTCTGGGGCAAGGCACGGGTATATGGCCACACCTTCTGCAACTGCACAACTTTATATCAACCCCAGATCTGCTGGAAGAAATTTTACTTCCCCTGCTTAACCACTATAGGTCAAAACAGTAATAATTTGTTCATCTATAGCATTATTACCACCACAACTCATATAAAGTTCATGCTGTATTATGTGATTCAGATGATAGGATATGTAGCATGAGGTGATCTCTCTCTGGCCTCGTGTCATGTCTGGTCTGAGGATTGCTCTGGTCTCTCTGCAAAGCTCATAAATGAGACCTTTGGTTGCAGGAAACTTGGAAGAAAAGTCACTTTGAACAAAACAGCCTGGCTTCAAAAACTCGGGCCCGTTGTCAACATTCCTCTGGCTAGATGTCTGCAGGTACATTGCCTCAGGACTCCTTGGGGTTCTATGTGAAAAAACAAAGGCTACTCTACTCAGCATGGCAGACAATAATTTAGGTGCACATTGCTTTGGTTTTCCTCTTGCAACATTGTGATAAATATGGCTGAATTGTGACAAATATGTTTGAATTCTCTTTTCTACCTCGCTTCTCTCTTTTGCTCTCACTTTCTCAGCATAACTGAGTGTATTGTTTTTCTTTTTGCTTGCTTTGAAGTGTGCATTCCCCCCTCCCCCTTCATGTGTTTGCTCCCACCCACTTGCTTGCAAAGCTGCAGATCTTTTTCAAAAATCTTTGAAATACCTGCCTTTGCAAGTATTTTCAGAGAGGAAGCAACTGGCTGTATAGATGCAGGGGGTGGGGGAGATGATGGAATGGACACAAGCATATAGGGTGCTGCCAGATGGACAGCTCCTAGTCCCATCGGTCCAAACAGATTGTGCAGCAATTCTGTCATTCCCTCCTAGACAGATTTTTTTGAAGGAAGGGAAAAAAAAAAGACAAAAGAAGCAGTGGGCAAACAGGACAACTTGGAAATGGGAGACTTCATTATCCAGGTTCCCCATTATATTCTTTGAATGAGATAAGGGAATTGCTAATGAAAGTTTCATCTTGAAGCCCCCTTAATGTGCTGTTCCCATCACTGATTTGCTGTATATGAGTGAGGGAGTGACTCACTGAGTGAAATGAGGCCCAAAGGATGGCAATAGCCTAAAGGTTTGGACTCTTTAGAGGACTGTAGCGGAAGATTCTAGTGCCCTCCACTGAAGCTTCCACCATGAACTGGTTTGGTTCTACTGGGTGGAATTTGGCATAGCTCTGATTGGGCCTTTGTAAGTTATGTTGCTAAATGTGTTTTGTCCTCCACTGAGATAATAAACAGAATTTGTGTGGCAATCTATTGATGTGCTGAGCTAAAGGCAGAAAGTCCTTGGGGCTTGGAAACTGAATGAATAACCTGCCTTGGAACCCATTAGAAAGGAATACATTACAATTGGTTTCATCCCTTTGCTTCACGCTGTCTACTTGTGATAGGGGGAGGGGGGAAGAGGGAGACGGAAGTGCATTGAGTCCTGCTGGGATGCAACTGTCAGGTCTTCTGGCCAAATTGTGTGTATGGGTGTTGATCACATTGGTTTCTGGGGAGGGTTCATCTGTGCTGGGACAAATATAGGAGCCCAGGCTACTGATCAATGCAGTATTACTTCTCATTGACTCAGGGGGAGGCTGACTGGTCTTTCCTAGTGTGCAGTGTTCAAAATGCACTCTGTACTTAACAAGGAAATAAGCAACTGCATGGGGGCCAGGGATCATCCTAGGAAGTGATGGCAGACTTTTTAGGGGCTGAGTGATCAAACTAAAAGGCGTCCTGGCACTGAGTGTTACCTGCTACTGGAGGGCAGGACTTCTGGGGGGATGAGACTTCTAGGGTGGGACTTTTTCCCCCACCCTCTCTGGAGGCAGCTGAAGACCTGGGACAGCCAGGAAGAGGAGGAACAGGTGCGTGCCAAGAAAAATGGCATGCCATAGGTTTGCCACCACAGACATAACCCATCCTGTCAAGGCAAGCCCAAATACCTCCATTTTCCTCTGCTGTCCCTCTCCAAAGGGTGAAAGGAAATCACCACTTTGCTGTCTTGCCCAACATCTACTGCATGAGGACATTGCTTTCTTTGCCTGACAAAGGAGCTATGTGGCTACTGCTGCATTTATGTGGATTTTCAGTTCTTCTTTTTTCATTCAGCTAAAAAATGGTGCTTACAAGCAGCACAGGAGGATTTCAACCCCTGACTGTAGGAAGCTTGGAGACTGGTAGTCAAGGAACTGTTGTTAAGTTTGCTACTAGGAGTAATGCCTAGCAGAGGCAGGGGTAAAATTGTGTGATTGTGATTCAGGCTGTACATGCTGGGGTGTGTGTCACGGATCACCAGAGTTCATTGGCTTCACATAAGTATTGATGCTTGGAGACTTCCTGATCTCAAGCTACTGGGAATGCTTCCCAGATTTTTTTCCTTGACAGAAAAGGGTGTCTCAATATGTCAAGACACCCCTATGGGGGTGGAGGAGAATTGACACAAGAACTGACAATTATCAAGTGGCCTGTAGGAAACAAAAACTCTAAAAAAGATTCAAAATTGGGTAAGATCATAAATTCCAGCAACAAAGTACAATAATAAAATGGACTTTGAATTTCTACTTTTTATATCAGGGGGTGGGGATGAACCAGTATGGAGAAAGTACAATTTGGCTATAGAGCAATGTAGTATCCACATGACAGATATAAATTTAGCATAGTCCCTGCCAAAAGTGGGCCTCTGGGTCTCCCATCACCAACAAAATGTCATGCTCCTCTCCGCATCTCTTTTGCAGACTATTCCAAGCAGAACAATGTTTTGATTTCACTTAGGATCCTGACAGTGAAACAGGTACCAACAAAATCTGCACAAGAATCCTCGGCAATGTACTGTGGTTTCATGTGGCAGGCATGCATCTATTTCCCAACGTATGAGTTAAAGAGAAAAGTGTTCCTTGGAAGAAGAAACTGTGAAGACCACTGCTTTGGAGCAAACTCATTTTATCTGATGAAAGAGTGGGAAGGTACAAACTCTAGCTCTTTTAATAGACATTTATGGTAGATATGTACTTGTCCCTGTCAGTATAAAAACTGTAAGTTATAACAGGTACAGTATGGCATTCACAGAGGATGATCCTGGCTATATTATCAGGAAGTACAGCAGCTAATAAAGTGTGAGTGTGGGCATGCACATATGCATGCATTGCTCAAGTTCGGAAACAATGTCAAGGATATTTATTAATAGTCTGGAAAAGGTGTGAGCAGTGAGGTAGCAAATGCTGCAGCTGAACCATTGATTTAGCTTAGCAAAGGCAAGAAAAAGAACTGTGGAAGAACAAAACTGAACAAGAACAAAACATAAATTGGATAAGGCAACAGCAAGTGAGACCTTAAGCAATGAAATACACAGAAATGTACACTGCCATGTACAATTCTAAACTTTTCACTAGCCAATGGACTTTGAGTTAGTTACAACTTCCCCAGAAAACAGCTCTGGAAGTCACAAAGAACAGCCAAGAATTCCTGCTTCATGCGCCAAGCAGACAGTGGAAAGAGTGGAAATAATAATGTGTCAGGTACAGCACTGACATGAGTCTAAAACACAACTGGTAAAAATAAAAATATTGGAGAGCAGATATAAAACACTGCAGTCCAGTCTCAGTGTTGGAGAATATTTTTGGTTCCAGATATTTGACTCATCTAGATCTGTGGTTTAAAATAAGGACAAAGAAGAGCAATGGCATACTTAAGAAGGTCCTGAAGGATTTGGGATGAAGGAAGATGGGAAACGTGTCTTCAGAAAAGGTGAGGACATAATTTTTACTGTCTGATTGTTTACAGTATTTAAAAATTCTTTTGTAAATTGCTCTGGGACTCTCTTGAGGATTGAGGAGTAGAAAATTAAATACTCCAAACAAACAAACAAATTATTGCATTTATTTCAATTTGTACTCTGCCTTTTGTCCTACATCATGCTAGAGTGCTTAAAATGCAAAGAAGCAGGGATGGATAGGGAAGGCACTGAAGCCAAACAATACCAAGGGAGAACTGAGTTCTTCTCGTGGTATTGCTTAAATTGCAAAGGCCAGTGTAGGGCAAGAGTGTGTGTGGGTATATTATGTCTACTCTCTCTCTTTTTTAATGGTAGCAGCCTTCACTGTAATGGTTTGGGTTTTAAAGACTCCACCTTTGGTTTTCTAAGATCCTGACTATATTTGAAACCTATTCTTGAAAACTCAGTCTCTTGGCTGTCTGTCCTTAATACCTTTATTCGTTCATGATTCTTCCATTGCGTCTCCAGCTTGTCATCTGTAGCTATCATAGTTTCTGTTGCCAAGACAGCTGTTTCCCATTCCCTGAGAATTTAGAGCCAAAACTGAGACCAGAGGTGGGCACTTGTAAAGTCACTAAGAGGTGAACCTTGGTATATCAATTCCAAAATCATATATATTTGTATCTGTGTACATGCACACATGTGGTATAGGGGTAGGCAACCTTTTTGAGCCAGGGGCCGGGTTGCTGTCCCTCAGACAATTGGGGGGCCGAAGCACCATAAATAAATAAATAAATAAATAAATATTAAAATGAAAATATTTTTTCTTAAAAAATAAAAAAAAATTAAAAAATATGCATGCACACTCTCTCAACCCCAGAAAAGCCATGGCAAACCCCCTGTGGAGATTTTGCCAAGAAACCCTAAGAACAAGTAATAGCAACAATAATCAATATCATCATGGTGGGCGGCGGCGGCAGCAGGGAGCAATGGGGGGCAGCAGCAGCAGCAGTGGCAGGACTACCCTGTGGTAGACAATGGGATAGATAGTGTGGATTTTCTGCACACTGAACAAATTTTAGCAACAACACATAGGCTTAACATATAGATGCCCAGAGAGCCTAGTAAAGGGGTAGGCAACTTTTCCCCTTTAAGGGCCGAAAGACTTCAGCTCCCAGAAGCCTCAGCCATGTTGGCCAATAGTCCCATGTTGGCCAATAGCTCCTGGGATTCTGGGAGCTGAAGTCCCTTGGCCCTTAAAGGGGAAAGGTTGCCTACCCCTAAGTACTATACTGTGGCAGCTGGTGGATCCAATAGAAGTGAGGTGATAACTTTGCTCCCTGTTTTAGCCCAAATGGTAAAGGAGCTACCCAAGGGACTGAAATTCAGACTCAAAATAACTTTGATACCTTGGATAGTTCCTTTGAAGTTCAGACTAAACCTGAAAACAGGCTTATTGTCCTACTGATATCAGAGCCAGTAGCTGCCATTGGTCATACATAGCCTAATATTATTAATATTAATATACATATATCATAATTTTACTGTTTCCAGAGACCCAGCCATCTTGTGCATACTGTCACTTTGACATAGTTAAGAACAATTTGTAAATATGTAAAATTTGTAAAAAATGTATCAGTTTAAATGACAGTGCATATTTCCATTTGTCTTAGTAAGAGGAGGTGGCTATCCAGGCTTTGAAACAGCCACACACAATAACATCACACAGTTTCTTCCTGCTGGCTCTCCTGCAAGTTGACTGAAAATTGCTTTGTTTCCTTGCATGGCAGTGAAGTAAAATGCTTCTTCATTTGAATGTTTGCTCTCCCCTCCTCCCCCAGTATTTTCTTCCTATTTTTCTCTTTTTGTATGGCCCCTTCTATAGGTTTTTTTCTTTGATAGGTTTTCCTTCTTTTACTAGAAATTGTGCCCCCTCCCAGAGTGAGTAGTATGCCTCTCTCTGTGTGTGTGTGTGTGTGTGTGTGTGAGAGAGAGAGACAGAATATATCCAAAGAACAAATACAAAAAGGGATGTTTTGTGGCCAGTCACATTTTTAAGCATATCCACACTCCCATGGCAGTGTCAGAGTAAAGTGCACTCTGAAGAGAAAATGATATAGATGTGACTGGGGCAAAGGTGAGACCACTACCTTCGTACAGTTGGGAGCCAGGACGACTCAACATTTGTACAGTCTTGAGTCCCGGGGGCTGATGCAACACTAGGCAGAGAGTTGAGTCAGAAACTTTCAATTCTGCTGTGTCACATCAGTCAGGTGACTGAAACTGGGTGTAATCCCAGGAGTGGGCTGGACTAATATTCCAGGAGGGGATACTGTATATAAGTGGATAAGTTGGATACTCATGCATGGGTGATTGCATATAGAGATACTGGTGGAGCACTTTGTTAGTCTGTACGTAGTTTGTAACGGAAGAATAAAGAACCTCTTCGTCAAACAAGAGAGAGTCCAGCTTCCTTGTGTGGGAGATTTTTTTTTCTTGTAGCGTTTGCAGCCTGCAGAGAACTTCAGTTCACATGCAGCCCAACAACTAGCCATTTTGCAACTAGTCCCTCTCTCTGAGCAATCATTTTGCGGTTGTGCCCATAACACATTTTTAACATTCCACATCTGGGGAGGGGGAAAAATGGTTGGGGATCCCTTGTGACACGCTACTCAGTAAATTTTGATCTATTAATCCTTTCCCCTCCCTGTTAAAAGTGTAAACTTTCTTATTCTCCAGAAGGCTTAGTTGACATATTGCTGGTTGCCCTTTGCCTGCATCTTTCTCCCTTCCCCTCCTCCTTTAAAAATCTATTCTAATTTGTATTTGAAAATGATTTATTGTATCATGTAAATGCACTCAATGCTCCAGTGGTGGTGGTGAAGATGCTATATATAAATGATCATTATTGTTTTAAAATTATTATTAATTGAAGAGGGTGTACAGAGTATCACGCCTATAAAAATGCAGATTGGGTGACATCTATTAAATACATGGCATAAACTATAATTAATGTAGCAGGGAAGTTCATTATGTCTTTCCCTGTCACTAGAAGCAGAGACTAGTACTGTCTGTATGGTCTGTGATCGATCTTGGGCCAGACAAAATTCTCCCTGATGTATACTTTCAAAGAAGTAAAAGGGAACTGTGCTTTGAAAGATGCAAGTATTGATTGTGGATCCCAATATGTCACACCATGCAAGGGGCAAGAAGTGAGTGGAATTGTGATTTAACTTGGGGATCACTAATGGCTTGAACCCACTCACAAATCACAACTACCTTCTTTGCCTGTTTCCATGCAGGTAGCTGACAAACCATCCATGAGATAACAAGGTTATGTTAGCCAAGTTCTGGTCTTGTCTTGCATTTATCAAATTACATTAACAGGACCACACTAGCCAGATAAAGGAAAGCAGCAGTCCAACTGTATTCTGTTTTGGTCAGTCCTCACCTGGAATATTGTGTCCCATTCTGGGCACCACAGTTGAAGAAGGATATTGCTAAGCTGGAGCATGTCCAGAGAAGAGCAGCCAAGATGATCAAAGATCTGGAAGCCAAGCTTTATTGACATGGGGCCTTTGCAGACTGCTAGAAATAGTGCAAATTGAGTCCACTTTAGCTGCACTGGCTCAGTGCTAGGGAATCATGGGAATTGTATTTTTTTCTGGGACATTGAGCCTTCTCTGTCAGAGAGCTCTGGTGCCACAATAAACTACAGTTCCCATGATTCCCTAGCACTGAGTCAGGGCAGTTAAAGTGGCCTCAATCTGCTATATTTCTGGCAGTCTGCAAAGGCCCTTAGAGAGCTGGATATGTTTGGCTTGGAGAAAATAAGACTGAGAGGTGGCATGATAACTATTTTTAAATATCTGAAGTGATGTCATGTAGAAGATGAAGCAAGTTTGTTTTCTGCTGTTCCAGGGGTTAGAACCTGAACAAATGGATTCAAATTACAGGAGAAGAGGATTCCACTAAAACATTAGGAATATTTCTTTTTACTGTTAGAGCTGTGCAACAGTAGAATAAATTGCTTCAGACAATGGGGGATTCTTCTTCTTTAAACAGATGTTGGATGGGCATATTTCAGGAATGCTATAGTTGTGCATTCCTGCATGATAGGGGGTTGAACTAGATGGCTGCTGTAGCCCCTTCCAGCTCTAAGATTCTATGATTCTGTGATATCACTCAGCTCAACCTGACATGAAACTATTTTTTAAAGAGAAAAAAATGATTTTCTGTAAATACTTCCAGCTGGTAATTCCAATGTAATCTGGCATTGTGCTGACTCTGTTTCTATATAGAACACAGTAGGATGAAGAATGGATGCACAGCCTAGAAAAGTTACTTTTGAGATCTAGAGCTGTCAGAAATCACCAGGCAATATGACCATGGGAGATTCTGAGAGTTGCAGCCTAAAAAAAACTTTCCTCAGGTTGAAGTGGATGTTCCATGATCCATAATGTGGATCAGTTCCCTACATTATTTCCAAAGTGCCATTTGATCCAGGGAGGAGCAGTGGCGAGTTTACTGTGTCTCTTTCCCAACGTTGAGAAGTGGTGGGGAAGAGGGAGAGGAGGAGCAAAGTACTATCATCTGCCACATCCAGGAACCAACTGAAACTGAACTGGAGTTTCTTATTGCTAGGGAATCCTTGACCTCCAACTGTCTCAGTTTGGCGGGGATAATTCTGGTTAATCCTCTGCTGTCTCGCTTTCTTCACTAACATTTTTAAAAGTTCCAGTTTCTCTCTCTTCTTCCTATTCTCCTCTTTTGTCCTTAGCTTAATTCAGTTGATGCAGACTGGGTTGAAAGTGGTAAAGTAGTTTGCACTTCATTAAGTCAACAGGAGGGAAAGAAGAGGATGGGGTCTTGCCCTTCCCTGTAGGCTCATTTGTGGGGGTCTTTCAGGTGAAACTCCAGTATTTCTCTGCTTAAAATAGTAACTTTGCATATTCTTCCCTATCAATAACTTTCTTCCTCTTGTTGCTGGGCTACCCTCCCCCCCCCCCCCCCACACACACACTCTGATGGTTTTCAGCTGCACAAGTCCTAGTTTTCATCTTTGAAATGTTGGAGGGTATGGGAATCTCTCCTGCTGCCTCCAGTCACTGGTTAAAAATACATAGTATTCTCTTGCTTTCCATTAGCCAGGCAGAGGAAGGGGGAGAGCCCCCAAACTTCCATGGGATGGATTAGGCCTGCAAATCAGAAATCCCTCCTCAAGTTTAAAGCCAATCTGTGTGAACTCTTGGATGTTGAAGCTCCTTGATTCTGTTGCACTGTCTCTAATTTCCATCAGCACTGCTAAAGCTTATCACTGGTTGGCTTTGCCCAGAATCTAGCAAGTCACCCTGCATGGTCACACTCCCCAGTGTCAATTGCAGCCCCCTAGCACTACTGCAATATAAATATTAAATAATGAGAGTTAATATTTAATTCATTCATAGGCCTTCTTAGGCAGACAAAACAGTTTAATGAAATTCACTACAGGGTCAAATATTTCTCTGACTCTGCACAGAATTAGTAATGACAGCTGCTACCTCTGAATAAAAATTATTAGTTAAAAGACTAGAAACATCCCCCTAAGAATAACACAATGTATAGGCAATCAACATGTGATAAAAATCATTGCACTTTCCTCCCCAAAGGACTAACTGGGGCAATTCCACACATGCACACACAAAATGCTATTTGGGGAAAGCAACAAACAGATGAACCTTGTACATCTGGTGGTTATGAAATTGTGAACAGCATATACTGTATTTTCAGAATGGTTTTGTGCCACAACCCTTTTGGGATATAAGTGAAAGTTGAAACCCTCTGAAATGTATAGTCAATTTTCAATTTCATCCTACAGATCTTATTAGTTCCCTAGTAAACAGCGTTCTGCGCAATCATGCTGGCCACATAATCACAGAGTAGTCTCTGACAATGCTGGCTCTTCGGCTTAGTAACAGAGATAAGCACCCCCCCCCGCCCCCCATGACTTAGTAGGTTGTCAAGTCATGGTTGGACATGACTTGACAACCTTGTCAATGGAGAATACCTTTACCTTTACCTTTTAAAACCAACATACATAGCACCCTACCTTTTTAATGTATAACATCTGAGGTTCCTACCTTAGAATCTTGGCTCCTGTAATTAACTAGCAAACAGTCTGCTTTCTCCATTATCAAAATGGCGTACAAATATCAACAAAACACAAATATCAAACAATGTGTGCTTCCCTTCCAATACAATGCTCTGGAAAGCAAGGAGTAGAATCACAGAGATCACTTAAGCCTGGCATTAAACAGATCACTCTTAGCTTGTCTGATGCTCCCCAGTATCACACTACACTGTTATAGTGTTATTGTTCCACTTTAACTGCTATGGCTGACTTCTGTGGAATCCTGAGATTTGCACAGATTAAGGAAGTGCATTTAGAATTCTCAACCAGAGAGATCTTAGGCTTCACAAAAATATAAACTCCAGAATTCCACAGTGTGAAGATTCAAATGTGCAGTGTGATATCTTGTACTGTTCTAAAGGAGAAAGCATTATAAGGAGATGAAGTATTTTCCAAAGTATTTTCACCTTTGTTCACCAATGCAATGACAGTGCACTGAGATCTAGATGCACCTCCTGAACCTTATTCCTTGTTCTGTTGCTAATATGCCATGACACTTGGAGAATGTAACACAATATGATGTGGGTGGTGTTCCAGACAGCTTTCAAATAAATAGTAATTACTTAGTAGGTGGAAAACATCAGTGAACTTGGAGGGTTCCAATAAAAATGTGCCTGAAGGAAGCTGACCTCATCTTGGCCCTGTACCTGCCATGAGTGCTCCCTCTTCTTTTGGAGAAGTTTTTCAACAGATCATACAAAATTTTCTACCTACTGAATGTCATATGGTAGAACAGAGAAACTTCTTCATCTTTCAAACATTCCTTGTTTATCAGAGCTGAACTGTGCATGGGATGAATGGGTGTATACCAGCAGCACCACCAAATGTTTTGGTTCCAGTAAGAACACAAGGAATAGGGTTCCAGCAAGGACACAGAATCCTATCATCCACTGGTTCAGCACATGGCTCAGATGATAATTGATTGTGAATCTTAAGTGTTGACCCTACATAGTTATCTACAAGTACAGTCAGCTCCATAGCAGTCATTGCTCAGCCATACACACCTTATTCCTGTGCCATTCTTAGCCAAAAAATCTGAACATCTTTAGCACTTAATGTCAACAAATATTCAGATTTTTGCTCAGCTATTATCTGAAACCTTGAAAGTAACTTGATTTCTTTTATTGAAAAGTATGGTGCAGCCAGCATGATGTAGTAGTTTTATGACTCCAGAGACCAGGGCTTGAATCCCTGCTAGCCATGGAAGCACGTTGGGTGACCTTGAGAAGTCACACACTCTCAGCCTCAGATGAAGGCAAATTCAAACCACCTCTGAACAAATCTTGCCAAGAAAAACCCATTACAGGTTCACCTTAGGGTCACCATAAGTCAGAAATGATTTAAAGGGCCATAACAACAACATGGTACCAGCCCTGGGGCCCAAAACTAGTAGTTTCTCACAATAGCATGTATACAGGCTCATGTATACATAGCTCAAGGTGTCTGTGTTGTATAGGTATGAACCTGCCGATTTTGTAATATGTGGAGCAGATCATAATCTCTGTTTAAATTAATATACTATCTGATAATGACACCAAACTGTCTTTTGAACTGAATTTTGAAATATGCATCGATTTGAATGTCATTCTCTTCGTCCTCCTCTTCTTCTGTCTCTGTAGTCCACCAATGAATTTTAAATTTACAAGAGTTCATACTCATGACTATTTACAGACAGTACACTTTTGTGTTAAGTAATGATTACTGAATTATGGTTCAGAATATCAGAACGGTCTTGCTGGTGTATATCAATCTAGCCCAGTGCTCCTTGTCAGAATCCTGACAACAATCAGTATGCTACAGAATTTTTTTTTTTTTTTGCCCACTCTTGCTTTAAAGGTGAAAACAAAACTCAACCTCATATGTAAACACCATTTCAAGAACCACATTTATATTGGTTTACCTTTTCAAAATGCATGCTTGAATGTGTCCACTTAAGTCAGAAGCTTGTGTATGTCTGTGCCTCCTAGTAGCTCATTGACTTATGGTGACCCCATGTATTTTATAGGGTTTTCTTAGGCAAAGAATATTTAGAGGTGGTTTTATCAGTTCCTTCCTCTGAAATATAGCCTATAGCACCTGGTATTCATGGGTGGTCTCCTATCCAAGTACTAACCAGGGCTAACCCTGCTTAGCTTCCAAGGTCAGATGGATTTTTGAGCCTGCAATTCCTTATAACTGACACATAGAGAGGCCTCAGAAAGTGGTGCTATGGGTGCTGAGCATGCATCCCAAGACCCTCCAAATACTATCAGCTACTTTTTTTTTTTTAAAGCTAGAACTCATGATCACCAGATCAAACTTGGCAGCTTATTGCATGAGCTTTTAAATCTGCAGCAGCCCAACGGGAAACAGCTGGGACCTGGGATGGAGGCGGGAATTATTGCATTGTAATTTGCCACTGAATCCGCCAGGTGACTGCAGCCCGGGTCCCAGCCACACTCAGCCAGCCAGTTTTCAGAGTTGGGAGGGTTTTTGTTTTTTGTTTTTTGCTTTTGAAAAAGGGCCAGCTGAGCATGGCTGGGACCTAGGCTGCAGTCGCCCAGCAGATTCGGTGGTGAATTACAATGTGATAATTCCTGCCTCCATTCTGGGTCCCACCTGCATCCCGCTGGGCTGCTGCTGATCTAAAAGCTCCTGCAATAAGCTCCTTAGTGGCATAAGATAAGAGTGGCAAGAGTGGTATGGGGAGGGCTGGAGGAAGAGAAAGATAAACAGAAATAGGGGGCAGGATGCCTCTGACCACATACTAAAACCAGGGATTTATTCCCAGTATCAGAACAAAGTTCCACCCCAAGTCCCAACTTAATTTTTCTTCATTTCAGAAGCCTAATTTCAAAAGTGAGTGGAGTGGAGATAATCTCCTTGTTAATATGATGTTGTTAGCACTAGGGAGTGAGACAGTCTTCCCAATCTTCTGCAAACTACACATAGATCTATCAGTAGATGTAAACCTCTGGTTTAGATTGCAATCCTATATGTGCTTATCTGGAAGTAAAGCCCACTGACTTGAGCAGAGAGGCACAGGATTGTGTTCTTAGATAAGGCAGATAAATTTTGCCTATACTCTCCATTTCACTACAGAATAAAAGTGTCAAAGACTCCAATCTACTCTGATCTCTGGACAATTGTACAGCAGTATGATGATTTCCAGCTAAACGTTATGTTATAGAGTGGTTTAGATTTGTTACTGGTAAGGCATAGCTGAGAGGAATAAAGCAGCTCTTCACTAAAGTATCCAGGGCACCCTTCCATCTTGAAAGCTGTCATGGCTTGCCTTGTAAACATTTCGCTGCTGAGGGTGGAATGTCACCTTCTGAACATTATCTCATCCCAGAACCCTCCAGGGATATCAGGACATGAGAGCTGATTGGCCATGACATACAGAGTACTGTCCATGGCCCTCTGCCTCCTCCATAGAGTCTTTTGTGCAGCCTATTCATCTTCAGCATTAGATGATATGTCAACACTTCACAGCCATTGTCCTGAGGGATCAGACTTCCCAAGGCTCTTCTGTACAGAACCATATCCCTAAAATAGAGAGCTAGAAATTGAGCTTTCACTGTGTTGTGGAGCTGTTCTATCTTTTCTGGATGGCTCTGCCATGTTCTTTAATGGAAACATGAGCTGGGAGGAAATCTTAAGGGAAGATCATAAGAAGGAACCATAGCTTCAGTGCTGTTTCAGGATGTTCATGGTAATATGAACATTATCATCACTTAATGATTATAATGATTTAGGTTGTCTCTTCAGTGGCAGAGAAGGACCTAATACTGAAATGATCCCCAAACTAATCTCAAAGTGCTTCAAATCAGAGACATTTTAAGGAAAAAATGGTTGAAATGAGAGCCAGATCTGCTGTCTTCTCTGAGCCTAGCCTAAAATGTCATGTATGGTAAAATTTGTAGAATGTGATATCACTTCTGTATACATACAGTCACACTCTGTAAGACCTCCTGTTCAATTGTTTGCATTGAACGTGCTCCCCTTCAAAATGATACTGGGAAGATTAGGTGGGTATTATGAATACTTTCTTCTCCAGAGCTTAGAAAAGTGTCCATGTTGTCACAAAATTCTGAGAACTGTAGTCTAAAAAGTAACTTTACTAAACTCTGCTAATCTCAACTTATTTTATGCATCATTTAAAAATGGGATCATGACAGCATTGATATGAAACTGATATGAAAGCAGTTACCTGGGTTTAGCTATCATAAAGAGAACATGCTAACGTATCCCCAAATTAAACTGAATTTAGATTTGTATGACCAGCACCCATGATCAATCTGACATATGGGAGTGAAAAATGTTATGTATAAACTCAATGTCAAGGCCAAACCTGGCCCACACCATTTCCTATGAAGGGATCCAAAGGTAGACTTAGAAGAAGCCAGGGGCATGAAGTTGAACTATGAAAGCAAAAGGCTAGCACCGTGAATTAAATCAAACTGGAAAAGCTGCTCAGGACATAAGTGGGCAGTCTGTGTGCTATCTATAGGGCTAGACAGATTGCTGGGACAACTAGTATAGATGGGGCATGTGGATTTGCATATTCTGGAGGGAGTGTAGGAACATGGTGGCATCATTTGGGAATAAGAGATGCCTTGCTCCATCCTGATAGGCAAGCATGGTTTTCAACGGCCGTGCAGAAAAAGAGCAGATGGCTTTTCAGCTGCACAGGTGGAGGGTGGTAGGGAGAAGGGAGCAGCAAGAGCAGCTACTTCATTCTGTCATACAGGCAACTTGAATCTTTAATAGGGCATTTTGACGAACAGTGCATCATTTAAATAAATGAACAGGCAGCTCAAAAGGCTGAAAATATGAAAATGAGGGCAGCCCCCCTTTGCAAAACCAAGTGAGTGCTCTCTGTGGGCAGCACTCAGTCAGTCCTCCAGGGTTTTGTAAAGTATCAATGGAATTTCAAAATTCAGAAATGTGTGTGCATTATGTGCTTGCAACTGCCTGCGTGCCTGTGGTGTGTGTGTGTAACACTCATGCATGCTTTGAATAGAATCAGTGCACAGGCCAAAATCCCCATTGAAGACAAAGGGTGGGAACGAGTGTGAGAGACAAATAAACTGGTATGTCTGTAACTAAACAGGCATTCCACCTGAGCCTGTAGTAGATACTACTACCCTAGAGGTCTGATCTCTTGGCCAAATTCTTTCTCATTTTCATGCAGAGCTCTACATCCTTTTCAGGCACTGCTGAAAGCTAGTGCTTACATAGAGGAATGGGAAAATATCTCTAGTGAGCTTCCATGTACTGGTTGGAGAAAAACTGGCTCCCTCCACAGTCTTATCCTGTTTCTTGGCTCCCTGTTTTTGCTAGCATGTTGCTTCTTATGTTTGACAGTTCCTTCAACAATGAGTGAGCTGAGCCAGGTCTCAGGTGGCATTCGAAGCAACAACTATGGGGTACCTATGTGAGGCTGAAGCCTCAGGATATTCTAAAATAGCATGGAAATAACAAAAGAAAGGAAGTCGATATATGGCTTTTTTCCTCATTCATGAGGCCATGTTGAATAGCTGGGAATCTGGCAAATGTGCTAAAGAAAAGAGAGATAATACATTTGCACATAGTGTAGAAAGCTTACACTCAAAATCACAGCCCATGTAAACCAGTCAGGGCTTAATGTGGGCAGAAGCACCCTACACATCTTAACTGTAAGGGCTGAATGTGTGGAAAGGATGATGATGATGATGATGATGACGATGATGATGATGATGATGATGATTCTGTTTATTTATATCTTGCCTTCCTCCCAGTACAGGGACTCAAGGCAGCTAACAAATTAAAAGTCTAAGTTAAAACAGTATAAAACATTAAAAATACAAAGTTAAAAACAAACAATTCAATCAATTAAAAACATGACATTATTAAAATTTTAAAATTTAAAACTCTTCAAGACAAAGACAAAACAGCACACATATCAATATATGAAGCCTCAGTGGCATAAAAACGTTTTTATCTGCTGTCGAAAAGAAAGCAAAGATGGAGCCACCCTGGCCTCTCTAGGGAGGGAGGTCCAGAGCTTTGGAGCAGCCACAGAGAAGTCCCTCTCTTGTTCCCAACAAACGCACCTGAGGGGGTGGTGGGACAGAGAGAAGGGCCTCTCCAAATGATCTCAATGCTCTGGGGGGGTGGGGCTCATACAGGGAGATATAGTCCTTCAAATAGCCTGGACCCAAGCCGTATAGGGCTTTATAGGTCAAAACCAGCACTTTGAATTGTGTCCGGAAATGGACTGGCAGCCAATGAAGCTGTTGTGACAAGTGAGTTGTATGTTCCCTGTAGCCAGCTCTGGTTAACAGCCTGGCTACAGCTCTTTGGACCAGCTGAAGTTTCTGAGCACTTTTCAAAGGCATCCCCACATACAGTGCATTACAGTGATCAAGACAGGATGTAACCAAGGCATGTACTGCCATGGTCAAATCTGACTTCTCTAGGGACCTTATCACACGTGCCCCACAAAGCGATAATAATCCTGAAATGACAGATTCCGAAAAGAAACCGAAAATAAACCTTCATTCCGCAAATGGTTTTCACACGCAATTACCTTCATTGTGCATTTAAGGAAAGCGCTCCCGGGAACCGTATTTGCCGTTCACACACAAGTGAGAAAATCCCGTACATGAACAAGCAATGATGTTCTTGCACATGCGCACTATGCTCGCCGCGGCTGTCACCCTTTCCCAGGTCGTCCTCGGTGCAGCAGGCCCTCCGCACGGCCGGCGCTCTGAGGAGGACCTCCCGCCGCAGCGTTCACCGAGGAGGTCCTCCTTGGAGCGCCAATCCTGCGTCAGAGCGCCGCTCCGAGGAGGTCCCCCTTGGAGAGCCGGCTCTCAGAGGAGGTCCTCCTTGGAGCGCCGGCCCTGCTTCGGATCGGCGCTCTGAGGAGGTCCTCCTTGGAGCACCGGCCCTGCGTCGGATCGGCGCTCCGAGGAGATCCTCCTTGGAGCGCCAGCCCTGCGTCGGATCGGCGCTCCAAGGAGGTCCCCCTTGGAGAGCCGGCCCTGAGTCGGATCGGTGCTCCGAGGAGGTCCTCCTTGGAGTGCCGGCGCTCCGAGGAGGTAATGACAGGGAAATGCTCCCCAATACGTATTTGGCGATACGTATTTGGTGATCGTACTTAAGGTAAAAGCGAAATGATTTCCGTCGCGCAATTGTAATTCCTGAAGAAACCGACATTCAAAAGATCTCGGATCATTCTGCATTCTGTTGGGGTTCTGTCGGGGTTCTGTGCGACATCGTGTGGAAACACGGGAAAATAATACGTATTAGGTCGGGATTTCGATTGGATTCTGTCTGGATTGGGCCCCGTGTGATAAGGTCCTAGGAATGTGTGCAGGGTCATCACTGATACCTGGGCTTGCAGGCTCAATACTGATTCCAGAAGTACCCGCAAACTACGAACCTGAATCTTAAGGGGAATGTAACCCCATCTAACACAGGCTGACTCCCTGTTCCTGGATCTGTCTTTTGACTGACCAGGAGCATCTCTGTCTTGTCTGGATTAAGCTTCAATTGGTTTGTCCTCATCCAGTCCATTACAGAGGCCAGACACCGGTTTAGGATGCAAACAGCTTCCTTGGAATTAGATGGAAAGGAGTGATAGAGCTGGGTATCATCAGCATACAGGTGACACTCTACTCCAAAACTCTGGATGACCCCTCTCAGTGGTTTCATGTAGATGTTAAAAAGCACAGGGGACAGGACTGAGCCCAGAGGGACCCCACAGGCCAATGGCCAGGGAGTCGAACAGGAATCCCCCAGCACCACCTTCTAAGAGCACCCATCCAAGAAAGAATAGAGCAACTACAGAACAGTGCCTCCAAGCCCCATCTCAGAGAGGCAACTCAGAAGGATACAATGGTTGATGGTATGGAAAGCCCCTGAGCGGTCCAGCAAAACTAACAGAGACACACTCCCCATGTCCAGTTCTCTGTGTAGGTCATCCACCAAGGTGACCAAAGCTGTTTCTGTCCCACAACCAGGCCCAAAACCAGACTGACATAGATCTAGATGCGTCCAGTGCCTTCCAAGCAAAGCAGCCTACTAAGCAAAGTATTCAAGCCCTCCGTCCAAGCTGCTGGAGAAGAGACAGATCTCTCTTGCAGATGCCTGAGCTGATCAGTTCCTGGGAACTTTTCAAATTAGACCAAGGACTACATGTGGCATAATAATAATAATAATAATAATAATAATAATAATAATTTATTTATACCCTGCCCCTCTGTGCACAATTGGGCTACAGCTTACCCCACAACTACCCATGTCTTAGGTGAGCCACTGTTGCTTCAGTCCCATGGCTTTCCTTGTTTCAAGGTAATTCAGTCCCATGGCTTGCCTTGTAAGTATTCAAGGTAATTTGCATCAAGTTAATGAATTCATACTGAATACATAATATAAATGTGAGAGATTGTCTTCATCACTTAGCATGGAATGCTCACTCCATAACCATTCAGTTGTACTTGCAAGCAGGATAGTAAAAAAAGATCTCTGCTCCTCCCCCTATGTCTGTCATTTTCTCTCTCTCTCTCTCTCTCTCACACACACACACACACTCACCCCCTCCCACACAATGCACACCAGTGGGGATTCTAGTACACACTAAGTGTGATGCATCATGAATATTTTATAAGAACATTTGATAGGAACATTCATAAAGCCAAACAGAGTGAAGCACAGCACCCCTTCCCTGAATATCCCCCACCATATTTTCCTCAAACAAAATTATATATTTAAAGAACGGAGAATGTGGAAGTGGGTTGCAGTATCTCACAGGAAAAACCTTGCAATGTAGCAATCCAGGCAGCAAACTCTTTTTGCAATTGAGAAGCAGAGTTTTATATTTTGAATACATTGCATTCAAAATCTCACATCCCATAGGAAACAGGATCTGGACTTGCCTCCCTTCATCTGTCACTCAGTTTATGCGACCAGTGCCTGCCTTAATCTTCCTCTATTGAGAAATCTCAATGGGAGCTGCTTTTCTACCCTCCACCTGCTTAGGTACATTATCCATCCTTTAGGCCAGGGGTAGGCAACCTTTCTCCTTTAAGGGCCGAGGGACTTCAGCTCCCAGAAGCCTCAGCCATGTTGGCCAATAGTCCCATGTTGGCCAATAGATCCTGGGATTCTGGGAGCTGAAGTCCTTCGGCCCTTAAAGGGGAAAGGTTGCCTACCCCTGCTTTAGGCTATCATTAATAGTTACCTAGTTCCTCTCCACAAAGCTATACGCAAACACTCAGAGGGCATGAAGTGCACATTAACCAAGCCATCTACTGACAAGGCCACAAAAGCAGGATGTGGCCAGATCTCTGGAGTTTGCATTGAACTCATAGGAATAGAAGGAGGAGGTGGAGAAGCATGCATAAGACTCATGGGAACAAGAAAGACAGAGCCGCTAGGTCCCTGTGAATTAACACTTGTACATGGCTATGAAACTGTGACCTGCACCACCCCTAGAAGAACGTCTTTCAACTGCAGATATTAAACTGCTTGCTAATAAAAGCTTTCCAAGACCAAAAATCTGCCTTGGTATCCATAAGAAGAGTGGCCCCTACTGGTAGCCACAAAGCCATTATATTCTCTTGGTAGGATCAGCTTAGTCATCTGCTATACTCTCTTTCTCAGGGCTCATTCCATCACATCAGAGGAAGGTGTTAGAGATCATTTCAATCAGGGTCAGTGATGCATGCTGAATATTTTCCTGCATTTTGAAGGAAGAGACAAAAATGATGCCTCACAATTTTGGCATGGTTTTCTGTCAAGTTGTGATTCTGAATTGGCAGTAGTAGTACTTAATTTGTAACTCAAGGACACATGACCTTCTAAGTGCAAACTGGATCACTATATTTAGCCTGTGAGACACCTTGGAATTCAGTGGTGCAAAAGAAATATGGGCTAAAAACAGTTTAGGAGAATAAACAAATATATCAATAAGATTGCTAAAAACAGATGAATTTATTATCTGTACCATACTTTACTGCTGAGCTTACATAGTCTACTAAAGAGTCACAATCTTCCAGCATTTACTCATGTGATTCAGTGGAACTAAAACAAGACAAAACATGTACAGGATTGTGGCAATGTTCCTATGTTTAGGTTGTTTCCAGTGACTCAAGATTTTACCTGGGAGGTAAAATAGCCTCAGTCTCTTGTGCAGTTGCCAACCCCTGCTCTAAACTATGGTAGCAATATATATATAAAAATAAATAGCAAACAAAACAAATAAGTTCCAAAAGAAGTACATTGAAGTTTAAATAAACGTGGGTGGGTGGGTGAGAAAATGTCCATGTGCACATGTATGAAGGAAGGTACAAACTCTCCTACCTCCTTGCCCAATACTCTTTGAGCAAAATTTGTGCCCCCTCACTTTGAAACATTTTTATTTCATTTTTCAGCTGGAAAGACCCCCAGAGCAGCCAATAGATTGACGAAGTGTGGTGGTGGTGGGAGAGATGACATGTTAGTACTTTGCTTTTATTTTTCTTGTAAATGCAGCACAAAGCCCAATGTAGTGTAGTGATTTGAGTATTGGACTACAACTCTGAAGACCAGGATTCGAATCCCCACTCAGCTATGGAAATCCACTGGGTGACTTTGGGCAAGTCACACTCTCTCACCTCATAGGAAGGAGAGGACAAACCCCTTCTAAACAAATTTTGTCAATAAAACCCTGTGGCAGGTTCACCTTGAGAGTGAAAATAATAATAATAACAACAACAATAATAATAATAATAATAATAATAATAATAATAATAATTCTCCCACCCCTCTGCGTAGCGCAACCATGGCAGCTTGTAACTTTAAAATATACATTCATATCCCACAATCCCACCCCCCTTAAAATACAATTAAATAATGACAATTTAAAACACATTTAAAATGATAACACAAAGAACAAAGAAACAAATAACACAATCTACAGCCGAATCAGGGATGAGCAGGATGGCTATCTTTTCATGGCCGGGATATCTATTCGGGAAAGGCCTGCCGGAAGAGATCCATCTTAACAGGCTTTTTAAAGCTGTCTAAGGTGGTAATATGATGGATCTCATCTGGCAGGCCATTCCATAATCTGGGAGTGGTCCTCTGGGCGGTTGCAGACAGTCTAGTTTTTATAGATTTTTTTGGGGGGGGGGGTTGGGCTGTGTGGCCATGTTCATGCATACATACACACATAACATATAACTTATATCTGCATAGACAAAACCACTTCAGCCACAAATTAACAACATACTTCCTGAACTAGGATTAAGATCTTAGCTTGACTTATGTCTTGCCTTCCTTGCTTAATTCCAATTAAGCTATGAGCCATGTACTTCTTAATTAATTTTTTTAAAGTTAAATCTATATATTCTATAAATTATACCCTTCTTTATAATGACAAGAAAGAATTTAACCACTTACCTCAGCTATCTACTCTTAGTTAACATAGCTTCTTAAATTATATCATTTAACTAATTTAAACATCTTCTTCTGTATTCTGTCTTTCCATGTATACGTATAAGAGTTTCCAAATCTTTTTGCTTTCCTCTCGACTATATCCTCTCACAAGGCTAGTCAGTTCATCCTTCTGTTCTAGTTCTCTTAATTTATGTAGCCATTCCTCTTTTTGCAGGGTTTCTTCCATTTTCCAATTCCTGGATAGAAGAGTTTCTTTCTGATGTTTCGCCAGCATCTGTGGTTGGCATCAATGCCAGCCACAGATGCTGGTGAAACATCAGAAAGAAACTCTTCTAGAACATGGCCACACAACCTGAAAAACCCATAAAAAACTATGGATGCTGGCCATGAAAGCCTACGACTTCACAGTCTAGTTTTTATCGGCTGCAATAAATCCCTCCCAGAGGACCTACGTGCACGGGGTGGATTATACGGGGGGAGGCGGTCCCGAAGATAGGTTGGACCCAAGCCATTTAGGGCTTTAATGGTGATAACCAACACCTTGTACTGGGCCCAGAAACTAATGGGTAGCCAGTGAAGTGATCTTAGGATTGGTGTTATATGGTCTCTTCTTGTTCCTGAGACCCACCTGGCTGCCATATTCTGTACTAGTTGAAATTTCTGGACCATGGACAAGGGTAGCCCCATGTAGAGCGCATTACAGAAATCAAGACGAGAGGTTACCAGAGCATGCACCACAGTTTCAAGGTCCCTAACTTCCAGGAAAGGGTGCAGCTGGTGTATCAGCCGAAGCTGATAACAGGCACTCCTGACCATCGCATTTACCTGACTTGAAGGCACACAATAACAACAACATATGCAGTATATGAAAACAATCTCTCTTAAGGAGTTTTAAGAGGATAGAGAGAGTCCCTATCTCCCTATCCTACATCTATCATAGTGTGAGAACACTTCAGATTCAACCATTTTAGTCCCCCAAGATTAACACAGAATTGTTATTACATTTTAGTAAACCAGCATTTGAAAAGCAAGGCCAACAGCCAACTTTTTTCCATTCTTGTCTCTCTGCTTAGGATTACTGTAGTATTAACTACCCTCCACAGAAACTTTCCTAGCTCAGTAGCTATACACATATAACAGGATAGGGAAAGCTGTAGAATGGCTGTTATGAGGGACAGTACTTGCTCTGTTTTACTCCTACTTGAGGTCATTTAGCCCAAATCCCACACGAGTCAACAGAATAATGAAACTGACTAGTCCAGCCCCCAAGTAATTTCTCATTTAGTCATATGAGAAACTTTCAAGTAAAAGCGGTAAGGAGGGGGAGGAAAGATGTTCTCTAGTGTTTTGGAGGGAGGGAGAGAGAGAGAGAAAGAGAGAGAGAGAGAGAGTTCATGCTGTTCAATTGATTTCTTTCTTTCAAAGTAAGAAAATGTTTCTGAAAATGGCAGGTCATCATTGTGGGGGAGTGGATAACCCTGCATTACATTATTTTTATTTTAAGGCAACATGACTGCTTATGGGGATGTGGATATAAAACATGCTGTCATGATCACAGTGTCTAAGGCAACCTTCCTGGGTAGAAATTTGGGCATGTACCACTTGCCTCTGTTCTCTTTTTATCACCAGTAGCTGTTCCTAAATACTCCTCAGCCATAAAGAAGAGGGTTTCTTCTAGCTGTTAGGGTACACTGTGCAGCAATAAGCAAGACAACTACCGGGTGCCAAGTCCCCCTAGCCAACACTTGTCCCCCTAGCCAACACTTAGGCCATTTTTCCTCTCCTCTTTGCATGATTCACTCAGCAAGTGAACATGAGCAGTCTAGGCCAGAGGTGAGCAACCAGGGCATCTGGCACAGCCAATGCTGCCCACTGTTCATCATTGCTAAGAGAACAACAAATCACATTCGCCACACAAAACACTGTTTTCTTCACCTTTCCAGAAAAAGAGGTCCTTCCCTGTAGACTGGCAGACCTATATGTTGCATGAGATTGTTTGGGACCTTCATGTGCCATAAAAGAGACACCACAGTTGCAGCTGAGGAAATTCAGGAAAATATGCAGTGGTGGTGATCACAGAAAAGTCTTCATCACTGTGGTCTCCCCAGTGGGATATGTTGGGAACAGCTAATAGTGTGCCTTTCTCATGCTAGGAGCTTGTTGCCCTACTGGTCTAAGGAATGTGGAGGATCACACTGAAATACAAAAAGGAAACCAGTCCAATCTGATAGCCCAATTAAAAAAATATATTAAAGCTAAAAACAAGGGGGGGGGGGGAAGTAGCAGCTACACATAATAAAATACGAAAACAAATTATGTATCTTTAATATGGGTGTGCCTAAATTCTACAGCAGGGGTAGGCAACCTTTCCCCTTTAAGGGCCGAGGGACTTCAGCTCCCAGAAGCCTCAACCATGTTGGCCAATAGTCCCATGTTTGCCAATAGCTCCTGGGATTATGGGAGTTGAAGTCCCTCGGCCCTTAAAGGGGAAAGGTTGCCTACCCCTGTTCTACAGTGTAGCAGCCAGGAGATTAGCTAGATTAATGCCAGATTTATATCTCCTCTCCTCAGGTAGTTTGACCAAAAGCAACAAGTGGCAAGTGGAAGAAAGAGCAAGCAAACTGCAGGTACTGAAGGCAGTACATTTCCACATTTCTGAGATGATATCCACACACAAGTCTAAATGACCTTGGCAGTGTGTTCCAAAGAACATGGAATAGCAATTCTGTAATCAATGCTTAACAGTTACATAAAGTTTGTTGGGGCACATATATTTCTGATGGATTAAATTATCCTAAATGAAATTAGATAATTCTGTGAATATGCCCTACCTCCACCCACCCGACACATCAGTAAACAAGAAAATGTCCTTGGTTACATTTAGAGTGGAAGTTTCAATTCTGAAATATATTCACTTTGAGAGAATGAAAAAAGCAACCAATTGTCCTACGGCATCTTAAAGAGTCACATTTATTCTAGCATGAGCTTTCATCCATTGTAGCCTGCATCACCTGAAGCATAGAGTATTATCCAAATTTTCACACACACACACACACACAGTTGAAGAAATGAGCTATAGTCCACAAATGCTCATGTCACAATAAAATTTATTAGTTTTTAAGTTGCCCCAAGACTATCAACTGTTTCTGCTACATGGCTACCTCCTTTTGATATTCTCTGTAAGGACTCATTCATCCCACACCCTCCAGTTCCAATCTCATAGAAAGCACTTCAAGTGCTCCTACAGGACAATGACACTTTAAAAAAAATGTCACTCAGAACTGCTAGTGCACTCATACATGTATCTAGTCAAACTTCCAGATCTCTTTGCTAACACTCAATTTTCTCTAGCCTGGTACTTCTTAAGCTATCAGATATGTTAGACTAGCAGGATCTCCCCCCCCCCCCCCCACAATCCCCCATGCCAAGGATTGGCACCATATTTGTACCCATTGGTTACAACTGTTTCTTTCCTTCCTGGAAACATGGTGGACTATCATCTGATGGCTTATGGACCAGCACTAGTCCACGGATTGCCACTTTGAGAACAGTGCTCTCTCCCATTACATCATGGGTGTTTAGGCATGGAACAGCATTTTCCACCCGCATGCTTGGCTGCTATTCCTGATCGTAATGGCTTGGTAGTTTTGGAAATGGAAGCTTCAGTCTGGGTGACAGATGCCAGAGCTTGCTCTTGCTCTTGTTCCATACGGCAAGCAGTGGAGTGAGCAACAGCAGAAAGAGTCGGTTGTAATGTGATCTGCCTGGAGCAGTTTTGGGCAGGCTGTGTGTGTGTGTGTGTGCATGAACATGCTTGCATGTGTGCACTTATGAGGGGAGTGTTGTTCACCAAAGGCAAAATGTTCCCAAATTGATTTTTAAGATGTTTTTGTATGAATCTCTAAGGGGCAGGAGAAAAGTGGGGTGGGAGGCAGGAGCATCTTTGACATTTTGAAATACGGCTTGCATTATGGAAACCAAATGGAGAGAATGGCTCCCGTCTGTTCTCCTGATGCCATTGGCTCAGCCTCAGTGACAGCTGCATTACAGCCTCCCTATGTAGCCTTTAGCACAAGGAACCTTGCTAACCATCTAAAAGAGAGAAAGTAGAGTGAGGATGAGAAGAACAAACAGACCTGGGTTTGCTTTTCGTCTTTTTCAAACTCTTTTTCCTCAGAAGATCAGCTTCAAGATAGAAACAGTAACTTATCTAGTTAACTACATTGGTGTTTAGTGTGAAGGGACATAAGGTTGATGGCTGAATTGGTGATTCAATGCAGTGAAGGATTCAATGCAGCAAAGAACAGAAGGGAATCAACAAGGAGGAGTTAAGAGCAGTTCTAAGGAAATCATGCTTCACCTGCCTTTGTAATTATGCTGGATTTCAGGGGGAGGTGACCTGAACCACCTGCCTCAGGAACTGCATGGTTATACCAGTCTTCACATTTTCACAACGTGGTGGATACAAATATTTCAAAGGAAGAAAATGTTCCAAAAGTTACCCATCTTATACTAGGGTGCACTAAGAATGAGCCTTAGAACTTCTATGTGGAATTTATCAGCCTGTTTTGGGGGCAGTCTGATAGGGATTTTTTACAACAGTCCTACAAGTAATGGATAGGATATTCTTGTTCATTAAAGCATTAAGCATTCTCTGCCTGTTTTCACACCATAAAGCACCAGACAATGCTCACAAAGAAAGCACATTTCTGGATTTGTCCAGCTCTTTACTTGAATGTGACACCAGCACTAAACTACTTTGGAGATGGCTCCAAATTCTGTAGTATTTAGAATGAATCACTTTCTAGATGTAGAAGGGCAAAACAAAAATTTTTTGGGATCTGACAACATTCTTTGCTGCCAATTTTGGTAAAAATTACATATGGTTATAAATGTGTAATCCCATTCCTTCATTGCTCTCAATTGCTCAATTCTTGGGCCTCTACATTTACTTCATACCCTCACTGCCTCATGTATTTTGGATGCAAAAAAACCCTATCTGTTCTTACTTTGCCATCCTTTCCACCTTTTAATTACAACCTCTTTTTTCCTGAATTCTCCCTGGGAATCCCAGTCAGTCAGGAAAACTAAAAATTGTGGACAGGGTATGCTCCTTTTTAGAAGTGTCAGAAAGGTAAACCAGTCTTAGTTTTAATCTAAAATGGTAAACATTTCTGGTTTGACTCCTAATTTATGAATAATAGATACTTGCTCATTAAAAGGAATAAACTAAGGTTTTTCAGATTCTGTACAAGATGTGAGGTAATGTATAAAGAGGCATGACTACAATTATCCAAGTTATTAATCTTCCACCTATAGAATTTGGACAAGGCTCCATCAGTTCATTGTTGATTTACCATGAAATTTCTCCAAGGCCCAGAAGAAAACTTGGTTTTCTTCCTTTCAGCTGGGCATTCTCTTGTATTTTTCATATAGAGGCCTGCACAAACTTTCAGAACCCACAGAAGAGGCTGACATCATAATGTTCCCTATAGCCCTTGCTGGAGTCATCCACATCCTTATGATCTGTTATTCTTTTTGCAGATTTTTCTACAGTTGCTATGATTTATATATAAAGAGGATAAAGATGTAATCACTGCATTTGCAATGTCTAGCAGCAGTGTTTTATTTCTTCAAAGAGAAAGTCTGAGGTTCTAACCAGCCTGAAATCTGCATATTCTAACCAATACCCTAAATAAGTAAGCACTGGTTCTGATTATTCCATTAGATAGACACTGCATATAAACAAACCCCTGCCCTCAGTTTTAATTTTTCCCTCTACAAAACTCAGGACTTACTCTTAGGATTGAAAATATAATTCTGGGTTAAGCCTTGGTGAAAACTAGTTTCTGTATTGTACAGGAAAAGCACCAGCCTTATTGAGATAGTTTGGCAGAAAGGACTTGGTGTACTGAAACAGAGACACTTATATTCAGCACTCCCAGAATAAAGGAGCTGTGTTTTGTGTTCATAACTTGGGTTTTGTGAGTCACAAGCCATAGGGTGCATTGCCTTCATTATCAGTCTTCTCATTTCCTCTGGTGCATTCATATTCCAAGGGCTCCATTTCCAAGGTTCCTCTTTTAATTAGCAAGTCCAAAGCGCTAGATTAAGCCACACTGATGATGCACCCTTTCCTTCCTCTCCACTTTTTTCAAGTTGTACTTTTTTATATATTAGTATCCATCTGCAGGGCTGGCTTTCACTTGACTCTCAGCTGCTTATTCCCTCTCACTCCCTGCCACATAATTCATCTCTGCATCACTAGCTTCTCAATGGACAGGAAAATGACCACCTTTGTGAACCTAGCATAAATCAGAGGCAAAAACATGCTTCATGTAATTGAAAAAGAAAAGTATTTTAAAGGCACTAAATAGAGGCCATAAATGGATCTGTCAGCTCCATCAGTGCTGGAGGGGATTGCTGGAGAAAGAAAAGTAATCACTAACAGAAAGGCAACGTTAAGATTCATCTCCGGAGGAGAGCACTGATGCAGTTGTGACCAGAAATGAGCCACCAAACACACATACACACACACTGTTTTTAGCAAAGACCAGTTTCTCTGGCTGGTGTCTCCTTTATTAAAACAGTTCAGATAGCCCTGCAAGTGTTAGGAATGCATCTATTGGAAACTGACTCGGATGATTCCCCAGGAGATAATGCAAGATGGGAGTGGAATGCATATATATGGATCAGCCATATTAGTCTTTACAAGAGAGCATCATGGGTTTGGAGAATGATAAGAGAAACAGAAATCAGAACACAGTGTCATGTGTTGGAGGTGACAGCAATGGTGGTAGGGCAGGAGGTGATTTGTCAGAAAGGATAATGAGGCAGAGGAGAAAAAGACAACAAATGCCTTACTAAATGCTCAAATGCCTCAGTATCATTGCTGACGGACTGTAAGATACATCTCAAAAGATGTTTTATCTTTTTATATGAACAAGAATAACGGTGGCCATAACTGTCTGTCAAAGGAACATAATGAAATACCCCAAGGTAATAATTGTATCTTGGGCTGCTGTGATGATGACTGATACACTAGATGTAGGTCTCTCCCATTTGTTTTCCTTGGGGAAAAAAGCACCAAAAGTGAGGGGAGCGGAAGCACACACAAAAAACCCACTACCATCAGATCAGTAATAATGAATCTTTGTATAAAACACTCTTAGCAACTGTTGCCTGGAAGGGAATTGGGACCATCCCTTAATTTTAAACATTTATAGCCTGAAACAAGATAAGCTGCTGGAAGGGCGGTTCACTATAGCCTCTGCTTGCCTGCAGAGAAGAACCAATAAGAGCTGGCACACAAAAGCAGTTTGAACTTAACCAACCAGTCTCCCTGCTGTCCTTGGTGCTGATCAGAGATTGTGTCTCTAGGGCAGGCTTCAGGAGGATGGAAGTTAAGCAACCTCTGCTACAAGGGAAAGGGAAGAATGCTGAACTCTGTCCATGGTGCTGAATTAGCACAGGCATCAGCTTGCACAGATAACACGAGAGCGAATTCTTTCAGACCAAAATACCAACCTGAGGTGGGAAGCTGAATTAATAATCTTGAGCACTTGCCAAGTGTGCTAAGCACAGGGCTGGTGAGCACCTTCAGTCTGTTGTCTCTCTTTTTGTAACACAGTCCCTGGCACCAGGGTCCTAGATTTTGATCTGTCTTAAGATATGATCTCAGCTTCCTTGCTTTCCTTGCAGGCAGTTTTCATTACATGGTCATGTGATGAATGCAGATTGATACACAGAAAAAAATTACTATTTATGTAATAACGCTTCAGCAGCAACTTAAGGACTCTGATCAAGATCAGGGCCATCAATGTACACACTTGCCTTAGTCCCTACATCCAAAATGTAAAAGATCAAAGGTAGGGAAAAGGAGGCTGGGAGAGCTAAGTGGTGCTGAACAATCATCAACTGACAAAGCCAGAAACAAGATGTATGTTCATCAAATAATCTTGTCCCATCCTCTGTCTATTGTCATCCTTGTTGCCTCCAAGAAGCCATTAAGATAGAGAACAGAGTGCCATATGATGTAGTTACATGACAAGGAATGCTTAGGATCATCATATGCCATTCCTTTCTGTAAGATTACACTGAATTATGTGGAGATCAGTGTTTCATCAAATCCTGCTGTGAAGCATGTCTTCTACAAAACCTAATCCATTGCCGAAAAAGTGCCATTTTATTGGTATATTTCCTGCAGTCTCTGGGACCCCAGCTTGATGTAGGTCCTACAACAAAACATTACACTACCTTTGTCGCTTTCCCAAAATAAATATATATAGGCAATAAAGTCAAAAGCGAGAGTAGGAGAAACAAAGGACACCAATTAATCACTAATAAAATGCTTAGCCTGAGTTGCAAGATGAGAATCACTGTTTTTAGGATGCAAAGCTTTTAAGGCTTTTCAGAAGCTACACAGCCAACCTGAGTAAGATATGGCAGGAAGATGAAGAGTCTATGGACATTAAGATGTGAGACACAGTGTACCAGCTACCTAGAGGTTAAAGAATAAGCTAAATAAGATATATCCAGATGAACAGAGCTGTGAGCCAATGAAACGGTATTTCATTCATATATATATATATATATATATATGAATGAAATACCGTTTCATTATATATTAAATTATATATTAAATATTATATATATATATATTAAAACCCAAGGCACATACCTAACTTGCATTAAATAAGCAAACCTGATGGTGTTAATACAAGTAGGCACAAGGCTACTATTTAAAACAAACATATAATTCTTTCTAAGATATGCAGTGCATTTCAGCTCTAGAAAAGTTAAGGCTCCTCAATTATTTCACATCAAAGTAACTGTCAACTACAGCCAAACTTCAGTATTTTTAGTGCTGCTTTAACTTTGTTGGGTTTGACCACAGAAAGAACAAACTGGACTGTACAGACCATGTTGCTTTACATAGAACCCTACTGACTGCAGCATCTATGTTACCATTCACTAGAAATCAGATCTTAAGCTGCTATATGGTAGTACTGGCAATGGTTCCCAGTTTTGGGTCCCCAGTCCTCTGATTATTAGCTATCTTGGCTTGAGTTTCTGAGAAGTGAAATCCAATATGTATAGACTCAGCTTTAGGAACCACTATACCAACTACAATGGACATGGAGACCAGTTTTCTGTCCTTCACAACCTCTAGAATCTCCACATTGTCATGAATGATTTTTAAAAATGAGGATCTCTCTCTCTCTCTGCCTTTCAAGTTGCCTGCCAACCTAATAATAATAATAATAATAATAATAATAATAAAATTTATTTATATACCGCCCAATGGTTGCCCAATCCGGGCGGTTTACAGCATAAAACAGTTACAATAAACAGCATATCCCTCCCCCCCTTAAAACAGTATTAAACAATGACACAGTTAAAATCCTAATAACAATATAACGGAAAATCATAACGATTAAAATAATAAAAACCGTACTACATCATCCCATTATTACACTATGGGGGAACCAAGGTTCAAATAGTGTCACTGAAAGAGGAGGGAACAGCCAAGGTGACCCCATGATTTTTATAAGGTTTTCTTAGGCAAGGAATACTCAGAGGTGGTTTTTCCAGTTCTTGCTTCTGAAATATAGCCAACAGCCCCTGGTATTCCTTGGTATTCCTCTGTCCAAGTACTAATGAGGGATGACCCTGCTCAGCTTTCAAGATCAGAGGGGATCTGGCCAGATGGATGCCCTTAGTGCATTTAGGCCCTATTGATCCTGGTAGTAGCTGGAAATTCACTTTTGGTTTTGAAAAAATGGTTTCTGTATGTTAAACTGTGCAAGGGGCCTTTGCAACCCATTTTAAAAGTGATTTGCCATTCCTGGAAGATTCAGGGAGAGGCAATTCATCTGAGGGGGGAGGCAGAAAAAGCAGTAATAGATCTTAGATGAGTCTGCAAAACAGGACACAAAGCATGTAAATTATAAGCAAGAAAAGCAGCTACATCTATTGGACCGGATATATTTTCTCAGAATTAATTTTGAACCCATTGCAGAGTATATATTTCCCCAAATAGATAGAAAGACTTTCAGTTATATAATAGCTCCTCAGTGTTATAATTTCTGCAGTTTCTGTTCAACTATTTGTGACCCAAGGAGTGAAGAAGCAGTTTTCCCCTTTAGGGTCTCTGGCAGCATCTACACTTAGAATTATTGTAGTTTGATACCACTTTAACTGCCATGGCTCAATGCTATAGATTTCTGAAATTTGTAGGTTCATGAGATATTTCATTTTTTCTCTCAGAGAGTTCTGGTAAGACAGCAAACTACAAATGTCAGTATTCCATAGGTTGAGACCACAACATTTAAAGTGGTGTCAAACTGCATTACTTCTGCAATGTAGTAGGAGCCATCCACCTTATGTTCAGACTAACAGAATTAGACACAGGATGTTGGCTGCCATGGGGCTGAGCAGGTATTTTCCTTGGGAAGACCCAGCGGATGAACTTTGCTTGCTGGGTTGTCTGCCCTACCTGGAGTTGGGAAGGAATGTTTCTGGCTCAAATTCATTTGTTTTATTTTATCTCTCTCTCTCACACTCTGACTTTTCTACCAAAAAGGGGAGCATGTATAAAAGGCTGGCAACTGTAATGACATTAAAATCAAATCCAGTATTGTTAAAGCATAAGAAATAGAGCCAACAGAATCTGGTATTCCAGGTTAAAACCACAGTTAAAAGCAGTAGTAATAAGAGTGATGAGTAGTAATAATGAGAAGTGAGGGCCACCACATGTGCACTAGACTCTTGCCCTTCCTGGCTTATAAACTCATCCGGAGGGGGGCTGGTTGAGTGAGTAATGGGAATAGTGGACGCCTCACTGCAGCAGCAGAGTTCCATCTTGCCTAAAAGAAACTATGGTGAGGCCCCTACTGAATCCAACTACATTGGATAATTACTATCCAATCACAATGTTTCTTTTTTTATGCAAGGGTCTGCAGTGTCTGGTGGCCTCCTAGCTCCAGAGGTTTCTGGAAGAGATGGATTATCTACAGCCATCTCAATCTGGCTTCAGGCCTGGCTGTGGGACAGAGACAGCTTTGGTCATTTTGGTGGGTGACCTACTCAGAGAACTGGACAGGGAAAGTGTGTCCCTGTTGGTTCTATCGGACCTTTCAGTGACTTTTAGTCCCATCAACCATGGTATCCTTCAAAGCCATCTCTCTGGGAAGAGACTTGGGCATACTGTTCTGCAGCAGTTCCAGTGCTTTTTGGAGGGGTGAGCCCAGAGAGTGGTGCTGGGGGATTTCTCTGTCTGTGGGGTCTCTCAGGGCTCAGTTTTGTCCCCAGGTTATTTAATAACTACATGAAACCACTGGTAGAGGTTATCTGGAGTTTTGGAGTTGGATGACACTACTATGCTGATGACACCTAACTCTATCTCTCCTTTTCATTCAATTCCAATAAAGCTGTCTCTGTATAAGCCAATGTCTGCTGCCAGTAATGGAATGGATGATGGCACATAAACTGAAACCTAATCCAGGCAAGACAGAGATGCTCCTGGTCAGCTGAAATGAAGATCAGGGAATAGGGATTCAGCCTGTGTTAGATGAGGTTACACATTCCCTGAAATCTCAAGTTTGCAGCTTGGGTATGCTTCTGGACTCAGATCTGAGACTGGGTGCCCATGTTTGAGCGGGGGGCAGGAGTATGTTTATTCAGCTAAAACTGGTATGTCAGCTGCACCTATTCCTTGAAAAATCATATCTGGCTATGATGACACAATGCTTGATTACATCCTGTTTGGATTCTATAACACACTCTACTGCCTTTGGAAACTGTTCAGAAACTTCAGCAAGTCCAAAACGCTGCAGCCAGGTTGCTGACTGGGGCAGTTTATAGGGCTCATATAACACCTTTGCTGAAACAATGGATGTCAAATCATTTTCAGGCAGAATTCAAACTGCTGTCTATGACCTTTAAAACCCTATATGGCTTGGGTCCAGACAATTTGAAAAACCTCTCTACATGAGCCTGCCCATGCTCTAGGATCTGCAGGAAAAGCTTTCATTTGGTTCCACCACCCTCTCAAGGACATCTGGTGACTGCTCTCAAGTTATTGAACTCCTTTTCCCAGGAGGTCTGGTTACTGCCTTTCCACAGGCAAGAAAAGCCTTTAAAAAAAATTAAGGACAGTTGGTTTTTAGTTTGTTGTGGAAGATAAGGCCATAAGACCCTATACAGCTTGGGTCTAGGTTATGTGAAGGACTATATCTTCTTTTATAAGCCCATTAGAGTTCTAAGATTGTCTGGAGAGGCTTTTCTCTCTGTCCCACAACCGCTGCAGGCTTTTTTAATAGAAACAAGGCAGAAGGCCTTTGGAACTCCCTCCCCAGAGAGGCCAGGGTGGATCCATCCCTGCTCTCCTTTTGTCAGCAAATAAAAACATGAATGTGTCATCAAGCTTTATCAAACCTATAAGGATTGGGCTGTACAATTCAGATTTTAAGGGTTGTATAAGTTTTCTAATACATTTTAATATTTCTAATAGTTATGTTTTTAACATTATAATTTAATTGATTTTTAAACTTTATACTTTAAAATGCTTTAGTATTGTTTTTAATTTGTATTGTTTTAAATTGGTTGCTAGCTGGCTTGAATCAGGAGAAAGGCAGGATATAAATTAATTAAATAAATATATGAATTTTGTTGATAACTGCCCTCGAGTTGATCTCAACCCATGGTGATGCTATGGATGAGACATCTCCAAGATCCTCTGTCTTCCACTGCTCTCCTTAAATCCTGCATACCCATACCCATGATCTCCTTAATAGAGTCCATCCATCTGGCATGTGGCCTTCCTCTCTTCCTACTTCCCTCCACCTTTCCCAGTATTATTGTCTTTTCCAATGAGTCCTCTCATTTTGATCATCTAGGTTTCCAGTTTGATCTGCTTTAGGACCCATTTGTTTGTTCTTTTGGCTGTCCATGGGATCCTCAGCACTCTTCTCCAGCACCACATCTCAAATGAGTCAATTTTCTTTTTATCTGCTTTCTTCATTATCCAGCTCTCACATCCATACATGATGATGGGGAATACAATGGGTTGTATGATTCTAACTTTTGTTGAGTTGTATATCTTTACATTTTAGAATCTTTTCTAGTTCTTTCATAGCCACACTCCCCATTCTTAGTCTTCTTCTGATTTCCTGACTGCAGTCCTCATTTTTATCAATTTTGATCCCAGGTATGAGAATTCTTATACTATTTCTATTTCTTCATTGTCTAGGTTGAACTTATGAAGATCCTGGTGGTCATTATCTTTGTTTTCTTTATGTTCAGCATTAAGCCTGCCTTTGCACTTTCTTCTTTGATCTTCCTTAGTAAGTGTTCTAGGTCTGTGAGGTATTCTGCTAGTACTATGGTGTCATCTGCATATCTTAGATTGTTGATATTCCTTCCTCCTATTTTCACTCCTCCTTCTTCTGTGTCCAAGCCTGCTTTTCTTATAATATATTCTGCATACAAGTTGAACAGATAGGGCAAAAGTATGCAACACTGTTTGACTCCTTTGCCAGTTGGGAACCATTCTGTTTCTCCAGGAAAGGAAGTGTCATGTTCTATTTCTCCAGGAAAGGAAGTGTCAAAAAAGGAAGTGTCATGTTCTGAATATACGAATACATACAATAAAAAGAAGAAAATAAGAGCACCTAACCAGTTCTGACTTGGAATTCTGTTTTATTTTGTTTTGCCTTCCCGTTTCTCGTGCCTCCTTTCAGGAGTCATCTGGAGCTATTTATTCCACAGGTCCTTAACATGTGCCTTTTCTGTGGTGCTTGTAGTTGCAACTGATTCTTTGGTATGACTGATGAGTACATGGTCCTGACTGGCACAAGACATAGACGAGATGTCCTACAAACCCATTTCTTCTCTATGATTCAATGCATTCATGCCAGTTTTCTCCCTGGAATTTCAATTTCACCCTGGAGTAAACTGATTATATATATACTGAGAATATTGACTTCAAATGATGCCAAGGCTATGGCTATTTTTGCAATGGAAATCTCTCTAATGCTTTACTAATGCATGGCAGCTATTTGTACCTATTTGTATTGCTACTGTGTGAAAGCGTATATGAACAACATTTTGTCAAAAACATTTTAATGTCAATACATCAAGTAGCCAGGAAGGATTTTCTTCTTCTTATATATTTTGGTAACAGGGTGGGGGCATCTCCTCTGGCTTAAAGAGGACTTTGGGGAAGAGTCATTTCAGATAGTTAATTGTTTTTGAAAATTGTCAGTTGCTAGAGTGGAAAAGCTCAAAAAAGGAAGTGTCATGTCAGCAAATAACTGTGAAAGTAAAAATAAAATAAAATCCAGTTAACAAATAAAGGTGAAACTGACTTGTGAGCATCAATTTCTTACATATGTTATGGCATATCCAAGTGTGTGTCTGTGAGAGAAATGAGGCTTTGAAAGATTTATTGACTGCAAAAAGGTAGCCAAGCAGCAAACCTCAAATGAAGGATTATCCCTGCTTAAGAGGAATGTGTTACAGGAAGACTACAAAGCAAAGGCCTTTGTCTTTCAAACTATAGACCCCTTTAAACCCATTCAAACACGGAAATCAATGTCTGTATGACTGATTCCTACCTAGTATGTATGGAATAATGCCTAGGTGATCCCTCCCTCCCACATTCAGACAAGGCCAAAATGCCTCTAGGCAGGCAAGTGGGTGCCTATATCAGAGATCTAAGAATCCAGAGACAATGCTAGTAAAACCACCCATAGCCAGCAGACAGGCCATTCAATTATATCCAAGGAGCAGAGTCCAAAAGTAGGACCCGTGTCCAGTGGCATCACTACGTGTGTGGGTGGGTGGGGTGAGGACTGCACCAGATGACACCCTAAGGGGAGGGTGACACTACTGCTCCTCAAACACCTACTTTTTGGCAGAAGTGGGCTGTGGCATTCATCTGCTTCCCTTTAAAATACTTTAAAAGATGATGGGAGTGGGGTGAAGCTCAGTGGGAAAGAAAGGAGAGCCCCCAGAATTTTTTAAAATTCAAATTTCAAAATTTTTAATCTTTAAAATTTTTAATTTGTTTGAAATATTTAAATTTTTAAATTCTTTTTATATTTTCTTTAAAAACAACACATTTTAACCAAATTTTCACTATGCATGTGTAAATACATTTCAGTTGTGCATATGATATTGTAATTTGAAGGTATCATTTTAATTTTGCTAGTTGTTTATGTCACAACTATTAGCATTACACTCACTGCTATATGGGAATTATGATTTACGAGTAACATTAGTGCAAAAAAGCATTGCTAAGGATTCTGTATAGTGTGAAATGGGAGGAGGTCAATGGGAGGGGTGACACCATGAGTTACCGCACTGGGTGACACCAACCCTAGGGATTCCACTGCCCAAGTCAAAACAAACACAGTCCTACTAGAAAGTCAGATAAACCATGATGAAGATGAAGATCCAATGGCCAAGTCAAACTACAGTTCAAGCTCTACCCAGTCCTGTCTCTACATGAAGCAGACAGGCATGTATCAAGAGGCCAAATCATTACACAGTCCAAGTTCAGGCACCAAAGCTGACCACAGGCTACAACAGACAGGCAGGGTCATATACTCAGCGAAGTTGTTGGTACCAATTAGTTCACCGAGCTGGCTCTGAAACTTTTATGGCTGGGTTACATGAAGCTCATAGAGAGCTCACTGCAGGTACTTCTACATTCAGTCTCCCTGGGAGGAAAACCTGGAAGTCTCACTTGTCCTCACTAAAGGAGTCCTTTGGCAAGAGCATGACAGTCATAGTCCTGAAGCCACTACCCAGAAAGGTCCAAATTCCCTGGGAAAGAAAAATGTCACCCATGTGACTGGGTCAGCTAAATGTTATCCCAATTATATAGTAGCTGCTTATAGAAAATCAGCTCCCCTGTAGGGTAACAAACCCATCAAAACAAAGGAGCACTGAGTATATCTTAGCAATAGATTTCACTGGATTCATAAGCAGTCTTCTAATAAATGAAAGGACCATACTCATGCTTCTCTAGAAAGGACCACCTCATCTTTCTTGGCCTTCATGCATTTAAAACTACTGTGGGTCTCAAAGTCAAATAAAGAAAGATGCAGGTAAAGAACATTAAAACAAATGCACTACAAATACACACACACAGAGGGAGAGAGAGATTGTAAATATAGAAAGTTGTGGCTAAACTAAAGAGAGAAAGAGAGAGAGATCTTGATTCAGAGCTGCTAGTTTATAACCACAAGATTTTGTATCTGTTGCGACAGCAAAGAAAAAAACATAGGGGAACAAGGATCAATGAATAAAGAAGAAGGGACTGAACTATCTTCAAACTTCAGAAGCTCTACAACAGGGGTAGGCAACCTTTTTGAGCCAGGGGCTGGGTTGCTGTCCCTCAGACAACTGGGGGGCCGAAGCACCAATAAATAAATAAATAAATACATCCTTCCGAGGCCAGGCCTGCATCCTTCCGAGGTCGCTAAAATGAGTACCCAACTGTTGGGGGGCAATGAGCTTACAGTTGTAAACCACTTAGACATCCCATAGCACGATATGAAGCGGTATATAAATGAAGCTGCTTTGCTAATTTTTTTTTTAAATGCATGCACACTCTCTTAGCCCCAGAAAAGCCATGATGGCAAAAACCCTGTGGAGATTTTGCCAAGAAAACTCCAAGAACAAGTAATAACAACAATAATCAATATCATCATGGTGGGGGGCGGCAGCAGTGGCAGGACTGGCCTGGGGCCGGTCCAAAGGCCTCGGGGGGGCGCATCCGGCCCCCGGGCCTTAGGTTGCCTACCCCTGCTCTACAAGGTTCCTAAATTGGATTACAGCTCCCACAATCCTTCAGTTATCATGGCTGTGTTGCAAACACTACTGTTTTATCAGCTACAATGTTTCACTAGCACCATAGATTTATGTAATGGCACAATGCTTGTCATTTTTTTTTATCAACAACTTCTTCTAATAAATCTTTACACACAGTATCTCATTGCAATGTTATAGTATCATTACGATTGTGTCAAGGCAGAACTGAGACACAGTGCAGTTAATAGGTAGGTAATCATCATTAACGCCCATTTATGCACAGAATGTTGTTGGGTAGGTGACCTGATTTCACAAACAAATGGTATCCATCCTCTGCTCTCTTGAAACCCATTTTCATTTCTTTCATTGCTCACTATGATATCAGGCCCTTGCTATAATTATGGGAAATCTGAAACATGAGAATCTGAACATGTTTATGCAAATCTAGATTTCATTGATGAAGACGTTCCCTCTCTCTCTCCCTGATAACAACCAACCATACTTATTATTGGAAGAGTAAAAACTTGCGTCAATTTCAAACTAGAATTATCTGAAAATTCCAGCAGCTTCCATCCCCCGTGTGTGTGTGTGTGTGTCTGTACACAGAAGTTCACATATTGAAATACACATCCACACTTATTCTAAATAAAGTGCACAAAGATCACCAGCTACATTTCTCCAGTAATAAGTTGTGGATTCAGCTACATGCTGAAGAGATCTCCATCTACTTCCAGATGGTTTGGGTTTTTCAGGGTAATGGAAAGAATTTGGTATCAATAGTTATTTATACCATCCTGCAATGCCATTCCATCTGGGTTACCTGACTGTGGGCACTTAGAAAGTATTTCCAAATGGGCACAGCCATAGGCCACAATGTTGTCAAAGGTGCAACTTTTCCTGGTCTGTTTTGTTTTTTAATCTACCCTGAAAAATACTACAATAGTAATAGCCCGTTATTTCAGCAGCTACATTACAAACCAAGGATTAAGTTATGTGCTCAAGGTGCTGGAACTCGAGTGCAGTATTCTTTTCCCAGGGAGAACAAGTAATATGCTTGTTCCCTACAGTGCTTCTTCATGACAATTTTTGCAATGCTAGGCTAGAATAATGATTACCAAAGCAAAGGCAGCTGCGTGGCTCGTGGGTACTGCACTACAGCTCATGCTTAACAAAGCAAGAAAGGCAATAACAAATGTGCATTCTTGCAACATATTAGCCAACTGTTCAATGTTTGATTTAAAAAGCAAATATCTTCACATAAGGTAAGAAACCTATGGGATGACAGAAGTGCCCCATTTGATACTTCACAACAGAGCCACATGATTTGTAGGACTGAATGCAAAATATACTTGGGAATAGGATTTTGTTTTTGCACGCAGGGTTATCTAGAAAGCCATTCTTTACATTTGCTAGATTTATTCCTCCCTAGACTTTAGCCCAAGATGATGCTCCTCAGTTACTAAGCTAACATTTTGGGAAGGAAAGTATTTCCACTTTCTCTACCTTACTATTATTTTAATTTACTGTTATTTATTATAACTTGTTAATTTTAAGTATGTTTTAAATTTCAGTCATTTAATTGTATTTTAAGGGGGGTGGGCTATTGGGGGACAGGACTGTATGTTTTATCTTGTAAGCCACCCTGGTTGTTTTTACAGAGAGGCGGGATATAATTTTTTTATTATTATTACTGACATGTGTAATCCTTGGGCAAATTAGCATTTCATCCATTAATTTGGATGACTTGCCCAAATATTTGTCAGAATTCATACAATTTTAAATGCCATGGCACTTCAGAAATAGATTCTGTATTTATACAGTACTAGTTGTATTGGTCCACATCCTGAGAAACTGTGTGTGGACTACCCCAGTCTAAATAGACCATTACTGTAAGAGTTCTTTTATTTGTGTGGAAGATAAAAAACCCTAACTGGTTCTGCCTGTATGGGCTTCAAGTCTCTGGTGATATCCATTATACGGAACCAGAGGCTGGTGATGAAAATGACATATCCATATTGAATTTTCATAACTCCTACTGTCTCCTGTGACACAGATGGCAGCTCATCTAGTAACATAAAGTCAGCATGTTTTGCATTTCTTTGTCTTCACCAGTCAATGACATGGAACAACTCTACACAATCTTACTAGAGAAAGGGGAAGATGACACAGCAATAGCATTTTGGGGAGCAATCCCATGTCATGAGTATCTGTCAGCTTCACCTTCAGTGATAAATATACATACTTTGTCCCCTCCCCTCCCCCCAAAAGTGACAGACTTGACATATCAGAGGACTGTAGATATCTCTCTGCTATGGGGTGGAGAGAAATTAAGTTGTGTATTCATGCATTTCATCCCCATCCTCTGGGGTGTGAAGACAGGACAGCTAAAGCCCTGTTGTTAGTGCCTAGTTAGTGAGAAAAAGAGAGACAGGTGGAACTAATGGTGATATTGTATGAAAATGAGATCCACACATTGGAAAAATAGGAATAAAACTGAGTTTCATCATTGTAACTATGCACAAGCAATGCTATACACTTGCACAGTCAACTCTAGGTAATAAATATGCAGGGGACTGTGAGATACCACATTTTCTGGATCGTGAGATACCACATTGTAGTGCAACAGGGGAACCCTAAAGAGCAAGCCAGTGGACTGGGAGCTTCAACCAAGGTAAAACAATTTTTTTCTTCTTAAATTTGGACTGGATTAGCATGGTTTACCTCTATGCCTACCAAATTACTCCTGATGCAAAAACATGGAGGCTTCTTGAAAAATCCATTGTCCTCTGCCTACAAGAGGCCTGTGGCCTCACAGGAATGGAGACATATTGGATTGAAAGAGAAGAGTCCTGTTGATATGTAAATGGACTTTAAATTTCCTGGACTTTGAAAAATTCCCAATTGCCATATGGCCAGAAGGAGGAGAAGCTGGCCTAAAAATTTACCCTCCTCATGCCATCTTCACTAAGGACAGAAACAAGAAAATGCAGGCATCTTACTAACATATCCAATTTTTCTCCTGTTTGGTTTGTAACATCTTGCCTGATGAAGAAGCCAGTGGAGTTTGGAAAGCTTGCAACAAGTATATTATGCATTTTGGCTGGCCAATAAAGGTATCCCTGTTTGGTGGATCTAGGTAATAAATATAAAACAAACATTCCAAGAATATTCTATAATACAATCAAGGATACCAATCGAAGTCAGAACAATAGGAAGAACATCAGCTTAGCAGATGAATAAAACCAGGAGAAATGGTAATAGCTCTGTGGTGGAATGCATACTTGAATGTATTCAGTAGGTCCCAGGCTCAGTTCCTAGCACCATGAGAAGGGCTGGAGAAGACCTCTGCCTAAAAACCTAGAGTCTTTGCCATTCAGCATAGACAGTACTGAGCTAGATAGATCCAAATGTTCTCACCAGTACAGGGCTGCTTTCTCTGTCCTTATATAACTGATCTACTGGTTAGTGAAAATCTGGCCTGGTTTTGCTAACAATCTGCTCTATACACCTAAAGCTCCAAGTTGCCAAAGGCCCTGCCTGGATGGCTACTGCTCATTTGCCTTCTGGATGACAGCCCTGCTAACCTGCCAGGCTCCCAGGTTGCTGGTCCTGACAATAAGAAAACTACTGCACTTTCACCTGAGCTTTCTTGAGAAGCTGGTTTAGATCACTGGAGAAAGGGCTCTCAGCTTCATGGCCACTCTCTATGGTGCTGATCAGTTTAGAAATTCAGAATGAGACTGGAAAGAATGTGTGCCTCTCTGCACAAACTACGCACATCAAGAGTGCACACACAACCCTGCTGAATGATGCATAGAGCTGGTGTATAATAATAATGCAAAGACTGATGCACTCAGTCCTGCTTTTTGGTTGAGAAAGAAAGCATAAGGGACAATAAATACTTTGGATGGCAAGGAGGTAATTCAAGTTCTTCAGCGGTAGTGAGAAGAGACATGCTGTCTACATCCAAAGTGATGAACTGTGTAGTACAGAACAAATGAATTAAAGGATGGGTGAAAGATAGGTGAGAGATGGGCTTGCAATGCTATATTACAACCAACACACCCTGCACTGACTGAAAATCAGAGAACCTTGGCTGAAAAATATGGGTACTGTGTTACTGGGCAAAGTGGCTTTTTAATGCCTGTCCCTCACCATTTATGGAATTGAATTCTCACAGTATTTCTCTCATAAGGCTGCTGCTTCCTCTCTATCTCACTAAGAATTTGGAGTAGAATGAAGATAGATGGTTATGTTTTTGGTGTGTGCATTGGTTTTTTTTTTTTTAGCAGCTCAAAAACCAAACTGTCACATGGAGCTCAGTTTCAGGAAGAGCTGATTTAAAGCAATTTCTGAAAACAGATAATTCATCCACCTGTCTTAAGTGATGCCTTGTAACATTTATATACAGGAGGGAGGCATTTGCAAGCATCAGGTTGCTCTCCTTTCATGGTGGAATAGGCTACTCTTTGATAATTTCGGGGTTCCAGTAACTATGGAATCCAAAGTAATACTATATTTTCAATCCCTTTATCTCTCTTTCTTTCTCAACAGCTCATTAAGGCCCCCTTCTCCTCCCATACATGCATGCAAATTCCCTCACACTCACATATATTGCACCCACACACAATCACTCATACAGTAAGAAACATAAACATGCACTCCTACAGCACACATTTAAAATCAGTGGTTGCCACTTCCCTGTGGTTGGCTCCACTCTTCCATTGGCAGCTGAATGGGGAACACATGCTTTGTGCTAGGTTGTGGGGGAGGAAGGGATTTTTGCACTGAACTTGGAGGCTGTGCTAGTTGGATATCAAAAGGGCCCTCTCCAGAAGCCTAGCTCTGCAAGTTGGAAGAATGGAGAATATGTGATTCTCCACCATCCTTGATAGTGAACAGAAGGGTTCAGTAGCACTGCTCCTCAATGTATTGTCCCATATTAATATGCTTATTCTCACTCATTCTCTTGTATCCTAGTTTTCCATTGTGATGGTGTGAGTCCTATCCCAGTCCTCAGGGCCATTCAGTCTAACTTTAATCTCAGAACAGTAGCAACGTGTCATTCCCCTATTATCCCACTCAGCATGATTTTTTAATTAAGAAATTAAAGGTACTCATCCTTAAAGGCTCAAACATAGGCACTGTGGAAAATCAGATATCAAGTATTTGATTCCTTGCTTCCTTTTTTGCCAGTTTGTGCCATCTCACTCTTTAGCTTGGGGAGCAGGGAGGCAGCAGGTATGCTTGAAGATGGGTGCAGAAATTCATGCTCTGAGCCAAATGCTTCATTGCCATGAGTCTAAAGTGAACACTAGTGAAAACACCTCCTGCATCCCCACATCAATGGAACTGAATGGCTGTCTGTATTAACTGGCCTTGGATTAGCTCTTGCTTTGCTCCTGCTCCTTCCCCTAAAAACCCCTCTGTGCCATGAGCTCCAGACGGGTATTAATGGAGCCAAGGGCAAACTGTTCATTAGCAGAAAAATCAATTATAGGGAACTGCAAAAAAAAGTTCTAATGCATCCCTTGTCTGGAACAGGAGCTGAAACAGACATCAGTAGGAAGGTTGTTGTCTAAACCTAGAAGGGAGGTTTATTATTGTTCCCCCATTACCCTAAGATAAACCCCATTTATGTTCCTGTTGGAACCAGGTGGGTAGATTTCTATGAGTAACAGGGAGAGGAGAATTTTTGCAGAAAAATAATGGAAGGAATCTCTACTGTTCTTGATCCCCCCACTTAGAAGAAGTGAATGAATGAATGCATGAAGGCAGTACAGCCAGCCCTTGGTATCCGTGGACTTGCTATCTGCAGATTCAAGCATCAGCGGATGGCAAGCTCACATTTTCCCCAATGGTGGCATGTGCACGTGGCTGTACTGCCATTAGAGACAGCCCGCATTGTCCTCAGTGGTGCTGTGGCTGCACCACCATTAGGGACAAAGGAACATCCGTTGTCCCCAATGGCTATGTGGCTGTGTGCACGTGCTGCCACTAGGAACAACATGTGGATGCACCGCCCTTGAAATCCCATTATCCCTCATGAAGGTGTGACTGCGTGCACTCACCAGCATTGGGGACAATGGAACTTGAGTATTCATGGATTTTGGTATCGGGAGGGGGGTCGGGGGTCTGGAACAGATCCACTGCAGATTCCAAAGATGATTGTAAATCCATATTTAACACTGAATGTGGACCATTCCACATGGCAAGTAGTTTCTGACTTATGATGACTCTAAGGTGAATCTAACATGGGGTTTTCTGAGGCTCAGAGTGAGTGACTCACCCAAGGTCACCCAATGGGTTTCCATGTCTAAGCAGGCAATTGAACCCTGGTCTCTAGAGTCAAAGTTCAATGGCCAAAATACTGCACCACGCTGGCTGTCTCCTGAAAGACACACAATGAACCTTTGGTGTCTGCTGGGATTTAGTTCCAGGATCCCCACCCCCACCCCACAGTGGATATCAAAACTTGTGTATGTCCAAGTCCCATTAAATCTAATGGCATAATAAAGGTGTTCCTTATATAAAATAGCAAAATCAAGGTTTGTGTATTGGAATTTTTATGCTTTTAAAAAATTTCAAGCAGTGGATGGTCGAATCTGTGGATAAAAAATCTGTGGTTTTGAAGGGCTGACTGTACAAATATATAATTTACAACTTCTGCATTTTATATTTTTATATGATCTGGGTGCATAGGTGATGGGGTTCTAGAACACATGCATTTGAGCATCTCCCACATGCATGACATAATGAGGGCAAGTGTTCCTGGCTTCTTGCATGTCACACACACTCTCAATGAATATATAATGAAGAAAGGCAACAGAACTCATAAGCTTTTGCTGGATCCCTGTTACAGGTTTGAGTTGGGATACCCACTGGGTGGACTGTTTGGTGTCAGAGCATCCTGCAAGTTATCATAATTCCTGTTCAAAGTCTTTTTCATTAAACAAACTAAATAATAAATTGTGTTTTAGCAATGTGGGCAGATTCCAACAAAAGAGACACATGTAAAATTGGTTTGCAGAGCCGTGCCCCCTGCTGGTTGAGTCATAAAAGAAGCTTATTTGAATTGAGTCACATTACTAGGCCATCAATTGTTTCTCCATATCCTTTAAGAAGGCTTCTTTCTTCAGATCCCTTTCTCCACAATGGAGAGAAAGGGAAGGAATGTGGGACCTTCTACATACAAAGTTTATGATCAACCACTGAGCTACAGGCCAGAGTTGGGGAAAGAATAGGCTGTCAGCAGACATGGAACTACATTTTTATAAGGCCACAGTGTCCTCTGCAAGACCACCAGGAATTCTCTAGTAGCTCAGACTAGTAACCAATGTTTGTGTCACAAGTTCTTCAATAGCTCTTCACATCACTTACTTGACACAAGGGTACTGCTGTATTTACAAAATTTACATACATTTCACTGTGCTTGTTGAATTATGACCCGGGAAGGGGAAGATGACCTGGACTTCCAGTGTGCTTTCACTCAGATGTGTAGAAATGACTTGTCAACTCTGTGCTTTTGGATCACAAGCAATGTTACAAGGTTCTACAACACTTTGCAGGCCATTTTTGCCACAAATGCAAATGGCTACCATATACATAAATATCTTGAAGCTGAAAATGTTCTATGGAAGGCTGAAGCTTTTTGTGTGTGTGTGTGTGTGTCTGCATGTATGAATAAAGTTTCCTGGATGGATGCCAGGACAGCACAAAAAATGCCATGGGTAAATCTACAAGGATTTATACTGTGTGTCTGTGTTACTTGCAGTAGATTTTCACAAAGTATTACATACATATTTATTCTGTAGGCTGAATATCATCCTGCCACTCCTATTTTGCAAAAGACAGAAGCCAATATAAATAGTGGATGACACAGAAAGGCAACATGCTATTTATATTTGCTTACCTTTGTCTTCTCTTCCCTTTCCCTCAAGGAAATATCATGGGTAGGCAAGGAAACAATTTTTAGTGAAGGCCATGGAATGAATGTGTGGAGTGGGATTTTTGGACTGGTAGGTAGGAATACCAATCCATAGTTCACAGTGGATGGAGAAAGACAGGAAAAAAGGATGGAACTGATAAAATCAATATAACTGGATGACCCCTGAGACATTATTCTAGTCCTGTGATGGCGAACCTCCCCAGCACGCAGAGGGCAGGGAGGAGGACAAAGAGGCATGCACCTTTTCCTTCTCCTTCTTGGCCATTTCCAGGTCTTCAGCCGCCTTTCTGGAGGCAGCTGAGAGCTGGGAATACCACAGGGGAAGGAGGAGGAAGAGCTGTGTGCATGTTCCTCCTCTTTCCAGACCCTCTCCAAGCAGCTGAAGGTTGGGAATGGCACAGGGGGAGAAGGGAAAGGCGCACACCTATTTCTCCTCCTTCCCGCCCCTCCCTGGCCTTCAGCTGCCTCTCCAGAGAGGCAGCTAAGGCCTGGGAGGGCGTGGGGAAGAAGTCCCACCCTGGAAGTTGCACCCCGCAGGGCGGAAATCCTGCCCCCAGCACCAGGTAACACCTGTTGCCGGAAGGCCTTTTATTTTGGGCACTCGGCCCCTAAAGGTTCGCCATCACTGTTCTAGTCCTTCATCCAAGTCAGGGGTAGGCAATCTTTCCCCTTTAAGGGCCGAGGGACTTCAGCTCCCAGAAGCCTCAGCCATGTTGGCCAATAGTCCCATGTTGGCCAATAGCTCCTGGGATTCTGGGAGCTGAAGTCCATCAGCCCTTAAAGGGGAAAGGTTGCCTACCCCTGATCCAAGTCATACAGGCAGAGATGAAAATTACCCAGCAAGGCACAGGAAAGGAAGAGACAAACAAATGACTCTGGTTCCAAATCCTTTGGTCATGCTTCTCATTCGTAAAAAAGCCACTTTGATCTCATTTGTTTTCTGGCTAAATAACTTCAACATGACTCCTGTGTCATTACAATGCAGTGATCAAATATGTTTAAGCAGAATGCAATGTCCTAAATCCCATATTTAATAGTGAGATCTCATGCACATCTCTGGTAAAATATAAACTCTTTTACATTCAATAGGATCAATAAGATCCAACTTCCAGTAAATATGCACAGAATTATATTTAACAGTGAGATCCTATGCACATCTCTATTAAAGATGTAAACCCTAATCAATTTGATACAACGTCAGGTAACTAGGTAGATGTATTTATTCATTCGTTCATTTTTACTACCTTTTATGCTACCAAATTGCACTCAATGAGACTAACAGTGGTAAAATCGCATAAAAACAAAAACAATTAAAACTATGCAAATAAAACTTTTTTTTAAAAAAAATAGAAATAATAAAATGCATCATTAAAAAGAAAAAAAACCCAACTAATCAAAGCCCACCCACCTCCACCCCACAACAACCTAGCTTAGAGGCCCAAGGCCTATCTATCTGAATAAAAACGTCTTTGCCTGTTGGTAGAAGGGCAAGGAAGAGGCAAGGTTAGTCTCTTCTGACAGAGTTTTTCCAGGGCCAGGGAGTGGCAAAACCAAGGCCTCATTTCTATCATTTTCTATTGGCTCATTCCTGCTCTTTTCTTAATCTGAAGCTTGATCCATGCAGGGCTCACAAGATAGGTTCATAAAGAGATGAGGCCAGAACAAGCCACTGGTGGAAAAATAAGATTTTATTTAACATACGGATGACCACCGGATGCAGATTATGGATTACAGCACCAAACTGAACAAACAAACAAACCTATAGCCTGTCCCTGTCTCCCATGAGGGCTTCCAAGTCATGGTGTGATGGCCCCTTTCCCCAGTTCCCAAGGTGCACTGGGCCCATTCCTTGACCTAGGGCAGTGATAGTGAACCTTTTAGAGACCGAGTGCCCAAACTCAGTGACGTTCCTGCACTGGGTGTCACTTCTGCTTTCTGGGGGCAGGACTTCCAGGGGGGAAAAACCCAAGGCACACTCTCTCAGCCTCAAGCTAGCAATAGCAAAAAAACCCAAAACAACAACAACAAAACCCTCTCATGAAACTTGCCAAGAAAACGCCATGATAGTTTCACCTTAGGGTTGCCATAAGTCGGAAATGACTTGGAGACACACAACAACAACAGATGCTGAAATAATAATAATAATGTGGAAGAGGTGGGACCTAAGCAGGTGGGACCTAAGCAGGCCCTGAGTTAACTTTTCGTGTTCCAGCAAGGCTTCTCTGGCTTTGTCTTGGCAGGGAGGCAAGAGAGTCCCACAGTGCGCATGCCCACAGAGAGGGTTCTGCGTGCCGCTTGTGGAATACTTGCCATAGGTTCACTACAAGGGCCCTAGGGCAAGGCTGGGCAACTGCCATCACCCCCTTCCCCCGAAAGGCTGCACTATCAGAACACTTCCAGTGTTTGGGCACATTGGAAGTGATGTAATTCACACAGGCAGTAAGTCATTTCCAGCCACAATTTTAGCTGATATGGGGCTTTTAAGTTTTTTTGGAGAGTGGCATTGGAAGCCCTGTGGGGAGGTAAACTGCCACATTTGTGGCTGGCTTGAGAAGTCTGGTGCTGTTTTGAAGAGGGGGATTCACTTGAAATTTGGTACAAAAAATTAAACAAATTTTGGTCTGGGGAACATGGAAGGATTGTGAGGGGCTTCAGGGGCCACAGTTTAGAGTCCCAAGGACTACATGGGCTGCACTTTGCCTGTTCCTGCCCTTACAAGAAAGCCTGAGCATGGCCATCTGGCTGGTACTATAAAAACATGGCCTGAACAGCAGGGTTCCCCTGCACCCTGAGCATAACAGCAGAACAGTCTCAACAAGTTCCCTAGGAGGCAGGGTGAAGGGTTCAGTGGATAGTGCTTTGACTGTCTTTTGTTGTTGTTGGCTGCCCTCGAGTTGATCTTGACTCATGGCGACCCTATGGATGAGACATCTCCAAGACCCTCTGTCCTCCACTGCTCTGCTTAAGTCCTGCAACCCCTTATTACCCATAACCTCCTTAATAGAGTCCATCTATTTAGCACAGGGGTTGGCAAGGTTTACTTACCTGGGGCCAGTCACTGGTCCCCAGGTCTTTTGCCGGGCCGGGGGGGGGGGGGGAAAGGAAATGGTGGCCCCACCGACCGGCCCCCGCCGACCGGCCCCTGCCGCCAACCCCCGCTGCCGCATGCGCAAGTACTGCGCATGCGCAAGTGAGTCATGGCTGCCATTTTGGCAAACCAAATGGCAGCTGTGACGTGCGCAGCGGTGGCAGTGCACGCGGCGGTGGCGGTGGGTGGCAGCGGCGGTGGGGGCCGGTCGGTGGGACGGGTGCAGCCCGCGGGCTGTAGGTTGGCCACCCCTGATCTTGCATGTGGCCTTCCTCTCTTCCTATCTTCCCCAGTATTATTGTTTTTTTCCAAAGAGTCCATCCTTTTCACGATGTGTCCAAAGTACAACAGCCTCAGTTTGGTCATCTTGGCTTCCAGGGAGGTTTCTGGCTTGATCTGCTCTAGGACCCATTCTTAGTCTTCTTCTGATTTCCTGACTGCAGTCCCCATTTCTATCAATGTTTGATCTCAGGTATGGGAATTCTCATTATTTTTGTTTTCTTTATGTTCAACATTAAGCCTGCTTTAGCACTTTCTTCTTTGATCTTCCTTAGTAGGTGTTCCAGGTCTGTGAGGTTTTCTGCTCCTACATGCAGACTGTCCTACATGCAGCAATGTAACCTTTCCATATCCATGGCAATGTGTTGTGATGTCTGCAAACATTTAGAAAGGAATGCCATAATCACTAAAAGTCAACATGGGTTTCTCAAAAACAAATCATGCCAGACTAATCTGATCTCTTTTTTTGCTAAAATTACCAGCTTAGTAGATGAAAGGAATGTGGTAGACATAGCATATCTTGATTTCAGTAAGGCTTTTGACAAGGTCCCTCATGATATTCTTCCAAACAAGACAGTAAAATGACAATACAACTGTTAGGTGGATTAGTAACTAGTTGGCTGACCGAACCCAAAGGGTGCTCAGCAATGGCTCCTCTTCATTCTGGAGAGAAGTGATCAGTGGGATGCCACAGGGTTCAGTCCTGGGCCCAGTGCTCTTCAACATCTTTATCAATGACTTGAATGAAAGAATAGGGGCATGCTTATCAAATTTGCAGATGACACCAAATTAGGAGGAATATCTAATACACCAGAGGACAGGATGAACATTCAAAATGACCTTAATAGAGTAGAAAGCTGGACCAAAGCTAACAAAATGAATTTCAACATGGAGAAATGTAAGGTACTGCACTTAGGACAAAAAAATGAAATGCATAGATATAGGATGGGTAACACCTGGCTTAATGAGACTACGTGTGAAAGGGATCTAGGAGTCCTAGCAGACCACAAGTTGAACATGAGTCAACAGTGTGATGCAGCAGCTAAAAAAGCCAATGCAATTTTAGGCTGCATAAATAAAAGTATAGTATCTAAATCAAGGGAAGTATAGTGCCACTGTATTCTGCGTTGGTCAGGCCCCACCTGGAATACTATGTCTGGGCACCACAATTCAAAAAGGATGTTGAAAAACTGGAGAGTGTCCAGAGGAGGGTGACTAAAATGGTGAAGGGTTTGGAAACCATGCCCTATGAGGAACGTCTTAGGGAACAGGGTATGTTTAGCCTAGAGAAGAGACGGTTAAAAGGGGATATGATATGTTTAAATATTTGAAGGGATGTCATATTAGCTTGTTTTCTGCTGCTCCAGAGAATAGAACTCAGAACAACAATGCAAGCTACAGGAAAAGAGATTCCACCTCAACATTAGGAGGAACCTCCTGAAAGTGAGAGCTGTTCGACAGTGGAATACTCTCCCTCGGTGTGTGGTGGAGTCTCCTTCTTTAAACAGAGGCTGGATGGCCATCTGTTGGGGATGCTTTGATTTTGAGTTCCTGCAAGGCAGGGGGTTGGACTGGATGTGGTTTCTTCCAACTCTGTGATTCTATGATTCTATGAAATTGCTCATCCATCTATTTCTCCCACATATACGATTAATCTCTTTTGTTCCGTTTACTCTCCATTTTTCTGTGCTACATAATGTTGTTCCTACTCCACATTCTCTTCTTAGCCACATTCCTTTGTCCACTATAGACAAGTCAATTAATCCATTTACTGCCCTCTTTACTCCACCTACAATGCTCCCTCCTCACTTCCTACACAGCCAGGCAGTAGTACCAAAAAAAGTGGCAGCACTAAGAACATCAATTTCAACCAGGTGTTCGACATCCTGACATGATGAAGCAGCTCTTCCTCTCCATCCCTCAATAGCTGAGCACTGGCTGACTATGCCTTTATCACTCTTTTTCACTCTTACTCTTATTATAGTAAGATATTTTGACCATGATAACTAGTAGTACTTTCAGCTAAGAATGGCTAACTCTCATACAATATTTGGTTTTTATGCTCTTTTGGAGCAGACATTGGGAAGTCACATCTCTCAGAACTCCCCAGCAAGCACAACAGGTCACGTTAGCTGGGAGACTCTGAGAATTGTAGTCCAAAAAGAGTAACTTTCCTTAGCTCTAGGTTGAAGTAGACTCATGAGTTACCTACATTTGTGTGTCTGTGTGTGTGTATGCAAATCAGAATGGTTAACCATGGGACTTGTCTCAATATGATATCTGAGTCAATATGTTAGAATCTATTTCTGGGGAAAACTACACAACTGACTCTGTTCAAATTAATTTTTCTAGAGATATATTCCTATGGAATCATTTCAAATATATATTTGGGTATCACACCTGCATGAATCATCTCTGTGGCACCGTAGTTGACATTTTGGCCCCAAAGGGACCTCAGTAAAGGGAACAGGGAAATTCAAACCCTCAGGCTATGAGAAATTCATTCCCATACAAGGACTTGGAGCTCACACTGAGCCTGCTCCCATTAGGCTCTGCCCTACTTTCTCACCTTAACAGCATTAAATAGGAGAACTATGCAGCGGAGGAGTTAGGTTCTAGTCTTTTCTCTCACCCTAAATTATTATTTGTGCCCAGGCAATTAAATTAGATAATTAGCTGGAGATAATATTGGTCCCCAGGATGCACCACTGACCCTCATTCCAGTTCTATACCAAGATTTTCCTCAAGAAATAGAAGGACTTAGTGTAATGTCTTCTTTGGTGGTGACTTTTCAATGTATTACAGTACATGCATAGTTATGTTCCACAGTGTGTGTGTGTGTGTGTGTGTGTGTGGATCACATGAAGATGATGAGAACATGGAGTCCACTGGCAATAATGGGAAATGCTATCAGCCAGGTACTAAAAAGAGACACTTCAATAAAAGACGTATAATAGTGACAGGAAAAATAAATGTAGGACAATGTTATGAAAATAAGGTGGAACCAGTGTGGTGTAATGGTTTGAGGATTGAACTAGGACTCTGGGAGACAAGAGTTTAAATCCTAGCTTGGCCATGGAAACTGATCAGGTAACTTTGGGCAAGTCAATCTTTCTCAGTCTTATTGAAAGGCAATGGCAAACTTCCTCTCCATAAATCTTGCCAAGAAAACACTGTGATAGGGTTGCCTTAGACTGGAATCCACTTGAAGACACATAACAACAAGTGGCAAATAAATGCCATGGCACCAGAGCAGAACTGAGTGAGTAATCTGAATGAGCAAAGGCAGAACCAGAAATTAATGCACACTGAGAGTCTGGAAAGTTGCTGTGTGGAGAGTATTAAGCTGGGGGATGTTCAGAATTTATTAGGTAGCCCCAGGAGAATTGCTCCAATTTAGGGTTACTATGAAAACAGGGCCTTGGTAATCTAATACTTTGTGTCTTGGTATGAGCTTGATATGTTGGGCCTTGGGTATGAGCTTGGACCTTGAGCTCAGAGAACCGTAACTCTGATTGTGTATTTTTCTAAAGAGATCAGCCAGCTACTTCTGATTAGGAAACCATTCTTGGCAGGGACTTTGCTGTTCCTTCTCATCCTCTAATGATTATGGCATAATCCCTTGTACCATGCTGAAGAAAGTCAACTACACTTCATCTGCTTGGAGCAATCTGCACATACAACCAACCTCCGAAGCCATTTTCCATCCAATAACTTTCACAGAAGGGTTATACAGAGATGGGTGGGACAAGTAACGAGAGATACATGAAAAGATAAAGGTAAAGATAGAAGCTTTTATCTTTTAAAGTGCATTTCAATCTTTTATGGTGTGATTTGTTTTAATACTGTAACAGTTTAATTCTGTTTTAATGCTACTTTTTGTATGTGCTTAATCATATTATTCTTTTAAATTGTGAGCTGGTCTGAGTCCCAATTTTGGGGGAAATGTGGGATATAAATAAATTAATAATAAAATGATGATGATGACGATGACGATGATGCATGAAGCCAGGCTGATCCACAATGAGCATAATAAAGACATTAACTAGCTTGAAGAAACTGGAGCTACCTACCCTTAATTGTTGTATCATAAGAAAACTCACTGTGTGACTTGTGGCAAGTTATACTCTTTCAGTCTAAGAGGAAGGCAATGGCTAACCTACTAGATTTTGCAAAGAAAATCCCAGTGTAGGGTCACAATAAGTCAGAGTCAACATGACGGCACATAACAACATGTACAAATGGGATAAACCAATGCACTCACTTAGAGAGATGACAGAGACAGAGAGAGGCAGAGGACATGAGTCTAGATGGTGGCTGAATAAAATATACTTCAGAGTGCAGTATAAAGAGGAGTGCAACTAAGAAGAAGGATATGGCCCCATCCTCTGTCATGAAAACAGAAGAGCACTCTTACACACCCTCACAGCAGTCATCACCACTGATAGAGGCAATACCCAGATTCATCCCTCACTGCTCACAAATCATGGATCTTGAGTGCAGCTCTGCAGCAGAGTGAGGATAATAGCAAGATGAGACTATAGGCTTCATAAGCCCTCAGAAGGCCCTCTCTTTTTCTCAGCCATGGTTTAATAACAGTCTCAACTCATTATACTGTAGGGTCACCGCAAGAAGGAACCATAGTTCAGCAGAAAGGATGTTTTATGTACAAATGGGTCCAGGTTCATCTCCAGAAGGAATCAAGTCACTAGAAATGAGGAAAACAGCTGCTCAAGAGCCATGAAAGCCATGATAATTGCTGAGAACAGACAATACTGAGCTAGATGAACACACAGTCCAATCTGGTAGAAGATAGTTTCCTTATGCTTTCTAAGGCCTGTGTAGCATGAAGTGGAGCTTATAATTTTAAGCGACAGGCTATCTTGTAGATGAAAGGAGGATATTTCTTTTCTTCTGATTTATGTCAGAGATTTACAGATTTTGTCAGTGAGCCTCCCTAAATAATCATTAATTTGAACTGCCCGGAAATGTTATGCAGTATAATAAATCGAGATGACTTAAAGCATGGATCTAAAATATGTTCCCTATTCTGATACTTATATATTTCCTGAATAAGCATGCATGATAAACTGGTTGCTATATCAATTAAAACACTGGTTTGGAGCTGAGTACACCTTATGAGCAAAATTCAAAGCTTTTTGGTCCCATAACCCACACACACTACAAAAACTGTATCTGCTTTAAGAGACGAGAAACAGATTTCTGCTTGCCTCCCTCTTTGCACCTACTCAGAGTAAGCAATGATCAGGCTGCAATCTTGCACATGTTTATTTAAAAATAAGATCAATTGAACCAAGTGTTTACTTCCATATAAACAGGCATAGGATTGAGCTGTTAGTGTCTAGTAATTACTGAGCAAGGGAGTATTTCTCCATGAGATAGAAAATATATATCTATGTTGCTTGACTGGCACAATCATACATACTGATAATCTGAGACATGCAAACAGTCTCAAACAAAACCCCCTATATGGGCTCAGGGAAGATCTTGCTGTCATCCAGGATCCCTACACCTGTGATGAGTTTCCTTGTTTTGGGGCTCAGCAGAAAGCCCTCAATAATAGATATAAAACTTAATTTATAACAGTAACCATGGAAGTCAGTTTCCTTCCTAGTGATAATTATTATTTTTTAAATGTAGAAAAGCAAAGTTATGTTTATCACCTTAATACACACAGCATTTAAGGTTGGCTTTTTTAAAAATAAAAATAAAAATGAAAGACTAAATTTTAAATAGAAATTTTTGCTTTAATAAAAACAACAACAAAAACCTTCTGTCAATGCTCTGTTGCACACATCCTATCTCCCATCCCAGGACCTTTCAGGTCAGAGAGGTTGCCCCACCAGACCTCTCAGGCTGCTGCCACACTGCAGAAATAAAGCAGTTTGACACCACTTTAATACCCATGGTTCAATGCTATGGAATCCTGGGATTTGTAGTTTGGTGGGGTACATGAGCTCTGTGATAGGGAAGAATAATTATCTACAAAACTGTAAACTGTTTTCTACTACAGCTCCCTTACTACTGGCTATGCAATTTCATAGCATTGAGTCGTTGAGTTAATGGTGTCAAATTGCTTGATTTCTGCAGTGCAGTAGTAACCTTCAGAATACTTTCTCTTATTGTAACCATAGGAGCCAGCATCATTATTAACTCAATGGCTTGCTACAGGTACAGATAGTTCCACAGGAGAGTGGGGATAAAAGAGGACAAAGCCAATCAGACTTCATAAACCCTCAGAAGTCTTCTGCAATTTGCAGTTCCCATTAAGCTCCACAGGTTTAGTTTGACACTTGATACTGCAACCAATAAACTAGGGGCTTTAGCCAGATGTTTGGTATTTCAACTCCCAGAAGCCCCAAACAGCATAGCCAGTAGTAAGGGAGCTGTAGTAGAAAACATTTGGAGGGCTAAATGTCCCCCACTCTTGCTATTGCACCACAGTAGTTCTTGTGTATACTCTTCTCTCCCTGCATAATTTCTCCACATCTCCCCTGGGAATCCCTGAAACTCATTTAGAAAACAGATACTCCACATTATACTAAAAATGTGCTCACTTTACACAACAAACCTAAATTGGTTTTAGCTGCTATAGTTCCCCTCCCCTCTTGAAACATTGAGAATTAGGGAATCCTGAAGGGCCCAGATGTTGCAAACAGACATCAGAGCATCCATTCACAAGTTTCATTTCCAGTATTCTGGATAAACTGTGAGAGCACAGAACTTTAAATTCACCTTTATTTTTAGTTATGATCACTTTTGCTGGTTCATTTTTATATTAGAGTTGGAAAGATTGCTAGCAGTTTCAAGAAAAAAGGAGCTGTTGCAATGTAATTATAAATCAAAATCAAGACACTGTGTAATCCACAAAGATGTGAACATTTTTGTGACCAAAAGAAGTTCAACAATGAAAAGGTTCATCTTATCTTTCTTTTGTATCTCTCAGAAGAAAACAGGCCACTATGAATACATATCTATGTGCAGACTCACTTTGTGCAATCATTATATAGTGTTTTGTTGTTGTCCAAGTCCTGAATAAAATAACTTAGGAATTGTTAGCAATTGCTCTGGAACACTGTGGGGTGGGGTGGGGTGGCTGTGTAATAACCAGGTAATAATCTTGGCTTTACAAGCCCTAACTACCAGAGAATTCATGCCAGAGAAGAACAGGCTCTTGGTAAAGGTTGTCCCAAAAAGTCGAACCATGGAACAGGCATGGACTAGAAACTGAATCTTTGGGGATGTGTTGGAAATGTCTGCACTGACTGAGAAAGGTCAGCATCTGGAAGGCTAGAGGCAAAACTGAAATGGTGCCAGGGGACAGCTGTTGGTAGAGAAGGGATGCCTCTGTTCTCTACCTCATGCAGTCTTTACTACTTTATTCCTCACTCATAGGCACAGGCACATATGCCTACACAGCTCTCCAGGGCAAAATTTGACATGGTACAGCAGCACAGAGCAAAAGAAAGAGAACTGACACATAGGGAGAAAAGGGAAGGGAAGAGAAACTGGGAAGATGTACATATTAGGGACTTGCCCTCATGCCCAGGTTGATCCTAATAACATTAGATTGTCAAAAGCCAGCTGCAAGGGCTGATTCACATGCACATCACTTGATGATGGGCAAATAAATATGCAGACTGGTTCCACTGAAAACTAAAAAGTTTGAGGGAACATCAGGTGAAAGAAAATGTCTCTGTGTTGTTTGATCTGTAATGGCTGTAGTAGTTGCTCAATGACTGCAAAATCAAGTAATTTCTTCTGTGTATTTTGAAATTCACACCAGAAAGAAGGAAAGAATGAGTCCCAGAGGTTAGCCATACAGAAATTTATGGCACCTTTTGGTTTCAGCATGATGCAGACCTCGGTGAACTGTTACTGAGTCTGTCAGGCCCATTTCATGTGCTATAATACAGAAACACAGGTTTGCCACTGTGTGTACCTTCAGTAAGGAATTACTGCAATTCACAGCTCCCTTCAAGATCAGAGAATTTGCAATATGTGTTTGTCTTGTTGGCATTTCATATTCTTTTCATGTGTGCTCTTACATCTACAAATGTAATGTGTGATGTAGCCTTCCTTGCTTCTTCTAGGATGGAAGAGAGGCTGCTGGCATGGGGTGGACAATAATAATAATAATAATAATAATAATAATAATAATAATAACAACAACAACAACAACAACAACAACAACAACAATATATTTATATCCCACCCCTCTGCAGAGCAATCGGGGCGGCTTACAACATTACAGTTTCCATACAGATATATTAAACAGAACATAAAATCCCAAATCCCACCCATCCTTTAAGAAGTAAGGGTTTTTCTTATTCTAGACCGGACAAGGCAGAAGATAAATGGCAAAGAAGAGTACACAGCAGGTCTGTGTTGATGATGCTGGTGATGATCAGTTTGATTTATATCCTACCCTTCATCATGATTGGCTAAGAGTCTACTGTGGTCAGAGAGGATGGCAAAAGGAAAGAGCTTGGAGGAAAGGCATAGGCTACATAGGTCTCTAGAGGGCAAGTGTGACTGGCAGTGCCAGCAGCTGGTTGGTAGAACCTTGTGGCATCAGTACCTTTGCTTTTTCTGGGCCTCTGCCATTCCCAACTCAGCCCTTTTGGCTTGTGGTCATGAGTGTGGTTCAGAGCTCCATGCCATGATTCATTTTCTCAAGCTGAACCTCTCATCAGTTTCAGCTTTTTCTGCCCAGGATGGTAATTGCTTCTGGCGGAGGCACTGTGCACATGGACACATTGAGACGACGCATATGATAAATAAGGCACTTGTTTATTCTCTCTTCCCTTCCCTCTCTGAACCTCTCAATAAATTTCTTTTATCTGCTGAAGCAGACAGAATCAGAGTGCAAGTAGAAGAGAAAGCAGGGCTCTGGAAGCCCATAGAGTCTACCTTGTGCCTGGGCACCAGACTTAGGACCTTATCCCACGGGGCCAAAAGCAGCAAGAATCCACTAAGAATCAGGCGCTATAGCGCTATATCTTCCCGAGTGATTACACGACGTCGCTCAGAATCCGCTAAGAATCAGGCGCTATAGTGCTATAGTTTTCCATGTGATTACACGACGCCGCTCAGAATCAGCTAAGAATCAGGCGCTATAGCTCAGAATCCAGCAAGAAACCGCTCAGAATGCAACATCATTCGCATTCTTTTGAATGTCGGTTTCAGCGGGCATTGCAATGGTGCGAGCTTATCCATAGCACTATTATAGCCCTAGCGCCATATTTATACTAGCGCTATAGTACTGCAATGATGCTCATATCGCTTTCTTGCCACTTTTGAGAGCAGCGTGGGATAAGGTCCATAGTGCTGGGCTGGTGATGTGATTTAGGTTAGTTGGCTGTGACAGAGCCCTGCATCCATTCAGAGAGAGATAAATTAACAGTAATATGGGCCCTTGGTGGTTCCACAGCTACCTGGAAGCTTAGAGGACTTTGGAGCTGAGACAGCAATCCTCTATTCCCTCCCCTCCCCCTCCCCATCACCCTGCACAACATATACAGCACAACACATACAACACTATATACCTGACATTTCCTTGCCTCTTTTTCAGCTGAATTCTTTATTTGCTCTCTGGAATGTGGAGCTCTCAACTTCTTTTCTGTGATTTCCCTCTTTTTGAGGTGATCATGAATAAGCGTCAATCACAGAACCAAAAGCATAAAGCCAATAACAGGTGACAGGGGCAGAACTGTGCGGCCCTCCAGGCATTTCTGGACTGAAGTTCACCCTCATCCCTAACCATCACAGCTGATAGTAGGGAAGGATAAGAAATGTTGCCAAATGACATCCAAAGAGTGCGGACATATGTAGCACATGATTTGACTGTTATTTTGGATGGTTCTCTCCATCCTTCTCCTCTGGCTGTGATCAAGGCTTGCTGTATTCTATTCTGATCCTTTTAAAAGGTGTACTTGTCTGCACACACACATATGCACACATATACTTTTATCTCCCTTTGCCACTGTGGGCCCTTTCATATGACACAGTTATAGACATAATTTCTCTTTAACTACCATAACATCATCCTATGGATCATGGGACTGATAGTTTGGGGAGGAGCTTTAAGAATTCTCAGCCAGAGAGTTCATCTGGTGCTTTGTCAAACTACAAGCCCCAGGATGGAACCATGGCAATTAAAGAGGAATCACAGTGCTGTAGTTCTGTAAAGTGAAAGAGCCCAGTATCAGTCCTGAAGATACTGTCTTATTGAGCTATGCTGATATATTAAGGAGTGTTATGCATCCTAATTATACTATTGTATTTAATTACATTATACATCCTATGCTAAATACTCATCCTATTTGCAAAAATGAGTCCTTCCTGAATCTTCGTTTGCGAAGAAAAGCCAGAGAGCATCCTAATTACACTATTTCACTACAGTATAACAATTCTGGATGTGAATACATGCACATTGTAACACATACTATTTAGTGTATGAATCCCATGCTTCCATGCTTGCTCTCTCTCTCTCTTTTTTGGTAAATTTTATTAATTCAGTTTATATCACATAAAAAATAAAACATAACATAAATCACAATATTATCTTATTTTCAGTAAGATATCTCTTACGTAAAAAGCATAAACATATAGAATTACTATTTTGTTTGACGAAGGGGTTTTTCCCTTCTTCCTTTTTCTTCATACACCTCATCGCTTATCTAGCCCACCTCTCTCCTTCCTTTCAATAACCTTCCCTTATCCCTTCTCTCTATCCACTTCCTTTCCTCCACTTTCTATCTCAACTTCCTCTCTACCCTTTGGCACATTCTCTTACCTTCTCTATATACTTTCTTCCCTTCTTAACTTTCCCTTTCATCAACTCCCCCATCTTTGTTCCTCTATTCTAACTACCTAACCACTTAATCTAATCTATCCCTTACAACTTCCTCCACCTGATCAATCATACCTAACTAATTTTCTTCTACTACATCAATTCCTTATAACTTTTATTAATAATCTTAAAATACTAAGTTCTAACTTGTACTTAACCATATATTTTAGTAACCTATATTTCCTAAGAATTCTACCATAACTACTACATTTCTACCTACCTCTATAGAGTGTAATTGTGCTTACAATACACAGGAAAGAGAAAAAGGAAAAAAAATTACATGTCTTATAAATTCATAATCACCCCATTGTTCTTTTATAAATTCCAACACTAAATCCCATTCCAACATAAAATCATCCATTGGAACATTATTAATCATACAGGTTAGTTTCTCAGCCTCCATAGCTTCATACAGATGTATCATCCATTCCCTTATTTCCAGAACCTCTTTAGCTTTCCATTTTTGGGCAAACAAGATTCTGGCTTGTATCACCATATAAAATAGGATTTTTCCATACTTTTTCTCCAATTCATCTTCAAGGAAACGTATTAATAAATACTCTGGATTTATCTCTGATTTGATATTTAAGATTATATTAATTTCTTAGATAATTACTTTCCAATATTCTTTAGCTTTCTTATATGTCCACCAACAAAGAAAATATGATCCCGGTATTTCCTTGCATTTCCAGCACAGATTATTCGTATTTTTATAGATTTTCACTAATTTGGTATAAGATGCCATCTAAAAAACATCTTAAACCAATTCTCTTTAAATTTTTGTGCTGCAGTGTTTCATGCTTTTTGGCCAAACTCTCTCCCACTTTTCTAACTGAATTGGATGGCCCACATCTTTTTCATTACTTCTTTAATAACCTCCTCTTCTGTATCCGAAGTAAGCAATATATCATATAATTTTCCAGTTGTTCCCTTTTTATATTTCTCTTTTAACACACTCTCTAGTTCCAACTTTTTATCGGTACTACCCAAATTCTTTATATTCCGTTCTCTCATATATTTGTCTATATTCAAACCAGCTCAGATTAAATCCTTCTGTATTCAATTCCTCTATTGATCTTATTTTATAAACCCCTCCCTGTTTTATAATAATATCTTGGTATGTGCACCACCTTCCTTCCCTGTACATTTCTTTCCTGTCTAGAGCCTCCTGTGGAGATACCCACTTTAGAATACCTTGGATAATTCTTTTCTTATAATTTTTCCAAATATTTAAAAGAGATTTCCTACTACAGATTCTCCACTGATTGATTTGAGTTTTCTTTATCATATATTAAAAATGAGTGGAAACCAAATTTTAAATCCTGTCCTTCTAATTCCAATAATCTCTTATTGTTTAGTAATATCCAGTCTTTAATCCACGCTAGGCAACAGGCTTCGTAATATAATTTGAGATTTGGTACAGTTAGGCCCCCTCTTTCTTTCACATCCTGTAAAATTTTCAACCTAATCCTAGCTCTTTTCCCCTGCCAGATATATTTCATTATATCTCTTTTCCATATTTTTATAATTTTACCAAGGATTGTAATCGGTAGCATCTGAAACAATAGCTGCTATCCTACCTAAGAAGGACAAGTGCACTTTTTGCCAATGTAGTAAATCTTTTTTAACCCCTTTCCAAAGTCTATCATAGTTATTATCAAACAGCTAGTTTGTTTTATTTGTTAGGTAGATCCCCAGATATTTCACCTTTTCCTTATCTCAATACCAGTCTCCCTTTGCAGCTCTAATACCTCTTTTTTGCTCATATTTTTTTGTAATGATGGCTGATTTTTTTAAAATTGAGTCTACATCCTATTACTTTATTGAATAAGTCCATTATATTTAGAGTTCCCCTGCACTTAATTATGGATCCTCCAAATTTACCACTAAATCGTCCGTGAAAGCCTTTATCTTAAAATCAATTTTTTTATTGTAATTCTTTTCAAATTTCCATCCCTTTTAACTTTCCTAATCAGAGTCTCAACCACTACTAAAAACAATAGCAGCGATAGGAGATATCCTTGGCTCGTTCCCTTCCCAATCTTTAAGGGTATAATTTTGTCTCCATTAATACAGATTTGGGCTTTTTGGGCTTTATAGATCTCCTCAATCCATTTAAAAAATTTCTTTCCTAAATTCATTTTTGTTAGAATCTCTACTAATATATCCCATTTGACCAAATCAAAGGCCTTTTCTAAATCTAAAAAGAAGAGGCCAGCTTGTTTTTCATTGTGTCTATCGTAGTACTCAATAATATTCAAAACATATTGAATATTATCTTTTAATTGCCTCTCAGGTAAAACCCTCTCTGATCCTCATCAATTATATCTTTTAAGCATGGCTTCAGTCTATTAGCTAAGATTAATGCATATATTTTATAATCAATATTTAATAATGAAATAGGTCTATAATTTGAGGGATCCATGTAGTCTTTATTTTCTTTGGGGGTTAAAATAATACAGTCGTACCTCTACTTACGAATGCTTCATCTTACGAAAAATTCGACTTACGAAACGCGCCTCTGGATAAATTTTGCTTTGACTTACGAAAGTGTTCAACTTACGAAAGCCGAAAGCGCGGAGGCGCTGCGTTTTCCAATGGGCTGTCCCTGGAAGCGGAGAAGCTTCTCCGCTTCCAGGGACCGCCCATTGAACAACCGAGGCCGCGGCTGGAAGGAGGCCTCCTTTTAGCCCCGGCCTCGCTGCTTTATGGGCTTGGTCCCCGAAGTGGAGAAGTCCTCCTCCGCTCGGAGGACCAAGCCCATAGAAGAGCGAGGCCGGGGTTAAAGGGATGCCGTGCGTCCCTTTAGTCCCAGCCTCGCTGCTCTATGGGCTTGGTCGCCAAAGCGGCGACCAGGCCCATAGAGCAGCAAGGCCGGGACTAAAGGGACGCACGGAGTCCCTTTAACCCCGGCCTCGCTGTGGAACGGATTAGGCCTTTTCAATGTTAAATTTGCTTCTACTTACGAAATTTTCTACTTACAAAATGGCTGTCGGAACGGATTAATTTCGTAAGCAGAGGTACCAGTGTATTAGTTTCTTTCCAAGTCTCTGGGATTTTTTTTATCAACACATTTTTATTGTTTACTGTAAAGGAGAACACAATTCAAGTTCAAATGTTTTTTAAAAAAGCAGGGTAAACCCATCAAGACCTGGAGCTTTATTACTTTTACAACCATTTATGGCCCCTATAATTTCCCCCTTAGAAATCTCTTTCTCTAAGCTTTCTTTTTGTTTTTCATTTAATTTTATAATATCATTATTCTGTATCCACTCTTGAAGATTTAATTTTTTTGTGTATTTTCACCCACATATAGGGTTTTATAATAATCATAGAAAACTTTTTTGATCTCATCTTGTTGGGTTATCACTTCCTTATCTTTCTTAACTTTTAAAATTTGATTTTCCCCTCTTTCTTTTCTTAATCTAAACACCAACCATTTACCTGCTTTATTTGCGTGTTCAAAGTTCTTCTGTTTAATCTTTTTTATTTTCCCCCTATTTCCGGTGTTAGCTCCAATGAAAATTGCTTTTCCAAAATCATAATCTTTTCTTTTATTAATTTATTATTTCAATCTGATTTTAACCTTTCTTCCTCTTCCTTTAATGAAGCATTCAAGGCTTTTAATTTATCTTTCTGTTTCCTCTGTTTTATACTACTTTATTGAATAAAAAACCTATGAGTACTGCCTTAGCCGTATCCCATACTATATCTAAATCTACTCCTTTATTCATATTTTCATTAAAGAAATTTTTAATCAATATTTTCACTCTCTTAACTACTACCTCTGAATCTAATTACAAATCATCTGGAAGTTCCCAATTAAACATTTTTGCTCTGTCTTTTAAATTTAAGATAAGCATGTTATGATCTGATAAAAACCTGGGTAGCATCTCCATATCTTTAATATCTCCCATTAATGTTTTTGATAATAGGATCAGATCAATCCTGGCCATTGAATTATGCCTGTCTGAGTAGAAGGTATATTCTCTCTTTGAATCATACAATTGTCTTCAAATGTCAATCAAGTGTCAATAAAACCTAAATTCTCCACTAAATTAAAGAAAGATTTGGGCAGTTTCCCTTGATTGTCTTTTCTTTTCTTTGATGAGACTCTATCCAGATTTGGTTCCCAGATGCCATTAAAGTCTCTTAGCAGTATTATATTTTCATACTTAAGTTCCAATATTTTCACTTGTAAATCAAAATACAATTTGCTTTTAGAATATGAATATATATAATCTACAGACAAGAGGAAAATGGAGTTATTGTCTATATTAATAATTGATGGGAGTCAAAAGATTTTTTTGTGATGAAAATGGACACTTTGTGGAAGTAAAAGTTGATGGGAGGGGGGAGAAAATCTTGGTGGGGGGGGGTTTACTGCCCTTTGAATAACAAGCTTCCATGCTTTCTCAAGAAGATTGCTTAAAGAGTGCAATGGTCAGACCCTATTGCAATATGAGGTGAGTTTTTGAATGTCAAATCCCTGCTAAGATTCCTCCTTCCTTGCAGCAGTCTCTCAGACCTCTTTCAAAGGACCCCCATTTGTCATGCACAATGTGTGTCTCTGGTACTGACTCATCATGGACCATGTCCCTAAGTGACCCAAAAGGGTGCCACTATCATCCAGAGAGCCAGGGAGTAAGGAACAAGAAAGTGAAAAGGCTGGGAGGGGAAAGAGGCTGGGTGGAAGCTGTGGAAAAGCCAAACAGTGTGAGACAGCCATTATTTTTCTGTAGCGCTTTCATCAGTATTCAATGCTACTTGGTCTTTTGATGAAATAAAATTCTATTTTTACTGCCTGTTATTGATGACTGGATTACCTGCATCATTAGTTCTGCAAAAGCTTAGAAATAAATTTGCTAGTCATTGCCATGGCATACAACTCACACCCGGCTACATTTGAATGTGTCTCTTATTGTCTGATTCTCCATCCTGCATACTTAGACTCATCTTCACAAAGAACATTTCCAGCAACTGGTTGGAAAAGGAGTCAGGGAATGAAATGGCAATGGCCAGTTACTGAAATCTATCTTGTACTGTCCCAGATGCATCTGTGTTTGTATTCTCATGCATATAGTTACTACCCAACAGTGGGCACTAAATGCATATTGATTTGTACATACAGTGGGCCCGTGATATCCACTGGGGTTTGGCTCCATGACCCCCCCATGGATCCCAAAATCCATGGATGTTCAAGTCTCATTATATACAATGGGGTAGTATAATGGTGTCCCTTATGGCAAAATCAAGGTTTGCTTTATGAAACTTCTAAGATGGATGATTGAATCCATGGATAAAGAATTTGTGGATACAGTTGTAACTCTACTTACGAATGCTTCATCTTACGAAAAATTCGACTTATGAAACGCGCCTCCGGATAAATTTTGCTTCGACTTACGAAAGTGTTCAACTTACGAAAGCCGAAGCCGCGGAGGCGCTGCGTTTTCCAATGGGCTGTCCCTGGAAGCGGAGAAGCTTCTCCGCTTCCAGGGACCGCCCATTGAACAACCGAGGCCGCGGCTGGAAGGAGGCCTCCTTTTAGCCCCGGCCTCGCTGCTTTATGGGCTTGGTCCCTGAAGCGGAGAAGTCCTCCTCCGCTCGGAGGACCAAGCCCATAGAAGAGCGAGGCCGGGACTAAAGGGACGCGCGGTGTCCCTTTAACCCCGGCCTCGCTGCTCTATGGGCCTGGTCGCCGCTTCGGTGACCAGCCCCATAGAGCAGCGAGGCCGGGACTAAAGGGACGCGCGGCTTCCCTTTTATCCCGGCCTCACTCTTCTATGGGCCTGGTTGCCGCTTCGGCGACCAAGCCCATAGAGCAGAGAGGCCGGGACTAAAGGGACGTGTGGCGTCCCTTTAACCCTGGCCTCGCTGCGGAACGGATTAGGCCTTTTCAATGTTAAATTTGCTTCTACTTACGAAATTTTCTACTTACGAAATGGTTGTCGGAACGGATTAATTTCGTAAGTAGAGGTACCACTGTACTAAGGGCTGACTGTACTTCTTTAAGGTATGAACATCATGCCTGTTTTGTCCTCCAGGTATATATTATGGACATACTCTCTCATTTTAATTTTTGTGTTTGTCAAAACTTTGCCCCAAGACAACCCATGTTTTGTGGCAAGAAAAGCTGAATCCTGCAATCCATATGAAGTGTGTCAAGTTAAGAAAGTCTCTGTGTATTTGCTTATGGTGTCTAATTTAGTTTGCACCTGCTGTGGGATGAGCAACAATTATGTTGAGCCCTGACAGCGGCAACTGTATTTAGCCCCAGTATGGTTTCTGATCATTCATCAGACATTGTCCAGAGATTTTAATTGCTTGTTTCCACAAACAGAGAGGCTAGAAATGGTGCATTTTAACAGAAAAGAGTAGAATTTAGGGGATGATTTATGGTAGTGGCACAGTTCATGATTATGCCTGTCACATCTGGTGGGAAAATGAGAGGGCCTTCTCAATGGCTACTCCCAGGCCCTCTAACTCCCTTCCTAGAGAGGCTGGACTGGTGCCCTCCCTGTTCCTCTTCTACAGGCAGGTGAAGATTTTTGTTTGTTTTGACAGGTCTTTGGGGTCTGATTACATATCCAAAAAGGGTCTTTAATAACATGTTGTATTGTATTGTTTCTTGTTTTTCTTTTTAAAGGGCATGTTTTAATTGCTTTTGATTCTATTGATAGTATAAATTACATTTTCACTTTTTAAATGATGTGTACTTTAAGATGTATCTGTTTTAACTTTTGTAAGCTGCCTCAAGTTTCAGGATTGGGAAAACAGCAGGCAAATCCTCCTCCTCTCATCCTTGGAAGAAGGCAATGGCAAACCTGTCTGAACAAATCTTTCCAAGAAAACAATATGATAGGTTTGCCTTGGAAATGAATTGAAGGCACACAATAACAACATCAATCCCAGATTAAGAGCTTAATATTTTCTTGCTTGAAACCCTGAAGAGTCAAGATCTCTGACAGTAGATATATTGACTTGGAATAAACCAATTTCCTAAATTTTGTAGTTTTGCTTCATTTGCTCAGATTCACACCTTACACCCAACCCTACACATACTGTGTACCTGATCACATCCATGAGCATGGCATGACGAGGCCCACTGTACCTACATAGTGGTGCAGTTTTCAGGCAGTAAATCATCTGGACATGTTCTACTGTGAAAGGAAGGCTCCCTGAACACACCCAAACTAGCTACTTTCCAGCTATGTTGCAGACAGAGAGGAAAAACAGATTTACTTAATGTATAGGATGGGGAAGCTGTCTGAAGCATATATTTTATTCTCCTAATGGTCTAGGACCACAGTGTGGCAGTAGGTTCTATTTTATATTCCATTCTGCATCTCCTTGTACTTTGTAGTGTGATACCCAATTGCAAAGGAACAACAATAGCTGATGAAAGCACTAGCAGAGGCTAGAACAGTATCCTTGTTTCAGTAGATGACAACAACACAAAGCCATTCCTTATCCATTTCACACACTCCAGGGCTGAAAATGTGTTCCAGCGCTGATCAAATTAAACTATATTTTGGCTTTTGATCTGCTTGACCCTCCCCACAGCCCACAGTTTTGAGAATGATACCTCATAACTACCTGTAGCATAGTGGGGTGTGTACAGTTACAAAGACATGTTCTCAGTTAAGGGCACATATCTACCTCAGTGGTTTTAAGAACACCTAGCACTAGTGAACACATGAATTTTATTCTCAGAGTTCTCCAAGTGTTACAGGGGGAAAGTCAAGCAATAAAAAAATCTGCCAGATTCAAATTGCGAATTGACACCAATTGTCTTTGGCAAGTCTTATTGAGACTATGGACGTTACCACACTGGCCCTAAAGCAGCGTCATTTCAGCCTCACTTCAGCCTCGTTTCAGCCTCGTTTCAGACTTTTTTTCCGTGTGTTCACACGACGTCGCAGCAAACCCCGCCCTTCCCTACCTCGTCTCGGCGTCATTTCAGCCTCGTTTCAGTCCTTTTGACTTCCGAGAATTTTAAGGAATACACCCGAGCGGTCGGCACTATACCGGAATGACGCTGATCTCGGCATAGGTATGAACACGAGATCCTTGTCATTCCGCATTGCCTTGTTTTACGGCCCATGGTTCCTTGCGGTATTCCCCAAGTGGGAGCAGAGGCGGAGGCGCTGGGGCTGCCGGGGGACCAACACCTTCCCCACCAGCACACCTGGAGCTGGAGCGCAGCCGGGAACTTGTGGTAACGTCCATTGCCTTGCCTTGCCTTGCTTTGCCAGCACCAGAGAGGGATCTCCCTCCTGGACCCCTTGCCTTGCCTTGCTTTGCTAGCGCCAGAGAGGGATCTCCCTCCTGGACCCCTTGCCTTGCCTTGCTTTGCTAGCGCCAGAGAGGGATCTCCCTCCTGGACCCCTTGCCTTGCCCTTCTTTGCCAGCGCCAGGGAGGGATCCCCTCCTGGACCCCTTGCCTTGCCTTGCTTTGCCAGCGCCAGAGAGGGATCCCCTCCTGGACCCCTTGCCTTGCCCTTCTTTGCCAGCACCAGAGAGGGATCTCCCTCCTGGACTCCTTGCCTTGCCTTGCTTTGCCAGCACCAGAGAGGGACCTCCCTCCTGGACCCCTTGCCTTGCCCTTCTTTGCCAGCACCAGAGAGGGATCCCCTCCTGGACCCCTTGCCTTGCCTTGCCTTGCCAGCGCCAGAGAGGGATCCCCTCCTGGACCCCTTGCCTTGCCCTTCTTTGCCAGCACCAGAGAGGGATCTCCCTCCTGGACTCCTTGCCTTGCCTTGCTTTGCCAGCACCAGAGAGGGACCTCCCTCCTGGACTCCTTGCCTTGCCTTGCTTTGCCAGCGCCAGGGAGGGATCCCCTCCTGGACCCCTTGCCTTGCTTTGCTTTGCCAGCGCCAGAGAGGGATCCCCTCCTGGACCCCTTGCCTTGCCCTGTCTGCGCATGTGCATGAACATCCTTGCCGGATCGAGGTAGGGATCTTTCAACTTGTGTGTGAACAGGAGTTCCGAGCCCCCGGAGCGGAACCATTCCGGAATCTCACATTCCTCACTGATTCCATTCTAGTGTGGTAATGTGTTCCGCTTGCCGGGCACATTCCGGAATGAGCCCAAAATGGTTCCGAAATGATTCCGACCAGCTTTCTCGCCGCTCTCTTACTGCAAGTATGATAACGTCCTATCTCTGGGGAAGAGACATGCAGCTTAGTGCCACAAGCAGATCAAACCTGAAAAGAGACATAAAGAGGACTACACCCTTACAAACTTACTCAAGAACAAGACAACAACATGATTAAAGAAGGAGAAGAAACTGTTTCCTCTGGGGACAATAACTTAAAACCCGAGCGAAGCCATATAATTACTAAGGCCTTTGGATACTCAGGAGGAAAACATGATAAAGTGAAGGGAGAAGAGATGTTGCATTAATTATTTCTAATTTACATTGTATTTTTCTGCACATAAAGAACACTTAGTGATCACAAAATGATACCTCATAATTACCTAGAGTTGAGAGCAGTGATCCAAGACCCCACTGAAGCCTACATACACTATTATTTCTCTTTCCTCTACTGCCTAGAGATCCAGTTTAATATAAACCTAACACTTGCCATGGTAATCAAGATTGGCTTCACCATAAGACAGAGAAAACAACTGTCTCGTACAGCAGGTGATATGGTATAGCAAAGACTCCTGAGCCACCCCACCCATTCACCTTTGTTGAAGATCAGAGCTGCAAGTACCATACATCTCCTAAACTAGCCTGTAGACTTAAAGGCAATGGGGAATAATGTCTCATCAATATTGTTGAAGTACAATTCAACTGCCAGTTTGCTTCTGTACATGGAACAGGGGCTAGTATCATGTTGTCCTTTGCCTTAGGCAGCAAAATATTTTGCACTAGATCTGGTGTTCATCCACATGGGGTTCCACATGTATGATGCCACAGATATAAACCCAGTTGCTGGAACCTATGTGTGCACCAATAGCATGCCAAAGATCTGTGGCCTTGGAATATGTGATCTTCACATGCCAATGTTGCCCATACAGCTTACAGTGACCATCTGCCTTATGAACAATGTCAAGCCAGTAGAATCTCATATTGCATTTTTAAAAACACACCAGACATCACGTTTAAACTAGACCAGATGATTTTGTTTCTGGAAGTTGCTACTTAATTCCCATCAGGTTTTTCAGCTGGTGGGCTAGACATGGTAAAAAGGAAGGGCTTCAAGGAGATTTAACCCTAGCTTTTCCATGTTCAATTCAAACAATCTGTGCTAAATGCACAGCACTAATCCCAATTTTATCTCTCATTGAGTTACATTTCTTAAAATGAGGGACAGAGAATATCAAGCATACTATCCAGCTTTCCAAAGGTGTGTTTTGACCTCCAAATTAAGAATGAGAAAAAATGTGTAGATATTCACATATCTAGGACATTTTGGGAGAAAGTGAAACAAACAAACAAACAAACAAATAATATCTTAGCATGATTTTGAGATCACATATATATTTGGAATTCTCATGGCTAAGGAAGATCATAATGAAGTTTGAAAGTCCATCGTTTTTAAAGAGCTAGAGCATTATGTAGCCAAAGTGAAGCACACTCAGATCCACTGTACAGATGCAACAGACCTTCACTCTTGGCCTTTGTTTTGCTTCTGTAACTATGCTACCAGGGATTCTATGTTTGCTACCAGGGATTCTATGTTAATAAGCCAGCATTTTTGTGTGATAATTTCCTCCAAGATGTATAAATGCCTCTTTCCACCCCTTCCCCGCCACTTTAATATCATGTCAAACATAACAGGAGGTATCACTCAGCTAAATGAAATAACCCTGAGATGCTGTAGGGCATTTTAGTTATTATGTAAGGGCTAACTACCAAATGTGCCATATGTGGGGTGTGAAGGGAGCGGTACGATGGTTCTGAAGATAATAATAAGTAGCTCTGCCTCAAATGTGGTTGTGCAAATAGGGAACTATTTTCATTGTTAGCTCTTCTGGAACTATTCCATCTTAATGGACAGCATCTGGGCCAGTGTGACTTTGATCCCAGATGTGCTCCTACAATCTGTACTAATAGAATATGCACACAGGGTAAATTCCCTCAAGGAAAGAATAATAGAGTCTCTGACCAATAATTACATAACTCATGAGAACTTAATTGGGTCCCTCTCTAAAATAATAAATAAAAAATGAAGCACCTTCCACATGCTTGCCATACAACTGCTTTTTAGCACACGACAAAAAAGAGTCTGCATTTGATAAGCACCTGATACAAAATTGCTCCCAGGTGGAATTGTGGGGAAATGTTTATCCTAATTTGGAAGGGGAGGGATGTTGCAGCATTCTAGCATTTGAATGGAAAAATAAGATGCTGTCACAAAAGGGTGTTTTTCTACATCGACATTGCCTTCATTTTGTACCATTCTACCTGCTAGTATAGAGTTTCAGAAAACAAAGGATCAATACCAGAATACCTTCAAGTGAGACAGAAACAGAAACATACCCCTTCTTTTCTCCAAAGTGCATTAAGAAGTTGACTATCCAAGAGGGAATAATGTTTGTTTGTTTCTAAATTAATATATAATAATTTAGTTAAAGAACTTCCATGTTAGCTTGCAATAAAGCAAGGCTTAGAACAATCTCCAAAAAAGTTCAGTTGTCACCTGTGTAGCAATCTTTACTATCAGATTTAATCCAAGACTCAGGGCTGGTTTGTTCATTACAGAAAAACTCCACATAATACATTCCAGCTTTTTTCAGGGGTAAATTTGGACAGAGAACCATAACAGGAAGTTACTGATCCTTCTGTGGATTTAGCCACAGTTTCACAGTCTCAGGATCAAAATGGCTGAAGTGTGAGTTACTATAACTTTGTGACATACTACTGGGAAACTGACTGTATTCACACACAAAACCCAGTTTCATGCTGTGTTTCTCTCTATAAAGGCACGTCAAGGTGCTGTTGAACGACAGTGTGGAACTCTTTTGTAATGTGTGAAAATGACTTTCACATGGAGCAGATCTGTACAACTCCACCTGGAATACTGTGTCCAGTTCTGCCCCACAATTCAAAAAGGATGTTGACAAACTGGAGCATGTCCAGAGGAGGATGACTAAAATGGTGAAGGGTCTAGAAACCATGCCCTATGAAGAACGACTTAGGGAATTGGGTATGTTTAGCCTGGAGAAGAGACGGTTAAGAGGGGATATGATAGCCCTCTTTAAATATTTGAAGGGATGTCATATTGAGGAGGGAATAAGCTTGTTTTCTGCTGCTCCAGAGACTAGGACCCGAAACAATGGATGTAAGCTCCAGGAAAAGAGATTCCACCTCAACATTAGGAGGAACTTCCTGACAGTAAGGGCGGTTCGACAGTGGAACACACTCCCTCGGAGAGTAGTGGAGTCTCCTTCCTTGGAGGTCTTTAAGCAGAGACTGGATGGCCATCTGTCGGGGATGCTTTGGTTTTGAGTTCCTGCATGGCAGATGAGGGGTTTGACTAGATGTCCCTTGCAGTCTCTTCCAACTCTATGATTTTATGAACTCAGTGTCATTTTTATTAGTCCTTAGGATCTTACTTACAGAGAACCTGATTATCTCATTTTCCTGAATTCCAAGATGTTTTGTATAGGGACTACTGTTACATGGTCAACAATCCCAAAGAAATACCAAACAGGCAAAATACCATGTTTTATACAGCCAACATTTTACTTAATATGAAGACTTGGGGGTTACTCATAAGCCTTCATTAGTCATAGAGGAAAGACAAACATTTTTCAGAGTTGTACTTGGGATAAGAAATGCATAATTTCCATAATGTACACAGTTGTTTCTTTTATCCATCTTTGGTCAAAGGATTTTTGCAGAAATTTTGATGTACTATAGCAATCTGAAAAACCAGTGAAGACAGGTGATAGTACAGTGGGATGCCATGTTCACTGACGAATTCTGTAGTCCAAAAAACTACTGTAGTTCAAAAACCTAAATTTTTCAAGACCCATTTATGGATCTCTGTAAAATACAACTGTCTGTGCCAGCTTCTTAGTTACAATAATAACAGGCCAATATAATACCGTAAGCTTCTGCTTTATTCTGGCTGATTATCAACAATGTGCAGTTTGAAAACTTGCATATTCCAGCATCAACAGAAGTTGATCCAATATAATGATACATCCCTCCACCTCCGTCCCTTATTTTGAATTTATCAAGAGTTGATCTGGACAAAAGGTGGGTCCACTATACTGAGCAAGACTCTATCTGGATATTTCTACAGACACTCGGGGAGTGAGGTCAACAGTATTATTTATAAGACACAGAAATTTAAAGATGGACCTTATTTCTAGACATAATAATAAATGTGTGAGGGAGTTTTATATTCTGGTTATAATGCCTGCAAAAATTCTAACAATGTCTGTAAAAAAGAGAGAGAGTGTGTCTGCTTTCTTTGCTATAAAGAGAGCACCAGCCTAATACATCTCTAATCAAGCTACTGTGTGAATTGTTTGGCAGCTCTATTAAGAGGCCCTGGAGGCAAAGGCTGGTTTCCATTTTGGTCCTACAGAAGCCAAAACCAGATGGGAGACACTGGATAATCAGTTCCACAAACAAGCATTAAGCATACATGGGAAGCATTTCTCCCAAGATCAGCTGCAGAGCAGAACTAGGGTAATTTTCCCGCTAATCAGTATTCTGTTGTCATCTCTATCAAAGCAACATGGAAGTACTAAGGTACCAAATTCAAACACAGGCAAAAATGAAACATGTCCAGCACCTTTGCTAATCTCACTTCTAGCCCCTGAAATGCTACTCTTTGATAATCTCAGGGAAAATCCAGGGAGCTATGAGAAGGACAAAATAATGGACAAAGAATATGCATTGAACTATCACCACAGAACTCAAGATATACACAGAACTCAAGATATACAGTCTCCTCTTAATCCTCACCCACAGCCAGCTAGACTCATTTTCTGACCAAGTAGCCAATATAATGTAAAGAAGCCTTTTAAAAAATAAAATAAATTGCATGCAGCAATAAAACTTGCTTTGATTAAATCAACTCCATATGAAAACAAATGTACAAATGACATAACCAACAAAAACAAATTAAATGCTTGATGGACAAAATGCAACAAGGCCTTTTAAAAATATCTCAAAATGAATTTTAAAAAAGGATAACAAGCTGTCCCAAACTGGATAGTGAAATGACTTGCCAAGCCTCTCTGGAAAAACACTCCCAATTTCTGACATCAATATTTATTTAGATGACAGTTCACTCCCCACCCTCTATAAAACCCAGAATGTAGAACAGAGACTGCTTTTTATAGTGAGATCCTGGGATCTCGGGAACAGTGATGCCAGGGACACACACTCACACACACATTTTCATTAGCATGTGGATAGAGGGCTGATTCTTATTAACATTGAGCAGGTGTAGCCACCACCTAAAAACAGACCTGGAAAATGTTGCCTACCAAACACATGTGAGACTTGTGCTCTCTAGTCTATTTACCAGCATCTCCATTCAAACCAACACTCTCAGAACTGTTGTGTTTCACACCACATCACCCAATTGGATCCTGGAGAAAACCTCATCTGTAGTATCACCTGTTGTTTTGCCTCAACATCTTTTTCAAGTTAACCCCTGACTTCCTGAACCTTGAATGAATGTGTGTATGTATGTGAATTGCTGTGTGATTTTCCCTTTTAATAAATAATACTTTAATTGGAGAATTCTGTCTCTGCATCAATTCTTAGATCCCTCGGCCTCTTGGTATATACATGGGAGACAGTCTCGCAGGGTCCTTTTAGATGAACTCCTCTTAATTTGAGCTAAATAACATTCGCCATACTAGACTTTTGACTATAGAACACCAAAAATCTGTCATATAAACAGGCACAGGTCTGTATTCCATGTAGTTACTTCTGCTTTTAATGCTTAGAGGTCTATACTGAATCTGAGTATCTAAGAGCACAGTGTGGCAGTGGGGAAGAGATGAAAAAAGATTTTAGATGAAAGACTGCTCAAGACACACAAATCCAATTCCATATACATTACTTTTCAGCAACAGAATGCACTGAGAAAAGGCATATCCTCATCACTGACAGACATGGGGATCTGGACTGGGAACTAGAAAAGGGTGAGAAGATGTGGAGAGAGGGGAGAGAACATGCAAATAAATGGAAACCAAGAGAAGGACAATTCTGTAATTGCTGTGACAGAGAAGAGATTAAAATTCAGAGACACTTCCTTCTCCACTTTTCAAATGTCAAGAGATACCAGAAGTTACTGGGCAAAGTGAGCAACCTTCCCTTAGGCAGTCAGAAAGGAAGAAATGGGGTGGGGGTGGACAGAGGAAATAGTCTGAATAATATAAGCCTGATAATATTATGCAATAACTTTACAATATTATGCAACAACCTGCTGCTGTCTTAGAAACAGGAAATCCTGCCAAAAATATGTATCAGGAGAGAAGCCTTGTAGTTTCTTAGCCAATCAAATAGCATCATCACTAAAAATGTATTGTGATATTGTGGCACCTTTGGGATAGTCAAAGAAGCTGGTTGTGGAATCCCAAGAACTCTCACTGTTTCTACTGCACTCCCATGAGGCAAACAGTGAGATCATGCAGGCCCTGCAATGAACACTTACATCATTTTCACTTGTCAAAGACCTTCAGAATGCAGACTGCATGTGTGTGTGTGTATTCAAGCCATCTGTTGACTTATGGTGACCCCAAGAACTTCATAGGGTTTCCTATGAAAGGAAATACTCAAGGGAAATACTCAAAGGGAATACTCAAAGGTAGTTTTGCCAGTTCCTTCCTCTGAAATATAGCCTACAGTACCTGATATTTGTTGTTGGTCTCCCATCCAAATACTAACCAGGGCCAACCCTGCTTAGTTTCTAAGATCAAATCTGATGCCAGTTTAGGGTATTTCAACAGCTTGCAGGTACCATACTGACAAATGGATGCAGTGATCAAGTTCTTGGCATGTATTAAACTGCAAACAAAACATTTCTTATTGTATGTTCCAAAGCAGCAGGTTTCACTTTAAAGGCTTGACAGTGTAAATCAATGCTGGTAATAGAACTAGATGGTAGACAGCAGCAGATAATTGCCCATAGCATCTCCATCCAGTCTTACTCATCATTATCCTGTCTCTCCTATCCAGTCAAACATATTTCTTATAGAAATTTTATAAAATAAAGAAGCAAGCAAATATGTACATAAAACATAAGTTTTCTATAAAGGAGAACTTGGGTCATGCAAATGATTTTGTACTTATAAAACAGTATTTGATGTGAACTCAGTCACTTATGCAAAACCAGCTTGAATGACTGAAGAGTACTAGCAGGGAAGTCATAATGATAAGGGAAGACACTGGAGTTTATCACATGGGGGGGGGGAACTGGAACTTTAAACAGTGATTAACCTGATAAAATCACACAATTGGCATTAAAAAATGATTCAAATGAGATTGAACACAAGACTCATTATCCTGTGAATAACCAGGGAATAACCAGGGAATAAATAGTAAAAAGTCATTTACAGGATGATAATAATAATAATAATAATAATAATAATAATAATTTATAGCCTGCCCCTCTGCGATGCAATCGGGGCAGGTTACAGCATTTAAAAACAGACAGAGTTAAAACTTCCCCTCATCCCACAATCCAACCCTCCCATCCCCTTAAAACAGAATTAAACTAAGAAAAAGTTAAAATACCACAATACTATAAAACGATAAAACAATAACAAGGAATCAGTGATGAAAACAAAATGAGAACTCATCTCTGATCAGACAGCCATTATTCTTGGAAGGCCTGCCGGAAGAGATCCATCTTTACTGCCTTTTTAAAAGCAGCAAGAGTAGTAGTGAGACGGATCTCATCTGGCAGGGCATTCCAAAGTCTGGGAGCGGCGGCAGAAAAGGCCCTCTGGGAGGTCTGAGACAGCCTAGTTTTTATTGGCTGTACCAGATTCCTCCCAGAGGACTGGAGGGCTCAGGGGGGATCATACGGGGAGAGGCGGTCCCTAAGATAAGATGGACCCAAGCCATGTAGGGCTTTAAAGGTCAAAACCAACACCTTGTACTGCACCCGGAAACCAATCGGCAGCCAGTGGAGGGATTTAAGCACCGGTGTTATGTGCTCCCTCCTAGATGTTCCAGTAATTAACCTGGCTGCCATGTTTTGCACTAATTGTAGTTTCCAGGTTAGGCACAAGGGTAGCCCCATGTAGAGTGCATTGCAGTAGTCCAGATGTGAGGTTACCAGAGCATGTACCACAGCTTCCAATTCCCTCATGTCCAGATAAGGGTGCAGTTGGCGTATCAGCCGAAGCTGATAACAGGCACTCCTGACCGTCGCATTCATCTGACTAGTCATGTGAAGCGATGAATCTAGGAGCACCCCCAAACTGCAAACACAGTCCTTAGAGGAGAGTGTGACTCCATCCAGGACTGGAGACTGTATTCCCAGATCTGGTTTCGGGCCTGTGACTGTGAGTACCTCCGTTTTGTATGGATTCAGCTTCAATCTGTTTTTCCTCATCCAATCCATTACCGCTCTAAGACAGTCATTAAGAGGAGAGACTCCATCTGAAGTCTGAGACGATGATCTGGTCATAGAGAAGTATATCTGGGTGTCATCAGCGTACTGAAGACACTGTGCTCCATGCCTCCGAATGATCTCACCCAGCGGCTTCAAGTAGATGTTAAATAACATCGGGGACAGGATGGCGCCCTGAGGGATGCTACAATTAAGCTCAATTTTGGAAGAGCAACTGTCCCCGAGCCTCACCCTCTGGGATCTGCCCGAGAGGAAGGAACGGAACCACTACAAAGCAGTGCCTCCGATTCCTAACTCTCTCAGGCGCTCCAAGAGGATGGCATGATCTATAGTATCAAAGGCCGCTGAGAGATCCAAGAGCACCAACAGGGTCACACTACCCCTGTCGAGGCCCAGGCGGAGGTCATCGGTCAGAGCAACCATGGCAGTCTCCACTCCGTATCCTGTCCTGAAACCAGTTTGAAATGGATCAAGATAATCGGTTTCATCCAAGACTGCTTGGAGTTGGGAAGCATCTGCCCTCTCGATCACCTTGCTTAGAAAGGGAAGCAAGGAGACTGGTCTGTAGTTGTTTCTATCCAGGGGGTCCAGGGAAGTTTTTTTCAGGAGTGGCTTAACTGCCGCCTCCTTTAAACAAGATGGTATACTACCCACCCTGAATGATGCGTTGATTGTGTCCCAAAGGAACACCTTCAACGCGTCCCCTCCCTGGACGACCAGCCATGATGGACAAGGATCGAGGGGGCAAGTCATCTTTCTCATCCTTCCAAGCAGCTTGTCCACGTCATCGGTACTCACAGATTGGAATTGATCCAGTAAAGTGCCATCAACGGAGTTGCTGGATGCCTCGTCTACGGATTCTTCCAAAACACTGCCGTCCAAGTCGGCTCTTATCCGAGAGATATTATCTGCAAAGTGGATGTTAAATGCCTCGCAGCAGGCTGTTGTTGGGTTAAGTAGGGGGTTTGGCACAGGGGAAACCTTCGTCAGCTCCCCTACCACCCTAAATAGCTCTGCTGGGTGGGACTCTGCAGACACAATACGTGCAGAACAGAAAGATTCCTGCACTGCATGTAAAGCCTCCCTATAGGAGTCAAGATGCTTCCTAAGGCGAGTTCTGTCGGATAAGAGACAAGTCCTCCGCCATTCGCACTCTAGTCGTTGTCCGGCCTGCTTCATCCTCCTAAGCTCCTCTTTATACCATGGCTTACGGTTTGAAGCGGACCGGAAAGGATGCTTGGGAGCAATTGTGTCAATAGCCGTGGTGATATCGATGTTCCAAGTATTCACCAAGGCTTCGACAGAATCACTGGTGTTACCAACCATTAAACCCTCTAAGACCTTCTGGAAACCAATTGGTTCCATTAGCCTTCGAGGGCGGACCATTCTAATTGGTCCGCCACCCCCAGGAGGGCGGACAATAGCCTTTAGTTCTGTCTTGATCAGAAAATGGTCCGTCCATGACAATGCGGAGGTTTTCTTGACCTCCGCCCACGGATGTTCCTGCTCCGTACTAAAGACCGCATCGAGGGTATGACCAGCACAATGTGTGGGCCCATCGACCAACTGGGATAGGCCCCTGTTTGTCATGGTATCCATGAACTCCCGAGCCGCACCTGTTAGATCTTCTAAACTGGTTTTGAGTGGGATGTTGAAGTCGCCCAGAACCAAAAGTCTGGGTGACTCCAACAGCAACTCAGAAACCACAGTGGTCAGCTCGGTTAGGGAGTCTGTTAAGCAACGGGGTGGCCAGTATACCAACAGAATCCCTAAACTATCCCTGGTCTTCAGGCTAAGGTACATATACTCGATATGGGTCGTTTTCCGGATAGGCTTTTTGATCACGGTTAAGGTATTCCTATGGACCAAGGCTATGCCGCCCCCCCCCGCCCACTTTCCCTCACCTGCTCACTGACTGAGTACCCAGCTGGGAGGGCCCACGCCCATGTCGCGGAGCGGGCATCCCCCAGCCAGGTCTCAGTGAAGCATGCCAGGTCAGCCACCTCATCCACTAAAAGATCGTGGATGATATGGGTCTTAGATCGTGGATGATATGTGAATGATTTGCTCCTGTTTCTTGCCTGATTATTCACGAGTTAATGGCACTTTAATCACGTTTCACCTTGACACTTTAATCACGTTTCACCTTGATCCAGAATGATGCAGCGATGGTGCAGGCATGGGGCTACTTTAGACCCCGTGTGATAACGTCCTGTGCTTCTTGCCAATGACTGTGTGTATGTGCCTTCAAACCAATGACAACAAGGGCAAAATAAATTATACATGACATGTTGAGTTGCATAATTCAGGGGTAGGCAACCTTTCCCCTTTAAGGGCCGAGGGACTTCAGCTCCCAGAATCCCAGGAGCTATTGGCTAACATGGGACTATTGGCCAACATGGCTGAGGCTTCTGGGAGCTGAAGTCCCTCGGCCCTTAAAGAGGAAAGGTTGCCTACCCCTGGCATAATTTATGCATACTAAAGTTCTCCCCTTGGTATAGACCAGGGGTAGGCAACCTTTCCCCTTTAAGGGCCCAGGGACTTCAGTTCCCAGAAGCCTCAGCCATGTTGGCCAATAGTCCCATGTTGGCCAATAGCTCCTGGGATTCTGGGAGCTGAAGTCCCTCGGCCCTTAAAGGGGAAAGGTTGCCTACCCCTGGTATAGACTGTACAGATTTTTATTTTTTTGATACAGAATTTAGGGGTGTCCCTCACCCTCCTCCATTTGGTACATAGTAACCTGACTGAGGCATAGCAGGATCTAGTAGGCTGCAGGATACCAGCATGTTCCAGTTCTAAAGCTAGTGGTTAAAAGACAACGAACTTTTGATTAACAATGATGATGATGTTACCTGCTACCCCACTCCAGCTTCCCTGTTGTCTCTGAGCTCACAAATGGATCTTATAGAACCTTTGAGACTAACTGTGCAAGAGACATTATAGCATGAGCTTTCATAGACTAGGTCTACTTCCTCAGATCCTCTCAGTTTAGTTACTACGTGCAGTGACCTACCACTGTTTTAATGCAAAGTATTCTAGCTGGCTCAATCATGAACCAGGAATTAAGATGTATGAACTTTAGGAAAGACCTGCTTTTGAGGTTTAGACTGCTAGAAATGATTCAATGACTTTTTGAAAAAGCATTTTTTCCTGTTAGTGCCCCATACTCCAATAGTTCACAAATGCAAACTGGGATATGTGTGGCCAGCCAGGAGTGTAGTCAAATGGTAAATGTGATTAATGAGAAAGAATGCATAGCTAGGAGAAACTGCAGCAGTTTGCCTCTGCCTGGATCTACAAGGAGGGCACAATTCCTCCCTACATCACTTCTTCTTCCTAGGTTAATTGAATGCAAACTGCTTTTGTAATTTGACCTCATTCTGCAGCAATTCCAGTAAGCTGAAGAGAAAGGGAGAAAATGGGAGCAGAAGAGAATAACTGGGACATTTTAAAAGTGAGACGACATAGGATTAATTAGGACCGTTCCTGACAAATTGGGACAGTTGAAAGGTATGGTGGTGCTCTGCTGGAGAAAGGAACTCCCAGAAAATGTTCAGCTGGTGGTCTTGTGCTGTTTGGGGACCTTTTGTGACCCAATCTTTCTCTTTCTCATGCAATTTCACCCCAAAGTACAGCATGTCTGAAAGCCACTAGAGTTGCTGGGTCAGGATTACTTCATATACTGAGATTTCTGAGCCAAAACATGAAAACTAGGAGGTGGATCCCACTGATGTTACAAGGGTGAGCCCCTGGTGATATCATTAAAGCATGATTCATTAAGCATCAGCCACAGATGCAGTGTATATTATTTTGATTTTAAACCTTCAAAATCTAATAAATGAGGAACATACTCACACACCTTTCAAGCCAGCAGTCTTACCCTGAGATTCCTTCCCTTTCTCGCTAGAATCATATATAGTGGACCAAGCCCTGGGACTCAAGGCCAGTTCTTGTTATCTGGGCATGCTACTACCACGCGGCCTGGAATGGGAGGGCAATCTGGCTGTTGTCACCCCACTGATTGCCAGAGTTGGTTCGTCTGCCTTACCAGCTCATTATTAAATATCTACAATTGATTATTGTTACTAAACTGAGTACTGTGCTATGTACTGCTGCATGCATAATAGGTACGAATAGAGGCAGCTGCCTGCATTTTTGAACTCTCCTTGGGGGCCTGGCTGTGCATTTCATCATCATGAGCACCTGCATTTCCAAAATTTACCACTACACCAGTGGCTAAAGTCTGCAGATTGTGCAATATGTTAAGCCATCCTGCTTCTTCCGGGTAGGAAACTCAGTAAAATGCTGTCTGCATATCAATGTGCCCATTTCTCACTCCTGGCCTTGACACTGTAGAGCATGTCTTCTTCTTTTTTGGAACCTATTTGATTTTATTATTCTTATTATTAATTTACAGTCATATCAGTGTCCAGGAACAGAGGAAATTATATATTCACCAGAGAGCTGTGAATATGCTGTCAAGAACAACAACCATTCAAGAGTTGGGGCTTTGAGTTGAGACTTGTCATGACCTTTGATATTCCTAGTCCCAGAAGAAAACTGAAAGGAGTGATAATGGAACATCACCAGGAGCCTGCCAACAATGTTCTCTCTCTTGAGATTAAGATCACATTGGGAGCTGGAAGAAAATCATACAATTTTGCCATTTCCATCAAGGCGTTCATGGCCAAAGACACAAAAGGTGTAGGCAGGATGGGAGAGTGAAAGCTAGATCCTTTGAGTCCAAAATTATCATCAGTCTTCATGCACAAAATTTAAAAAACAACAACATAGATTCACCTCATTATTTTTTTTGCTGGGCAGGTCAAACATCAACATAAATGGCACAACCAGGGAGGCCAGTCTTGCCATCTGCACATAGTCCAGAAAAGGAAAAATTCTCACACTAGTCTGATTATGTGTGTGTATGAATGAGAGAGAGGGGGACGAAATGAGAATGAGAGACAAAGAAAAAGGGAAAGAGAGATGTGTGGAGAGAGAAGCTGTGATAATTTAGAGTACTTGTGACAGGGTTCCTGGACATCATCTTTCTTTTCCTTACAGGTCTCAGGTAAGATGCTCACACACTCCCAGCTGTGTCCCTTTACCGACATTGGTTCAGTCCTGTGAGGTTCCTTATAGTCACAGTGGCACCCGTAAGTCCTTGGACAAGGGCTTCTCCTGTTGCTTGCTGTGTGGCCCATGTTCATAGCATCAGCTATTCTGTTTAGAGGAAAGAGCATGTACCTTCAAAATCAGGAGAGGAGTCCTGAATCATCACAAGCTCCATAGTGTTGTAAATGCCAGCCAGAACTGCTTGACAAGTGTACCGGTTTACATCAGTGGACGGGTCTCCTACATAGTGCCACATGTCATCCACCATGCTTGTCAAGATATTGAGGCTGGCTGGGATATTGTGTGGCAGCAACAACCCTGGGGCCACTTTTCAATATAAGGAATGAGCCCGGCTTCTAAGGCATCCTTTAGAAACTGGTCTTTTTTTCTCAGCTTGGCCCAGCTGTGCCAGCTTGTGCTGTTCCCTGAGAAGTTCAGAAAGCTCGGAGTTGCAGGACCAATTCGCTGCCATTGTTGTGAAAAAACGCTGATGCAGCAATAGAGAGTCCCAGTGACTTGGCTCCTTCTGCAACAGCATCTGGTGTCCAGCTATGGGTAGGGACAAATTCCAGAGCTGTCATCAAGATCTGGTTTTGCAGCTGCTCTTCACTCTCATAGCCTTCTGACTTCACCACCCTGATCTGTGTAGCTGGGCTGTGAGTGTGGGTACTTTTGATCATGTTGCTCCTCCACTGGCTGAGACTCCCAAGTTTTGCTGAGTAGGAGACTGGGATGGCTGCTGTTTCTGCTCATCTGAAGCTCTCTGTAGGAAAGCTGCAACATGGAGGGCACGCTGGGCTGGATTTAGCTGCTGTCTGAAGACCTCAGGGCAGCACAAGAGCCCCCAACCAGCTCGCCCCAGACAAGCCACCCTGGCAACTACTGCCATCTTTGACCAGGGCAGCCCCTCTTGTCCACCCTGTAGAGCAGGGGTAAGCAACCTAAAGCCCGGGGTCCGGATGTGGCCCCCCGAGGCCTTTGGACCGGCCCCAGGCCAGTCCTGCCGCCGGCGCCACCCGCCATGATGATATTGATTATTGTTGTTATTACTTGTTCTTGGGGTTTTCTTGGCAAAATCTCCACAGGGGTTTGGCCATGGCTTTTCTGGGGCTGAGAGAGTGTGCATGCATATTTTCTAATTTTTTTTAAAAAAAATTAAATTTATTTATTTATTTATTTTTGGTGTTTGAGCCCCCCAATTGTCTGAGGGACAGCAACCCGGCCCCCAGCTCAAAAAGGTTGTCTACCCCTGCTGTAGAGCATGCCTTAATGCCAGAAGGCCCAACGGGCTGCCTGACAGGTTCTGGGCCTTTAAAACCCTCTTCCTTATTTGCCAAGCTTGTCCCAATAAATCTATGTATATTTTTAGGTTTCAGCTGGCATCTTGTGAATATATCTTTCACACCTGTGCCAGCTCAGGAGTAGCCAAACCCTTGTTCAGTACGATGTGAAGCCAAGCAAAACACATACTCAGCCAGCTCCAGAGACTACTGTAAGTGGGGTAGAGCCAAAAGAGAAGTTTATCTGGGCAACAAACTGCTGATTAGCTGGATTAGTTGTATGTCTGTTCCTAGGCCTCTGAAATATCTCATCTAGTCTGCAATTATGCATATAGGCGTGTGCACCTGTGTTTATATTCTTTTATATGCTCTATACCAACATACCTAAATATTTTAGAACAGCAATTAGCATCCATACCATCAACACTCCAGGCAACAACTCTAAAGCTTGGGAAGAAATGACAAATCTCTGTATTCTGTTCATACCCTTCCAATGCAGAGAAAACTCAAAGAGTTACAAGGTTCCTCTGAGTAACTGAATCTTTGCCCAGTCATAAGCCCTGTAATGGGCTGCATACCCACTGAACTTTCTGCAAAGGTCTTATATTAGGAAGAATATTTACTTGAATATTTACTTGAATAAGGAGTTGCATGCAGCACATAGTAAAGTGTCTTCAGCCCCTGAAGGCCTACCAGAAGCCCTTGGGTATTCTGCCCCCTTCTTAATCCCATCCTCCACCTCATTCCACCTGATTTCAGACAGAACACTCTTTTCTCACTATTGTTAGCAGAAAGAGAGAGAGAGGGAGAGAGAGGTGTATGGGATCCCTGGAAAAGGTCAGGCTGAGAGGAAAGTGTGTGTGTGTGTGTGTACCATACCTTCAAACTGTCCTGATTTGACAGGGATGGTCCCAGTTAATTCTCTGGCACCCTGATTTTTTTTTAGCTGCTTTTAAAATGTCCCAGGTTTTTTATCTCTCTCCTGCTTTGCCCTCAACTTACATCAACTGCTGCAAAATGAGTTCAAAGTGCAAAAGTAGTTTGCACTCAGTTAACTCAGCAGTGGAGAGGAGCAAGAAAAGGGTGGAAGTTGCCATTCCCAGTAAGATCAAGCAAAAGCAAACTGCAGTGCTATGTCCTACCTCCATGTTGGTGAACCTATGGCATGCGTGCCATTTCTGCACGCAAAGCCATTTTGGAGGGCATGCAGAGAGATGGGAGGGTGGGGGAAAAGGAGGAACAGGCACATGCCTGCTCCTTCTCTTCTCCTGCCCTTCTGTCGCTTCAGCTGCCTCTCCAGAGACAGTTAAAGGCACAGGAAGGTGGGGAAGAGGAGGAACAGTTGTGTGTTGTTCAAGTAAAGAGAGGCAGCTGACAGCCCAGTTGGGGGGTGGGGGGGGGTGGAGAAGAGGTCCTCCCCCAGAAGGCAGAAGTCCCACCCCAAGAAAGTGGAAGCCCTGCTCCTGGAAGTTCCCCCCTGATGTCCACCCCCTCTGGCACTGGGTAACACCTGGTGCTGGAACACTTTTAGGTTTGGGCACTCAGGGGCTAAGCAGACGGCGCAAAGTGCCATCTTCAGAGCAAGGAAGGGGAGGGGCAGCCACACGCTGGGCGCCCCAACCCCTTCCCGAAAACGTCCTTGGAGCAGCCGGCCCTCCGCACGGCTGGCGCTCCGAGGATGCTTTTCCACTGCAGCGTCCGCACGCGCTGCAGCGGAAAAGCCGCTGAAGGTGCACCGGAAACCTTTTGTGGCGCACCTTTGGCGATTTGTGGAAGGAGCGCTATTTTAGCGCTCCTTCCAGGGGCGGCGAAGCTGTGCCGCAGGGCCGAGGTGTGCGGATACCTCGGCCCCGCGGCACAGCTTCCTGGGGCGGCCCCGTGCCGCCCGTCTGCTTCCCCCCTCAGTCTCTAAAAGGTTCACCATCATTGTCCTAGCTTGTGTGTTCTTCCTGATTAATAACTTTTATCATGTTGATTACACTTTGATATTGCTTGGCCACTTGTTTCCTGGTTTTCATCTGTAAAATGTTGGAGGATATGCACTCCCAATTAATCCTCTGTCATCCATGTTTTTCAGGGAATTTTAAAATGTCCTAGTTTCTCTCCCTCCTCCCACCTTCCAACTCAACTTATTTCAATTGCTTATTTCAACTGCAGACCGGCCTACAGGGCAACTGGCTGCCCCAACCCCACCCCAATGCTGTCCTGATGCGTGCAGACATGCTGTGCTGAAAAGGCATGGAAGAGCCAAAAGCCTTCCTTTTGGGGGCGGGTGGGGTTGCCATGCTCTGAGCTGCCACTAGAAAGGGCGGCCCAGAGCCACCCATCTGCATAGCCCCTAAGTTCAAAGTGCAAAAGTAATTTTTTCTCAATCAACTTAGCAGGTGATGGAAGAGAACAGGAGGTGGAATATTGTCCTTCCCAGTAGACTGAGGCAAAAGCAAACTGCTGCACCCTCTTTTAGTTTGTGCATTCTTCCTCATTAATATATTTTGTCATTTTGACCATACTCTGTTGTTGTTTGGCCACATATATTCTGTGAAATGTGAGAGGGGTTTATGTCCACATGGGTCATCCTCATCACATGCAGATGTTAGGAACTGGGGTGGGGGAGACTGTGCAGCCCCGACTGTATGGGATTACAGTGCTCCTAGGAACTTTAGATATGTGAACAGCTTGAATATACAGTGTTATGTCTTCTGGACATGCATTACTGAGGAATCATTTTCTGCTGCATGAGTTCTTTCTCCATGTATTTCCTGAAAATATTTGCTAGAAGATAACTGCTATCCTTCCATCTCCTGTTGTTGTTGTTGTTGTTGTTGTTGTTGTTAACTTCCTTTGACTTGACCTAGACTCATGGTTACTTTGTGGATGAGACATCTCCAAGTCTCCCTAGCCTCAACCTTTCTACTCAGCTTCTGAAGGTTCAGGCCTGTGACCTCCCTGACTGAGTCTAACCATCTGGCATATGGTCTTCCTCTCTTTCTACTGCCTTCTACCTTTCTTAGCATTATTGTCTTTCCTAATGAGTCATGTCTTCTCATGATGTGGCCAACAATGACAGCCTCTATTTAGTTATCTTTTGGCATCCAGGGAAAGTTCAGACCTGATCTGTTCAAGGATCCATTCGTTTGTCTTTTTAGCTGTTCACAGTATCCTCAGCACTCTTCTCCAGCACCACATATCAAATGAGTTGGTTTTCCTCCTATCTGCTTTCTTCACTGTCCAGCTCTCACCTCTGTACATGATGACTGGAAATACTACAGCTTGGAAGATCCAAGATTTATCATGGCTATAAAGGGAGCAACAACCTGATGTTTTCCGAAAATAAATAAATAAATAAATAAATGGACAACTAATGACTACCCATTCAGCATGGCCAATAGCTGGAAAATATACAGTTCTGGTCCCAAACATCTGGAGAGTACAACCTGCAAAGCCTTGCTATGAAGTGTTTGCTTTGGTTGCAGTGGACAGAAGTCAATTTTATGCCATGTGAATGTCAGAACTGGTTGACTCATGACTTGATGTGAGAATCCAAGCAATGTTTTGAAACAGATTTTTGTAGAAAATATCAAGTATATTATTTTCTAAATCTAACTGCTACTTCCAACTGTAGTATACCTGCTGAGTTGTAAGTCAACATTTATGTAAATGCCATTGGTTGAATGGGTCTACTCCATTTGGGACTAGTAATTATATTTAGATCTGAAACTACACTATTTTGACACAATATCCAATAGTTAGTCAACAATGACTGATTGTCTTTGAAATGTCTTTATGCAGCCTGCTTTCCATGTCATGCCCTCAGTTTCTGACATACTGTGACATACTCAAACAGTAATCATGGGCACATTCATGTATTAAAAGCTGCTGCTTCTGCAGTTAAGGTAGATCATTTTGGTGCAACAGTCTGAAGAAGCTTAGTGAAATCAATGCATAGTCACGGTATCTCCATCTGTGATCCATCATAATAAAATTATCTTCAGAAGTTTGAAAATGTATGGCAGTACAACTTCAACTCTGGAAAAGATGCAGAAAAATCAGTATGGAGAAGATGACACTTCTATTATTTATACTATTTATCTGATTTAAAGTAAAGGGCATACGTTATCAACTACTTCAAACTGAGCTTCTTCCAAATGAAGTGAGAATTGTAAAAGACTTTGAGCAGCGACAGAAAAATTGATAATACAAGCATAATATCTCAGGAATACTACTTCTAGAAAAGGAAAGTAGTAATGGCTTGGAAGGAAGAGGAATGGGCTACAGGGTGGGGGGTAGATAGTCACGAATGTTGATAAGAGAATCAAAACTTTTTTTAAAATGCGGTGATAGAGAAGGATTCTGTGGATACCTTGGACTGCCCAAAGGACAAATGAACACATCTTACAGCATATCAAACCTGAACTTTCCGTAGAGGCCAAGATAACTAAACTGAGGCTGTTACATAAAGGCAGTAGGAAAAGGAGAAGAAAACACTACAGGTGGATAGACTCAAGTCAAGAAAGTTGCAGCCCTGAATCTGCAAGTACTGAGCAGGGTAGCTGATGCCTCTTAGGAGTATCTAATTCATAAGATCACAATGTTGAAGTCAATCTGATGCTAAACAACAACAACAAATTGGTGAGCAACAGCAATTTCAGTTAGGTGGTTTTAGATTTTGTACTTACTAGTCTTTTGGGGGTGAGTTTGGGGCTCTTTAGATAATAATATGCTTCACTTGCCTCAAAATGTGGTAAATCATACCTGATGCACAGGATTACCCACTGCTTATGATGAATGAACTTTTAATGCCTTTTCCAAAGATCTGAACTGAGATGTGTCCTGTCCAAATCTCTACTTAGCCAGAAACTCACAGGTGGAACCCCTATACAAACTTCTGTTCTCTCAACCCCCCTCCGTTCATTGGCAATATGTTGATAAACTAGACTGGTCTACCACACAGAATGGTTGTAAGGATCTGAAACAATGCATATGTGTGATAGATGAATGCTATATTATATGAAGAAAGGCCTGGAAAATGAGAAATATGATGTGTCTCTTGCAATTTCTGGAAAGATCCCAAAAGAGGATCTTCCTATTTTGGATAATTTTATATATGCCTGATATATGCCTGAGAAAGTAGAAAGTCGGTATAGCTGTTTTGTTGTTGTTGTTGTTGTTGTTGTTGTTAACCACCTTCAAGTTGATCTCAACCCATGGCGACCCTGTGGATGTGATATCCCCAAGATTCTCTGTCCTCCACTGTTCTCCTTAGTTCTGGCAAAGTTATACCCATGGCTGCCTTAGTAGAGTCCATCCATCTAGCATGCAGCATTCTTCTCTTTCTACTTCCCTCCACCTTTCCTAGCATTATTTTTTTCCAACGAGTCCTGCATTCTCATGATGTGCCTGAAGTACAACAGCCTCATAGAATCACAGAATCATAGAATTATAGAGTTGGAAGAGACCACTAGGGCCATCCAGTCAACCCCCTGCCATGCAGGAACTCCCAATTAAAGCATCCCCGACAGATGGCCATCCAGCCTCTGTTTAAAGACCTCCAAGGAAGGAGACTCCATCACTCTTCGAGGGAGTGTGTTCCACTGTCGAACAGCTTTTACTGTCAGGAAGTTCCCCCTAATGTTGAGGTGGAATCTCTTTTCCTGTAGCTTACATCCGTTGTTCCGAGTCCTACTCTCTGGAGCAGCAGAAAACAAGCTTGTTCCCTCCTCAATATGACATCCCTTCAAATATTTAAACAAGGCTATCATATCACCTCTTAACCTTCTCTTCTCCAGGCTAAACATCTCCAGCTCCCTAAGTCATTCCTCATAGGGCTTGGTTTCCAGACCCTTCACCATTTTTGTTGCCCTCCTTTAGACACGCTCCAGTTTCTCCACATCTTCAGTTTTGTCATATTAGCTTCCAGGGAGATTTCTGGCTTGATTTGCTCTAGGACCCATTTCTTTGTCTTTTGGACTATCCATGGGATTCTCAGCACTCTTCTCCAGCACTACATCTCGAATGAACTGATTTTCTTCCTGTCTTCTTTCTTAACTGTCTAATATTCTGTTTGAAAAAAGAAAAAGAAAATAGAAATACAGTGCAGTAGGCCTCTAATATTTCCAGTAAAGGTAGCAGAGACCTCTTGGAACAATAAAAGGAGAGTCTTGGAGAATGGAGTCACCACCATTTCAAAGGAATCACTCTGGGCAAAGAAAAACAACTAAGGGGGGTTGCAGACTGCCAGAAAAAGTGCAAGTTGAGTCCACTTTTAGGGTTAGGGTTAGTGCTAGGGAGTCATGGGAATTGTTTTTTTTCTGAGACATTGAGCCTTCTCTGTCAGAGAGCTCTGGTGGCACAATAAAATACAGTTCCCATGGTTCCCTAACCCTAACCCTAACCCTAAAAGTGGACTCAATTTGCACTATTTCTGGCAGTCTGCAACCCCCCTAAATCTTCCTGTTGTTTCCCCCCCCCCCCCCCCATCCAGCTTTGTTGCAAGAGGGAGGATCACACAAGTGCAGGGCATAGTAAGTATTGCTTTACATGAGCTCAATAGATAACAGAGGCTCAAGCCCCTCCCTCACTTCCAAGACGAAACGTGTGGATGAGGCCGCAGATGACAAGTGCTTTTTTCCCTTGACTGGTAGGTGTGTCTGCCAGAGTGATAATTAGAACAAGCTCATCTGTGTTCCTCTACCATTGGGACACAGAGGGCAGGTGGCTTCTACAGACCTGTTAACTCTTTAATTGGACACACTAGTCTCTCGCTCCTGTACCTTTTCACTGCCACCAGGGAGATGGATTAGCCTCGCCCCTAGCCAGTGGCTCTTTTCCAGTTCCCCTGCGGCACCCCAGGAGCAGTCCTTTTCAGGCACTCTTATTCTGCCCTGGTACTTCTATCCACCCTGAAAATTAAACCTCCATATATATTCCTTCCTTGCGGGACCAAGGAATTCTTAGTTATCCCATGCCTTACTCCACCATCACCCATTCAATTTTCTTATTTCATAGAATCACAGAGTTGGAAGACACCTCAAGGGCCATCCAGTCCAACCCCCTGCCATGCAGGAATGCACAATCAAAGCACCTTCAACAGATGACGATCCAGCCTCTCTTTAAAAACCTCCAAAGAAGGAGACTCCACCATATGTATTCCACTGCCAAACAGCTCTTACTGTCGGGAAGTTCTTCCTAATGTTTAGGTGGAATCTCTTTTCCTGTAATTTTCATCTATTTGTTCCATTGCAATTGGTCCATCGTCCTCACATTCTCCCGATACACACACACACAAGCTTCCAGGAAACCTCTCTGCACTGCTGAGTTATTCCTTCTAAGCTCACAATAATGTCTACGTATAAGCTTCTGAGCCAGAATAGCACTTTCTCTGAAAATAACAGCTCTTCTCATTCTGTTAGTTACATAATGAACAGCCTTTGTTCATGCTGGTTACTTCTGTTCTTGGTCTAACATTGACTTCTACCACATTTTTTTCTATTGAGAGTGGATACTGGATTTTCCTTTTCTGCAGTTCTGGAGAGGTAACATGGTATAGTGGTTTCAGCTCTGGAGCTACAACTGAAGACCAGCATTTGGATCCCCACTTGGCCATGGAAACCCACTGAGGGGGGAAGCAGACTGGCGGCACGGGGCCGCCCTGGGAAGGTGCGCCACGGGACCGAGGCATCCCCACGCCTCGATCCTGCGGCGCACATTCCCCGTCCCTGAAAGGAGCGCTAAAATAGCGCTCCTTTCACAAGTCAGTGAAAGTGCACCGCAAAAGCTTGCGGTGCACTTTCACTGACTTTTCCGCTGCAGCGTGTCCGGACGCTGTGGCGGGAGGTTGCCCTCGGAGCGCCGGACATGCAGAGGGCCGGCGGCTCCGAGGGCAACCTCAAGAAGAGGAAGGGGCACCAATCGTGCGGCTGTCCCTCCTCTTCCCTGCCTCCAGGATGGCTTTTTAAGCCGTCTGCTGAGGCCCTGTGTGACCTTGGGCAAGTTATACTCTCTCAGCCTCAAAGGAAGGCAAAGACAACTCCCCTCTGAACAAATCTTGACAAGAAAAACCCATGATAGGTTCAACTTAGGGTTGCCAAGAGTTGAAAATGACTTGAAAGCACACAACAACCAACACTTTCCATGACAAAGCATGTAACACAGAGGGAGAAAAAAGCCAAATGGACCTTGATCCTTCCAAATTAGCTAGAAATCTGGAGGTCTTGAGAACAGTTGTAATGGTCCAGTGGCTTGTGCTTGGATAGACCCAAATTTTTAGTATTGCACAGTCTCAGTTCTTGAGAAACATAGTGGCCAGCCTCATAAGATTGTTGCAAAGACAAACAAGACACATCTTTCAAAGCATTTGCTAAATACACCAAAGTCCTGCAGGCACTCTAAGAACGCTCTAGAATACTTCTGTTTGAAGAATATAGCTAACAGCATGCCTTGAGCTCTGAGGAGCTGGCTGTATTTTTAAAAGAACATCATTTTCTGCTTCTTGATTCCTGTGCTCTGTGGATGCTCATACAGAAATTGTTTTGTTCCTTGGCCAAACCTGCGAAGACCTCTCAGAATTTCGTTGGCAAGTTTCTAATGAGCATACTTTTCTATACCTGTGATTAAATGTTTGGAAGGAATTAATAGTCCTGTTCTTCAGTGCTACACTCACGTCTGCCAAGAGCCATATTTATTTGTATGGAATAGCAGAACTCACTGCTATATAAAGATAGTGTTCAGCCTCAATTTAGCAGCAATTAAAGAGAGCATATAGCCAGATATGAAGGCAGTACATTGCATATCCATTATAAATGTGTCTTGCCTGACTGTAGTGCAGACAAGATCTTCCTTTCCAGTGAAGAGTAAAATAAAATAAACATGAAGAAATCATGGTAATTGTTCCATAGGACTCTTTGTCATCTTGCCAGCTGTAGCTGAAAGTAGAACAAAATCAGTCAGCATCTCAGAGAAGCCCAAAATGTTGCAAATATGACTGATCCAGCACTGAATCTTATTTAGGGCCTCTACAGATGGCCCTTTTGCCGTCTTGGAGGCAGGGAAGGGGAGGGGCAGCCACACGCCGGCTGCCCCAACCCCTCCCCGAAGACATTCTGATGGCACAGCGTCTTGATGCGCTGCGCCGGAAGAAACGCAGAAGAGCTGCGTAGCGGCTCTTTGGGCGTTCTTTTTGCCGGCTCTGAAAGGAGCGGCATTTTGCCACTCTTTTCTGGGCTGGCAAGAGGGAGGATTGGGGCAGCTGTATGTGCTAGCAGCAGCCCCAATCCTCCGCTTCCCAGGTCGGCCCAGGGCCGCCCATCTGCATCCCCCTCATAATTATAATAGTGAAATGTATCCATTTCTGTGTGAACTTCAATTGAAACAGCAACACAAACAATTGTATTGTTTATTTGATTATTTTTTAATTGAATAAACCCAAGCATCTCAGGAATTTTCATGGGAAGTGCCAAAATTAAATCCATCATGGGAATTACAGCAATCACAAAGGGATGGCTTCTCCTCATGGACAGGTCTCTTAGTGAGCTGCTATCATAACATCTTGAAGCAGTAGTTCAAGCAAAGAATAGCATATTGATGCCAATGAAAGAATACTACCACCTGAAATACCAGTGTTATTTTATAAAGCACTCAGGTCTCCCCTAGAGGCCCATCATCGTCCATGCATGGACTAGGCTTACCCCTATTCGGTTTATGAGAGATGACAAGATCACAGCCCAAGGTGATAAAGCTGTAGCCATGAAATAGTGTCTGGCAAGTTGAAGTGGAGGTCATGCTAAAAAAAAAAAATCTTGGTTTCTCTTGGACAGTTCAACAAATTGACCAATGCCTACTTTCTTCTGTCCAGTAACTGCTGGATTTTTTAAAAAACCTAGAACATGACTTCTCAAGAGAGCTCACTTAATTTTTTTCTAACATCAAACTATTAGAAAGATTACAGAAGCCTAGTCCTAGGATCAAGGTCTGTAGGATAGATACACACACAGATAATTGGCCAGAATCCTGCTAATTAGCTACACCATCGTAACTACACCATTTGGCCCCTGCAGATTTTATCTGCCTTCCTTCATCCCTGGAAAATGTGCAACACCAAATGTCAAAACCCATAGTAAGAAAATGCAAATAAAATACATCAGCATATATACAAATAATATAACATGAGTGTTCAGAAAAACTTCAAAGCAAAGGACAAATGATGTATTTAAATGTGTTTTACATTAAAATAACTTTTTTGTCCTTAAGGGATTGGACTTCAGTAGAGAAATGTGAAGGATCCAAAGTTCACTTCCGGTATCTCCAACTATAAATGGGAAAAGATCCTTCCTGAGCCCCTAGGGCACCTGTGCCAGTTAATATAGAATCTGCACACAGTGCTAAGCAGGATGGACCAAATGGTCTGACTCAATACAAGGCAGTTTCATTTTAAAAATGCAGGGTTGCTTTGTATAAGTTATTGCCTAGGCTAGTAGATCCTGAATCTGCAAGGTATAATTTACATAAAGCACAGTATGACAGTAAATCATAATTTAATTCTGAAGTCATTTGTTGTTGTTAGCTGCCCTCAAGTCAGTTCCGACTCATGGGGACCCTGTGGATGAGATATCTCCAAGAATCCCTATCTTCCATTGCCTTGCCCAGATCCTGCAAGACCTTGCCCATAACCCCCCGATCAAGTCTATCTATCTGGTTTGTGGTCTTCCTCTCTTTCTTCTACCCTCTACCTTTCCTAGCATTATTGTTTTTACTAGTGATCCGTGCCTTCTCATTACGTGGCCAAAGTACGATAGCCTCAACTTGATTATCTTTGCTTCCATGGAAAGCCCTGGTCTGATCTGTTCAAGAACCCATTTGTTTGTCTTCTTGGCTGTCAGCCACTCACTCATAAACCACAAGGTTGCGAGTTCAATACTAGTCAGGGCTCAGGCTTGACTCAGGTGTGCATCCTTACGAAGTCACTAAAATGAGTACCCAGCTGTTGGGGGGCAATGAGCTTACAGTTGTAAGCCACTTAGACACTGCATAGCGCCGTATGAAGTGGTATATAAATGAAGCTGCTTTGCTTTGCTGTCCATGGTCATACTGTATTATAAAAAAGCCAAACCAAAACCAAACCTGTGCCCTTGTTGTTATGGGCCTTCAAGTCATTTGTGGCTTATGGCAACCCTAAAGTGACCCTATCACTGGGTTTTCTTCGCAAGATTTGTTCAGAGGTCTGACCAGACTCGCCATAGGAACTTCCTTTGGTCCTATCGGGAGGCAATACATGCAGCGCAGAGATCTTTCTCCTCAGCTTTAAAAAGGCTGTCAAGACGGATCTCTTCCGGCAGGCCTTTCCAGGATAAATACCCGGCCTCAGGAACCCTCCTTTAAGAGAGTCCTCCAGGAACTTGTTTTGAACTCCCTCAACATGACACCGCCGCCTGTTTATCAACCTGCTTGCTAATTAATGCCGCAGTATGCTTATGTTTGTCTTGTTGTTTATAAATTTTAAACTCAATTTGTATATTTTAATCTTATTTGATTTAATGCTTTTTTAAGAGGGGGTAGGAATGGGGATTGATTGTATCTTGTATTTTAATATTGTGAGCCACCCCAATTGTTCTCAGAGGGGTGGGGTATAAATTATTATTATTATTATTATTTAGAGGTGGTTTGTCATTGCCTTCCCTGAGGCTGAGAGCATGTGACTTATGCAAGGTCACTCAGTGGGTTTCACAGCCAAGCTGGAAATCAAACCCTGGTTTCCAAAGTCGCAGTCCAACACTCAAACCACTACACCATGCTGACTCTCAGTTGTGCCCTTATTTAACAGCAACTTCAACTAAAGCTGCCAATTTAATAACCTCTTCTAGTCTTTCAGATAGCTTACAAAATAAAGTGCAGAATAAACTGAATAATCCCTAAACTGGCATTTATGCTTTCTTTCTAAACATTCCAGGAAACAAATTCAACAGCCTTAATCCCAGAATCATGACCCACTCACTCCAGTCAAAGGCAGATATAGTATTACAGTCAAAAACTGTAGTAATAGGGCCACAATTGCCCCTCCTTTTCCACAGGGAATCCCTTCCGGACCACCACCCTCCCCGTGAAAGAGGAAAAACACATATATTCAAGCCCTATAGATTTTTACTCTCTCTCAGGAAAATATACATAGAATTTCAGCCTAAGGTACACAGAGTCCAGCCATTAACTTTTAAGATTTACAAGACACCAGATAGAGTAGAATAGATTCTACTCTATTATTGAATGTATCTGGATCTACACTGGAGAAGTCCCTGGAAGAAGAGATATCAGAGACATATGATGTACTTTGCTATTGTTTGCTTGATATTTCTCCATTTCCTTTTTATTCTTGAATGCATTGCTAGTTGTTATTTGATACCTCAGTTTTCAATCACCATATTGGTGATTACAGGTTAAGTTTAATTGCAGATTTCATGGCTACAACATGTGCCCTGTTTTTTTCTCCCCACCTCTTCTTCAAGCCCCTACTTTTTTGTATCCTCAGCAATTCCCAAACTTTTGTCTTTCAAACATTTTGGACATCAGCTACCAGAATTCCTGATAGTTGGCCAAGCTGACTAGGGCCATGAGAGTTGAAGTCCAAAACACCTGGAGGACCAAAGTTTGAGGACCACTAATGTAAGCCATGGGTGGAAATCATGGGGCCCTCTTGATGCTGCTGGACTGCAACACCCAGCATTCCCAACCATTTTTTATGCTGGATAGAGCTGATGGGAGTTATAACTGAACAACATTTAGAGGGCCACTGGCTTCCTACCTCTGGTCTAAATGCTTCTTGTATGTGCTCCTTTCAGAACTATTTAGTATGATGTTACTAATTATAATCATTCTAATTCTAATAATTAGTATAATTCTCACCCTTGAATTAGGACTAGGATTTAGGATTTAGAGGTCAATTGACTATTATCCAATATGGGTGAGGCACCAGGTCAGAGAGCTGCCTGGACAGTGAAATATCACTAATGTATGATATAATGCAGCACAAGGAAATTTTGTTTCAAGATTCTACTCTATACTATTAAAATAATCAGTTCCTCCATTCGTTAAAATCACATTCATTTAATTTTTTAATTCATTTCATGATTCCCACCCATAGCCTGATTGGAAATTCTAGAGTACTTCTCCAATTTAACATTAGGGTTGCTGATGTTTTTTTTTTTTTAAACTTGCTCCTTTTGAGGCAGGAGGATTTCTTTAATTGATGTTTTATATGCCTAAATTAGAGATGTGTGCTATTATGTCTAGAAAATAATGGTCAAGCAGCCATGCAGAGAGGATTCTGGGAAGTGGGCCTCTACGGAAGATGCTGGAAGGTTTAAACTCAAAGAATGCCAGAGGGTTGTTTAGATACAGCCTGACCTCCTGTCTGGTAACCTAATGCATTAAAGACATTCATTAGGAGCCAGCGTGGGCCAGAGAGCAATAATAAATCATTGGAGGCTACTCTGTTTGTGCAAAGGGGCCTTCTGCCTGGGACACATCAGTTCATTTACTGATAAGAGATTTTGGTATGTGGTTGGCATGGCAACATGGCATCTTAAGCATATTATAATATATTCTGAAATCTGTATTCTCATTGCCTATAATTCTATATGTTTAAAGTTTAGAGCAGGGGTAAGCAACCTTTCCCCTTTAAGGGCCGAAGGACTTCAGCTCCCAGAAGCCTCAGCCATGTTGGCCAATAGTCCCATGTTGGCCAATAGCTCCTGGGATTCTGGGAGTTGAAGTCCCTCGGCCCTTAAAGGGGAAAAGTTGCCTACCCCTGGTTTAGAGCATCCAATAGAACAGAGGTCAGCAACTTCTTCTTACCTGGGACCGGTCCGCTTGTCCCCAGGTCTTCCGTGGGTTGAGGGTGTGGGGGGGAAATGGTGCTGCGTGTGCTCGCGCGCACATGTGCAGTACGCCAGGGGTACTGCACATGAGCGTGCACACTCTCGCGCATGTGTACAGTACTTCCGGCATACAGTGCATGCGCAAGCGAGTTGTTTTCCAAAATGGCGGCCGTGGCTCGTTTGCGCATGCACCGAGTACTGCACATGCGCAAATGAGTTGTGGCCGCCATTTTGGAAAACAAAATGGCGGCCGCGACTCGTTCGTGCATGCGCCGGAGTCACAGCCGCCATTTTGGACAACAAAACGGCGGCCGAGGCACATGCGGAGGCGACGGAGGTCGGCGGCGCAGCCTGGGGCTGTTCCAAAGGCCTCAGGGGGCCGGATCTGGCCCCTGGCCGTAGGTTGCCAACCCCTGCAATAGAATGTCAGCTTTGATTTTCTTTGTCTGTCAGTGCATAAAACTACGGCCATCTTGGCTTGTCTTTCGCCCAATGATCTGAATGCTAATTCCGTTGGGACTTGCCGGCAATAAATCTGTGTTTTAAAACTATTTTTGTGGTCCCCTGTTCTGCTTCAAACTCTGCTAAAGAGCCGTGGATGCTGGGAGTTAATTTGCAACAGTTGGTTTTTCCACTACACTTTCCAACAAGACTGTCAGGAGTTTTAGAACTTTTGTTCTGATCATAGTGACGATCAGATCCCAAAGGAAGTATTTCATAGGAAAAAAACCACCCATGTTTGAAAAATCATGTCCACACTTAACCATGTCTTTACCAGTTGACTCAACAGTACATGCTGATAGTGCAGAAATTAGAAACGAAATAGGAAGATGAGTAATTCATCCATGCAAGGTATGCAATAAACCTTCAGCCAATGACTGGGTCCAAAAATTACTAAAACCAGCTATAAATCAGCCTCATATATTTAATACAAGAAACAGTTTTATTTTCATTATATAGGCTTTCATTATATGGGTATTATACTTTCATCATATAGACTCATTATATGATAACTAATAAAGCATTCTGGAATGAAGGATATGGAGAAACATTAGGCTAAACATATATAATTTTCATTATACAGACTATATAAAATATAATTTTATTTCAATTATATAGTTTTATATTCATTACAGACCAATGTTACTCTGTGGTCCACCCCTCTTTTCTTACCTTCTTACAAATGGCTTTTTTTAAAATGAGATTAACAAACAATAATAATCAATAGTTGAACTATCATCCCCTCAGTGGTAGAATTCAAAGATATAGCCATGTTAGTCTGTAATCAGTTGCCTCTCAGCTTCTTGTATGTAGGCAGATTTGTCCATGATGACTATCTCTCCTCCTTTGTCAGCCTCTTTGATGACAATATTAGGACACAGGAAGACATATGACACAGATGTGGACATAGGTATTAAGCCTTGCCACAAACCCAGATGCCAACTCTGCCCACGCATTTAACCAGGAAATATCATCACAAGACCTAATGGCATCACCCATGATATTAGTGGGACCTTCACATGCTCATCCTCCAATTTGATTTATGCCATACAATGTCATCAATGACCATCAGCACTCTATATTGGGCAACAGGCCAGTCCTTATGCCAGAGGAAAAATGGACATAAATCAGACATTAGGAATGGGAATACCCTAAAATCAGTGGCAGAACATTTCAGTCTCCCTGGTCATTCTATCTAATATCTCAGAACAGCAGTCCTTGAACAAAAGAACTACAAAAGTAAATTGGAAAGAGAAACAGCAGAATTGGAGTTCATCCATAAACTACAGTCCCTCAGTAATGGATTAAACAGGGCAATGGCTTCCTGGCTCACTACACACATTTGAACAAAATTTGAACAAAAGAACTCATTCAGGGATGGCTGGAGGACCAATCTACTACTCATGGGTTCTCCTCATACAAACAGGATCTGCAGTAGCCAACATTCTTTTTTAGTTTTCTTCCATTAAAGTCCTGCTCTCCTGTCTGTCCCTGGCTTCCACTCCACCAAAAGCATCTGAAGAAGTAGATTGATGTCTATGAAAGCTCATGCTGCCCCCTTCTTTCTTTATTTCAGTTAGTCTCAAAGGTGCTACAGGAAATCTCTATCATCCCCTCAGTTCTTAGCTATCAAAGGGAAACATTACCAAGAAATAATTAAAATTATAGAACCTTCAATCTATCTAAAGAACAATTAAAATTAAAATAAATCAATTGATGCCCATTTAACCTACTGTTAAATAAATCAACAAGCAATTCACTAAAGCAACTCAATCAATGTGGTCAAATACTATTATGTAAGTATGGAAATCATGCAGCCCTCTGGATGTTGTTGAACTACAACTACCAGCAGTCCTAGCTAGCATAGCCAATAGTGAGGAATGCTGAGAGTTGTAGTCCAACAATATCTGGAGGCCATTAATTATACCAGCCCCTGATTTTTTTTATTTATTTTTTTATTTTAAAAAAACATAAAAATCCACTTAAAATATATTCTTAGTCATCTTTACAGTACATTTACCCATAGTTCTAACTTCTCAATAGTTCTTTGAAAGTAAGTACATTTTTTTTTCATTTTACATACATCATTTCTGTGTCTATTACTTCTATCATCATCTCAGATCCAGTTCATTTACACAATCTTAATAATTACTTTGCTGCTTTATTCCCATTTTCTATTTATATATTCTTCCACTGGAGCCCACTCTTCCTCAACCAATTCCACATTCTCATTATTCAATAACCTTGTCAATTTGTCCATTTCCTTCATCTCTAACAATTTCAATAGCCATTCATCTACCGTTGGAGTTGTCTCCTGTTTCCATTTGGAGGCTATTAGTATTCTTGCTGCCGAGACCATGTAAAGTATTAGTCTCCAATATTTTCTAGTTATATCTGCTTCTAGTTTGTATGTCATATTTAATAAATATAGTTCTGGATATAATTCTAGTCTGTTTTTAAGTATGTCTTCCATCGTCATGTGTATTTTTTCCCAATACATTTTCATTTTGGGACATCTCCACCAAACATGATACCAAGATCCAACATTGCTTTTACATTTCCAACATTCGTTCGTTTGTAGTTTATAAATTTTTGCCATTCTAGCAGGGGTGAGATACCATCTTTGTTCCATTTTCCATTGATTTTCTCTTATGTCTTGAGAGCGAGTAAATTTTCTTGTCATTTTCCTTGCTTTCTCCCAGTGATCTACCATTATTGTCCTACCAATGTCTGTTGGTAGGACAATAATATGTTCTTTCTGTATAAAACAAGACTACAGCCAATAAATAGTGAGATCAAATATAAAACATCTGATTTCCAGTCATCATTAATTGCCACAAAGTTCAATGTCCAGAACAATCACAAAGCCTTCTTTTATAACATAAAATTTATAACTTTTGACAGAGCTCCACCCTTTTCAATTCAATCAGAGTACAGTACTTCTGGTTGGGGGTAAAAAAGCTAAGTGTACAAGTAACTAAACACGCATCCATCCATTAGCCATCTGTTGGGGATGCTTTGATTTTGAGTTCCTGCATGGCAGGGCATTGGACTGGATGGCCCTTGTGGTCTCTTCCAACTCTATGATTCTATGATTCCATGAGTTACAGAAATATGAGTAACACTTTGTTTTGGTTTGCTTCCAAACCCCAGCTGACTACAAGATCACTAGTAATACCGTACTTCCTCTATAAGATTAACCCTAGCGAGCAAGCATGGCATAGTGGTCCTGACTGTTGGACAAGGACCCTGGGAGACCAGGGTATGAATCCTCATTTAGCCATGGAAATCCACTGTGTGACTTTGGGCAAATCACACTCTCTCAGCCTCAGAAAAGTCAACAATAACACATAAATCTTGTCACTCCCAGCCTCAGAGGAAAGCAACGGAAAATCTCCTCTGAACAAACTGTTAATAGGTTAGCTTGAAGGTCACAATATGTCAGAAGGAATCAAAGGCACACAACAACAACCATGACTAGATCTGAATTGAGGAAGTATGTTAATTCAGTTTGAAGACCCTCTGAATAAATGACAGCAATTAGTATGTGTCTGTGTCTCTTAGGTAACTAAGCAGTGTAGATTACTACTAAAATAATGTGCAAATAAATATTGTAGAGGTAGTGTTTTCTATTTTTGTTGTGTGAAAGAATCTCATATTCTCAGTGCCAAAAAAGCTTCCATTTAAGAAAAGAGTTAAGGTGTATACAAACTTGTGCACACACCAAAAGGCATTTGCATTGCAAGATAAGGAAACTGCCATATGTTTCACACTCTGTAAGCATTAAACACATTTTCATAATGAGGGATGGTTCATGTGCTGCTTTCCAGACTTTTGCTGAGGCCCCCTGTAGTCTGAATTAACTCATCAACATTTACTATAGCATGCACACCTATAAACAAAGCCATTCTTCATCTGATTTTTCTCTTGGAATTTTGGCCAGAATACACTGCTGTACCAGGTAGATTCTTCTTGCCAGATTTCATACTAACAGGACAATTTGTCATAGTGTTATAACAAGTAGAACATGGAGGTTTTATAATAGAAGAATGTTGAAAAATTCAGACACCTTGCCATATGGCTGCTCCTGTAACTGTATAATATGCCTGGATATCATGTCAGCAGACACCTGGCTAGAATCTCACACAGGCAAAAGCAGCCCTGGGAGGCACTCTGCTGCATAGAACATACAACAGAAAACAGCAGGGAATAATGCCCAATATTCAAGGGTTTCCTACATGCAAAATGTTTAAGCACATCACCCTCAGCAAATGATAGAAAACATACAATCTTCTCTCCTGACAATTATTCACAATCCCTTAGCTGAGAACCTGGAGCACAAGCAGAAGATAACATGACAGGACTGATGAAGCTCTAGGATTTTCCCTCCTTAGCCTCCAGCCTGCCTGACTCATTGCTTCTCCTCAACCAACAAAAGCAGTGCAGTTCCACTCACACCAATGGATTTCATGCTGAGAAGCTTGCCCCATGCCAATAAGCCTCCTCTCAACCCTTAACACTGAAAATACAGCCTTGTCAGTAAATAGTTGGAGAACCAGACAACCACTGCATGTCCACAGTAGAAACGTCTAGGCTTGCTGCCCTCCCAACCCCAGAAGGTAACCTGAACTCTGCCAGGATCAACAGTTTTCCCTTCAGTACAAGTGCTGGTCACAAATAGCTAATGAAGCATGGTTCTTGTACTTTCCAGACTTCCACTGAGAGCCCCTTTAGTGCTGCATCCATTCATCAGCATCTGTAGTGGTAGTATACACAGCAAGGGAGGTGGAATTGATGAATGATAAAAGAAAGGAAGAGGAAACAAGGTGGTCAACAAATTTCCTCTCTTTCTGGCCCAGAATGCTTAATACCTATTATTATACTTTGTATTACTGAGCTTCTGATCTTGCATAGCTGTTGTGAAAAGACACCATACAGAAGGTTGCTATTTCATTTGGGAAACAGATGCTACTAGAAACCATGTTGCTTGGTGTTAACTTTGCTGAGACGCCCAAAAATAAACACACTAATTAGACCATGATGTTTTCAACTCCTCTAGGTCACTGGTGAGTTTAAAGTCAGGTGGAGTTTGCATGTATAAACTTAACACAACAGAACGGATAGGCACAATGACACAACCATATGTACTTCCACATATCAGACTGCAGTACAGCACATGTTTATGCCCAGGTTACATATACTATACACATCAGCATGAACTGACAAATCAAGCTTTTAGCAATTCAGGCTGGGTTATCATATATCTTAATTTGTCTTCCTATCTGTACATTAACATTCTATATATGAATTACTATATAGTAATTCCTAAGGCCTCACCTTAGGCATACATATGCTTAGAGCAAGCATCCACACCCCTGTATGCCATGCACTTTTCTCCAATGAACAGAGCAAAATATACATATAAACAGATGTTATGCTCAAATACACTGGACATCACAGGCCAGCTCAGCACTGAAAAGCCCACAAACATATCTTTTTCTTCCTTCCTTCCTTCCTTCTGCTCTTTTCCTCAAGACAAATACACTGGCATGTTTCCATAAAACTGCATAAACCAGAAGTATAAATATCATTGGGCAAAGTACTCCTGTTCTAATACTTTGATTTACAAATTACAAATGTATTGTATGATGAAAGACAAGTTTTTTTTCTAGTCAACTGTCTCCCTCAGAGGAGAATACTCACCCAGGGAATAACACATCCTAAAAATCCTGCATAAACTACTACACCCTCATTCAAGAATTACCGCCCTATGAAATGACTTTTCTTGAGCCACTGCAAAAATGGCATCAAGCTGGAGGGGGAAAGTCCCCCCTCCCCTGCTCCCAAAACAACTCATATAGTCCCATCCCAGAGGTACAAATGTTCTGCTTCCTGTGTAGGATAGTAGTTTTTCATGCCATACTGTCCACTTGAATGTATGTTTCCAAAGAAACACATTAAATCCTCCAGGGGCTTGCCTGTTGAGAAAGCAACAGGGAGACAGAAGCTGTCAAAGAGAGATTCGCAGGCAGCATGAAATCTACTCATGCTTGTCCGTTTGGGTCAGTTTCAAACACCTGTCACTAAAATTCAGGTAATTTCAAATGCATCTCCAGAGCTGAGTGGACACTTCTAAAGAAAGAGCTTTGTTCTGTAGTGCTGGGCATGCCAGATCTTCACCAGTTGTAGGGACTTAGCAGCTTTCTCCTGCAGGTTGGTGAAGGCCATACCATGATGAAGCCAAATTCCAGACCAGTGCAACTCTAGGCACCAGCCACAACACTAACAACAGGTTAACTGAATGTGCCTGCTTAAAGGTAGAATAAACACTAGTCAAGGAAGCAGGAAAGATTGAAGGAGGAAGGTAATGTGGATGGCAGCCAGCCAGCAAACAAAGAAAAGAAAAACATGAAAAATGTAAGGGGATGGGAATGGAGTAGAGGACTGAGTACAACAGAAACTGAGCAAGAGCAACAGATGGGAAGTATACCCTAAAGCAGGGATTCCCAACCTTTTTGACTTGCAGAGCCCTTTTAAAGAATCAATTTCTATGATGGAGTCCCTAAGAGGCCTACCCTGTGTCTTACAAGTTAATGGTGTTTAGGGGTAGTGTAACGGGGGGGGGGGGGGAGGAGAAGCTGGGATTGATTGCAGTTTTCCTGGAGCAGCCACAGCGCACCTGGGAAATGCACAAGGAGCCCTTAGAAAGTCTTTCCAGATTGATTTAAAACATAACAGAAGTTGGAACAGTTCATACATTTGGACTTCTGTTTTCCTTTTTCTGTTTTGTTCCATTCCTTTAGCATTTTCCACAATGCCAACAAATGTCCCTGAAGTTAGAAAGCCTAGAAACTCTTAACTTCTTTCAGGATTACACATAGAGTCTTTGAAATTATGGCAAGTGCTTGTATGTTACATAAAAACCAAATTGGAGAGAGGCAGCAAGAAACCTACATTTCCAATGTCAAGGTTAAAGAATGATAATATGATCTGATCTGAAGAAACAAAGGTACATATCATTCACAAACAGGGAGGGAGAGTGGCAAAATAGGTGAGACTAGAAGGTTGCTGTCCAAGGTTTCCATTATTTCAAAGCAGTATGTGAACTTCCCCAGGTCATTGCCAGATGATCAGGTAACAGGCAGGAACGTAAGGAAATTATGACCTGTGGTCCTTCAGATGAACCATTTTGTGACAAGCAGGCAACTAAACCAACAAGTCACTGCTAGAGGCTCCATCACTGTCAACACTATAACCCTCACAAAATCCCACAGTGCATTACAATATCAAGTGACAGACAGAGGACTGTCTAAAATGGGAAGTAAGTTAAATGCTTCCAATCAGGCAGAGGCCATAGGAAAGCAGCTCTCTTCCAGTGTCATTTCTCCAGGCATAGCATGTACTCCTGTTTGTTGGTCTTAGCCCCACCCGCTCTCTTCCTGCACCAGCTAATGTGCAGTTAGTCTGAGTTTGTTCATACTCTATTTTGTAGAAATCCAACAAAATCCAAACAATGATACCTTTATGGGGCCAACCAAAACACCCAGTTACATGTTGCAAGCTTTTGAAGCCACACTGGCTTTGTAGTTTGCTCTCTCTCTCTCTCTCTTTCCTTCATGTTTGAAGAACACAAGTTACAAAGCCACAAGATGTTATGGAACTTTTAGTATTTATAAGAAAACTTTATTAATATGGTTTTAGTCAAAAGGAAAAAAAACACCTAGGCTTTCTTTAATTTTCTTTTGTATTCTGTGTACATGTGAGAGAGGTGGGACTGGCTGTTGCTCACTTGCTGTTTGTGAATACAAATTTCTCTGCTTGTCAGATACACTGCCACCTCTCACATACATCAACAGAGTACACATTGGCTGCCTTGAAAGCTTTATAGGGCCACCCCTCCTTGCATCCACTGTTACTGCAACTGCTGCCACTCCAATTTGGCAAGTATTCTGTCGTGTAATGAGGATGCCAGCAGGTCTTCCCACACCACAGAATCTGCACAAGCCCACAGAGAATGACACCTCACAGGTCTCTATCTCAGGAGCGAAAGGTACGAGAGCACTTTTTCCAGTTCTATTGCCTACTCTTTCAATCATTTGCATAGGTCATGTGGCCCATACATTTCTTCTGTCCATTATTATCTCTGATTTAAAGATAAACTAGATGAATTTGCCAAGCACTCTCCATGTCTGTTGGGCTATAAAAATTAAACTATATAATAATATATATTATTATATCGGCATCTTTGTATTCTCCAGCAAGACAAAAACACCTGGCAAATTCTCCTGTCCCATGTCCTTACAAAGAAGTTCCTTTTGCACAGTAAGTGTCATGATTTATCTCTCCACTCACTGACCTTCCCAATTTTTCTGTTCAATACTGTAAAATCTGCCAATTCAGTAATTTCCCAAGGGTATGAAAAACACACAGAGAGAGAGAGAGAGAGAAAGAAAGAAAGAAAGAATTTTTCCTTCCACAAGGATGAAGAGAGAGCAAATCTTTTTAGACTTGCATTCCAATGGATCTTGATTGTGAACTTTCTCTCTTTTTCCCTCTTCCAGTCTTGATTGACCCTATAACTAGTCCCTCTGTGACATGCAGGGCAGAGAGGTGATAGAAGAATGGCAACCAAGCTGCATTAGCTGCAGGCAATGTTTTCCTCTTGCTTTAGGGCAGAAAGAGAGAAGGCTGCAGAGAACACTTTGTATCTTGCCAACAATGCCCATCTACCACAGGCTTTGACATCATGGTTACCAGGCCACACTACTGCTCCCCTACACACACACACACACACACACACACACACACACCTTCATTACTTTGTGGTGCATTTTAGTTTCACTTAAGAAAACCACAAAAGGATTTTTAAAGTGCTGCTCTATGCCAGGGGTCACTGTGGAGCCTCTCATCAATGCTCTTCCTTGCTGGCAGACAGCACAGTGGGCAGAGAAGGCAGTGGGGTGTGTATGTGGAGGCAGGGGGGAGAGAATGGAGCCCAGGATGAGACAGAAACACAAACTGATTGATCTGTGCTTGGATTCTTTGGTGGAAGCTATGAAGTCAGTGTAGTCAGCCACGCTGGGCAGGAACGGCAATGAACACTTAAGCTGCCTAGCAAGGTCAGTACATGGCATTGTTCTCATGTCCCTGTACCAATCTATAATTACAGAATAACAGTCTCTCACAATTATTTCTATGAAGAAGCAAAAATGGGGGATATTTCCATACATCTGCCTTTTAAGCCTGCACTTGCCTCTCAGTACTTCTGGTCCTGTTCCTTCCCCAGAGAGTCATCACTGGAAGCACATTGTTAAATTCTATCAAGAGCTGGAATCTTTGGGGGAAACTGAGGCAGACAAACAAACAAACAAACAAAAAACAAAAAAAGGAAAAAGAGAATTTCTCAGAACCCTACCAGGAGTAAGGAAGGGCCAACCCATATTGGCAATGGGCTAATTTTAAAAAATGGTCACTTGGGGGGGAGACTGCCAGAAATAGTGCAAATTGAGTCCACTTTTAGGGTTAGGGTTAGTGCTAGGGAATCACGGAAACTGTATTTTATTGTGGCACCAGAGCTCTCTGACAGAGAAGGCTCAAGGTCTCAGAAAAAAAAACATTTCCCATGATTCCCTAGCACTAACCCTAACCCTAAAATTGGACTCAATTTGCACTATTTCTGGCAGTCTGCAACCCCCCTTAGAGTTCACTCTCAATGGATTCTCCAGGATTATATCTGTGGACAGCTATCAATCCCATTTCTTTTCAGAGAAGAACATTCTGTGAACCTCTTTCAGCAAATCTGCCTATTTCAGATAAGGATATCTCAGGACTTAATGAATATCTCATAGTATGGGATGTATGTATGGCTAAAGAGTGGAAATTGAGGGCTTAGCTCCTGGATTCCTCGGACAGTGATGGGCTTCTCAGCTTGGTCTCTGCAACTGAGTGGTTGTCCATACAGGCCAAATAAAACATCTTCCCCCCCGTTTCCTCAGTGGGAGTCCAGACAATGCACAGCCCAGTCCCTGGTTCTTGTGTGAACAGTCTGGATGATCTCTGACCAGTTCAACACTGAACCTCCTGTATATATCCCTTAAAACTTTTAAAAACCCACACACATTTTGCTCCAGACCTTCTAGGAAGATCCAGAGCCCTCCATTGTGATCTGGGCAGTTGTTTACAAGGTGTCCTGCTGTACTGCCCAGCACAATCATTGCCACAGCAAGTCACTCACTCTGCGGTCAGAACGAGGCACCCAGCGATGTGAATGACACTGGGTGCCTTGTTCTAACTTCAAAGCAAGTGACTCACTGAGGTAGCAGCTGCATTGGGTGGCACAGTGGGATGTGCATATGAACAGCCACTCAGCATCACAACAGAGGGCTCCAGGTAACAGGCTGCTCCTGAAGTATTCTGGACTGTGTGGACCTGGCCTGAAATCCTACTTACCCTTACTTCAGAGTCCACTCTAATAAACTCTTTACGGTTTATGTCTAAACAAATATGCCTTCAATTCTGCTGTGTCTGGACTGGTATAAGAAAGGATGGAGAGAATTACTTCAGAATCTTTGTCACACCACTGCTGCTTGCCCACTGTTTTTTGGATCAGAAATGCCCCTACTGTCCCGGCCAAAAATATTAAATTAAAAGTGACCTCATCAACAATAGTCCACAGCTACAACACCTGTTTAAGCCAGAAATCATCCTCTCATCAGAAACAGTTTGGACTTGAATGGGCACAGTGGCAGTTGTGTTTTGGAGTACAAGCACTTCTTTTACCACTCAGATTCCTAATCTGTCTGCTTGCATCAAAAGTCAACTACTTGTTCTGCACTTCATAAGTGATGGTGTACACATGGTTTGTTTTGTTTGTTTTGTAATACAGAACCCTTCATGGAAGAATTACAAAATGTGTGAGGTGACTAAAAAGGGCAGGAGAGGCCTTTTAATAAGTGAGGGAGACTAAGGAACCATGTAAATCATGGTCAGGGAATCTGTAGCCTTCCAGATGTTGTTAGATTCCCACTTGCAACAGCCACAGCCAGTATTTACAACAGTGAGGCATTCTGGGAGGTGTACTCTACCAACATTTGGAGGGCCACAAGTTTTTGATGCCTGGTGTAAGTTTTAAGTGGAACTTTGTGGCTCCCTGTGTGCCTTAGTAAGAAATGAGAGAGAGAAAGGGAGAGAGCCACACAGGAAAGAGGCCAAGGCAGTTATGCTCAGAGCCAATTCAAACAGGACTTGCAGCTTACATGTGCAAATAAGTGCTTGGGCAATTGTCTTCTTGTGTAACCAATACCACGTATGAGAAAATGCTCAGTGGGTACTGTAGTGGTGGAAAAGGATTGATTATGAAATGCCTTTTGCTTCCAGAGTAGCTGCTGCAATCTCCCATGACCAGCTGTTCTGTCATGGCAACTCTCATGCAAGATCATTTACACGTGCAGTTATTTGTAATCAGTGAACCATGTAGTTTGCACCAATTTGTAGCTACAATTTTACTAGATCCAAACAACTGTTCTTCCTGAAAATGTGGAGCATTCACTAAGAGAAAGGGAAAGTGATTTTTCAGTCCATCTCCAGACTGCTGTTGTGATCACCTCAACATTAGGAGGAACTTCCAGATAGTAAGAGCTTTTCAACAGTGGAACACACTCCCTCGGAGACTGGTGGAGTCTCCTTTTTTCAAGGTCTTAAACAGAGGCTGGATGACCATCTGTCTGGGGTGCTTTGATTGTGAGTTCCTGCATGGCAGGGGTTGGACTGAATGGCCCTTGTGGTCTCTTCCAATTCTACAATTCTATGATTCCATGGTTCTATTATCATGTCCCTCTGCTCAACTGGAAAGGTGAGAAAAGCTGCAGCTTCTGGAATTCCTACCTCCACAAAACTACAAAGAGGCCCACTGACTTCTTGTGCTTCTGTTTGCCCTGTTTCCCCACACATCACATTTATGGCACCTAGAACCTAGCATCAAAGCCTGTGTTCAGAGCTTGGGAAAGTTACCTTTTCAGAACGCAGTTCCCAGATTCCTCAAAGAGCATGGCCAGTGGGAAGCCAGTTCCCTAAAGTATCTGAACAGCCTCCATTCCACCCCTTGCCTTTACCAGACTAACTCAAAATGGTCATAATAAAAGAGGCTGGCCCACCATCTGATAATGACTGTAACATCACAAGGCTTAACTGTCAGGAGGAAATGATGATAGGCTTGAGTTGCATTTGAGAAACCACCAAACTGTTGACATGGGGTCTTCTACTACAAGAGCTTTATGCAAGATTCTAAAGAAATCATACTTTACACATAACCGTTTCAGCCATACCTCTGCATAAGTCTTAAGGAACATGCAGCTCAAAACACCCACAACCTCACAATTTCTCCTAGGTCAAAAGAAGGGTTCGTATCTGTGCATTTCTATTCCCCTGTGACTGGGCCCAAATGAAGAAAGCCAGTTAAACGTGCAGTAGTGACAGTGTCGAGGAAATAGGTACTGCATTCAATATCTGGATGTACCATTGCTAGATGGCTCAAGGTGTTCTGTGGCATGCACTCAGTTCAAATGAGGCAATTTCCTCTTTGAAGAGTGGCAATAACTGTGATCTGGCTGTATGGGTTATGCTAAGAGCTGGATTTTGAAGAAAACTCTTTGTGCATGCTAAGAATTTTTTAGAAAACAAGCTAATGATTTGGTTCCTGAGCAATAAACACAGAAAATAAAGTAGCCAACTGAAAATAAATCAAAATAACAAATGGCAAAAACAATAAAACATTTTTTTTAAAAAAAATCAACTTTCAGATCTCAAATTAAAATAAAGTGAAAAACACTGAAGGATAACACTGTTATGCCACTAAATAAAGAAGTAGCAAAACTTAAGAGAATCATATCTCACACATCAGACCAATCCAAGGAAGTCATAAAAGAAGAAAATGAAAAAAAACAATAACTTAGAAAGAAGCTTCATAATTAAAGTAATTTTCCACATCAATAAACTAACAGGATTATGTTTTGTAAAAAGTAGACACATATTGAAGCAACATCTTTGAATATGACAGAATATTTTTAAAAGTTTAACAATCTTTTGTAAATACTGTAGTTGAAGCATGTAATAAGACAATTCAAATGAATAAAAATTAAAGTTAAAAAATTAAAGTAAGCCTACAGATATGAACATGTGATCCCAAAGAATCTTCATTAAAATCTGTCAAAGCAATGTATAGAGAATGGATTACAATGTCAGCAAGTGGCTCAGCACATTCACACATCCTATCAGCTGAGAATGCTGCAACCAATCTGTGCCTAGTCAGAATTTTTTTTGTAGTTCTTTCTTTTATTACGCAATGCAATGAAAATAATAAAATAAAGATTCTCCCTCTCAACTGTGAAGCCTATATAAAAGTGGAGGGGAAGGGTGGAAGGATATCTATATATATTTGTAAGCAGTGCATGGACCTACAATAAAGCTAAATGTATCCAGAGCAGGAAGAGTGATGTATGCACGCATACACATGTACAGGCATGTGCCTCACCTGAATCTGGAAGGGGTGGGAAAGACAACCTCTACACATAAATTAATAAACAGACCCTTATTTGTCAGCCCCGGGTCTCCAGAGAGACAGTTTACAAATTTACCCAGATTGCTCTGAGAAGAGCAACAGTAATGATCAGGGATTCACAGCCTATGAAAACAGTTCTAAGTGAGAGGGAAGAACTGAGGAAGGAAGAAATGAACTGGATTTATTTAGAAAACAGAAGAATAAGGAAAGAGACTTAACAACCATCTTCAGATATAGAAAATGGTATTATAAACAAAAGGCTACCCAAAGTGTGTGTGTGTGTGTGTGTGTGAGAGAGAGAGAGAGAGGAGGGGAGGTTAAATATGAATATGAATTTTGCCCACTATAAAAATAATCTGCAATTAGTTACTCCTTGTCCTTGAGGCACACATGCCACATGAGTCTCTCTGTATAGTGAAATCAGCATGGATGGTGAAGTTCAAAGGGAAGAAAGTCCTCTTTAAACACCCCCATCCTTTGAAAGTAGCTCCAATAAATCTATAAAGCCCCAGGAAAGCTAGCAAATCTGCATGGTAGATTCATTCACTCCTGCTTTGTCCCTTCATCACTAAATGGGAATATAGGATGTACTTGCATTTTGTTTAAAAAATACAGATACCTTTTCTTCAGTGAGATCACTGATCTGGTATTATAAATTCAGTCAGGCATATGCTGTAATCTGCAGCTAAAGCTTGGAAAAGTTCCTTTTTTGGACTACTGCTTCCAGAAGCTCCCAGCCAACATGGCCACTGACGTTTGGAACTATAGTCTGAAAAGGGAATTCTTCCAAACTCAGAGGACGTTTTCACATGGGGCTTTAGGCGGAGGCAATCCTACCTCCCGCCGGCCCCACTCCGGCTCCTCTTCCAGCTTGTTCAAACGCACGCCGCAGAAAACCCCGCCCCTTCCGGTGTCATCCCTGCGTACGTCCGGCTTCTAGCTCCGTGTGTTCAAACGCACGGAGCCTTAAGTCCGGCGTCCTTCCGGCGTCCCTCTGGCCTCAGCACGTCCAACTCCGGCTTCAGCGGCGGAAAGGTAATTCCGATTTTTAAAAGCAATTAGCCTGCCGCCGCCGGAGCCATTCCGGAGTGGGGCCGGCGGGAGGTAGGATTGCCTCCACCAAAGCCCCGTGTGAAAACGTCCTGACTGTCTTGCAATAGCTTCTTCCTTCCTTCCTAGTACAAACAGGCTGTAAAATGAAAATCCCAACATAATTTGGACATTGCTCAGACTCTGATGCGCATGGACCACTGCCAAATTCTCCATACAGAATACCATAAAGCATACTTTGTGAAAGGAGAGTTGACAGAAACAAATACAAAACAAAATTGGAGGCTGATACCTAGATGTGTAGTTCTGGAGAAAGATGGTGCTGTGGGTAGCAACATTGTATAAGCTCTACTATTTGTTCTACCTTGCTTTATCTTTTAAGTACCCAGATTATTTTAATTATACTTTTTTTGTCCCCTTCCCATTGCATCTTAACTAGGCTGCAGTCAGGCTCTTCTTAGTAAATTCAAACATTTTGAGAATTTATTTTGCATTTTAAAACTTATCTTTGTGTGATTTCCAGCACTATAGATCATACATTGCTTTTAAGGTATGGGAGAGTCCATTGTAGTGTAGTGGTCTGGATATTTGACTATGACCCTGGAGACCAAGGTTTGAATCCCTGCTCAGCCATGGAAACCCATTGGGTGATCTTAGGCAAGTAACACTCTCTCCGCCTCAGAAGAAGGCAAAAGCAAACCCCTCTGAACAAATCAGGCCAAGAAAACCATGTGATAGGGTCGCCTTAGGGTTGCCATAAATCGGAATGGCTTGAAGGCACACTACTACTACTATTACTACTACTACAAGAGTCAATTACACTAGGTTTGATTAGATATGAGAAAACTTTGAGATGGGATGTTTTACATTTCCTTATAAAGAGAATACTTTGATAATCAGAATCATTGATCAAGAATGGCAGAGATGCACATACAGGGGGATGAGGTCATTGATCCCCCCAAACTAAAAATCCCCCCTCCCAAATTTTTCTTCAGTGCTCAGATTTCTAGCACCCAAAGAAAACAGACAGACAAAGTTACTGTATTGAACATCAAGGTCAGGAATGTCCATACCGTAATATTTCTTATTTCCATGCTCATTTGAAATGTAATGTGGGAGGAGAATTCTACAGATACTGTGGATTGCTAAAAAGACAAATGAGTGGATTTTAGACCAAAGTAAGCCCAAAGTCTCCCAAGAAGCCAAAATGAATAGACAGAGATTATCATACTTTGGACATATTATGAGAAGATGTGACTTATTAGAAAAGTCAGTAATACTTGGTAAGGCTGTAGGAAAAGAGGAAGACATTACAGGTTAATAGACTTGGTCAAGGAAGCCATAGCCGTGAGACTGTGTATAACAGGATGACTAGGGGCTTGTCTACACTACTTTAAAAAAATCTCTGAAAACCTGCCCTCCTCCCAAATCTGGGGCAATGCCACATGATAACGCATGGCCCTACCTGCCCCAAATTGGGGTATCTTACCTTTTTTTTTTTTTTTTAATACTCCAGAGTTTTCTCCAGAGTTTGCCTTGACAGGTGCTGCCATTTCCTAGCCCTGAACAGTGAGGTTTATTCCTCCTTCCTTGCCAGAAGTGGCTTGCAGCTGCTTGGTTTTAAGGTGAGACAAGGCACCCAGATCACATGCTAGACCCCTCGTTTGCCTCAGAAGTGATGGGTGCACCAGTGGAGGCAGCACTGCCAAGAGAGGAGATGGAGAAATGTTCATCTTCCAGGCCAGGAACTAGCCTAGAAATTAAATTGTGGCATCTGTCCTTGCTTTGAAAGGCAGTGGTGGTGATGGCAACAGAGCAGGAGCAGCAGACCCAGGAAAATCAGAGAAACAGTACATACGGTGGCTCCAGGATGGAGGCAGGAGAGACAGAAATCTATTTGGACTTTTGCCCCTAGTGTAGACTAGTCCTTGAAAGTCTCTCATTGATAGGGTCACCATAAGTCAAAATAGACATCATAGCAATTAACAACAACAAAGTTAAGAAGGGAATGCAAATAAAGGAAATATAGTTGTTCTAGGTGTGAACAGTTTCCAGTGTCTTGATTTCTGCAATGTTAGAAATACAGGGACTGAAGGAAATTCACTGGGGGGCAGAATTCCTATTTGGGGTAATAATGCCCTCATTTTGTCCTTCCCTCGGCATATTCCTGAAGGATAATTTTCTTTCAGAGGAGATTAAATACCAAATCTGTTTCTTGGTTTAGTGGTAATTGGTTTTGTACAATACTACAATTAAATCCAATGGTTTGCAAGTATCTCCTGCCAGGGAATGGGAAATAATAAACTACACTTTTGTTAAAAATAACTTCGAGGAACATCTAGGAACAATCACATAAATTATTATTTACCACAGTTAACAACAATTGGTGATGTAGGAATGTTTTATAACTAACTGCTAAAGAGTGGTCCTAAGTGTACAACATCCATTAGTCTCTGAGAAAAGACACAAAATCAGTGTCTCCTTTCCCTTCTTTCACACAAACAAATAAATCTACAGTTCCTCTCTTTCTTTTTTTCATCAATTGGGACATCTGTGGTGTCCTAAATCCTCATAGGATACTTTAGCTTCCCCAGTGACTTTTCATCCACAGGATACAACTAAATTTCTTTAAAGTTCTTAGGAGTGCTTTTGTTGTGAATTTCTGCATAGGAAGTTTGTCTAGAATGTTCCTTGCAATCTCTTCTGTGATTCTATGACACAAATACATAACTAGATACTGAACGTTTAATAAGCTAAATGGCAGGAAGGAGTCCTGGCCGGCCTTCGATCATCCTGTGGCCATTTTTCACTTACCATAGATAGCTTCCTATCTCTCACTGGGTAGGTGTTTTGCTTATCTCTTGTAGATACAACTGCATTTGCTTATGTTGGCAGAGAATTTGACAAAAATTTGTTTTTGGACTACAATTCCCAGAATCATTTTACTATCCTGGCCATGGTTAAGTTGGTAGAAATTCTAGGATTTATACTCCAAAACTTGCTTTTCCAAGTTTTAAATTATCCATTGAGGGTAGATGCCCATCCTGGAGCTTGGTACTGGTAAAAAGCAGGAGAGGAAACTCATTGATGGCATCTTTCTAATCTTACAATGCCTGATTCTTTAATTCTCAAAAACATGTACCTGGACTTGAATCCATTAAAAAATCTAAAGTTGGGTGCTGATTAAAAAGTCACAACTTTTCTCCAATGCATGTTTAGCCTCCCCCCTCCCCTTCAATCTAAGGCCAGCACAGCTATCTTTCCATAGCAGCAACATTTATATGCAGTTTAGCCATTGATTTTCAATGTTGCACAGTTCATGCATTTTTGTTACACAGGATGCTGCAGTACAACATTTTTATTAGTTTAAGGAGTGTCCATTTTTGCATTCCTGTGGCAGAAAATGAGGCAGACCATTACATAGGATGACAATGAGGATAGCCAAACAAATATCTAAGGTAAATTTCTTGCTCAGTTAGTTCAATCTTACAGCCCTCCCTTTTTTCCTTGTTCACTTGTGTGCCTAGCATTCTTCTTAGCTCAGTTTTCAGTCTTAGCTCCTATCCTGGAATTGGGGTTTCAGTCCCAGCCTTAATACAGACAGCACAAGAACATGGAATCAAAGCCAACTTGATGCTTAAAACAGCTTTGGCACAGAAGGAGGAACCAATATAAATTATCAATAAATCAATACCCTAACAAAAAATGATCAATTTTACTGTATATTAAGACTAGTGCAGAATGACAGGGCTGAGGAAGGATAGAGGAATCAATATCCCCAGAGCCCTGACTTCTCAGAGCCTGGATAGTGAAAAACAAATAACAGGTTTTAAAAAATAAATTTTGGTTTTCTTAACAGATCAGAAATGTACTGCTAAATTTAATGGGGGATATCCTGCTTCAGGCCCATTTCTCAGCAACCCTGCAAAGCAGCTGAGCCAGCATATATCTTGTCTGATAGACTGCACAAAGTATTTCCTGGCTATCAATTAATCCATTAGAGAAGTAGCTTATGTATTATCTATTCCACAAGCTTATCCTTCCAGATGCCTATCCTATAGCACTGGTAATTCCACTGGAAGGATCATCACAGAAGGCAGGGGCAAAATCTGGGGCCCTTTCACACTATACAGTTATAATGCTATGACTCCACTTTAACTGGAGTTACCGTCATGGCAACATCCTAAGGAATCCTGGAATTTGCAGTTTAGGGTTGGGTTTAGAATTCACAGCCAAAGAACTCTAGTGCCTCTGACCAAATTATAAATCCCAGGATTCCATAGGCCTCAGACATGGCAGTTAAAGTGAAATCATAGTGCTGTAACTATGGGGGGTTGCAGACTGCCAGAAATAGTGTGAATTCAGTCCACTTTTAGGGTTAGGGTTAGAGTTAGGGAACCATGGGAACTGTATTTTATTGTGGCATCAGAGTTGTCTGACAGAGAAGGCTCAATGTCTCAGAAAAATAACAGTTCCCATGATTCCCTAGCACTAACCCTAACCCTAAAAGTGGACTGAATTCACACTATTTCTGGCAGTCTGCAACCCCCCTATGTGGCTTGAAGAACTTCTAGATTTAACTAATAAATGTATGATGGGAAGAAAGGTTACTTTGTTCACATAGATGGAAAACAATGTTGATCAAAGTACAATGTTAATACAATTGGCTTGTATGTATTTGTATGTAGGCATGTCTGGGTGAGAGTACACAGACATATGTGTATGGACACAGAGACATACATGCACCCTATGCAGAGTATTTAGAAGAAAAGGTAACCGAAAAGGTAACCATGACCACTGTGGCCTCGGTTTAAATCACTCAAGTAACTCTCTAAATCTCTGTTCTGCACAGTCAGGTTTAATTGGACATGGTCTCTGTTCTTCTAGTGTTTTACTAGGGAAACATGGCATGTTCCCTAAGGAAGGTATTGTATTATATGAGAAAGGAAGAAAGATATTTCATTACTGCCTTTGCCATTAGCACGTCATTGTTGGACATGAAAAATGGTACCTACCAAAGCAGAACAGAAGAACATGCCAATTTTGCTGCTTTCATTATGGTAGGCTCTAAAGACTCCAGACATGTCTGGTACCCCACCATGCCTTAGTGCTACATGAATACTGAGGGAAACCTCATCTCCAGTTTCTAAGGAGCCAGAGATCTAAAATGACATGATAAAATCTGTCTAAATTGGCATACCTACTGTGAGTTTTATACACACACATTCACCCACACCAGCTACAAAACTCAGCACATGTCATGCTGAACTGGTGCCATCATGCCATGAGTTGCCCTGCCCTCCCACAACAAATGTCACCGATGTGCACTGTGAGCAAGAAATTCACCATGAGATGGCCACAAGTCCTATAATTTGTTATATTACTCAACATGGATGTTTGCAAGTATTAAGAAATGAATGAAAGGGAAGCCATTTTCTGTGATGAGTGAGCAAAACATTTAGAGCAACTCAAAGTCAGTGTCATAGGCATGGCTTTTCATTTGTTACCCAGGATGCTGGAATAATCCAAGCTGGAAATGAAATATTGATCTTCTCCATCTTCAGAGAAACGCTTTAATTACTGAACTAATATGCCATTCAAATGGAATCATAATTTTGTTGGTCTGGTTAGATCCTATTTGAACTACACCTATAGCAGTCCTGTAATCCTCACAGTTATCCATGTTTGAAGCCTATCTTGCATTGAATGGTGAATGCAGTTTGAAACTTCCTCCTTTGGATCCATGGGAGGGAGAGCGTGTCATGAAATTACATATATATCAGTGTCTATCATGCAACTAAAGCAGATATAAGCATCTTTAGATGGTAGAGGGATAAATATTTCATTGCCCATTCCAAGACCCAACATGAGCAGCATCAGTGCCAGAAAAGAGGTTTTTAAAAATTTGCAAAGTCTACTTTGTATGTTCTGGTTTTTCTTTTTTAGGCTTTAGGGGTTGGACTTTATATGACTTGTAATAACATACTTTAAACCTTCAGGAGTCTTTTTTTTGGGGGGAGGGCATGATTTTTTATTAAAACAGTTGTCAGGCATGTGCTCAAAAGAAAAAAAAATAGCCTTGGTGCTGTGAGTATCTTGCACACCTCATAATGGTGTGCTATGCATACCCTCCTGCTGTAGTTTCCTGCAGTTAGCCTTCATCTTCAGTGAAAGGAGATCCCTACTGCCAGGGAGAGTGGGGTTGGGAACAAGACCTTCATGAATAGGCTACAGTCTTGTGGTAAAGGAATACTTTAGATGCAGAAATTCTTAGGTTCGGCCCAGTTATCTGAGATGTCATATGAAATCCAAGTTTCAGAAAGACTAATTAGCATGGATAAATTTGCCAAAACCTGGTAACTTTATTATGCATATATGTAAACACTCCTCCTTCTTCAGCCCACTTGAAATTTTGAAGGAGTCCTGTCTGTTGGCCATAAAGCTAGGTCTATTACCCTTCTGTTTTTCCCCTTATAGATAAAGGAAGCTCTTTGTGCTAAGAAGGGCCCTATGTTATGCAAGGTATATATGTGATGATCTGCCATTATGCCCTGTATTCTGGTTGTTGATTTTTTGTAAATTCAATAGCTCTTTTTATTTTTAAAGAAATTTTTTTTCCAGCAATTTTGGAAAGCCATTGCCAATCAGAAAGCCCAAATGGAGCTTGGAGATGTTTCTTTGTTTGACCTTCAACTCAATATTATTTGACCTCAATTACATTTTTTTAAAAAGAAGGGCTTTTCCTAGCAATTTTGGAAAGCCCCAACCAATCAGAATGGCCAAAATGAAGCTTGGAGAAGTTACTTTGCTGGAACTGCAACTCTAGGAATGCCCCAACCAGCACAACCACCTTTGGAAATCCAACACAATTAAGTTATCAATTTATTATAACTCAGAATAAGGCAGCTTCTTACCCATCTCCAAAAGAACTGAATGATGGCATGGAACAAATATGGCCAAGTTATAAAACATAATGTCACCCACAATATTATATCAAAGCTTTGTCATATGTATGTGTATGTGTTCCAGTCACCTGTCAACTAATGGTGAATCCATGAATTTCATAGGGTTTTTAGGCAAGAAACACTCAGAGGTGGTTTTGACAGTTCCTTCCTCTGCAATACAACTTATAGCACTTGGTATTCATTGGCATTTCCCACCAAGTACTAACCAGGTCTAGCTCTGCTTACTTTCCAAGATCAGATGGGTCTGGTACCAATAATAATAATAATAATAATAATAATAATAATAATAATAAATTTATTTATATCCCACCCCCTTGAGATCAATCGGGGCGGCTAACAACAATAAAATATAACATACAAAAGTAAAATCTGAATCCCTTCCCCCCCTTAAAAAGTTATTAAATCTGTTACAAAACTAAAACATACAATATAAAACAAGAATAATGTGAAAACATCTCACAATGTGGCTGCGGTTCCAATTTTAGGGTATTAGGCAGCATATTCACCAAGTGCAAATAGACACTTTACTGTGTTAAATTGTCATGTAATACAGCCCCCTACTCATTGTTTCTTGTCCTGTTTTCTTCTTTTTCAATCTTGCACAGACTGCCTTTTGCCTTTAGGTCAATAATAGTCTCTACATAGAAGAACCTGTATAAATTTCCTGTTGCAACAACATGGAGACCAAAAGACAACTTGAAAATGATGCTTAGACTGATCTAGGACTTCAAATGTCTACTAAGGTTGTGTGTAATACTTGCTTTGTCAGGAGTTAGGTTTTTTTTTCTCCAGCACTAAAACTCACAAGCAGGAAAGAGAATCTGCTGCTTCTTATCTTGGCTGTTCTTTCTTTTCTCTCTGCATGTGACTTTGTTTGGTCTTTAAAAAGCTTCAACAACAACAGCTATTACCTCAAAGTGATTCTCTGTTCCTAATAAGGGATTTTTAACACCCTCTAAAGAACTGTTGATTAATATTAAATGGAAATAGAAAGTGGCAAATTTCTGAACTGATAAAAGAAAATACTTCTTCACACAACATATAATTAGTTTGCAGAACTGATTGCTTCATCACTGAGTCTATCACACGGGAGGCAAAGTGCTCAAATCCAATGCAGAAACGGGATTTAAAACCAGGGGAAAACCCGCAAAAGCGGGTTGATTTTCAGACACGTCAAGATTAATGAGCATTAATGTGACATTAAGCTGGGCAGAAAACTGACAAAAATTACTTTCAGGATTTTCCAAAAATAAAAAGCGGCACATGTTGTTGACTTTCTGTCTGGGTTAATGTCACATTAATGCTCATTAACCCTGATGTCATCTGAAATTCTATCCACTTTTGCGGGTTTTTCCCACTTTCTGTCTGGGTTAATGTCAGACATCATCTGAAAATCAATTTGCTTTAAGAGTTTTTTCTGGTTTAAATCCCATTTTTGCATGGGATCCCTCCCATGTGATAAACTCCTAAAGATTGACAGGATTTAATAAAGGGATTAGCTATTCTCTTGGACAGGTCTGTCTAGCTATAATAGTAAATTACTCCTCCCCTCAAAATCCCCCACCATCAGAGTGGAAATATAAACCGTGTCTGACTTACACAAAGCAAATATTCTTGGTGACTTCTAACCATGAGTAATTCATCTGGGAGGATAATAACAAGGATTTTATTTTTTATTTTTAGTGTTCATGGGTATAAGGTTGATCTGGATCCATTACTCCTAGACTTGGGATTTATTCCTTACTTAAAAGTTCTGAGGATTGTTCAGTTTTGAATGTCTGACAGATTATCCCATGCTAAACACTGAATGAACTCTCTGAAAAATACTATGCAGTGAAGGGAAATTACTTCAGGGAAATTGCCTCATGTGAGTTCCTTTTTCAATAAGGTTTCAAAGAAAACTTTTACCTGGGGACCGATTATTCCATAATTGACTGAAAGATGGTTTCTTGTGCTTTGCTCCAACAGTTTCTTAAGAGTATAACTGCCATTTAGGTTGGGCTAGAGAATAACAAGGAGCCTTGCAGTAACAAACAGGGAGAGGTGGGATATTGCAGGGTAACAGAGAGAATGGTGGAGTTAAGAGCACATAAACAAAGGGAGATGTGGAATTAGGGGCATGCTGCTGAAAGCAAAAGATGAAAATGGTTCACAGACAGTCTGCCAAAGCGGCTTGGTCTTGCCTGCTTTGTGAAAACAAAAACATCATTGTATGACTGCATTGTTGTTTTTCTCCCCTTGGGCACACATCTAGTCCATCCAGTCTCCATTTTCAAGACTACTCTAAGCCTGCTTCCCAGGTCATAAGTGGCTGGTCTTCTCAGAGAATAACACTTGTAAAGTGTAGGAAATGAAGATGCAACTGCAAAGCACTAGACAGAGAATCAGCAATGGGATCTATAGACAAATTCCCACTAGAGACACAGGGTGTCATAACAATAATTCTAACATGTCCACAAGCACAGTAGAAGAGCTTTACTAACTCTGTGGTATATACTGATAGCTAAATCTCTTTAACTTGCAGCCAGGCTCAGCAGGAAAACATTGTGCAACTGGCAGAGTCTCTTCTAATGTTGGATTCTTCTGCCTCAGAATAACTAGCACATCTCATAGATAGGTACCTGATTATGATGATGCTCCCATTCGGCAGTGCTGCCAATTCCTGCCACATTTGACTCTGGCCCCAATGAAATTGGCTACTGACTGCAGACTTCAAATGACTTATCCTATGGTCCATCAGACCTTCATAAGAAAAAAGGATTCTCCACTCTTGGTCTAAAGCAGGGGCCGGCAACCTATGGCCCCCGGGCCGGTTCCGGCCCAGGCCGACCCCTGCCGCCGCCGTGCATTTTGGCCTTCGTGCGGCCACGCGCACCGCAGCTGCCAGTTTGATTTCCAAAATGGCGGCTGCAACGCGTTTGCGCATGCGCAGGAGTACTGCGCATGCGCAAACGAGTCTCGGCCACCATTTTGTTCTCCAAAATGGCGGCCGCGATTCGTTTGCGCATGCGCAGTACTCCTGCGCATGCGCAAATGCATCGCGGCTGCCATTTTGGAAATCAAAATCGCGACCACGATATGTGCGGCGGCCGCGGCCCCGCACGTTGTGGTGGCGGTGGCGGCAGTGGCCGCGCACGCGGGGGGAGTCACGCGCTGCGGCGGGGGTGCGTGTGCACGCGTGAGCGCGTGCGCCGCCATTCCCCCCCCCCTCGGCCCGGCGGAGAGGAGGACTTCGGGGGACCGGCCCAGGACTCAAAAAGATTGCCTACCCCTGGTCTAAAGGTATGAAGGACAAGGATCTCTCTGCACTCTCTCATAAACGCACACTCACATGTACACTTTTGCTATTCCCCCCCCCCCTCCATCTATATGTAGTTATTGGAATGAGCATACTCATACACTGAAGCTCTCTGGGTTTTTTTTTTAATGGATTTGCTGTCTCCACTCCTGCATGCAGCCAAGATGCCATGACCAGAATCTTGTAGTTGCCCTAAATATACTTGAGTTCTTCTACATAAGTAGTTGGGTGTTTCTGTTTGAAGCACAACAGCAGTTCAAGATCACAGAAACCAAGCTGTGCCTGTGGAACCATGCTGCATGCAGATGTACATTCTCATCCCATGCATATCCATCTTTCCCTGCAGAAATTGGTGGCAGTCCTCCTTTAGTTGTGCATTTGGTTGTGCAACATTGGGCCTCGGCAGACGGCTTATTGAGCCGTCTCCAAGGCAGGGAAGAGGAGGGGCAGCCGCATGCGCGGCGCCCCTTCCTCTTCCCGAGGTCGTCCTCGGAGCCGCCGGCCTTCCGCACGGCCGGCACTCTGGGGACAACCTCCCGCCGCAGTGACCGCACGCACTGCGGCGGAAAAGTCAGGGAAAGTGCGCCCTACGCGTTTAGGGCGCACTTTCCCTGACTTCTAAAAGGAGCGCCAATTTGGAGCTCCTTTTAGGGATGCCGCAGGAGCGCCGCGGTGCGAAGGCTGCGGTCCCGCAGCGCTCCGTCTGGCGGCGTCTGGGAAGCTCTCGTCTGCTTCCCCCCATTGTCATTGAACACAAGATTCACATAGCAAAATGAACATGTAACTCCATATGCGGAGATTAATACTTTTGTTGTGAACTGCCTTCAAGTCAGCCTCATCTGATGATGACCTTATGAATGAGACATATTCAAGGAACCCTATCCTCACAGCCCTGTTTAGTTCTTTCAAACTCGGCCTGTGGCTTCCTCAATAGAGTCTATCTATTATTATTATTATTATTATTATTATTAATTATTATTATCCCACCTTTCTCCCAAAGTGGGACCCAAGGCGGCTAACAACATATATAAAACACATTAAAACGACAATTAAAATAGTACAATTAAAACTGTAAAAAATATAAAAATTACAAATATAACATTTAAAACAGAGTTTAAAATAATAATAATCTAAAACTAACCCCCCATCCCCCAATGAAACCAAGCCTGCAGGATTTTAAAAGGCTTGCTTAAATAAAAATGTCTTTGCCTGCAGGTAAAAGCCAAGAGTGAAGGGGCCAGCCTAGCCTCCTGTGGAAGGGAGTTCCACAGGGTGGGAGCAGCTACTGAGAAAGCTCTCTCTCATGTCCTCACCAAACAGGTGTGGGATTGTGGTGGGACCAAAAGAAAGCCTTCTCCTGAAGATCTTAGGGCTCTAGGTGGTTTGTATGGGGAGATACAGTCTCTCAAACAATCTGGACCTAAGCTGTGTAGGTCCAAACTATATCTGTAATGAAGTCCTCCTCTTTTCCTGCTGTCCACTACCTTACCTAGGCATTATTGTCTTTTCTAGCGACTCATGTCTTATTATGATATGTCCAAAGTACGACAGCCTCAATTTATTTATTTATTGCCTTCTCAGGAGAGGTCAGACATGATTTGCTCTAGGACCCATTTGCTTGTCATTCTGGCCATTCATGATATCCACAGAACTCATCTCTAACACTACATCTCAAATGAGTTTTCTTTCCATCAGCTTTCCTCAATGTACAGCTCTCACCTCCATCCACAATGATGGGAAATACAATGTCATTGATTTATATCATGCAACATCAATGTTGAATCAAGACCTAACCACCCTTTGATGGCAGAACTTGATACCTCCTGGTAGCCATAGCAGATCATGAATCACCTCTTATAAAGTAGCCAAAAGAAGTGTGAATAGTAGGGGAAAGATATAAAAAAGAATGATCTGGAAATGTGCATTAATTTATTATGCCTTTCTGATTAAATCCTCAAATTCTCTGCTGTTTAATTAAAACTGACCTCTTTTTCAAATGTAAAGATTTTGACTGAAATTATTCTAGATTAGCATATTACTTGCACTAACTTGCTGCCTACCACTGCAGTATTAGCAGAAACTCACCTTTCTGTGCTGACAATAAAATAAACAGTCAGAGCAGTAGGAGGAGAAAAAGTTGCATTCCACTTTTAGAGATGTACAGCTGCTGCCACACTGCAGAATTACTCCATTTTAATGGTCATGGCTCCAGTCTATGTAATCCTGGGATTTGTAGTTTGTCATGGCATCAGAGCTGTCTGACAGAGAAGAGTAAATATCTCACAAAACTACAGATCCCAGAATCCCATAGCATTCAGCCATGGCAGTTGATGTGGTGTCAAACTGCATTAATTCCGCAGTGTAGATAGAGCCTGAGATTCAGTCAAACCGCTGGCACAATGAACTATGGGGTGAGTGATTTGGCACTCAGGTCCTCATTGCACACGTGGGAATCATGTCTTCCAAAGGGATACTAGTATCTTCCAAATGGGTATTGCCACATGTACAATGGCAAGCAGCAGTGATCCTTAACTACTACACTGGTATGATTTTCTGCTCCTGTTCAATAGGATGTTGGCATTAAGGTTTTTTTTAAAAAAAAATCTTGACCTTTATTTATTTATTTAAGACATTTATGTATCACCTCTCCATCCACCAGGGGCCTCAAGGCAATGGGTAACACAATAAAACATTAAACCAGGGGTAGGCAACCTTTTTGAGCCAGGGGCCGGGTTGCTGTCCCTCAGACAATTGGGGGGCCGAAGCACCAAAAATAAATAAATAAATAAATATAAAAATAAATTTTTAAAAAATTTTAAAAATATGCATGCACACTCTCTCAGCCCCAGAAAAGCCATGGCAAACCCCCTGTGGAGATTTTGCCAAGAAACCCCCAAGAACAAGTAATAACAACAATAATCAATATCATCATGGCGGGTGGTGGCAGTGGTGGCAGAACCAGTCTGGGGCCGGTCCAAAGGCCTCGGGGGGGCGCATCCGGCCCCCGGGCCTTAGGTTGCCTACCCCTGCATTAAACAAATAACTAAAAACCAATTACAGTATTCCAGACTCTTTTAAAATAGCTCTAAAATAGCTCTAAAACAAGACAATGCAATTTAAAAACTACCAAAGCAGACACACCTAATCCTAAAATCCAAAGGCCAAGTGAAATAGCATAGTCTGCACTGCCTGCTGGAAACTTAAGACTGGATGGAGGATGCATCTGCACAGCAAAATTAATGCAGTTTGATGCCTCTTTAACTGCCTTGTTTCAATGCTGTGGAATTCTAGGATCTGTGTTTTTATAAGATATTTAGCCTTCCCTGTCAGAGAGCTCTGGTGGCACAACAAACTACAGATCCCAGAATCCCATAGGAGGGAATCACGACCGTTAAAGCGGTATCAAACACACAGTAAACAAACAAGCAAGATGTATTAATCCTGCAGTGTGGCAGGAGCCAGAGTTCCTCAGCTGGAGTGCTATTGTAATATTCATCTACCCGCATGGCCTCACAGAGTGGTGGGACACATAACGTGACATCTGCTGAATCTGTGGCAGTCTCATATTGGAGGCTTTAGCCTTTAGAGCCAGTCCTGGTTGCCTGAAGGATGCTCTCCTGCTACATAGGGTTACTCCAATCATGAGGGACATTCTCTAAGGAGAATAATTTGGAATTTTCAAACTGAAAGCTCTAGTGCCTCATTAAACTGCAGATTCCAGGATTCTGCAGGAGGCAGCCATGGAAGTTAAAGTGGAATCACAGTGCTCTAATTGTGTAATGAGGAATGGCACTAAATGCTACCATCTAGTACGATCCAGTTGTGGCTGTGAAGAAGAAGGCCTTTCTGATGAGAGGCTTACCAGGCATCAATTTTATATTCTTTTTAGCTCCAAGTGAAGATGTTTTTCTTTTCATTCTCCCTGAATTTTTAGAGGGTTCTGTAGTGGCTTTTAAGAATCTTCAAGGTTCTGTTATTGAAGTTTTAAGACCAATCTGTGCTTGATTTTACTGACTTCTCTCTGCTATGGCATGTATTTATCTCATAATTGTACTTTTATTGTTCTTTACTTTATTTTAAATAACTCTAATGCATGTCACCTAGACAACTTTGGTGAAATGTAATACCATAATCAGACAAACAACTCAGAAAAGGTCATGCCTTGGTCTCAGTCTACATTGATAAGAGATAAAATTCCAGAGAAGAAACCTGGCTCTGTGACAACGGTACACCTGAGTGAATACTCACAATCATGAACACAAATTCACTTCCCCACTCAGTTCATTAACATGCAGAAGAATGGCAAAAGTCCAGTCTGAGTGAGTATAGCAAGATGATTAATGTGTGGTAATAGGGATCCAATCTATACTAAATGTTCAGTCACTCCACACACACACACACACGTACATTGTAAGCAGAATAACTGTAATTATTCAGACTGTTAATGTTGCATGCTCAACTTGCTCATGTTTCATAATAGATGTTTTGAGTTTGACACAATGTTGGTGGAATATTTACATGCATTCAAAGATTTACTGAATGTAAATGTTTACCTGAACGCAAGAGGTGAGATTAAACACCACACTCATGCCTGGCAGATGCCACACAAATGCACACTGGCATTGCAAAAAAGGTAAAAGCTGTTCTACATAACCTACTCATCTACTCCACGTGGAGCCAGTTTAGGTACCCCTAATAACTGCACTGCATAATTCCAAGAACTTTTGTGATGCCATTGAAAAAAATGTTGCTGCTGAAGTATTGTTTCAAACATAAATTTATGTTCTTGCCTTCTGAAGATATATGCTATTGCTTAAAGACCAGCTCTCATATATAATCAAAACTTGCAAAAATGGGTGCAATTTTAAGAGTGTTTGATGAAGCTCCTTTTTATACCTCATCATAAAAGTAAGAATGGTTTGAACACAAGCCAAACAATTCCTCTTTTGGTCTCAAGTGCACAAATGGAATTATTAAGTCTCCCTCCCTTCCCTTAATGGTGCTAATGGATGATGTGCAACTTGTTGATCCAAGATTTGTACTTCTCAGACTGCAAATTGTGTGCTTCATTCAGCTCCTAAAAATTCTGACACACCAAACAACTGCCAGGATTGCATATACAATCCACTAGCCTTGGCCCCCACACAAAACATTTTCCAAGTGGTGGCCACTGGTTTAAATATGTGTGGGGTTTTTGCCTTCAAGTCCTTACTGACTTATGGTGACCCTGAGGCTGGGTTTTCACTGGGTTTTCCTGGCAAGTTTCTTCAGAGGGGGGTTGCCATTACTATCCTTTGAGGCTTAGAGACCATAACTTGCCCAAGGTTATCCAGTAGGTTTTCATGGCCAAGTGGGGATTTGAATCTGGTTTCCAGAGTCATAGTTCAATGCACAAACCACTACACCATGCTGGCCCTCTATTGGTTTAAACCAGGGGTCGGCATACCTTTTTTTTGGGGGGGGGGCAGTTCTGTTGTTCCCCAGATCATCGGCAAGCCGAAGGAAAAAAAAGTGCCGGAGGTGTGTGCGTGCGCGCGCACTCGCGCTTGCTCACGCACACATGCACACTACTCCTGGCGTTGTGCGCATGCGTGCGCGGGGTGCCATTTTGTGTTCCAAAATGGCACCCGCACACGCACACGCATGACACCAGGAGTAGTGTGCATGCGTGCGCGAGCGCAGGTGCCATTTGGGTAGAGTGTAATAGAAAGAGAGAAAGACTGCATGCCAGATGACTACATTCAGTTAGGAGAGTCACAGGCATGAATCTGCAAGACTTAAGAAGAGCAGTTAACTGGAGGACAGGGAGTCTTTGTTATGTCTCATCCACAGGACTCAAGGGCAGTTAACAGGTCGACTCAAGGGCATTTAATAACAATATTTCATATTCACACCCTGCCTCTCTTTCAATAAAATGTGGAGCATAAAGGAACATTAATCCTGCAACAAAACTTTGCTTCTGAATCTCTTGGTTTCTCAGCACTCTGGACCTATCTATCAGGGGTAGACTACTGTAGCTGTTTTTGGCCTACACAACTCCTATCAGTCCAAGCCAACACAACCGATGGGTGAGATTCCAAAAACATCTGGAGGTCAACAGTGGCCCAGCCTTCCTCCATATCATCTTCCTAACTCTCCATGTGACTATCACATTGGGCTCTCCTTCTTTTCCATCCTAGATGTCACCACCAGTCTATCTTCCTGGCTGGGTGTGGGCTGTGTTGTGTCAAAGAAGGACAAACAATCAGGAGGAGGATGAAGAGGAGAGCTTGATTCATGAGTCTCCACTATTCCTGCTTCCTGATGTGTTCATTCCCATGAGGGAGGGACGCCTGGTGCTATCATGGGGTGAGCTCTGTGTAAAACCAGTGACCCATGAGGATAGAACTGTTCTTCTGACTGTGGTTCCTCCAGCTTTGCTCAGTCAGGCTCTCATTAAACATTTAGCATAGCTCCCTAGCCCTCCATATGTTTCACAGTGGGAGGGCAGCGGGAGGGGAGAACCAAAGCCAAGCCCCCTCAGCTGCTTCCTATACTAGTGGGAGCAGCAGCAACAGCAGCAGCAGGCCTTTTGGGGCTTTGTTTTTGAGTGAAATCCCTTGCCCTTCCGCAACAACAGCCCTCTGAACAATTTCTATGTTTGAAGATGTGAGGTAGGAAGTGCCACAGAATGCCAGCTGCTTTGGCCAGCTTTTACACCTCAGCAGCATTCGAAATCACTTTCCCACTCTGCCTCCAAGGGCTTCAATTATTCATATGCATTTATGGCAACAGGAGGGGGCACGAGGAACCAGAAGGAGAAGAAGCAAGATGCCTCCTGGTTCCTGTGTAAGGAAGCCAAGCCCTAGAGAGGACTTATAATTGGAATCAGGCCTCAGTTTCCAAACCTGTTTTGAATGCCAGGACCATCCTTGGAACACGGACACCAATAATAGCAATGAAAATACTTCTAACCATATGCCAAATGCGTCCCCGCCACCATCCTTCAGCAGCTAGAGCCAGCATCTATACATCTGGGATTAGAAAGCAAGGCTTCTAAGTAAAGGACTTGGCTTGCAGACAGGACTTGAAGCCTAACATCTCTCTTTTTAGAAATTAACTATTGCGGGTGGGCAGAGAGGAACATTGCAGGGAACTGAAATGAGGAGGTGCTCTTTCTGTCTCTGCTGCTTCAGCTTATCATAGTTGACATCATTATATGATATGGCAGGACACATTTTGGAAAACCTACTTTTTCAGACTACAGACATCACTGCACTACACTCTATAGTGCTGTTATTCCACTTTTACTGCTCTGGCTGCCTCCTATTGCATTCTGGGATTCACAGTTTAGGAAGAGACATTTAGAATTCTCAGGCAGAGAGCTCTTAGGCCTCACTGAACTACAAACCTCAGGATGCAACAGGAGGCAGCCAAACCCGTAAAAGTGGAATAGCAGCACTATAAGAGTGTAGTGCAGTAATCTACTACATCTCTGAGAATCCCAGCATGATCTGTAGTCCAAAAAATAACTTTTTCAAGGTTTGTAACATAAGCTAGAGAAAGAAATGGGGTACAATTGGGAATAGGAAGTAGAGAGGCACAGCAGTAGCAAACAAAATTGGCACATGCAAGCATGCCACTTAATCTTCCTTTCTGTCTTGCTTGTGCTCCTTTACCATCTCTCAAATTTTAATGCTAAGCATCTTTAACCATCAACATGATTGGATTCAGCCCAAATAATGACTGATACTATGAAAATGTTTTTCCTCAGAGTCTAGCAAACTCTGCACTACACTTGACATGCATGGAGTGAATTCCCACTGTTCAGAACCACACAGAGACAGCCATTTTACTTTGTGTATAATAATGCTGTATGCAAAGGGATCTTGTAGCACCTTTGAGACTAATTGTGCAAAAGATGTTGTAGCATCAGCTTTCATAGACTTGTTCTACTTCCATGTATTGGAGGTTCTATAAGATCCCTTTGCATACTAATATTCTAGATTAACAAGGCTATGTCTCTGAAGTCTATCCCCAATATAATAATGCAGTCTCATGTCCAGTTGCTCCACACAACTGATGCCCAGTCCAGTACCCAAACCCTAATGATATAAGACTGATTTCATAGCCTAAAGTTCAGCTCTGAATATATTTCTGTTCTGTTTTCCATGCCCTATCCCAGCTCCAAGAAAGAGTCACAGACTCATTCAGAAGTCCTTAGAACTGAGTTCATTTTACAGAGATAACGCTCCACATTAGAAAGGCATTTACCCTCCTCAGTCGAGATATGATGACATTATGTAAAATGGCATGCCTAGCAGATATCATGATGCCCTAACACTGAGGCAGATGGGATTGCTAACTTTATTCTTCAGCTTCTGAACCAGTAGAGAAATAGACATTAAATGCAATCATTTTAGCACTTCCTGCTCAGTGAGCGTCAAAAATTGTGAGTGGATTTTATATACTTATAATGGCTCAGACTTACTGAGTACAGCCGCCCTGATTGGGTAAGCCACCCTGATTGGGTTACCAAAGGGCGGGATATAAATTATTATTATTATTATTATTATTATTATTATTATTACAGAGGGGTATTTTGTTTGCTTGTTTGTTTTTTGGAATCTACAGGGATCACTCCCTGTTGAAAGAGAGGCTGAAGCAACTGAGGACATGAATTTCCAGATCAAGGGCATTGTAGAGCAAGAAAAGGTGTACGCTCACTGACTGGCTACTCCCAAGTGGATCTCCTATCACGTGCGGAGGGCCGGTGGCTCCGAGGGCAACCTTGGGAGGAGGAAGGGGCGCCGATCGTGCGGCTGCCCCTCCTCATCCCTGCCTCCAGGACAGCTTTTTAAGCCATCTGCCGAGGCCCTAAATAAAGAGGTTGGCAGCATGAGCTTTTGTAGACTTAAGTCTACAAAAGTTCATGCTGCCAATTTCTTTCTTTAGTTAGTCTCAAAGGTGCTACAAGATCTCTCTATAAACCAAAGTTAGTGAAAGATGCTGCCAACCAACACTGTTCATGGGCATACAGGTGGCAGTGCTGATCAGCAGACTTTTTCATTAACTTTGTTGGATTTGCCAGCTGCACCATTTCTGGAGAAATCGGATCTAGCCTTCACTTGTGGAGTAGTCACATGTATCTTAACTAATGTAAAATACTACATGTGGGGCTGAAGACAGTCTCAGAACTTCAATTAGTTTGGAATACTGTTCTCAGATTTTTGTTTGTAGCCAGAAGGATAAATTCAAGGCACTGGCTTTGGCATTTAAAGCCTCACATATGAAATTGCCTGAGCATTGCATATAGTCTCCAAAGCCCTCTTAATTGTTCCTTTGCCAATGGAAGTCCAGTTGGTGATGATGAAAAATATGGCATTTTCAGCTGGGATAAGAACACAATGTAAGAAAATTACTCCTGGGTCAGATCAAAGATCTATCTCAGGGGTAGGCAACCTTTTCCCTTTAAGGGCCGAGGGACTTCAGCTCCCAGAAGCCTCAGCCATGTTGGCCAATAGTCCCATGTTGGCCAATAGCTCCTGGGATTCTGGAAGCTGAAGTCCCTCGGCCCTTAAAGGGGAAAGGTTGCCTACCCCTGATCTATCTAGTCCAAACTTCAGTTCACATAGTAGACAACCAGTTGCCTAAAGGAAGTCCACAAGAAGACGTGAGCTAAACAGCATCCTCCCACACATGCTCTCCAGCAACTGACACACAGAGGTGCACTGCTTATGATGGAAGGACTGACGGTACACTTACCCTGACTAGCAGCCACTGATGACCTTAACTTCAATGAATATATTTAACTCCCATTGACAGCTGTCCATGTTGGCAGTCATCAAGATCTTGTGGCAAAGAAATCCAGAGTGTGGCGTATGAAGAAGTATTTTCCTGATCTGTCCAAAGTTAGAGATTGTAGGGAGACTCATCCATCATCCAGCTCCTTCCTCCCATGTTCTTAAGGCTGTTTTATTTTGAGAGCACTTTTATACTTGGAGCGTGAGACAATGAGTGTGTTGGGGTATGATGATAGGACAATGGAGCATGGGAACATTACCATAAATCAGTGATTGTTTTTCTAGCTCCTTAGGCAAAAGTTAAACTTGAGCTCAGGCTGTTGTCAGCTTCAGATATGACATCAAGCAAACTATAGACAAAAGGTTTGTGTAATCAATGACATATTTTTCCTATAGCAAACTACAGACCAAAGAAGGACTTACATTTTTTCCCCTATCTACAGTTGGTCCTTGGTATCATCTGGGGTTCCAGGACCCCCCATGGACCCCCAAAATCTGTGGATACTCAAGTCCAAGTATATACAATGATGTAATAAAATGGTGTGAGCCAATGTGGCATAGTGGTTTGAAGTAGACTACATGACTCTGGAGACCAGTGTTCAATTCCCTGCTGTCCTGGAAAGTGGCCAAGAATGCTGATAGCCAAAGTCCAAACAAAATACAAAAGAAACTGCTCACAGAGCTTTGCACAGTTTAAAGCAAAGAAGATACAAAGCAAAGTCCAAAGTGCAAACCATACAGTAGTCGAGCAGTCCAAGGTCAGGGGTTCCAGGAATCAAGATAGCTAAGCAATCCGATAGTCAAAGGTCCAGGCCGAGAAGACAAGGAAAGTCAGGATCAAGCTTGCTTTCACCAGCAAACTCAGATAATCTCCAACAACTGATCCGACATCTTTCATCTGTTTATATTACCAGCTCTCATGAGCTCAGCTGTTTGTTGATTAATTGGCGTTTCTCATAAAGCCTCCTCAAACACCAGAGGCACTCATTTTCTGTTCTTCACTGGTTGAAGGTAGATATGTCCTCCTCCCTGTCTCCCATGCCTGAAGGCTCTGCTGCAGGGAGGCTTGGTTGCTGAGCCTCCTTGGAGGCCACAGACTCTGCTTAGCTGGCAGGGCAAAACTAGGGCCAGGCTCAGGTTCAGGCTCAGGTTCAAACTGAGGCTCTGCTTCAGCCTCCTCAGCTTCCTCTGAGTCCTCAGGCTGGCTGGGCATGACACCAGCTCAGCCATGAATCCACTGGATGACCATGAGCAACTCACATAGTCTCAGCCTCCTCTGAACAAATCTTGCCAAGAAAACTCCATGATAGGTCTGCCTTAGGTTTGCCATAAGTCAGAAATGACTTGAAGGCACACAACAATAACAAGTAAAATGGTGTCCCTTATATAAAATGGCAAAATCAAGGTTTGCTTTTTGGATTTTATTTATTTATTTATTTCAAGCTGTGGTTGGTTGAATCTGTGGGTGCAGAATCTGTGGATACAAAGGACTGAGTGTGTTTTGATATTTTTATTGTTATGATTGTATTTAATTTGTGTTATAGTTTATAGTTTAATTTTGCAAACCATCTTGAGTGTGCTTGTCATAGAAATGTGGGGTGTAAATGTTGAATGAATGTATAGATAAATCTCATATACAGATCTGTTCCCTGCTTCACATAATAGCCTGGAGTGTACCCTAGCACTACCTGCCCTCTTTCAGTTTGCTCATCTTGCAGTATATAAGCATACTATGCTAACATAATGCCAACAACAAATCAAGGATCTACCAAAGCTTTCCTTAACCTAGTACAGTTGGCAATCCCTTTTTTTTATCCATGGATTCAAGCATCTGTGGCTTGAAAATATTCAAAAAATGTATAAATTCCAAATAGCAAACCTAGATTTTCCATTTTATATAAGGGACACCATTTTACTATGCCATTGTATTTAATGGGACGAGTATCCACAGATTTTGTTATCCACCAGGGGTCCTGGAACCAAACCTCAGAAGATAATAAAGACCCACTGTATACCCTCTTTGCTAGGGCTGACGGAAATTTGGTCCAAAATATCTGGAAAGTGCCATGCTGAGAGAAGGCTACTCTATGCCGCTCAGTCATGAGGCATCAAAAACACTGTTTCAAGATAATTGCCAATGCCTTATGACTCTGCTTCTCACCTAGGTAGTAGCATCTAAATTGTAGGTGTCCAAGCAACCAGGTAATTGGGATTTTTTTCAGGACTGATCTTTACAATGCATGCATATAATTTCCATCTGCTCAAACCTTGAATTTAAGGAGGCAGGGAAGACAGTTATGCATTCTCTCTTATGTGCCATAAGGAAAAAGGCCAGGTCTTCCTAGCAATCCCTCTCTGATCTTCTGGTCCTGTCCACTTCCAGTTCCAAACAGTGGCTTCCATGCTCTGCAAACTAGTAATTGCTCCATCTGGTCTATGGAAAATATAACATGAGCTACTAGCATATTTTCTCACTATATTTCTGGCCAAGGTCCCCGGTGACATGGAGAAAGCACTTTTGAAACTTTACTCCTCCCAATGCAAACCTGCCCTCTTTCAGCTATACTCCTTCACTTCTTCATTAAATTCCACCAGCTTTAAAATGAGATTTACATGCTGGTAACTGGGAGGATGACTGCAGCTAATCTAGGGTAATCATTTTTTATTTCCACATGTGGATTGAAATAATTCCCTGGGAACTATAGCAGTTTTATTTTTACACAACTAGTCTAGTCACTAGACTCTAGTGGAATAAAATTTCTGGTAATTAAGCTACTATTGTATATATAAATATTCATTGCTATTGGGATAGTGAGGACCTTCAGCTTTTAGAAACTCTTCCCTTGCAATACAATAATTATAATTAGCACCATTATTAACTACTGCATTGCTTGGCCATGTAAATATTGCCAGTATGAAGTAATAAAACTAAGAATATTCCAATAGAGATATAACCACTGTCAAAAAATAAAACGAATAATGAACTGGATACAATGATGCCTCCAAGACCATGAACATTCCCCATGTCTATTTCATCATCTCCTCAGACTCTTACAGTAGCTTTGCTTTTATCTGTTTCTCTGTGACTGGCCACTTTCTGCTCAGACTTGATTAACTTAACACAAGGTCACCTCTCCCCTCCTGTCTCACATCCTCCTTATTCTGCATCATCAATGGCAATCTCACCTGGGTGCCTGTCTGTCCTGCTTCCTGCAGACCTAAACAAGCTGATCATAGATAGGACTCTCAGGAAGGCATGGAGAGGAAGGAAAAAGAAAAGCTTAAAGCAGAACGAAGAGGAAGCAGAAGGGACATGATAGGATGGGAAGGAGGGCTGCTCAAATGCCACCCTGATGTGTGATGGCAGTTGACCCATCATTTTAGGAACAATCAGATCAGCAAGGGACAGAGCAGCTCATCTGGCAGGCTATATAAAGAGGTAGAACAGGGAAATCCAGGCTCAGATCTTCACCAATGATCAAGTTCACTGGCTGATCCTGGCCCAGTTGTCATCACATCTCCCCATTATGAGCTTCTCCCCATTTATTTTCAAATTAAGTTAATTTGAGAATAAAATGGGGAAAAGCTCATTTAGCCACCTTTGAAAAAGGTGGGGGTACCCCCAAATGTTACCTCTGCTGTGCCTATCTGCCCACAGCCGTGCAGCAAAAAAAGACTGATCCAAGTCTGTCCCAACTCCAAGCACTTGCCCACACAATGTTTATCTCCTAGGCTAGAGTGGTTCTGACTCTTGCCATTCCAAATGGAAAGTCTTGAGACCAAAAGGGCTTCTCAGATCCTGACAGTGAAGGAGGAAAAACATTTTTAAAAGGAAATCCTCCAGCCTTCAGAGTTACAAAAAGAATATGCCTGCAGCATGTTCCATGGACATAAACCAATAAAATGAAAGAATGCCATTTATATATAACTTGTTAAAAATGTGACAAATCCAAATCTCATGGTTTGAAGGGTTCTGACTCATGCTTTTTTCAAGTTGGCAGATCTAGGGCTGAATTTAACAAGAGAGTCACTGCAGCTTAGGTTAGAGCTGTGACAAAGATAAGGACACCAAAAGGAGAGGTTGTGTGTAGTTGCTCTGATTCCTACAGGGCTGCCTGAGTTAGCAAGGCAGTAGTAATCTGCTAAACCTAACCCTGAGATAATGGCTGTTTCTATTTCACCTTTAAAAGTTTACAAGGTATCTCAGCTTATTTAAACATGTAACATGCTTATACTATGGGAAACGTTTTATATGTTCATGAGGACTTGCAGGAAAATCCTATCTACTATAATATATGAAGGACCATGTGAATGTTTTCATCCTCATTGGTAGATATAAAAATAAAATAATCAGTATGCATTAGCTGGTTGGTTTATTTACTCATGCCACAGAAAATATTACTTGTCATAAAGCAGCAATAACCAACTGGCAGCCTATAGTGTTAGCTATGACTACACCTTTAAGTTTCCAGCCCTTTTCTAACCACCTCTCCTCAAGAGAAAGATTAATTTACCTTACAGTCAATTTCAAGCTTGGGCTCTCAGTTCCCAGTGGGGAGAGGGAAGCAGCTAAGTTGGAAGGGGACAGGAAGATTCTCCTGAACCAAATTGTTTTGGTACAATGATGGTCATATGGGAGTGGGTGGACAGATGGTTGTAGGTGGAACGCAAACTCCCAAGAGCATGCTCTTCAGGTTTAAGAAGCTGGCCATCATTTGTCTGCTCACAAGAGATTATCTCTGTATGTAGCCAATGTAACTCAGGCAACTACATCTGCTTTTCCCCCCATTTCCATTCCTAGCAATCCAATTTCTGTGCTATTATAAACTGTAACACCACATTGGTTCATTTGATGGTCTGAAAGGTTATTATTATTAGTGATTCCCATCATATTTTCTAAGCATGACACTAATAAATCATAGTAGGTACAGTGTTGGAGTTGGACCAGAAACATCAGGTTTCAAGCCCCTTCTATGACATGAACCTAGATAGGTCACCTCATGTTAGCTGCTTTCTTTCTTCCTATCTGCCCTCAGAAGGTTGATATGATGATAAATGAACTCTTTGGAAAACAATTGATAGGCTAGAATAGGGCAGGGGAGGCATAGCATATAGTAAGTAGATTATGTCATTCCAGCTTTGATGTAATCAAGTCAACAGCTTTCAGTGACCAAGGAGCAAACATGAAAAATTTCAAATGATTCAAATAAGTTGTACCTGATTTTTAGCTTTCCCACTGTGTAAATTTACATAAAATAAAAATGGAGAATGGAGAAACCAAAGGATATCAGGTACAATACGTACCCAATCTTAGTGAAGTGTGTTATCTCAAAAGGCTGCTTTGCACATTGTGGTAGATGTGGGTTTGTGTAAAAATACCCAGTTGTGTGTATGAAGGTGTGACGTGGATTTACAACTGGTTTCGGGAGCCAGATACAATTGCAGCTTGTGTCTTCTATGACCACTTACTAGAGAAAATGAAGAGGCACACTATGACTAGGATCCCAAGAACACCAAAGTCAGTTCCATGCACAAAAGATGGCTTTGTGCTTGAAGAAGTGGTTGTATGTGTGTGTTAACCCTTTATGTCATATAGAGATGCCTGACTTTGATACAGAGGGACATTCAAAAGTAATTTCAAATATACAGGTGAACACTAATGCTAGAATCATTCAAGCCATTGTATTCCCTATTACCATGTATGGCTATGAGAGCTGGACAGTGAAGAAAGCATATAGAAGAAAATTAATTCGTTTGAGATGTGGTGCTGGAGAAGAGTGCTGAGAATACAATGGACAGCTAAAAAGACAAACCAGAACTCTCCCTGTAAGCCAAGATGACTAAATTGAGGCTGACATACATGAGAAGTCATGGCTCATTAGAAAAGGCAATGATGCTGGGGAAGGTGGAGGGAAATAGAAAGAGAGGAAGAGCATATGCCCAACAGATAGACTCAGCGAGGAAGACCATGGGCCTGAGCCTGCAGGACCCAAGTAGGGAGGTAGAGGTTAGGGGCCTTGGAGCCATCTCATTCACAGGATCGCCATGAGTTGAGATTGCCTGAAAAGCAGCTAACAACAAAATGTGATATTCCAAAAGCCAAATTCCCACTGAGTGCATCCAGATCCTTTCAGCATGCTCAAAGTAGTTGTTCAGAATCCAGGCTATATTTTAAACATGGAGGCTGTTCCTACCAAGATTTACAGCGAATTGCGATTCACTGTATATGTGCCTTGTTCTCACTGTGAATGGTTTCAGAAGTGACCCTGATCATTCAGAGTTGCTTTGAACTGCCACGAATAAAATAAAAAAACCTGCACTTTTTGAAGAGTAGTTTTTTGGCGGTCTTTTTGGAATAAGTCTATTCAGAACCGTGTTCAACAAGTGTGAATGATGGACTTGAATTGCATTTTACATTTTACATTTGTGCATAAGAAACCCTACACATATTCCATACACACACACACACACACACAGACACAAGTGGAGGACTTGTATGTGTGTTTTGGATCCTCGGTGCAGCTATGAAAGTATAGGAACCACAGATCCAATACATACACAACTGCACACACTAAAGGTGTTGTTCCCCCATCATAAGCAAAGGCTGGAAGTGGACATGAAGCTGGTGGAGGCATGCAGGTCAGGGAATCTGGCCAGCTGGTACAAACCTAAAGGCATGGAGGATAAGTGGAATGGCCAAGGTTTGATGATGGGTTTGATTTTGAAACATGCTGTGCTTTAATATGTGGGCTGAGAAATCATAGAAATCATAGAATCATTGGATGTTATCACACGGGGGCAAATCTGCTGGTTAATCCACACAAAATCCAGACAGAAACTGGATTAGTGCCCCGTGTTTCCACACGACGTCACACAGAAACTGGACAGAAAGTGGACAGAAACTGGTGTTAACCGCGATCTTTTGAAATCTGGTTGTTTGGAGGAAATGCAAATGCGCAATTAAGGTAATTGCGAATTTACCATAATGTGATCGCCAAATGCGCATTGGGGAGCATTTCCCTGCTGTTGCCCTGGTTCCAGCGAGCATTCCTCTATCTGTGCATGTGCAAGAGGCTCATTTCTACTACATTTACGGGCTATTTTCGCTTGTGTGTGGATGTTCAATGCACTTACTGTACATTCACAATTAAGGTAATGACGTTTGCGGAAACAAGGTTTATTTCCCGTTTATTTTCGGGATGCCTCATTTCCACTTTATTTTCACTTTTTGGCCCACATGTGATAACGTCCATAGAGTTGGAAGAGACCACTAGGGCCATCCAGCCCAACCCCCTGCCATGCAGGAACTCAAAATCAAAGCATCCCCGACAGACGGCCATCCAGCCTCTGTTTAAAGACCTCCAAAGAAGGAGACTCCATCACTTTCCGAGGGAGTGTGTTCCACTGTCAAACAGCTCCCACTGTCCGGAAGTTCCTCCTAATGTTGAGGTGGAATCTCTTTTCCTGGAGCTTGCATCTGTTGTTCCAGGTCCTGTTCTCTGGGGCAGCAGAAAAGAAGCTAGCACCCTCCTCAATATGACATCCCTTCAAATATTTAAACAGGTCTATCATATCCCCTCTTAACCATCTCTTCTCTAGGCTAAACATACCCAGTTCCCTAAGTCGTTCCTCATAGGGCATGGTTTCCAGACCCGTCACCATTTTAGTTGCCCTCCTCTGGACACGCTCCAGTTTTTCAACATCCTTTTTGAATGATGGTACCCAGAACTGGACACAGTATTCCAGGTGAGGCCTGACCAAAGCAGAATACAGTGGCACTATTATTTCCCTTGAGATACTATACTTCTACTAATGCAGCCTAAAATTGCACTGGCCTTTTTAGCTGCGGCATCACACTGTTGACTCATGTTCAACTTGTGGTACACTAGGACTCCTAGATCTCTTTCACATGTAGTCTCATAAAGCCAGGTGTCCCCCATCTTATATCTATACATTTTCTTTTTTTTTGCCCCAATGCAGTACCTTACATTTTTCTGTGTTGAAATTCATTTTGTTAGCTTTGGCCCAGTTTTCTAATCTATTAAGGTCATTTTGAATTTTCATCCTCTCCTTCGGGGTATTAACTATTCCTCCTAATTTGGTGTCATCTGCAAATTTGAGAAGCGTGCCCCCTATTCCTTCATCCAAATCATTGATAAAGATGTTTAATAGCACTGGGCCCAGGACTGAACCCTGTAGCACCCCACTGGTCACTTCTCTCCAGGATGAAGATGAGCCATTGCTGAGCACCCTTTGGGTTTGGTCAAATGAAAGACCACTTGTTATTCAAAGCATGGCCTGAACCTAAAGCTTAGCTAGACTGAAGGGGTCACTCCATGTAGCAGTATCTTCTCATCAGTGCTGAGAAACTTCAGCCTGTTCCACATCAGAACCTTTAACACCCAGGTAAGACATGGAGCATGCAATCACAAGTAGTACTGATCATAGGTATAGGTAGAATCCCAATGTAGTCATTGCCAGAGAAGATCCACTAAAATCAATGGGGCCTCAGCAGTCACAACATACATCCTATCTTCAGTGAAGCTACTTTAAGTAGAATCCAATTGATTGTTGTTGTTAGTTTCACAGTCTCCCAGGTGTTGATGGCATTTTACTGGTTCATTTCCAATCTGTGAGTACTGATGACGTGGACAAGCTACTTGGAAGGATGAGGAAGATGACTAGCCCTCTTGATCCTTGTCCATCATGGCTGGCCATCCAGGGGGGTGACGTGTTGAGGGTGTTCCTTCAGGACACGATCAATGCATCAATCAGGGAAGGTAGTGTACCATCTTGCCTAAAGGAGGTGGCGGTTAGGCCACTCCTGAAAAAACCTTCCCTGGACCCCCTGGATAGAAATAACTACAGACCAATCTCCTTGCTCCCTTTCCTGAGCAAGGTGATCGAGAGGGCAGTTGCTTCCCAACTCCAAGCAGTCTTGGATGAAACCGATTATCTTGATCCATTTCAAACGGCTTCAGGACAGGATATGGAGTGGAGGCTGCCATGGTTGCTCTGACCGATGACCTCCGCCTGGGCATCGATAGGGGTAGTGTGACCCTGTTGGTGCTCTTGGATCTCTCAGCGGCCTTTGATATTATAGATCATGCCATCCTCTTGGAGCACCTGAGAGAGTTAGGAATTGGAGGCACTGCTTTGCAGTGGTTCCGTTCCTTCCTCTAGGGCAGATCCCAGAGGGTGAGGCTCGGGGACAGTTACTCTTCCAAAACTGAGCTTAATTGTGGCATCCCCCAGGGCGCCATCCTGTCCCTGATGTTATTCAACATTTACTTGAAGCCGCTGGGTGAGATCATTCGGAGGCATGGAGCATGGTGTCTTCAGTACGCTGATGACACCCAGATATACTTCTCCATGACCAGATCATCGTCTCAGACTTCAGATGGCGTCTCTCCTCTCAATGACTTGTGTGTGGAGAGACAGATGGCGTATCTCCTCATTACTTAGAGCAGTAATGGATTGGATGAGGAAAAACAGATTGAAGTTGAATCCAGACAAAACGGAGGTACTAACAGTTACAGGCCCAAAACCAGATCTGGGAATACAGCTTCCAGTCCTGAATGGAGTCACACTCTCCTCCAAGGACTGTGTTCGCAGTCTGGGGGTACTCCTTGACTCGTCGCTTCACATGACTAGTCAGGTGAATGTGGTGGTCAGGAGCGCCTGTTATCAGCTTCGGCTGATAAGCCAGCTGTGCCCTTATCTGGATGTGAGGGATCTGGAAGCTGTGGTACATGTCCTGGTAACCTCTCGTTTGGATTACTGCAACGCACTCTACATGGGGCTACACTTGAGCCTAACCCAGAAACTACAACTGGTACAAAATATGGTAGCCAGGTTAATTGCAGGAACATCTAGGAGGGAGCACATAACACCTGTGCTTAAATCCCTCCACTGTCTGCTGATTAGTTTCTGGGCGCAGTACAAGGTGTTGGTTCTGACCTTTAAAGCCCTACATGGCTTGGGTCCATCTTATCTTAGGGACCACCTCTTCCCGTATGATCCCCCACGCGCTCTTAGGTCCTCTGGGAGGAATCTATTACAGCCAATAAAGACCAGGCTGTCTCAGACCTCCCAGAGGGCCTTCTCTGCTACCGCTCCCAGACTCTGGAATGGCCTGCCGGACGAGATCCGTCTCACTACTACTCTTGCTGCATTTAAAAAGGCAGTAAAGACGGATCTCTTCCGACAGGCCTTCCCAGAATAACAGATGCTGTAGGGAGATTAGTCTTTATCTTGTTGGTATAACTGATTCCTTGTTGTTGTTTTATTGTTTTAATTGCATTGTTATGTTTTAATTCTTCTTTGGTTTAATTTTGTTTTAAGGGGTTGGGAGGGTGGATTATGGGAGGAGGGAACGTTTTTAACTTTGTTTGTTTTAAATGCTGTAACCCGCCCCGATTGCCGTGCAGAGGGGCGGGCTATAAATAAAATTTATTATTATTACTTGCAAGTATAAGTAGCAGAACAATTGAAGTGGCTGTTAATCCTTTCTTCTCTAACAGTTTTGCTTGATCCCCCCCTCCCCAGTATTGCTGTTTTGGCCACAGGTAGAAAGGCCTGGATAACCAATTATTAACACAGGGATGGGAATCATGAAGCCCTCCAGATGTTGCTGGACTACAGCTCCCAGAATCTCTCAAAATTGACTACCTTGGCCAGAACTGCTTGGGATGGTAGTCTAAAAGCATCTAGAGCACCTTGCTCTAATATTCACCATCTGAATGGTTGGTTGTGCATTAATGCATCCATATTACCTGGATGCACAGTACAATCTATGATTGCTGTCACATGCATTTTCTAGTGATCCTGAAGTCATTGGAAATTCTGTTTGTCACCACACATATCTACCAGCTATCACTGCACTTGGGAAACACAGAGGCTTGAATTGCAAGGGTGTGTGTTGTTCTACTGACTTTTTAGCTTCAGCTGGAGTGGGGAGTCTGTGAATAGGGCTTGCACATTGCATTAAAGGTTTTGTGCAGCGTATCTCACCCTTGAGAGCCAGAATGGTGTAGTGAGTGGTCTGACTGTTGGACTAGGACTCCATAAGACCAGAGTTCAGATCCCTGCTCAGCCATGAGAATTCACTGGATGATCTTGGGCAAGTCACACTCTTTCAGTCTAAAGAGGAAGGCAATGGCAAGCGCCCTCTGAATAAATCTTCCCAAGAACACTCCTTGATAGGACCACCATAAGTTAGATCTGACTTGAAGGCACGAATCAACTCCTTACTATCCCTCTAAAATTCAAGGATTGGAAAACAGTCTTGCTTCCACAAGGGCCAACCACCCTACCTTGTAGGGGAAATTATCAGGGGGGACCTGAGGAGGAGAGAGAAAAGGCCTCCCTCCATTGTGTTTCTTTTGTGAGTCCAGCCTACCTCTGCCTCTTCCTCCACTTTCACTGGCTCTCTGCTTTCTGAATCCATCCCCTTAACAGCAGCCTCGCTGACTGACCTCATGAAACCCCTTCCTTGTTAAATTCATTACAGATATTGTACAGTGCAGCCCTTGGGGCTTTCGGGGTGGCAGCGCTGATATTATCGGGATCTGTCTTCATTTCCCTGTCTGTCCCTTGGCCTCTTTTCTGCGGCAGGTGGAGGAGGAAGACGGGGAAAAGAGAGCTTCCCTCCCTCCCTCTTTTAGGGGCGGGAAGAGAGCCATCTTCGGATCGCGGCTTCTCCGGCCCTCCCAGCGCATCGCTCCTCTGCTTTGTCTCTGGCGGGAGGAAGGCTCCACCTGCCAAGAAGGCGCAGGGCATCCCAGCCCCAAACCGGGTTTAATTGGGGCTGCCTGAGCTCCCCTGCCGCCTCCGCCTTTGGAAGGGAGGAAACACATGCCCCGAGAGCTATTCCGGGAGCCCCTGGCTGGGCATCTCAGCAGAGCCCCCGAGGAATTTGGCAAGCCATGGAAGGGGTCCGGAGGGAAAAGGTGGTCCAACAGGAAAGTCCAGGCCCAGGGGGAAAGGAAGGAAGGAAGGAAGGAAGGAAGGGCCTCCGTGCTACAGCTCACCCTCCGGCTCCAGGGGTTCAGATGCTCCTCGGACACCCGGGCATCATATTCTCTGGGTCCCAGTCGCCCAGGGTGACCCGATGTCCTCTCTGCCCGAGGAGGGCAAGGCACTGCAAAATGTAGGGCATGCCAGAAAAATGGAGGAGATGACCAGCTCACAGGAGATATGCCACTGCGTGCTTCTTAGTCCTGCTCCAAACAGAGGACGTTTTAGAATTCCTCCTAGACAGAAGGTTGGAATGTAGGGCAGGTCTTGGAAAAGGAGGACTCCTGGTCACCCTATAGTCGCCCAAATGGCCCATTGCTGAGAAATGGCAAGGAGGGAGGGAGGCGGCGGCTGAGAAGAGCTTAGCAACAGCCAACGACACCGAAAAAAGCAAAGAGCCAGGGATGGATGGATGGATGGATGGGGGGGGGGGGGCACATGAAGGGATTTAGCCAGGATGAGGACGGAAAAGCCGAAGGCCGGGGATGCAATTACAAGGGATCGAGGCTTGGAAAAAGGTGGTCCAGGCGCGCCATCACTAGCATCAGCACAGAGCCCACGAAAGAGATCCGGGATTCAATAAAGAAAGGGAAGCAGGGTGACAAGGGGGCGTCCTTCTTCTCCAGCTTTCCCGGACATGCCCTACATGTCAGCCTTCTTCTGTCCAGGAGGAATTCCAAAAGGTCCTCCCTGAAGCACGAATTCAGATTTCGACGAGTGCTTTTAGCTTTGATTTGGTCCTCTCCATTTGTCCGGAGCGTCCTCCATTTGGCGGGGCCTCGTCCTCTTGAGCCTCCCCCATTTCTTCCTTGCCACGGAAAGGGCTCCCCGCCTTTCCTTCTGGAGAGAGGAGCCGATTCTGGAGGAGGAGGAGGAGGAGGAGGAGTGCGATCCTGGCCAGCCTCGGAGAAGCGCCTCCAGACTCTCTCTAGACAAGGAGACCAGACACGTCCTCTTTTTCCAGGACATGCCCTCCATTTCCACCTTCTCTCCGGGAGGAAGAATGTCACAATGTCCTCTACTTGGAGCGTGACTCAGAAGCATGCATTTATATATCTATGAATGTTGGTAGCTTTTCGTTTGCTTGTCATGCCCTACATTTTTCTGGAAGGGTCTCCATTTTGCGGTGCCTTGTCCTGGTCGCCCTCTTTCTGGGGCGCCTCAGTCCTCAGTTTTTCGGAGCCAAAGCGTTGGAGCCTTTTTCCAGGCGCCTCCCCGCAGGGAGCCTAAGTTTAGACCTGGCCTGCTCTCTGGGGAGAAAGAACTCCATCCGCCCAGGCTGCAACCTTCTTTGGGGGAAGAAATAGCTTGTTTCATCTTATTTAGAATCAGTTTTGCTCTCCGAGGCACCTCCTGCGTCACTTTCCTTCCCCCTCTCGCCATATTCAGCCATTCAGCATGGCAGGGGGTCCAGGGGAAGGCAACCAAAATGGTGAAGGGTCTGGGAACCATGCCCTATGAGGAGAGACTTAGGGAGCTGGGTATCTTTAGCCTGGAGAAGAGAAGGTTAAGAGATGACATGATAGCCCTGTTTAAATATTTGAAGGGGTATCATATTGAAGAAGAAGCATGCTTGTTTTCAGAGAATAGGACATGGATTTATTGGGGGGGGGGGGGGTAGGGTTGCTCTGTGGCTTAGTGAGAAATCAAACCTGGAGACCCTGTCCAGCCCTCCAACCACTACACCCCATAAACATAAATGTGAGTCAACTGCATCTGACGAAAAGGATAGTCTACAAAACCTTATGCAAGATACTACTTCTTCCCACTTGGTCTCAAAGTTGCTACTGGATCCCTTTATGTTTTTTTTAAAATGCTAAAACAGATTAACAGGGATACTGAATACTGTTGCTGTGTGCCTCCAAGTCATTTTGATTTATGGTGACCCGCAAGGCTGAACCTATCATAAGGTTTTCTTGGCAAGTTCCTTCAGAGGGGCTTTGTCATTAGTACCACAATATAAAGAAACGGGTGAGGATGTTGTCCTTAGAAGGGCATGGAGCAAGAATCTGAAAGACCTCTGTTTTCAGTGCTGAAGAAGCAGGCTTAGGAAAAAGTGTATGGTCTTATTGCCCCTTTTGCCTCCCCCCGTGTTCTCTGGAGAGCCAGGCAGACACACAGCACAGCAACAAACATCCTCATACTCTGTCTGCAAACATAACTGGACCTTTGCACAACTGGCCATGTCCCTGATCATCACTCTCCAAAAAAACATGCAGGGGTAGCTGTGTTGGGCATTTAACAAATTCAAACAAAAATCCACCAAACAGTGATACCTTTATTGGCCAACGGAAATGCACAATATACTTCAAAAACTCTCCAGAAAGGTAAGCAACTGGTGTGTCAAAACAAAGCTGGGAAAGCCAATAGCCATGGTGGCAGGGTGTGGAGTTCTGGAGACTACTCCAAAAAATAATAAAATAATAACTTTTCCAAGTTCTAAGTAAGAGAGCCCAGTCCTTATTTTACTTGTAAAAAACATCCAAATAAACCTGCTCCCACACTTTGTCAGTATTTTTGTCCACACAATCTGAGCAGTTTAAGAACACAGAAAACCATTTCATAATGACGACTGCTTGATTATAAGTATATAGTAAATTAGCCATCCCACCCATGGTGTTATCTTTCCACATTGGTGGGCTTGTGTGCACCTTTGAGGCAAGAGGTTATGCTGATGGCACCAGTGCTGCTAGTAGGGTCTCCCATGTCAGACCAGCTTTTGCTAAGAAGCCAGATGAAATGGGCAGCAGCAGAGACAACAGAAGTGGCACCATAACTTGTCAGTACTGTGTGAAAGGGGGCATGGTAAACTGCTTTTGAATGTCTTTTACCACAAAAATCCCATGTTGAGACAATCCAAAATGAAACAAAAGATAGTACCAAAAGATGAAACTCTATGTTGGCTGGCACTCAACAAGCTACTGGGGTACAACAGAAGACAACTATGAGTATTGCTGTGATTTAATGGTACAACTGGACTAAAGTTGAAAGGACATACTCTGTTGACATGCTCAGAGGTGAAAGGAAAATGCAAAGGTGCACATAGATATTACAGGGACATGGAATGGGAGAAGCAAGAATCAAAGGAAGCTAGACATAGTGAAACAAGAAGTAGAATGTATAATCATTGCAAAATTTGAGGTGGACAAACTAAAATGGACAGGAATGAGACATATTGGGTCACATAGTTACACAGTGTTTTACTCAGGAAATGAAAATCTAAGAAGAAATGGAGTGGCATTTATTGTGAGGAGAGATGCAGTAAAAGCACTCAGGGGATACAATGCAAAGTATGGCCAAATAATATCAACATGACTTCAGGGAATCCATAATCATAATCCAAGTTTATACTCCAACTATAGAGGCAGAACAAGAAGAAATTAAAAGAAACTGAAAAGAAATTTTATGCTGGAGTCTAGGAGGAAATTGGTAACATATCAAAACAGGATTCTGGAATGCCAACTGAAATGCAAAAGTAGGCAATAGAGCAGAAACAAAGATTCAGGAAAATTTCTTCTAGGATCAAGAAATGGATCAAGGAGAATGATTGGATTTTGTGAGGCTAACAGTTCTTTCATCACAAATCAAATAGATTACGTAGTTGGAAGCAGAATATGGAAAAGCTCCACTCTCTCAGCCTAAACAAGACCAGGAGCAGATTGTGACACAAACCATGAACAACTAATACCAAAAATTAGTGCAAAGTTCAACTATCATGCAAAAATACAACCTGAAGAACATCCCTGTAGAATTTAATGTAAAAAAGAGGTCTGCACTATTAAGCATAACTGATCAGGAGCCAGAAGAATTGTGCACTGAAGCCAAGGACAAATGTTGGGGAGGAAGGTAAAAAGACCCTATCTGCAGCCCAAAGGAAAGAGAAGCCTGAATGGATGACATCCTTCAAGCAGTTAAGACAAACACAAAAGTGAAAGGTGACAGAAATAGAGTCAGAACCCTGAATGCAACTGTTCAGCAACATGTAAAGGGACATGGAGAACTATTATAATAACCAATGCAGAGAAACAGAAAACAACAAAAAAGGAAGAACAAGAAATTTCTTCCACAAGATCTGTGAAATCAAAGGGAAATTTAAACCAAGAGTGCAGATAGTCTATGACCAGCAGGGAAACACATTACATGACTAACACTTTTTGCAGACTGCCAGAAATAGTGCAAATTGAGTCCACTCTAACTGCCCTGACTCAGTGCTGGGGAATCATGGGAACTGTAGTTTATTGTGGCACCAGAGCTCTCTGACAGAGAAGGCTCAATGTCTCTGAAAAAAACTACAGTTCCCATGATTCCCTAGCACTGAGCTAGGGCAGTTAAAGTGGACTCAATTTGCACTATTTCTAGCAGTCTGCAAAGGCCCTAAGTAGAATAAAAAAGGCAGTTGAAACAATACATGGAAGAACTATTTAAAAGAGGGGAAAGGATAACAGATTTATTAAGGAAGAATCATTTGAAGATGAACCTGCAATTTTAGAAAGTGAAGTAGAAGCTGCACTCAGAGCACTTGGAAAAAATAAATCACTAGGAACAGAAGGCATATCAATAGAGGTGCTTCAAACTAAAAAAGATAAAGGTAGTCCCTTGATATGAACTGACTGTAGGAGGTGGTGCTCATCCTCGTTACTAAGCCAGAGCCGTCTGAAGACTACTATGGTGGTCATGTGGCCAGCATGATCAAACTGAACGCTGTTACCTTCCCACTGAGAAGTGGTACCTACCGGTATTTATCTACTTGCATTTGCATGCTTTCAAACTGCTAAGTTGGCAGAATCTGGGACTAGTGACAGGGGGTCACCCCATCATGAAGAACTGCCAACTTTTGGATCGTCAGACTTGACATCTTAACTACTAAGCCACCACATCCTACAGAGACATAATCTACTCTAGTTCTAACTAAAATCTGTCAACAAATATAGAAAAGAAAAGCAAGTCCAACAAATTGGAAATGGTCAATATACATTCCAGTCCCCAAGAAAGGGGACACCAGGAATTGCAGTAACCACAGACCCATTGCATTGATCACTCATACAAAGAAAGTGATGCTAATAATTCTACAACACAGGTATTTACCATATATAGAGCAAGAAATGCCATATATCAAAACTGAGTTCAGAAAAGGAAGAGGCCCAGGGATCATACTGCAAACATACATTTGATAATGGAGCAGACCAAAGAATTTCAGAAGAAAATCAGTCTGTGATTTATAGATTATAAGTCTTTGATTATGATCATAAAAAAACTATGGATCACTCTTTTAGGAAATGGGTGTGCCACATTTGATTGTCTTGATGCATAATCTGTACTCTGGACAAGAAGCTACTGTAAGGACAAGGGTGGGTATCATGGAGCACTCCATGTGTTGTGGGACTGCATATCCCAGTAGACCTAGCCAGTAGAGTCAGTGGTGGATCCAGTCCTACAGCATCCAGAAGGCAGCAAGATTCCTGCTTTAGACTCTAGTTTTTACTTTCTTTTAACGTAATCTCTCCTCTTGTTGCTGGGCATTGGCATTTTACATTGTTTCTCTCTTTAATTGTAATTAATAATACATCACACAGTAAAGTGACTTTTATTCAAGGATATTAATTAGTTTATAAGACACAGGTACCAAAATGAAATGGTCTGAAGCAGAAGTATAGTGAACAAGTTTCAGTAACACTGTTACTATCTTCTTTTACTATTTATTTTTCACCAAAGCACTTCTCTCTCTTTCTTCTTAGAATCTAAAAAGGGGTGTGAACTAAGATAGCAGCTTTGACTACCTACTTTCTTCCTTTAAAGCTTTTCACTGCTGGGTCTAAACTATCAACTCCCCATGCTGATTTTCCCTCTTGTTCTCCATGTATGTTGAATATGCTGTCTGCTCTCTTTCTCCATTTCATACTTTCCCTCCAATGAGTTTCTTTAAGCATCTCCCATTATATGTATCTACTGAATAAAACTCCTCCTCCTCTTTCAAAATTTGTCCTAAATCATAAGTCCTTTTGTGAAACATCCACAAGTATACTGTGCAAGTCAGTGAATCCTCCCACAATGCTTCAGTCAAGCCCTTGATGTCTTCATTTTGTTTGGACTGCGCCTAGCGCACTGATAGCAATTGAGCCTTACATATTGAAAAATAACAATCCTAACCTCACAGTGGCAGTTTGTGATTTTTGTAGGGGGTTTATGCCTCACCCTGAAATATCAGGGTAGGGTTCCTCCCATCTCCAGACAGGAGCCTGTTATGCTAACTAGATGTAGTGAAATAATATGCATGTTTCCCACCTGCCAAGATGTGAAGAGATCCTGTAGCAACAATTTCTGGCATATGCATGTGACCCCACTAGTTTCAGGCAGAGCTACAGAACCTAAGAGGACCTAGATTTTTTTCAATGAACAAGTTAAGAATCTACAAGGTCTGTTTTCAAGTGTGAGAGTCTGATTAATGTATTATCACTAAAGAACAGAATATACCCATCTGCAGTGTCAGAGCATGTCTAATGCAAAAAGGAGAGATTTGCAAAACGACTGGCTGCGGGGGATGGGGGAGAAACATTGAGTTAAACTGAAGGCTCCAGTTCTTCTTGATAATTAGAAAAGAGTAATATTTAATATGGAATTTGACTGAATATGGTATAATGAATATCACACTGTAGGCTAATGCGAGTTCACAGCCTTCAGTGGGTTTAAATGTGGCCTACAGAGGCTTTTGGGTTATGCCCCCCCCCCCCCAAGTGGCTGGGTGAGTAAGGGAGAGAGGAATACTCACAGTCATCTCTGATTAGTGCTAGCACTGCCTGATCATGCTTCACATCCTCCTCTGTGCATCTTAGCCATGCCCCCAATGTCAAATGGGAACAGGCCCACTGACCGATGGCCCACAGGGGGAAAGTATCTGGTCCTCCCACCTGAAATCAGTTCCCCATCCTTTGTTCTTGGACAGAGGTGGGTAAAGAGTGGCTTGTGGACTGCAGGGACAATCCCCTCCCCAGACCATTTTTTAGAGCCTTGGGACTCCCCTAGCACCCTCAGTTTGGCTCCCATGCCATGTAAGGGTTAGGAAGACAATTCTGCCATACACACACATGCACACACACTGCTATTACTCTGTTTTAGACCCATGAAAGGCCTTTTTTTGACAGTGGAAGTCAAACAGATACTTACAACCAGAACTTACACCTGGAAGTAAAGCTTATAACCTGAACTTCCAGTTGATATCCTGTTTCAAAGAAAAAGGGCCTCTCCTGAGCTTTTAGAACAATGGTGTGGGTAATGAAAAATGACAAAATTGCCCTGTAAGTCCATTACACATACATGCTCCCCAAAATATCATACAACAGGGAACAATGGCCTACAGGGGTAGGCAACCTAAGGCTGGATGCGACCCCCCCAGGCCTTTGGACCGGCCCCAGGCCGGTCCTGCCGCCGTCACCCCCCTGCCGCCGTCTCCACCCGCCATGATGATATTGATTATTGTTGTTATTACTTGTTCTTGGGGTTTTCTTGGCAAAATCTCCACAGGGGTTTTGCCATGGCTTTTCTGGGGCTGAGAGAGTGTGCATGCATATTTTTTTTAATTTTTAATTTTTTAAAATTTTTATTTATTTATTTATTTTTGGTGCTCCGACCCCCCAATTGTCTGAGGGACAGCAACCCGACACCTGGCTCAAAAAGGTTGCCTACCCCTGGCCTACAGGTTCCATGGAGAATCAATGCACCCCCTCCCAGTAGTTGCCCACCCCTGTTTTAGTCTGATGCTTTCCTTGCTTTCTTGTATGTACAGTTTTCATCAAATTTCCTTCATAGATCAGTTGAGACTCTTACTGTACAGGACAGGTAATCTGATACTCTAAAACAGGGGTGAAAACTGTGTCACTTCTACATGCTGGAAATTGCATTCCAACAGCAACATGGATTAGGCCACCTAATCCAGCAGTTATATTGACTGGGTGTGTCAAATCATTCTTTTTATTTCAATTAACAGCATACTGATGATGGTTTGATCTTAGTTTCTTGCAGACTGCTAGAAATAGTGCAGATTGAGTCCATTTTAAGGGTTAGGGTTAGGGTTAGGGAATCATGGGAACTGTATTTTATTGTGGCACCAGAGCTCTCTGACAGAGAAGGCTCAATGTCTCAGAAAAAAAAATCCCAGGATTCCCTAGCACTAACCCTAACCCTTAAAGTGGACTCAATTTGCACTATTTCTAGCAGTCTGCAAAGGCCCTAAGTTTCAGCAATACCACTATTTGTATCAATGTATAAGTGTATGTAGGGGAAGGAAGGTAAATATTTCTGCCTCTGCTGCTGTTTTCTCCTGCTAATTTCTCTCCCCCACCACTTTTTGTGTGTGTGTGTGTGTGCTAAATTAACATAAACTGTGACTGTAGAAACACACTTTCCTGGAAGTAAGTTCCACTAAAATCGACTGGATCATTATAAGTAACATGTTGAGGACTAAAGGGATGTTTTCCACAGAATATAACAGTCCAGTACTCTTGGGGAATGGTATAAAAACACTTTTTAAAGGATTTTTGGAATTAGCAATGCTTGTAAAACAGATAACCGGCATAATGCTTACTCCAGAGTACCTAAGTAAACTACAGAGGCAAGACTGTCAATCGTGCAAATATCTCTGGGGAAAATACTGACCTGAAGTGCATGTATCCATTTCTGGTTTTATAGAGCTCCTTAAGTGCAAGAACACTTAAAGATACCGGTAGCTTGACCAATACAAAGGGCAGAATACTCTCCGTTATTTCAAGAGGTGGAGGTTGCATATATAAATATCTGCCTTTAAAAAAAAATTGAAGAAGAAAGAAAACAATGGCAGGTAGGTTGGTGAGATGTGGGGAAATTATGGTGGTGAGGCTGGCTTCTTAAGAATACTGTAGAGACACATTTAGAGAACTACATGGCAGGTAGAATGTGGAAGCAATCTCAGTAGCAATTTCAAAAGCAGAATGCTGAGGATCTGCAGTGGAGAATTAACAGAGACATCAACATACTATACCCACGAACCTCCTGAAATATCTTCTTGTTGTATGCCTTCAAGTTGTTTCTGACTTATGGGGACTCTAAGGAAAAATCTATGATTTTTATTTATTTATTTATTTTGCAAGCTTCTTCAGAGGGGGTTTGCCATTACCATCCTCTGAGGAAGCTGAGAGTGTATGACTTGTCCAAGGTCACTCAGTGAATTTTCATGGCAGAGCCAGGATTGGCTATTATCAGTAGGTCATATTCTGAGAACTACATTTTGGTGTAACCCTGGTATGGTAACTTCTTTGTGTCATAACAATTTGGCACAGGGCCTCCATATGCAGCCTGTCAGTCAAAAGCCTGACAATGGAGCTCTTTTGTTGCTTTCACATTTTTCTCACATTTTTTCTTCAATGAGTTCAAGGCAATGTATGTAAAGCCTCCTGCCCACTGTTCCCCTTCTGCCACAACCAACTCCCCCCAACACTTGAGTCTCAGTTTCTCTAGCAAGAAATCCTAACAATGAAAGCAGCCTTACAATGAAGTACCTACTCATCAGGTACTGAGGAGCTGTGGTCTTCGATCATAAGAGTTGCTCAGAAAAACTTGTAGCAGTATTTGACAGCTTAATATACTCCTCTGTGTTGTGTGGTGCAGCTGAGAAAAATTAACTGGAGAGAATAACATGGAAATGTGAAAAATACTGCAATGATATTCTGTTCTTCAGTGGGCTTGCACTAAGCACAGTTCTTCTGGCTTCCCTTCTTTCCCATACAAAAAGGACAACAGCTTTAGAGGCCTACAAAAGCTGAGTTGCAACTGGAAAGAAAAGTATAGCCAATCTGAACAGAGAATTATATATATACATAACAACTAACCATTAATTGTGAACATTACATAGGATGGATGCTATCTGTTCTTTCTGCCTGTACTTGAACAAAAATGAGGTGACGGACAGCAAGCTTCACAATGTTAAGAGAGAACACGCCACATACAGTGTAATTTAGTAGTAATGCCTGCCCTAGAATATTGCTAAGGCTGATCGGTCTAGTGCATAAGGGGGCATAAGGGGATCTGAAGGTGGGATATAAATATTTTAATAAAATAAATAAATAAGAAGAGCTTTGGGAGCGTAAGAAGAACTTTATAGGAACAAACCAAAAGTTTCTGATGACCTGTGGTCCAAGCATGGGCTACTAGTGCCAAAGATCCAACTAACCCAGCACTATTTCCAAATAGAAACCAGTGAAATTGTTTGTGGGAATCTTAAAAGCAGGGCATAAATAAAACATCCAATCCCATTTGTCCAAAGCCTCAAGTCTTCAGAGGCATACTGCCTGCACATGGAGGTTCTGCTAGCTATTATGGCTAATAGCCATCCCTTTACCAGATTTACAGCCATCTTTCTTCAAGGAACCGGGGCATGCAACTTTTTTTCTATTAAAGTACAGATCTCAGGAGTAATGTTGTAGTGAGTGACCCTGAAGCCAGTGATGGTCGAGGCCAAAGCCAATAGTAAGCATGCTTCCCCCCCACCTTCTTCTGTCTCTGGGCCTTTGCAGACTGCCAGAAATAGTGCACATTAAATTGAGGCACTGCCCTGGCTCAGTGCTAGGGAGTCATGGGAACTGTAATTTATTGTGGCAGCAGAGCTCTCTGACAGAGAAGGCTCAATGTCTCAGAAAAAAATGCAATTCCCATGACTCCCTAGCACTAAGCCAGGGCAGTGCCTCAATTTAAATTTCTGGCAGTCTGCAAAGGCCTTCTGTCGCCTACTTCTCTATCTCTGCCATTTCTTCTCTCTCCTTCATCTTCCATACCATTGCAGAGGCCTCAGTTGATTACTTGTCCAGGTTGTTTGAAATTGGGTTGAGGGCTGCATGAGATCAGCCTAAGGGTCACAAGTGGCCACCCTTTAGCCAAAGTACTAATCGTGTTACATATGGTTCTTTCCCCAGCCACAGTTTCATAATAACAACTGCTGTGAAGAGACAGAGGCGGACTGAAGATCACTCAATGAGTTTTATGGTGTAGGAAAAATATGAAGCTGAGTCCCCTGATTTTAATCAGACACTGTCTCACTCTGGCCAGTGAATCAAATGCTCATATTCAGCCACTACACTACAATGAAGGTAAAGAAGAAACTTCAGTAGTCTCTATTTCCATTAAAATCATGTGCAGCCCTCAGGAGTATCAGATTCTGGCCACTGCTGGGATATTTTAGTTACACTGGATGATCCATTCAGGCTACTATCCAACGGGTACTTTCATAAATCAACTGGCTGCTCTTGCTTATTTGTGCAAAACACAGGCATCACATTTCGAGAACTGGATTGGTATCCTACCTGTGAGGCTATGAATATGAGAATATTCACAAGAATATGAAGTATGAAGGGGAGATCAGAAGTTCTAAATTTAACGCGTCTTCCTCCAAAGTCATCCTTCTTTTACCAGGATGGTTTGGAAATTATCTCCTCATCTTGAGGCACCCACTCAAAGACAAAACACTCACTCCTTTCCCTGCCTCTCCATCCCATGTTTATTTACCTGGGGGGAGGATACATAAACATGGGATGGAGAGGGAGGGAAAGGAGTGAGTGTCTTGTCTTTGAGTGGGTGCCTTAAGATGAGGAGGTAATTTCCAAACCCTCCTGGTAAAAGAAGGAAGACTTAGGACCCTGGGAAGTTGGGGGGGGGGGGTTTAAGAAAAAGAAACATAAGGCAACAGAAAGAAGTGTCATCTTTCCACAGGTTCTGTGCCACACTTGTAGGAAGGGTTTTAACCAACTATTGTGAAACAGGCCCAGAGGATTGATTTGGCAGAGAGCCCACAATAAAGACATTTTCCCCCCCAGTGCATGTGCTGCCTGCATTTAGGCACACTACGTTTCTAGCCTCGTCAGCAAAACGACCGGGGCCACAGGAAAAAAGCTCACGGACAGCGCCGGCGGCCAAAGCGTTGACAGACAGAGGAAGGAAGGAAGGAAGGAAGGAAGGAAGGAAGGAAGGAAGGAAGGAAGGAGGAAGGAAGGAAGGAAGGAGCTGCCTGCCAGGAGCCTCTCCAGAAGCCTAACTGCGGGGAAGGATGCCAGGGAAGGCGAGCCTCTTTCTTCTTCCAAGAGGGCAGCGAGGAGGAGCGCCTCTGTGGCTCAGGCCGAAGGGGAGAGGAGGCGGCAGGGAAACTCCGGGAAGTCCCCGAAAGAAAGAAGGGCCGGATTGGGACCCGAGGGCCGAAGCCACAGACAAAAGAAGAGCTTGACTTGGGGACTCTTGGGGGGGGGGGGGGGAAGAGGGAGACAAAAAGGAGGCTAAATTGGGGAGAATGTGGGAAGCGAAGCTGGAGCCAAATGGGAGCCTGACTTGGGGACCCTGTTGGGGGGGGGGGGGGGAAACGGGAGAGAAAAAGGGAAGCCAATTTAGGGTGCCTGTCTGTGGGAGATCCAAAGACAAAAGGGAGCCTAAATTGGGGAGAATGTGGGAGCGAAGGGGCAGACGGAAGGGAGCCTAACTTGGGGAGCCTGTGAGGAAAACGGGAGACAAAAGGGAGCCTGGCTTGGCGGGGGGGGGGGGGGGGGAGGATGTGGGAAGCAGAGCGGGAGACACAAAGGAGCCTAACTTGGGGAGCCTGTGGGAGGGGGCAAAGGGGAGTCTCCATTTGGGGAGCCTCTGGAGGCGGCGCGGGAGACCACAGGGGACCTGAGCCTTTGGGGGGCGAGGCGCGCCTTCGGGGCCTGGTGCCAAGCTCCGTCCCACCGGCGACCCCTCCTCCGCCTTCAGCCGCGCCTTTGGACACCCAGCCACCCACCCTCCCACGAGTGAAACTCAGCCCCTTCTCCCTCAGGGGAAGTTCCCGCCAGGCGCTCTCCGCAGCCCCTGGGGCGGCCCTCCCACCGGTGCCACCACCGCTCAGGCTCAGGGGCTGCCTGAGCCCCTTCCCCCGCCACCGCCCTCCCTCCCTCCCTCCCTCCCTCCGACCCCTTCGGCTGGACACCAAGTGCCTGCGGTCTCCCCGCCCAACCAGCCTCCTCCTCCTCCTCCTCCTCCTCCTCCTCCTCCTCCTCCTCCTCCTCCTCCTCCTCCTCCCCATCTTGGTCCAGGTGTGCCGCGACCCCCTCCTCCCTCCCTCCATCCCTCCATCCCTCTCTTCCTTCCTTCCTTCCTTCCTTCCTTCCTTCCTTCCTTCCTTCCTTCCTTCCTTCCTTTTGCCTGTCCCTTTCTTGCACACAAAGGCGAAGAAGGCGGCGGCGGCTCTTCCAGCCCAACTGGCAACCCAGAGGGAGCCCCAGTCCCAGTCCCAGTCCCGACAGGTGTCCGGCGTGGGCTGGGCAGGGAGGGAGGTCGGGAGGTGGGCACGGCGTACCTTTGGTGGCCTCTGGGTCGAGGTACATGGTTCCTCTCGGCTCCTCCGGCCCAAGTAAATCCCTCCGGGGCGGGAAGAGGGGGCTTCACTCCTGCCGGGGACCGGGTCGCTTCTGGCCTGGGGCTCAGTGTCCGGCTCCTGCTCCTGCTCCTCTTCTCCCTGCTGGCTCTAAGAGCCTCCTCAGGCCAGGAAGGGAAGCGAGGGAGAAGCCACAGGCGGCAGTGGCGGAGGATGCTGCTGCTGCTGCTGCTTCTGGCGGCCCAAGAGTGACCTCCACGAACAGGTTGGAGTCCCAGGCGGCGGGCGGCCGAGGGGCTGGAGACGGCATGAGGCGAAGGGAGCCGAGGGGCTGGGTGGGTGGGTGGGGAAGGAGGCTCTTCCTAGGGGCGGAGGAGGAGGAGGAGGAGGAGGAGGAGGAGGAGGAGGAGGAGGACGCACTAGGAGCAGGAGCAGCAGGGTCTTCCTCGGCCACTCCGGAGCTGGCTGGCTGGTTCCTGTCCACCCAGGAGCATGCCAAAGCCTCTGGAGCCCGTCCCTTCCCTTGCACTCGAGGGAGGTGTGTAAGTGTAAGTGTAAGAAGGATGGAGGGGGGAGGAAAGGAGTAAGGCGCGTGCACGTGTGTGTGTGTGTGTGTGTGTGTGTGGAGGCGCGCGCTCCCAGGTTCTGGGGCTTGTGCTTGCCTCTCGCGCCCTGCTTCTCCTCCTCCTCCTTCTTCTCCTCCTTCTTCTCCTCTTTTCCCTTCCTTTCCTCTCCGTGGCTCCTGTCGCGTCCGGTTGCTGCTCGCTGCTGGCGGCAGAAGAAATTGCAAGGCGAGGAAGAGGAAGAGGGAGTGACGCCTCCTTGGAGTGGTTTGGATGGCAGCAGGGTGGGTGGCCGGCCAGGCTGGTCCTCCTTTTCCAGGACACCCCTTCCATTTCAGCCTTCTGTCCAGGAGGAATTTCCCAAACGTTTGGAGCCTGATTGAAGAAGCCTGGGTTGACATTTAGAAGAAGGTTCTTCTTAGGCTGGAAATAACACCAAGGCACACAACACACACACACACACACACGGTCAGTTCACAGTCGCTAGGGCTAATAAGCAGAGGGACCAGACTTGTCCTCCTTGTCCAGGACATGCCCTACGTTTCAACGTCTGTCCAGGAAGAACGCCCAAATGTCCTCCGTTTTGAGCATGACTAAGAACCCTGCATTTGCATGCTTTTATAAGATTCTCCTTTGGGTTCCCACAGGTTGAAAAATAACAGGAAGGCACCCAACATACACACACACACACACACACACACACACGGTCAGTTCATAATCATTGTGGCTAATAGGCAGGGTGGCCAGACTCTTCCTCCTTTTCCAGGACCTGTCCTCCATTTCACCTTCTATCCAGGAGAAATTACCAAACGTCCTCCATTCTGAACATGACTGAGAAGCATGCATTTACATTTATAAGGTTCTCCTTAGGGTTGCCAGAAGTTCTTCTTTATAGGTTCTCCTTAGGGTTTATTGATAGGGTTTATTTATGGGTTCTCCTTAGGGTTGCCATAAGTTGGAAATAACATGACGGCACACAAGACACATGAGCAGTTCATAGTCACTGTGGCTAATAGGCAGGGTGGGCAGACTTGTCCTCCTTTTCCAGGACACGTCATCCATTCCACCCTTCTGTCCAGGAGGAATTCCCAAAAGTCCTTTGGGCAAGTCTTAGAAGCATGGATTTACATGAACATTATGAGTGTTTTGAGCTTTTATATGTGGAAAAGACATGTTAGGAAAGGTGGAGGGAAGTAGAAAGAGAGGAAGGCCACATGCTAAATGGATGGACTTTATTAAAGAGGCCACGAATATGAGTTTGCAGGAGCTGGGCAGAGCAGTAGAGTACAGGGAGGCCTGGAGATGTCTCATCCATAGGGTTGCCATGGGTCGAGATTGACGCAAAGGCAGTTAACAACAACAAAAATGTGGGCATGTCCTCCCTTTTTCTTTGAGTCCCCAGCTTTGAGTACCCAACTTGTTGTGGGCCATTAGCTTACACATTGTAAACCGCTTAGGGAGTGCTTAAGTGAACTGGTGAGCGGTATAGAAATGTAGTTGCTATTGCTACGGCTGTTTTCTGGAAGGTCCTCCATTTTGCGGTGCCTTGGCGGTGAGGACAGGATGAGTGGGGCAGGAAGAAGGACGGCTTTTATTGTATTCTTTTATTTTATTGTATTCTTTTATTTTATTGTATTCTTTTATTTTGATGCTTGTAACCCACCTTGATTCCCTTTGGAAATAGGCGGGCTAGAAATAAATCTTATTCTTATTCTTATTTTCTTGGGGATGTACTTTGCTGGATGGTGAGCAGAGGTCCTTCTGCCAAGGAGAATGGCAGGAGGGGTGGCAGGCATGTGTCCCCAGGAAAAGCAGCCCTTCTCCTTGACCACTGAAAAGCCCTTGAAGGTAATACACTATTCACATCCTGAGGAGAAAGGAGGGGAAGGAGGGCTGTTGCTTTGCTGGCCTTCAGGTGGGAAGGGGCTGCTGGTGTGTGTGTCGGGAGTGGCATAGGGCCAAGCAGTGGGGCTGCTCCTGCCCCAAAGCAGGGACTTTCTCTGAGGGAAGGGGAAGGCCTCACCAGCTCAGGCCATGCCACATCGTTTCTGCTGAGGGTGACTAGACTTTTCCTCCATTTCCAGGACCTGTCCTCCATTTCAAGCTTCTCTGCCCAGGAGGAATTCCAAAATTTGGAGCAGGGCTAAGAAGAAGCCCGAATTTACATGTGGAGGAGTGCTTTTAGCTTTTCTGTCATTTTCCTTGAATGTGCTACATTTCAACCTTCTGTCCAAGAGGAATGCCAGCATGTCCTCCATTTGGAGCCGGGCTAAGAAGCATGGGTTTCTATTGAGAGGAGTGTTTTGAACTTTCCTTTGGTCCCATTCTCCATTTGTCTTGTAGCTCCTCCAATTTGCAGGGCCTTGCCTTCCTTGGCAGGGAAGAGCCCTCCCTGGTCATCCTTTTTCTGCTGCTGGACCACTCAGGGATGGCCCTTCAGCTTCTCCTTTCTGGAAGGCACTAGGTCGCTGAGCAAAGTCAGCCCTGGTCAACACCTGGATGGGAGACTGCCAACGAATACCAGGTGCTGTCGGCTTTATTTCAGAGGCAGGAGCTGGCAAAACCACCTCTGAGCATTCCTTGCCTAAGAAAGCCCTATGAGATTCATGGGGTTACCATAAGGTGACTCGAAGGCACCCATACACACCCACCGAGGCCTCTTTCATCCTGTCTGCCTGTGGGCACTGGTCTTTGGGTTTTGAATCTCCTACTACTACTCGTCGTCCTTTCCTCCTCCATGGTACCCACCCATTTCAATGGCTTGAATCCACTCAAAGGAACCCATCTGTGAGCCAACAAGTGATTCAGGGTAGGGTTTGGCTTCGTTTCCTTCTTCTAGTAAATTAAGCGAAAGCACCGTCTGCCAGACTTCGTGGCAAAGGCAGGTTTTTCTGGGTTGCCAGCATCTCCCTGAAGACCAGGACTGGCGTCCAGCACTTTCTTTTCGGGTGAATGAACCCTAGAGCTCGCTTCTGCCTTCTGCCCGAGAGAGAAGAAGAAGAAAGGGCTGGACGCTCAGTCTGTCAGGCCTGGAGCGACGGAGCACAGCCGGCCTCCTTCCTCAGCCTTTTTCTGCCGGCTGAACATTTGTTCTGTATATTTGAGGGGGAAGGGAGGACAAACCACCAGCAACGAAAAGGAAGGCCAACCCGCAGGCCATATCCTACCAAGGATGCTTCAGATAAGAAGAATGTAATGTAGGAGGACAGCCAGAGCAGAAAGAGAAATCTTCCCCAGGCCTTAACATTATTTCTCTCTGTATTTCCCCTGTTTTCATTTCTGTCTAGATATGCATCTTTGAATCAGAAAGAGGCCTAGTTATTTCAATTGGGCTTAACACCAGCTGTATAGGTAAAGGTAAAGGTATTTCCCCTTGGCAAGGTTGTCAAGTCCTGTCCAATCATAGGGGCGGCGCTCATTCTAACCCAAAAAGCCAGCGTGACAGGACTACTCTGTGATCATGTGGCCAGCATGACTGCACAGATCGCTGTTTTCCTTCCCACTGAAGTGGTACCTATCTATTTACTTGCATTTGCATGCTTTCGAACTGCTAGGTTGGCAGAAGCTGGGACTAGTGACAGGAGATCACCCCATCATGCAGCACCTGGGCCTCAAACTGCTGATCTTGCAATCAACAGAGTCAGCGTCTTAGCCAATTGAGCCACTGCATCCTCAAGACCAGCTATATTAACTATATTATATTATATTAACTAATTATATTAACTATAATTAACTGAGGTTAGGGTTGCAAATATGCAACTGGTATACAAGAAATATACAACAGATGTACAACTGATCATGAAAGTTAGAATTGTACAAGCCAGTTTCCCCTATTATAATGTACAGTGCAAGAGTTGAATAGTGAGGAAAGCAGATAGGAGGAAAATAAATCCATTCTAGATGTGCTGATGATACTATGGACAGCCAAAAAGACAAACAATTGGGTCCTAGAGCCTCAACCCTCCCTGGAAGCCAAGATGATAAAGTTGAAGTTGTTGTACTTTGGTCATGTCATGAGAAGGAATGACTCATTAGAAAAAATAATTCTAGGAAAGGTGAAGCAATGTAGAAAGAGAGGAAGACCACATGTCAGATGGATTGACTCTATTAAGGAGCTCATGGGCATGAGTTTACAGGACCTAAGCAGAGCAGTGGAAGGCAGGGAGTCTTGGAAATGTCTCATCCACAGGGTTGCCATGAGTTGGGATCAAAAGGGTTGCAAGTCAACTCATTTGAGATGTGGTGCTGGAGAAAAGTGCTGAGGGTACTGTGGACAGCAAAAATGACAAACAAATGAGTCCTTGAACAGATCGAGCCAAAACTCTCCCTGGAAGTCAAGATGATCAAACTGAGGCTGTCCTACTTTGGTCACATCACGAGAAGGAATGACTCATTAGAAAATATGATAATGCTTGGAAAGGTGGAGGTAGTAGAAAGAGAGGAAAACCACATGCTAGATGGATAGACTTAATTAGGGAGGTCACAAGCCTGTTTTTGCAGGACCTAAGCAGAGCAGTGGAGGATAGGAGGTCTTGGAGAGATCTAATCCACAGGGTTGCCATGAGCCTAGGTCAACTTGAGGCAGGGTTGCAGACTTTTATCACTTTACTTTAGCACTGTTGGCTATATCCTTTACTACTTTATTCCTCGAGTGTATCTAAACTGTAGAAATAATGCAATTTGACACCACTTTTAAGTGCTGTAGCTGCAGCCTATGGAATCCTGGGATTTGTAGTTTTACAAGGTCTTTAGCCTTTTCTGCCAAAGAGTGCTGGTGCCTCACAAAACTGCACAATCCCAGGCTTCTGTAGGATGGAGCCATGGCAGTTAAAGTAGTACCAAACTACATTATTTCTACAGTGTAGCTGCACCCCTTGGCTCACATTTTGGCTTATCAATGGGAAACATACTTGGTGGCCTTAAACACGCTGCCATTTGTCCCTCTTCTCACACCCCACCCCATCTCTGAGACTATTACAAAGAGTACTGAAGTGATGCCTGTGAAGCCATTAGAACACTTCTGGAACATGCTTTATATAAACATGATTATAATGGCTGATGTCACAGGAGAAAGTGGTGCATAGCCAGCTCCTCATCCTGAAATCTCTCACTGTTTAGTGATCTATATTTTGTACATGATTTTTTAAAAAATGAAAATGTTAGAGAAGTAGTTAGGGACTCAAGACTAGTGTTTCTCAAGCTACCTGATGTGGGGAACAAACAATTCCCACACACATCCCTGTGCTGGGGACTGGCACCATATTTGTGCCCATGGGCTACAGCTGTTTCTTTCTGTCCTAGAAATTCACTAGAGACCATCAGTCAATGGCTCATGGACTGGCAGCAGTTTGGGGCCCACCATTTTGAGTAGCACTACTCTTGGCAGTCTTCTGGCTATCCGATTTGGGAGTCTGTCAGTTTTTCACCTCAATGTGCCAGGGACTGACACCATATTTGTGCCCATTGGCTACAACTGTTTCATGCTTTCCTGGAAACTCTTCACAGACTGGCAATGACAAACAGAATAGCACCAGTCCCATACCTACCTATTCAGCACAGATATCTATCCCAATTTGTTTTTACTTTACCATGTATAGAGGGCCCTTGATATCTGCTGGGGTTTGGTTCCAGGGCCTCTCACGGATACTGAAATCCAAGGATGCTCAAGTCCCATTGTATTCACTGGCATATTAAAATGGTGTCTTTCATATAAAATGACAAAATTGAGGTTTGGTTTTTGGAATTTATATATTTATTTAATATTGTCAAGCTGTGGATGGTTGAATCCATATAAAAAGAATCCGTGGATATGGAGGGCCGACTATATTTGTTCTCTGCCTCCCAGAAATCTGACTCTTTCATTATCCCATTTCAAAATTAACCCACTCAACCAACCATTCCTTTGCTTTCTATCTTGTCACATGACTTTAGATTTATGATGGCATGTGTAGATGCAATTGTAAAAAAAATATTTTAGTAGGGAAATCCTGTTATTTTCTGTTCCAGTGATTTCCTGTTCCAAGAACAGGAAGCAATATATACAAAAAATTGTACTGGAGATAGCAAAGAACATCACTAACATCAAAACTGACAAGAGTGCTAGTTTGAATGCACCTTTGGGCAGCACACTGTTCTGTGTAAGTCAATATTAGTTAGCAACCTGTACCCAAATACCTTAATCCTATGTCTCACTCATCTCAGATGGACTTGCTCCAAATGATTGTTCATAAAACAAGACCCTTGCAGTCCAATTCTGTTTATATCTCGTACACAATTTAAAGTGCTGGTTATTACCCATAAAACACAATAGGGCTTAAGTCTAGGCTGACAGATTCTGTCGTGCCTGCTCCTCTTTCATCACCTTCATAGCTACAGTCGGTGGAGACACAAGATACAGTCTACTCTGTGGTTACCTGTAGGCTCTAGTACTCCCTGCCTAGGGTTGGCTCTCTGCTTGCTATCCTTCCGATGGCAGGCAACAGCTTGTTTATTCCAACTGGAAAGAAAATGCGCTAAGAGAGTGTTGTACTGTTTTAAACTGTACTGTTTTTACTGGCTTTTGATTGCTGTAGCTGCTTTTGTTTAGCTGTTTGGTCAAGCTTTTAAAAGTTCCTCCTTTACAGCCCTTGGCTTCCCTGTAGAACTTAGAAATTATCTAGTGCACCTGGGAATATGGTGGGTTCCAAGGGCATGGTCTCTGTGGACTAGGACCCTCACCAATCAATACAGTAGAGAGTTTTCTCTGCTGTGAAACACCTGCTTGCATTCATTGTCCATCAGTAAATATATTTTTTACACAAGTGGCTTAGTCTTCGCTAAATCTGAATTGATTTCCAGTCTGGTTTGGAAAAGGCATTTAGTAGCCTTTCAGTAGATACTTAATTTTTGTGTTGGCTTGAGACCAGAGAAGCTGGCTACTTTCCCCCAAATAGGTTTGCCATATGCTGATAAAGGGTTGGTAGGAAGGAAAGACTGTAGCATGGTGAGGTTCTGCTAGACAGAGCAGGTGCCCTCAAGCACACACATACAGCGCTTAATATAACACGAGTTGTTAAACACAAGTTTCAGCAAACCCAGTATTTTTCAGGAACCACGAATAAACATTTCCAGCAAGTGCACTTAATAGAAATTTGCTTGCCAATTGATCTTGTTTGCTTCCCCTGGGGCTATGAGAAAATAGTTTTGTTTAAACGAGGAAGGCAAATGAATAGTTTGCCCATTTTTACCCTCCATGTGTTATATAGTCAAATACCTGGCACATGGGGCTTTTTTCAGGGCAATGGGGAAGCTTTTTGTGAAAAGCTTTCATTAAACTACTAACAAGAAAATCACTGCTCCATTCTCTTTCAATACACTTTCCAAAACTTACTTTACTCCTACATGCGTGTTACATTTATGTTTTGTGCAGAATCTGAAAAAGTTACTCTTAGGGGCTATGATTTCCTGAATCCTACAGCCAGTGGCCAAGCTTCCTGAAGGATTCTAAGAACTTAGGGCCTTTGCAGACTGCCAGAAATAGTGCAAATTGAGTCCACTTTAGGGGTTAGGGTTAGGGAATCATGGGAACTGTATTTTATTGTGGTACCAGAGCTCTCTGACAGAGAAGGCTCAATGTCTCAGAAAAAACAACCAGTTCCCATGATTCCCTAGCACTAACCCTAACCCTTAAAGTGGACTCAATTTGCAATATTTCTGGCAGTCTGCAAAGGCCCTAAGTTCAAAAAGTAACATGGATTCTATTTGACATTATTCAAAGACTGTCTGTTAAACCACTAAAATCGAAACCCGCACAGTGTCCACACACAGACATTTTGCAATCCATACAACTATACAGCCATTCCCACTACTGCAAGGGTAAGTGGAGGAGGATTAGGCTACATGAGAACTAGTAACATACTGTGATTTGCTTGGAGTCCCTAAGCCCTTTAGCACCTGTATGTACAAAGCAGATATACAGGTTATAAATCCATGCTGCCCTAGGGATGCAGCCAAGATGGGAGTTCTGCACGACAAAATGCATCAGGACATTCTGCAGGATGACCAGGATAAACTTATGAAGAATTAGAATAACAGAAGCAGACTGTGATTCAACAGAATGAAAGTTGAAGGTCATGCTTATAGGAACAGGGGAAAAAAGCAACTTCTCTATCAGCCAAAAACAGAAAGAAAAGGAGACTTTGGATCACAGTTGATCACAGGATAACTGGGAGCCATTAACAGGATGCAGCTGCAAAGAATGCATTCTCAAAGATATGTAAAATCTAAGAAACATTGGGAGGGTCAATCTTTTCAATAAGATTCAGACAGTTTCTATTGTTGGTCTACTCTGTTTCTAAATCGGTAAGCATGAAAAATATTTCTTGCTTATGTTAATTAACATAACACAGAAACAGGCTGAGTTCTGGCGAGGAGAAAGCTCAGATTTGATCAAAGTTTTTGCAGAGATTGTCTCACATCTCCTGATACCAGCGGTATTGCTTGGTAAAGAATGGAGAGAGATGCAACAATGCTGACAAAAATGAACAAAAGAAAACTGGAAGGTTTGTAGGTAAGATCCTAATCTGAATGAAAATCAGCCTGGATGGTATGGAGCCTACTACCTGAGAAGCCTATTAATAAGCAATAGCGAAGTAATTAAGTGTACAGTATTCTCTGGCAAAAAGGCCTGATAGAGTTGAGCTTGCAGCCCTAACTACGTTAGCACATTGATGAATGCTTGCTCCAAACTCTGACTCAGAGCTCCATGTGGCCACTGAAGAGCCAGAAGACCAAACAAAGGTCAAGGATATTTTCCCCTTCTTTCTTAGCATGATATTTTATCCTCTGTGTTTGAGGGGCAGCCTGGAAAGCTGGCACTAGCCAGGCAAAGTCAAACAGAAGCATACTGACAATAGCAGGGTGAGTGGGGTGTGACTTTTGATTCAGTTTGATTTTTAAAAGAATTTTCCAAAATATAAAAATGTATTCATATTTGCAATAGAAAGAACTTGAGAGGTAATAACAAAAACAAAACTGAGCATGAAATAAACCAGAGCGGATTGATCCATTCCTTCAGGCTCAAGCCTTTTGAGTATTTTAGTTTTGTTTGGGAGTTCTTGTGCATTCAGCCATGGTAGTGCTGAATTAAGGATGCCACCTCTTTTATTATGAAAGGATCTTAATCCTTAACACTTACATGGCACCTTGGAGTATCTCTTGAATTCAGCCCATCCAAGTGGTTAAGAATTTTGCTTCAGTTCATTTTAGAATTCACCTAGATCCACAAATTGCATATTCAGAATGGAAAGAAAATTCAAATGAGGAAAAAAGAAAAAAAAATCATCCCTACTGCTGACCTCTAGATTAGCCAGGAACCTACTTTACTGATAGCTACATACAGGACCATCCCAGGCCCTGATATTTCAAAGCCAAACCTGAGACATGACCCCTTGTGATGTCAGAGGATGCAGGCCCTGGTGATGTCATTAACCATGATAAATTAAAGATCAACTATGGCTATACATAATGTACCAGTCAAAAGAGTCTAAATAATGAGGAAATGAATATGCACACACACACACACACTTTTCAAGATGGCACTGACACTCTGAGATTCCTCCTTCTTATCCTGAGAACTGGAGAAGATCTGAGATCTGTGAACTGTAGCTACATATCTGCCTCTGGCTAGTTACAAGTACAGCACTGGAGTGCTCCAGAAAGCATACTAGTAGTTAACTCCCCTAGCAAACTATCATCAAAGAAAAGAAAATGAAAAAATTGGATTAATGTGAAAGAAGCAGGATCTGAAGAAATCACCCGGCCTGCCTAGAGACTAGGTACAGGAGAGTCAGTAAAATGTGATAGGAGACTGCAGGGGGAGGGCTGGAGCTGGAGCAGATTCTTAAAAGCATAGCCAGCAGAAAGCAGTCATGTCATAGAACAACAGGCAACACAAGGCACCCCATCCCCACTGAATATGCCAGCACACTGAATATACCATTCTCATCGAAAACTATGTGGTGAACATGTAAGAAAGCGACAAGGTTTTGGTCTAAGATTTATTTGTTAATTCGAAAAATTCTAAAGGCACAATTTGCAATGACATCAGAAATGTTTTTTGTTGGTGCTATGGGTAAAGAATTGGATAGTGAATATTGATTACTTCTTAGATACATATTAATAGTGGCAAGAATGGAAATGGATGGAAGCACCAAGGACAATTGATGTTTAAGGTTGCTGAGATGGCCCAAATTGCCAAATTAGCACAGGTTCTAAAGGATAAGCCAATTGATGAGTTTTTGAAAGTCTGGAAACCATTTATGTACTTTTTTAGCAATAAGAATTCTAACGATGCAATAATTTGTTGGTTAGTAAGTGTATTTACTTAGAACTGTAGTAGTAGATCAATATATCTGGGGGCGGGTAGTGTTTTTCATTACAGTTTGGAATACAGGCTCAGAGTCCTTTTGTGTTTTAGTTTTAGTTAGTTAATTAATTAGTGTTTATGATATCAGTTGCTTTGTGTTTACTGGTTTAGTTTAGATTTCTGGAGCTTCCAGTTAACTCTTGAGTTTTGCTGAAGCAGATTGCTCACTTGAAGCCGTCCTTAATGCTGTGACTACTGGGTCATCTGGTCCCATTGTGCTCTGTGGACTCCTTGTCAGAGCCAATGGGATTGCCTGACTGCCCACATCCCTTATTTGAGACCCTCAGAATCTTAAACTATTAAGGTAACAATGAGTAAAAAGAAATCAAGTCCCCTCAGATGTGATTTAGCTCTACTATACCCTTTTCAAGTGTGTGCAAGATTACAGTGTTCCTCTGGGTTTTATGACAAGTGTGCTTTGAATAAAACTGCTCAGACCTAATGAAAATTTTTTACAGATGTTTTCAAGTCAGTTCCCTAGTAATATCACAGCAGTACATGTCCAGGTAGTACTTTCTTTTTACCATTTCTATGCTGTTGTTTTTAATAAGGACTGTCCCTGCCAGATCAGGACGTCTGAAGGACCACAGGTTCTTGAACTGTACTACATAAAGTAAGTGTAATATTCTGCATGCTTCTTTGGGAATAAAATCCACTGAATATCGTGGGATTTCTTCATGCAATAGATTATGGTGGAAAAAAGAACAGGGTTATCGTCAGGATTATGTCCTGGTAGCAGAACTCCTGGCATTCTGGCAAGACCTTTAATGTGTACAGAGCCTCAGAGAGCTGCAAAAGTGTAGATATGCTGAAGTGAAAGATACCTGCTCAGAGAAATATAACCTTTTTATAGAACCAGGAAACCAGGCTCAAAGGTTTTTTGATTAGCTCCCCTCACTAACCTAACAACCCATGCTCATATCCTGGCAATACACATATAAACTATAGCAAGGACAAAATCGATTTATTCAGTAATACACTTTTTCAGAGAACAGTAAGATGGAAACCTGAATATTTCCTGAACAGAATCCACTGAAGCATTCTGCCCCCACCCCCCTGAATCTAGGTGCTCACTGACAATACCTATACTTGAGTTCTATTTACAGTCTTTCTGGAATACTGCTACTATAAAACATCTTATGCACCCCACTTCTGGCAAAATAAAGCCAGTCTAGCAGGCATCGGTCTCTGCCTTGCTGTTCAGAAATGGTCTGATGCTCTGGGGAGTAGGCATCTCCACTGCACAGTGAGTTCTGGAAAAATGATGGGGAGGCACGGTTTATAGTAGAATAACATCTTCTCATTCAAAAATTCTGTTAATAATTGCAACATAGCAAAATGCTAGCAGCAGTTTCTTTCCAAGGAACAGTGAATTTAGGCAAGAACCTACAAAGAAATGTCACAACAGTTTTCTCATGTCAAAGTTAGTCCACAAAACTTCCACAACTTGTGTCTCTTCAGACAGAAAAGAACCTCATACCTTCAATCAAGTTAAAGCTTAAGAATATAATAAGGACATACATTTTGCCTGCTCTTATTTATAGATGTGCCCAATGATATTTGTGGGTAGAGCATGGCTGTATCTGCACTGCAGAATGAATGGTGTTTTACACCATATTAACTGCCATAGCTCAATGCAATGGAATTCTGGGATTTGTCATATTGTGAAATATTTAGTCTTCTCTGACAGAGAGCTCTGGTGCCACAACAAAGTACAAACCCCAGAATTCCATAGCATTGAACCATGGCAGTTGAAGCAGTGTCATACTACATTAATTCTTCAGCGTGGCAGTAGTCTGTGGGGTGCCAGCAGAGTATACCATTTGTTTGTGTATTTGGTTTATGCCCTGCACTTCAGGTGTCAAGACAATGCACAAGAAAATAAAATAACAATAATGGATTTTTAACAATTGAAATAAGATAATCGAAACACCACATTATACAAAAACAGTATAACAACTGTTAGTGGAATAATAAACAAGAACAATTATCAGCATGAGCATTAGTGTATATGTAGGGAGGTACAGAGAAAATTAAGGGTATTTGGTTGGCATTGAAATGGCAATCAGTCAGGTACCAGGTCAACCTCCTCAGGGGGTGCATTCTACAACTGGGGTGCCACAAAAACTAGGCTCTTCTCCTGGAGTCACCTACAGCATCACTAATAGCAGAAACGTCAAAATAAGTGGCTTATCTGGAAGATCTTGAGAGTATGGACAAGAACATAAGAAGAAAAACTATTATTTGGATATTCCATTCCCAAATGATGGAGAGTATTAAAGATAAAAACCAGCACTTTGAATTCTGCCAGCAAATGAACTGGGAGACAACAGAGATGAGAAAGCAGAGTCCTAATGCAGCAAATAGGTACTGTCCCAGTTAACAGCCCCACGTTGATAGCTGAAGTATTCCATATTTAAATATGTAACTAGGCTCCCCACACTCACTGACAATAGTCAGTAGTAGTCAGTTTCTCAAGTGATTTCTGTTTCCCACCACTAGGGCCTACAAACATGAGACTCACTCCTTTACCTGAAGGTTTATTTATTTATTTATTCATTTAGTTTATTTTAAGTATTTATGTATTGGCTTCCAGTCCCCAAGCACTCCCGAGGTGATGGACCAGTTAAAAAAAACAACAAATTAAAACAATACACAAATAGAAACATTAAAACATATGAAAGTGCACTTTAAAAACTGCTAAAAGCAGTCTAAAAACAATCATCGAATCCAGTTTTGAATCCATTAAAACAGCAATTACAAACACTGAATGTTATGTGAAACATCGTGTTTGGGCTGCCCACCAGAATGGAAGCTTAAAAGAGATGGGATTAGCCTATCTTCCTTGGATAGGGAATTCCATAGTTGAGGCATTGCTACAGAGAAAGCCCTGTTATGTGTACCTGCCAACCTAATTTCATAAGGTGGTAGGAAACACAACAGAACCTCTTCTGAACATCTCAAATTTCTGTCAGGCTCATATGGAAAGAGGTGGTCTTTTAGGTATCCTGGCCTCAAGTTGTTTAGGGCTTTGTAGGTTAACACCTTGAATTGAGCTTGGAAGCAAACTGTAAGCCAGAAAAGTTCTTGCAGGACTGGTGTTATATGATCTCTAAAATGTATACCTGATACCAGTTTGGCTGCTGCAATTTGCACTAGCTGTAGCTTCCAAACACTTTTCAAAGGTAGCCCAACATAGGGCCTCGGCAGACGACTAAAAGAGTCGTCTTCCGGGCAGGGAAGAGGAGGGGCAGCCGCACGAGCGGCGCCCCTTCCTCTCCCCGAGGTCGCCCCCAGAAGCGCCGGCCGTCCGCACGGCCGGCGCACTGGGGATGACCTCACGGCGCAGCGTCCACATGCGCTGCGCCGTTTGAGCCAGGGAAAGTGCGCCCGCCGCTTTTAGGGCGCACTTTCCCTTACATCTAAAAGGAGCGCCAATTTGGTGCTCCTTTTAGATGCGCCGCAGGAGCGCCGCGGTCCGGAGGCTGAAGTCCGGCGGCGCTCCGACCCGCGGCGTCTCCGGGGCCTCCGTCTGCTGAGGCCCATAGAGTGCATTACAGTAATCTAATTGAGAGGTAACTTAGGGCCTCTACGCAAAGTGCCATCTTGGAGGCAGGGAAGGGGAGGGTCAGCCACATGCCGGGTGCCCCAACCCCTTCCCAAGGACATCATCACAAAAGTCTCCAGGGAAGCACCCTCTAATCGTCATATGCCGAGAAAAATCCACTCCAAAAAGGAGCCTTTTTTCCCCACTCCTTTGGTGAAGATGTGCACCTTCGCATGTGTATGTATGCAGCAACACTGAGGCACCAGAAAACAGCCATATAAATGTACTGTCGCATGTGCAGTGGAAATTGACTCAGCGATCCAGAGCATGCGCCCTACGATGCAAGCTTTAATTTAAGGCGCCCTATGCTTCCAGGTGTGGATGCACTGGAGCAGGTGCACTTGAATATTAGAACCCTAACCCTAATTGTAACCCTAACGCTAACCCTAATTGTAGCCCTACGCATGCACCCTAGCAGCTGTCCTCTGTTATGACAATAAATGCATTCTGTTGGATGTACGCTTGCTGTCAGCATGCACAGCAGTTTGCATGAAAGAGGCTTTTGTGACCTCTTCTGTGCAGGTGTGCAAGTGTGCATAAGACCTGCACACTACTTCCTGGCATGATGGGGGGGGGGCTCCTGGAGTAATGTTTGTCCATATGTTCTGTTGACCATGTCCCTTGCATGACCACCAACTGTATGTATCAAGTCTGTCTACACAAACCTCCCTTGTATGTACCTCTCCCCTCCCCCCGATCTGTGTGGGACATGTTTTGTGGAGGATGATGGAGTGTCTTTTCAGTTGACAAACTCATTCCTTTGCCCCAAGGATGGCACAATCAGGCAGTGGCATCTGTCTACTGCACCCACTCCTTGGGGGGAAGCGGAGGTCAGCAAATCCTTGCATGATATGTGGATGTATGACAGGTCCTGTGCAGGTGCACGGGGATGGAGAACTTTAGAGCCTCGGCAGACGGCTAATTGAACCGTCTTCCGGGCCCGGAAGAGGAGGGGCAGCCGCACGAGCGGCGCCCCTTCCTCTTCCTGAGGTCGCCCTCGGAGTTGCCGGCCCTCCGCACGGCGGCGTTTGAGTCAGGGAAAGTGTGCCCGCCGCTTTTAGGGCGCACTTTCCCTGACATCTAAAAGGAGCACCAATTTGGAGCTCCTTTTAGAGTTGCCGGAGGAGCAGCTGAGCTCCGCCGCCGCTCCGGACCAGGGCATCCCCGACGCCCTGGTCTGCAGAGGGGGGATGTCACCTTTATACACAGAGAGCGACAGACTGTATACCACCCTATAACAGGTCTTCTGCAGGTGCGCAGGGATGTTTTCCTGCACATATGCGCAGGTGTGGAGAGATGGTCCTGTGCACCTGTACATGTATGTGGAAAAATTTTTTAAAGCATCTGCTGCCAGCCCATGTGGTTACTCCGTCTCCCTTTCCACCATCCTTGGGGCTGGTGGTGTGGTTGCTGGGGTTTCAATACAGCCTTGGAAAAGCTGCATTGACTCCCCCTAGTGCGGCTGCTCCGTCCCCATTTAGGGCGACCTCAGGGCAGGCAGTGTGGTTGCTACAGCTTAGGGAAAAGGCAACTTCAGGTCACCTTTTCCTGCTCATCTGCATAGCCCCTTAGACATGAATCACCATGGCCAGATCTGCCCTCCTGAAGTCCCACATTAGCCAGACAACTCAGATGGATACTGTAGTCAATGGTATCTAATGCCACCTAAAGTTCCAGGAAGACCAATACACTCCTAGTGTAGGTCATCCACCAAGGTGACCAAGGCTGTTTCTGTCCCATAACCAAGCCTGGACCCAGATTAGATTGCGTCCAGGTAACCCATTTCATCCAGGAATGCCTGGAGTTGTGTTGCCATCATTTGCTGTAGGACCTTACTAAGGGCCTTTACAGACTGCCAGAAATAATGCAGCTTGAGGCCACTAAGGGGGGAAGCAGACGAGGGCGTCCAGGACGCCCTGGACCGGCGCGCCGCGGGGCCGCAGTCTCTGCACCTCGGCGCACCGGCAGCGTCCCTGATTTAGCGCTCCTTCCTCAAGAATGCGAAAGTGCGCCCTAAAAGCGGGAGGCACACTTTCGCTGTCTTTTCCGCCGCGGCGCGTCCGGTCGCCGCGGCGTGAGGTCATCCCCGGAGCGCCAGCCGTGCGGAGGGCCGGCGACTCCGAGGGCGACCTCAGGGAGAGGAAGGGCCGCTGCTCGTGCGGCTGCCCCTCCTCTTCCAAGCCTCCAAGACGACTCTATTAGTCGTCTGCCGAGGCCCTAACTGTCCTGGCTCAGTGCTAGGGAATCATGGGAACTGTATTTTTCTCTGAGACATTTAGCCTTCTCTGTCAGAGAGCTCTGGTGCCATAAACTACATTTCTCATAATTCCTTAGCACTGAGCCAGGACAGTTAAAGTGGCCTCAAGCTGCATTATTTCTGGCAGTCTGTAAAGGCCCTAAGAAAGGAGAGATTGGAGACTGGCTGATAGTTCCCTAGGGAGATGAGGTCCAATGCAAGTTTTTTTCAACAAAGGTCTTACAATTGCTTCTCAACATAGCCCCTTTCCAAAGAAGCATTTACAACCTTCACCACTCAATTAGCCAATGCTCCTCTGACAGCTTTCACTAGGCAGGATGGACATGGACCTAACAGACAAGTGGTTGGCCTCACCTCCAAACAATTTGTCCACATCATCATGTTGAACAAACTAAAACTCATCCATCAAAATCAGACAAATACATGCCTCAGTTATGTCCCCAGGCTCTACCTTCAACATGGAGTCCAACTCAGAACAAATCAGAGCAATTTTCTCCACAAAGTATCTAGCAAATTTGTGACAGTGCTTTTCTGAGGACTCCTCCTCAGCAGTCTGAGGTCTAGGATGTAACAGTCCTTTAACTACCCAAAACATCCGTACTGATCCAGACTGAACTGATGTAATGGGGGGGGGGGGGTGCAGATGGGCGGCCATGGGCCGCCCTGGGAAATGGAGGATGGGGCTGAGGCTGCCCCATGCCTTGGCCCCAATCCTTCCTTCTGCCGGCCCTGAAAGGAGTGCTAAAATGCCGGTCCTTCCAGAGCCAGCAGAAGGGACTGTTAGAATTTGATGGGACATATAGTCAATGTTAAAAATGTTGAAATGTAAAGATGTGTGTCTGTATTTTTTTTCCTTGCTGAGAAAAGTTGTTTTTCTGAGGCCAGATTCACAATTATCAGCCCAGGTGTGCTTTAGCCCAAACAAGCAGTTAATGAGCTACAGTTCTGTGAGAAAGGGATTTGTTTACATAAAGGATTTATAAACATGTAAAATGTTATGGGAATTGCAGTCACATGATTTAATATGATAATTAAAGGTTGGGCTAACACACGTCATGTAACTTCAACCAATCAGTCTGAAAAGGCTACACCCAAATGGATGGAGAATTGGGGGCTGAAAGTTGTGATCTTGAAAAGTTTGTCACTTGTCTTTTAACCTTTAAAGCTGTAATGGACTAATTAAAATATTTTCCTGATGCTGCAACTAACCAGTTTTGAATCATGTAACAGATAGGCTTTATTCCTGTTTAGCCTTCTGGCTAAAGTGAAGATATTATTATTATTATTTGTTTTTGCTCATGCTGTTTTACAATAAAAGAAGCTTGCTGAAGTTACCAGATTTTGGTGATTGGCTTTATGGACTGTTTGCAATAAATTCATCAACACAATTCAACAGGGACACATCAAGAGCCACCGTGCGGCTCTTCTGCGCCTCTTCCAGCGCAGCGCGTGAAGACGCTGTGCTGGAAGGATATATTCAGGGCATGCACCATGCATAACGGCATGTGCCCTGATAATGTCCTCGGGGAGGGGTTGAGGCGGCCATTGTGCGGCTGTCCCTCCCTTTCCATGCCTCCAAGATGGCACTTTACGCTGTCTTCAGAGGCCCAGAGACAGCAAAGAACTGTTTCTTTGCTGCCCTGACTACTACAAAGTAGGTTCTAAAATGGGCCTTAACCCATTCTCCTTCGGGTTTGTCCTGGGCCACTATCATGATAAGCAAAAACCAGATCAAGAGGTGGCCTGCTACATGTATAGGGTGTTTGAAAGGACAGGCAGTGGCTGAAAATTTTCCACTTCTTTATCTGGCAGACTGGCAGGCTTGATATCATCCTAAGAGTTAATTTTGTCTCACAGTGACACCTGTCAATCTGAAAAGCCTTCCAGCTCTTTTGAAGAAGCAAAGCTACCAAGCAGGCTCTAATCCCAATTCTTTCTTTCTGCCTTTAGCACAAATGCTGAGGAAAGCAGCACTCTTTGCCTGTCCAAATAAAATAAAATGCTAGTGCAAATGCAGTGACCCAAAGCTTTGCTAACACGACACAGCAGGGAAATATAAGCTTTCATCTGTAGTAATGTTACAGTCGAATACTATGCATATTTACTAGCAAGTGAGTCCCAACCCTACAGCTTATTCCCAAGCAAGTGTGTCTAAGACTATAGGCTCAATATTCCCTTGCAACATGAAATATGGAATTAATTAAGTAAATGTAGAAAATTAAGATGAATCACAGGCCTAATATCCAGAGGGGTGATCCAGTAAGCTCAACTGCTACACAATTTTCATTCATTATGGCAAGGCACACGTGGAATTCCTTCTCAACGAAAAAGGCAGCCTCTGGTGCAATGATGTCTGAGCAATTATAGCTGGGGTTTTTTTATCTGATGTGTGCCCAGTCCTATGCATCTTTGCTTGTAACTCTCACTGTGTTCATGAAATTTGTACCCATTTTTATGGGCATGTCTTCTGCTATAGACTTTTAACCTAATATACACTTTTCTTCAACATACCTTCTTTTTGAAAGCAACTTTCCCAAACACAATGCATTTTAATGTCATTTTGAGTACAACACACATATTTGTCTGCATTTGTTCTTAGTATTAGCATTTGTGTACATATTTTTTTGGGGGGGGACTGGAGAATTCATAATTCAGAAAAGTGTAAATGTTAAAACAGAACTGCATTTGGGTTTGCACATCGTTCTGAAAGAATGCATTAAGACGAGAGCTCCATCAGTTTCTCACTGATCTCTAATTTTAGTTTAATCCTTAGCACACAGGATTGAAATCCCAAATTTCTCCATCCTGAAATAGACATTACAGTGGAAAATAGGAACCTGTTTTATACCAGGTTAGATTATTTGTTCACCTAAGACAGTATTTGCTGCTCCATCCCAGGGGCATCACTTGGTGTATGTATGTGTGTGTGTGTGTGTGTGTGTGTGATACCACTATTCCCCAAACATCTGCCTTTTTTGCAGAAACGGGCAGTGGCATTTGCCTGCAACCCTTTAAAATGCTGAAGATATGGTATGAGTGGGATGAGGCCCAATAGGAAGAGAAAGGACAAGCTCTAGGCCAGGGGCTGGCAACCTACGGCCCCCGGGCCGGTTCCGGCCCAGGTCTCCGGACTTACTGGCCCAGGCGGACCCCTGCCGCCGCCGCCGCCACCGCGCGCCACCACCACCACCACGTGTTTTCTCGTCTGTGCAGCCGCAACGCGTTTGCGCATGCGCAGGAGTACTGCGCATGCACAAATGAGTTGCAGCCGCCATTTTGGAAATCAAAATGGTGGCCGCGAGTGGCGGCCGCCATTTTGTCCTCCAAAATGGCGGCCACGACTCGTTTGCGCATGTGCAGTACTCCTGCGCATGCGCAAACACGTTGCGGCCGCCATTTTGGAAATCAAAATGGCAGCCATGGCACGCGCAGTGGCGGCTGCGGCCGTGCACGCTGCAGCGGCGTTGGCAGTGGCGTCGGCATCAGCAGTGCGCGCAGGGGGTTGCGCGTGCACGTGAGAATGCGCGCCGCCATGCCCCCTCCCCCCTCGGCCCAGCGGAGACGAGGACTTCGGGGGACTGGCCCAGGACCGAAAAAGGTTGCCTACCCCTGCTCTAGGCTTTTTTGAAATGTAAATTTTAAATTTTAATTTTTTTAAAAAAATGTTAAAACTTTTAAAATATATATATATATTTTAAAAAATATATTCTTTATTTTTTTTCCTAAAAAAGCATACCTTACCAAATTTTCACTTTGACCACATGAAACTATGTACACATAAATACATTTAGGCTGTGCATATGATACTGCAATTTAAAGGTATAATTTTAATTTTGGTAGTTGTTTATATCGCAAATATTACCATTACATTCAGCAATATACAGGAATTACTATTTATGAGTAATATTAATTTTAAAAAAACTATTACTAAAGATTCCATATAGTGTGGTATGGGAAGAGGTCAGTGGGCTGGGGGTGACACCATGGGTTAGAGCACCAGGGGATGCCAACCCTAGTGACACCACCACTCCATCCACAACTCTCCAGAGTTTGGGGTAGAGGATATTGTCCTTGATTGCAAGCAGATCTTTTTATCTGGAGATGCTAGAGACTGAGCCTGGAGCCTCCAGCAAGCAGAACATGGGCACTACTGCTGATCTAGTCCATCCCTCCCATTAGAAAGAGTATAGGTAACTAATAACACACACATGAAAGCATAGGGAATGAACAGCTTACTCACTTCCATGGATTTATATAGTTGTCATACATCATGTCACAGAGCGGAGTTAAACTGATGGTTGTCAAGGGCAGTATTAGCTGAATTATACATTTCCTGACTTTGTGTTTAGCGTGAGCGTTTTCATTTCAGAGTTTTATGCCACTGAATTATGAACACCTACTCCAAAAACATTACGTAGAAATAAGTTTCATTGACACCAGGGGGAATAATTTGCATCTAGCAGCCGCAATCCAGCAAGGCACTCCTGGGCGTGCAAATGAGGAACTCCATTTGCTGGCTATACAGTGTGGGAGGCATAGGAGTGGTAGGAAAAGATGTATCTGCTAACTTCTTGTGATTAAGGATCATTTATTTTTTTTAAAAAAAATCATATATATTTCAAGAGAAAGGGGGCTTACCATTTTTCTAGCATGAAGGTTTCATTCTGGCTCACTGATTTTTTTTGCCAAAGCTATGTACTGCCAAGCAGAAATGAGCTATAATTTCGCCCTTGGGTTGTGTGGACTGGATATTAAAGAAGAAAATATTTAAATGAATAATTTGAATTTTTAAAATGTGTTTAATAGGCCATTTTTCACTTTTTAAAAATACTTTACTGCAGTTTTGCAGATCAGTCTTGCAAGGGATGAAAGGAATTAATGAATAGTATCCCAGTCTTGCCAATGAGAAGGGGTAGCATAGGCAGAGGAGAAAAGTGCTCAGGTCTTTCTGCAACAGCCAAATGGGCTTTGCTTTTCAAGTAGTGTCTTGGATATTGTTGTTGTTGTGTGCCTTCAAGTCATTTCTGATTTATGGCGACCCTAAGGCAAATCTATCATAGGTTTTTCTTGGCAAGAGTTGTTCAGAGGAGGTTTGCCATTGCCTTCTTTTGAGTTGGAGAGCATGTGATTTGCCTATGGTCACCCAGTGGGTTTCATGGCTGGGAATCAAACTCTGGTCTCCAGAGTCACAGTCCAACACTCAAACCACTACATCATGCTGACCCCCTCTTGAACATTTAGCTACCTTGAAAACTGATCCATATAATCTGGCCAGCTGTCACAAAATTGTAGTCTATAACACAGGTTGTTATTATTCTGTGTAGTCCTGATCTCTAAGGCTCAGTTCAGATGTAGCAGCAAGCATAGTTTGTTGCTTGATGAATGACTCACGGGGAACCTTGGAACCTTGCCTACTTTTTCTTACACCAGAGGTGACTGGAAGCTGTCACCGGTAATTATAAACAAGCCACAGTTCATTGTGACATCCAAATGCAGGGAATGGTGATTTAGAGGTCGAGCAGACAGGCAGGAAAGAGGGACCCGAAGCTGCTTCTTCTGAGAGTGCATCAATTCTTAGATCCCCCAAACTCTTAGTATACATGTGGGAGACAGTCTCACAGAGTCCTTGTAGCTGACTCTCTCTCAATTTGAGCTAAATAAAATTCTCCTTAGTAGACTTTTGGCTACATAGCTGTCCCCTTTGATCGTGCACAGTCGCACCTTCAACCCTCCACTGGGTATTGGAGCAGAGGTGTGCGCAGTAAAACACTGGCAATGCACAATCCTGCCCCCCACATGCCCCCTTCACCTCTTTCACCCCATGACCCCTCTTGGACTGTGGTTTGTGTATGTTGCATACATAACCATTGGAGGTGTCACATTTTCCCTTTTTCCCATTGACACTCTGACTGCCACCTCCATCCTCTTTAAATGTGCACCTACACCTGTGCATTTACACACCACTTTAGGGGCAGGGTTAGGATGGAGAGCTCTTTTGGGACCAGTCTTGCCTTGAGGTATTTGTATGTAAGGTTCAAGGTGCTCACTTTTCAGGGAGGAGCAGTTTCTTTCAGCTTCTTTTTAATCTGGCTCCCCTCCCCCTTAATGTGGCCGCAGCGTATTTTCCAGGAGCTTAGGGGACATGTCTCATCTAAATGCCATGACCCCAAAGCAGCCTGAAACCACTTCTTCTGGCCCATCTGTTTGAGGCCCGTGTTAAGCTCTAATTAGGCAGAAACAAACCAGGATTAGACTGGTTCCTGGACCAGAATTCCCTGAAATTGAATATCAGGGGGAGCTGTGGTTTGTGCAAGGTGAAGTATTTCTTATCTTATTATCTAGATGCATTTTGGAAGAAGCTTTCCAGTGATCTCTAGGTCGAAAAGAGTGGGATACAAATAATAATAATAATAATAATAATAATAATAATAAATAGATACAAAATGTTTTTGCCTACTTAAGCAATGCTTACTGACCTAGGTATTTCATTTTTCTTTATCAGTAACTTGGATGAAACAATAGAGGGCATGCTTATCAAATTTGCAGATGATAGCAAATACCCCAGAGGAGAGAATCAAAATTCAAAATGACCTCAATAGATTAGAAAGATGGGCCAAAACTAACAAAACTATAGCTGCTTTGAGTCCTATATTGGGAAAAAGGCAGGATAGAAGAAAATAAAATAACAACAGCAACAAAATGAATGTCAGCAGGGAGAAATGTAAATTTCTGCATTTAGGCAGAAAAAATGAATGTAGAGATATGAGGGGGTGGGGGACGGGACACCTGGCTTAACAAGACTATAAGTGAAAGGAATCTAGGAGTCCTAATAGACCACAAGTTGAACATGAATCAACAGTGTGATGTGGGAGCTAAAAAGGCAATGCGAATCTAGGCTGCTTCAATAGAAGTATAGTGTCTAGGATTTAGGGAAGTAATAGTGCCACTCTATTCTGCTTTGGTCAGGCCTCACCTGGAATACTGTGTCCAGTCCTGGGCAGTGCAATTCAAGAAGGATGTGGACAATCTGGAGTATGTCCAGAGGAGGACAACCAAAATGGTGAAGGGTCTGGAAACTAAGCCTTATGAGGAGAGACTTCGGGACCTGGGTATGTTCAGACTGGAGAAGAGATGGTTAACAGGTGATATGATAGCCCTGTTTAAGTATTTGAAGGGATGTGATATTGAGGCTGGAGCAAGCTTTTTTTCTGTTGCTGCAGAAAATAGGACCCAGAGCAATGGAAACTGGAGGAAAAGAGATTCCACCTCAACATTAGGAGGAACTTCCTGACAGTAAGAGCTGTTCGACGGTGGAACACACTGCCTTGGAGAGTGGTGGAGTCTCCTTCTTTGGTGGTCTTTAAACAGAGGCTGGATGGCCATCTTTCAGGAGTGCTTGATTGTGGGTTTCTGCATGTCGGGAGGGGTTGGACTGGATGACCCTTGTGGTCTCTTCCAACTCTTATGATTCTATGATTTCCCATGTGAATATTATTAGTTTTGAATAAAACACTTGCTGAAGCATGTTGCTGCTGCTGCATGTTGTTGTTGCTGTTGTTATATTTATTTATATTCTGCCTTTCTCCCATCTGAGGTTCAAAGCAGCTTACAAAAGTAAAAAACAGATAGAGCAATTTTTTTTTACATTTTATAAGTTAAAAATAGATGATCAATAAACCTAAAAGCAGTTAAAAGCAAACCATTAAAAAGAACAAAAACAAATATAAATAACATAGTACATGAAAGGCCCTTTCCCCATAAGGAGCCTGCCCTCAAATCTCTGCCAAAACAAAAAGGTCTTCACCCGCCTGTGAAATGATAGCAAGGAGGGCACTAGTCCAACCTTTCTGGGAAGGGAGTTCCAGAGCCTGGGAACAGCCACTGAAAACTCTCCCCATCTATGTGGACGATGGGGCAGAGAGAAGGGTCATCTTTCTGTTCTTTGTTGTCATGCTAGAACCTATCTCTATTCGTTTCTATTTATGTCTGCCTCTGGGGCCCAATTTTTATTAAAGAGGAAATGCTGAAGCGCACATCTGCTTTGTTAATTGAGGGATACATCAGTATTCGTGACATTTCCACAACATTTCTACAGAATACTGGAATGAAGTGAACCTGTGATCTAAAATAAGTATTTTCAACATTGCTGTATGTCTTCAAGTCATTTCTGATTTATGGCCACCTTAAGGCTAACCTATAATGGGGCTTCCTTAGCAAGATTTGTTCATAGGGTGTTTTTTTGTTTTTTGTTTTGTCTTTGACTTCATATGAGGCTGAGAGAATGTGACTTGCTTAAAGTCACCCAGTGGGTTTCCGTGACTGAGCATGGATTCAAACCTAGTTTCTCCAAGTCATAGTCCAATGTTCAAACCACAACGCCATGCTGGTTCTCTCCAGCCTTTTAAAATATTATCACAATGTAAATATTTACTGTCAAGTAGATCTGAAGGATTGCAGTAGAATTTGCTTGTCAAAGACAACACCAGAGTGTTCCAGTAACTGCAATGCACAGCTGCAGAACCATGCATACCAGCTCTGTGTGTGTGTCTTGTGTACTTTCATGTAGTTTCCAACTTATGATGACTCTAAGGTGAACTTATGATGAGTTTTTCTTGGCAAGATTTGTTCAGGGGAGATTGCCATTGGCTTCTTGAGGCTGAGAGCATATGACCTGCCCAAGGTCACCCAGTGGGTTTGATGACTGAGCTGGGAGTCGAACTCTGGTCTCCAGAGTAGTCCAATGCTCAAAACACTACACCACACTGGTTTTGCACACCAGCTATCAGGAAATAAGTCCTATTGGACTCAGGACTAGTCTGCATGTATAGAAATGGTCTGCAGCATTTTGGGCTACAAGTGTGTGATTGTTTTTCTGAATAGTGCCTTGCATTCAAAACAACAGAACCCTGCAAACAGAAATCTAGAAGAGAGGACAACTATTTTTCTATATGTGGGGAAGTTTGGTTTGTTTGTTTTTATCTTGCATGCAAGATTGTTAAAATCTGGACTTTTTCTCACTTGTCATCTAAAGTGCTACAGTCCATTCTGCACTGCTTCCCACCTTGCATCCTGCCACCTACAGACCAAGCACCAATTAGATATTAATGTGGGCAAATACGTTTAAGATCTGGTTGCCACTATAATAAAAGTGCCTTTTAAAAAGCTAGGGATGATATGCAAGCTTACAGCAGTCTATTTGCATGTTAGGCAAGTGCAAGAAGAGAAGTGGGGATTGAGATAAGGAAGGAAGCCTCTGACAGTTTTTAATGAGTGATAATTACTAAGGGGAGAGAGGGTTACTCAGTCAGATGACTCGGAAAATCAATTATCTGGTCAAGTTTCTTTCAAACCACATATAAGAGAAACTGAACTTCCTTCCGGTTTGAGAACAAGCAGCAGTTGTTTCAAAGCAAGTAGCAAATAAAAGAGAGAGAAAAACCTAACTGAACACCAATGGGAAGGGGGAAAAATCTAAAACTTGGGAGAATTAATTTCCCACCCAGTGTATGTGGTTAAGCTTTCATTTTAAGACACAGAATTTCTACCTTCTTGAGTGTGTGGGAGGGGGCATCTTAGTGGGCATAAATGTCAGATCACTAAGCCAAATTTTCCTTTCTCAAGCTCATGGATTGCTTGTCCTAAGGGGAGGAAAAAGACACTTTGTACTTGCATTTTGTACTCATTATTTAAGTAGTTTTCCACTCATTTGGGGAAAAGATTACAGCTACATTAAAGGTTCAAGCACCTAGTCCTGCTTCTGCAGTGCATTTGTGCCATTTTAAATGGCAGAACTACATTTGGAAATGAAAAGGACAATATATATTATTACACAGGAACATAAAGAACACTAGCGGTTTTCTCTTGTTTCGCAGTACTGCTCCTTTTTGCAGAGCATCACATCTCAACATTATCCTTTATTCTATTCCATCCCCATTAAACATTATGTATGGTCCTCTTTGATTTAGGCATCAGAGCTGCTGAGAATCTCATATTTTCAAAATCCTTTCCTTTGGCAGAATCACTCTTGAAAAACTAGAAAATTCTCCATGTTTATTTATTTAAGGAGTTATTTATTGATATGTATATGAATATATACATATAGTCATAAATAGGTATATTCTTTTCTTTTCTTCTTTTGTTTTTGTCCTTCCTTCCTCCCTCCTTCTCCTTTTCTTCCTCTTCTTATTTTAATTTACTCATCTTTTATTGTAGCCTGTTATTTTTAAGTATGTTTTAAATTTTGATTGTTTAATTGTATTTTGGGGGTTGGGTGGGCTATTGGGGGACAGGATTGTTTGTTTTATCATGTAAGCCGCCCCCGGTTGTATTTTACAGAGAGGCGGGATACAAATAATTTATTATTATTATTATTATTATTATTATTTGCTCTTTTTTCTTTCCCCCATTGCATGTTTATTACTTTGATTTAGAAATAGACCGTTGATATTAAAATAAATAAATGAATATATATTTTTTTTAAAAAAAAAAGGTAGATAAAAAGCTTGTTGAACAACCAAATAAATAGTACACCTCAGACCTTCACTTTTCCACACCAGTTGGTCTGGCAGGAAAACAAACACAAACCAAGCTTTCTCCAGGCCAAAGCCATGCAAAAACTGAAGAGTCTGCGTCTGCAACATCAGCAAGAGAGTCCTACAGCCTAGGTGAAACAACAGAGGAAGTCCTGCTAAAAGGTTCTTCCAAACCTTTGGAAGAATGTGCAGCCATTCCCTCTACCACTCATACATATATACACACATGATTAGCTTAAGGAGCAGGTGATTCTGATCCAAAGCCTTTCAAATAGGGATGTGGGAAAGCATATCCTTCAGACGTTGTTGAACTATATGTCCATCACCATGGGTTATAGTAATTAAGGTTCTTGGGAGCTGCATGCCTACAACTTCTGAAGGCTACACTCTCCATTCAGAGTCACTGTGGTGTAGTGGTTTGAGTGTTGGACTATGATCCCCATTTAGCCATGAAAACCCACTGGGTGACCTTGGGCCAGTCTCTTAGCCTCAGAAGGCAAAGGCAACACACACACACACATAAACACACTGAACAAATCTTGCCTAGGAAAACCCTTTATAGGGTCACCATAAGTCAGAAATGACTTGAAGGCAAAGAAAACACACACACACATTTCCTTCCCTCTATTTTAGAATGTTCAAGGTAATAATAATAAGCATTTTCAACCTGGAAAGCCTGAAAATGTCGTTTAGTCCAATACTTTTCAAAGTCCATATGCCTATCACCTGCTGCTCTTGATAACATTTGATGTCTTAAATAGTTTTGAACCTTGATACTTGACGGAGTTCTTGTCCCTATATATGCCTGCCCAAGAAATGAGGTCTGTTGGAGGCACCATCTTCTGTTTCCCACCAGTTTAGGGACAATATGCTGTGGGAGGACAAGGCTGAGGGTCTTCTTTGCTGTGGCACCCGTTATGGAATGCCCACCCCTCAGGGACCCAACGTCAATATCATTCATGCACCAAGTCAAAACATGGCTTTTTATTAAAGCCTTTTGGGTACCTGCACTATGATTTGCATTATTTTAAATTGTTTTAACTGATTTTAGATTGCCTTGTTTTAAGTAATGAATGACTTAATATGCATTTTAGTCTTTTAAAATTATTGTTACTTGACTTGTTCTGCACTGATGTTACTGTATGCTGCACTGAGATCATCACATATAGTGTGGGATATCAATATTTTAATGAATAAATAAATAAAAATGGCAAGTTTGCAGGAAAGAAAGAAACAATTGTAGCCAAAAGACACAAATATGTTACCAATCTGTGGCACATTAGAAAAATAAATGCCAGTCCATTATATCAGATAGCCTGAGAAGCATTGATTTAGTCAGTAGATGGTTTTTAAAATGTGTGTGGAGGGGCTGCTTTGAGTCATTGGCCCTGGTCAGAAGTCTGGCAGTTGCATTTGGAACTGGTGGAAGTTTCTGGGTTCTCTTCTTCAAAATTGAAATAGTCTAGTCTTGATATAACTAAGGTCTTGAGAGGCTAGATTCCCTTCCCCGCTCCTTTTAAAGCACCATTCCTACACCAGTCTGAGCTGAGCAAATGTATGACTATTTTTCAGAAACTGATGTCTTCGCAACTTCATATTCCTCTTTTGTGATTTCCCCTTGTACACCTGCTTGTTTGCTGACCCTTATTGTATGTGAGGACTTTCACGTGAGAGGTCCCCTTCTCCATAAAAAGAGGTGCTGAAGTTTTAAAGATTTTTTCATCCAAATGGATTTTTCTCCTGTTCTTAGGACTTGCAACATTATACCATGAAATTGTCTGAAATTCTCCAAGAGTTAATGCAAATATGATAATGCAGGAAAGGAGTGATGTATGTACTTAGCATTCATGTGTACTGTTGTTGTTGTCTAAGTCAATTTCCCCCCCCCAAAAGAACGAAACATCCAGTTGCAAGCAAAAGGAGAAAGAATTGAAATAGCAGTAAAGGTTTTAAACTAGGGCCACATTTGCTAAATTAATCAGCTTAAAGGACAACACAGGGGTGTCTGTGCAGTTCTATAAATCCAGGTCATAGGATAAGTCTGCCCAGCTGTTGGTTTCCATATCAGAATCTCCTCTGCTTTCCAATCCTGATTTTAAGGAAACTTTCCACAGTGCTGATCCCTATCTTCCAAATATGTTCATCACCTGGGATAATTCCTTTGAAGTTCAAACTAAAAGCCAGAGCAGATTCATCATCCTATCCTGATAACTATCATCATAAACCCAGCAGTTCAGATGTGGGGAGAAATCTCTGTGTTAGTCCCTTCTAGAACTCCACAATTCTGAGTGAGTAAACTGTATTTGTTCCAAAGGCAACAAGTTAAGCCTCAAGAATGATTGACCTAAAAGTGTCCCAAAGTGCTCACTTATCCCAAACCTTTGACCTACCTGTACATATCTGCCATAGGTGAGAGGACAGAAGAAGGACCACAATGACTTATATAGCCTCCCCCTCATATTGATATATCATGCCCTTGCAAGTTATCATAAAACAACGTTGAAGCTCAGTTCCTCATTGCCCTGAAACTGAACTGGTGATGGTGCATAGAAATGTACTATTATGGGAAGAGAACAACAATCTGCATTGTAAATTATCCATAATGTATGTCAGAAGTGGGCAGAGGGCATCCTCCAGGCTGCATATGACCCCTGAAGCCTACTTTTTAGGCCCTTATAGCCAGCTCTCTTCCTAGGGTGGTGCAGTGGTTAAATGTCGGTACTGCAGCCACAATGTTGTGAGTTCAAACCTGCAGGACTCCAAGTTGACTCAGCCTTCCATCCTTTCGTAGGTCAGTAAAATGAGTACCCAGCTTGTTGGGGGCAATTGGCTTTCAGATTGTAAACCACTTAGAGAATGCTTAGTTCACTATGAAATGGTATAAATAAATAAACTGCTATTGCTATTTTTCTGCATGAAAACAGAACAGAAAACTTCACACAGGCATGAAAACATGCAAAACTTCAGACACAACCCCACCAGAAATCCCCACTGTCACCCAATATCTGGTTTTCTCTGTAGTTCCTCTCAAAATGGAGATAGGAGTTGCCATTTTGAGAGAAACTACATAAGGAAATTGAGACATTTGGCCTTTCAGGGGTGGAGGTGGGGAAGTGGCCTGTGCCCCCCCCACCCGCCCGGCAGTTGCCCACTCTTGATGTATATGTTTTACGGTCAGTGGGGGATCCCATGTCGGTGGAACAGTGAAATTCTAAACTTTATAGGAGCTATCCAAGGTAATCAGAACTTTAAAAGAGATATTCAAGGTAATGATCCTATTTAGGGGATAGGGCTTAGCACCTTTAAAGTTTAGACCACAACCCAAAGCAAATTTACACATAACCCTGAGCTGAAAGTGACCAGCCACCACCATTTATAGTGCACGATGCTCAGGGAAAAGAACTACGGTAAGTTCAGAGACAACACATTAAGAACAGTTACGCATGTCAGCCTTTGTGGACCAACCATCATGCCCTTGCTCTCTCTGACAACTCACATATCCTTCTTTTCTGGCCATCTTAATGAGTCTCCACAGAAAATGTGTAGGATGTGTACTGTAAAGGAATCCTAACAACAAATATGAAGGCAACTGTTCTTTCCCAATTTGAGGTTGCTTTCCCTGCCCAGCCAGATTTGCCCTGGAGCCAAAGGGCAGCCCTCTGAAAATGTTTCTAAGCAAACCAGGCTGCCTCGGTACAACCATTGAGGGCTGACTATTCCTGAGGCACAAATGAAAACAGCAGCCACCTGCTGTTTGTGGAAACATTAAGATTTGAGCAGTGGTTCTGAGATGGAAAATGCTATTACTTTACAATTACTCTATGTCTTAGCAAGGAAGAGATATGCCAATGGTTGGCCTAAAGAAAAAGGGAAAAATGAAATGTTGCCTCTGATTACTAAACAGTCTGGAAAGAATAAGAAATGTGTTATTCTGCACTGTGCAGAATCTAAAGTAGCCATCTCTGCAATACAAAAGATAATATTTAGCTTGCTTAATTGATATATCCACGCCACTTTTGACATCCTCAGATAGTTCCCTTAGCTGATTTTCAGTACATTGTATATTTGTTCACATATAGTCCTCTTCTTCCCATCTTCCTCCTCCTGCTGTTCCTCTCCTTCTTCTCCCTTCTCCCCCTCTTCTTGGTTTCATAGTCCATCCAATTTTTCCAACTGGATGATTCAGATTCTATACAAATAGCTAGGAAATGGAGGCACATTTTTTATTAGATGGTTAAAACTAATTTAAAAAAATAAAGACAAACCAAAAGAAAAGAGGGAAAGGAAAATACATGGAAAATGAAAAAGGGCTAGGCACATACATTGATATAATATGACCATATTTCCAAAAACACACATTTTCTTTTCTAGGAATCAGAGATGTACTGTCAGATAGCATGACACATTCCAAGTAATTTTTGTGCTTCAGCTATTACGATCCTGTTTATAGCAATAACACTAAAATGCTTAGAAGTCAGAGACATAGCCATGTTAGTCTGGAACAGTAGTATGCAAAGGAATCTTGTAGCATCTTTGAGACTAATTGATCAAAAGACATTGTAGCAAAAGCTTTTGTAAACTAGATGTACTTCCTCAGATGCAGTAGCCTACAAAAATTTGTGCTACAACTTCTTTCATACATTTAGTCTCAAAGGTGCTACAAGATCCCTTTGCATACTAAAATGTTTAATCAATCAGTTTGTAACATCACCAGTGTCAATGCCAACACTCTCCTCTTTCTCCTCCTTAGTATCAGCACCCGCAGTTTCGCAGTAGACCACAAAGCTTCTCAGGCTCCCTAGTGGGAGCAGGGAGCAATTGTTTGTTTTTCTTATGTCCCAGGGACTGGTTCCATATTTCTCTAGTATTCCAGTACAATATTTCTTTCCATTAACTATACCTATACCTTTATTCTTGGAAACTTGGAAAAACTGTGGGCCAGCAGCAGATTGCTTGAGGACTGGCACTGGTCCTTGGAACACCATTTGGAATAGCACTGGTCTACCAGATGTTACTGACTGGAGTTTTGGATCATTAGTGATTCAGATTCCATCCAGGTATCACCAGGCAATATGGCATATTCCAAGTAGTGTTACTTTTTGCATTACTATTGTTGCATTTCTTCTTCTTATTATTATTATTATTATTATTACAATGTTGTTACTTTGATTAAGACAACACAGACATCTCAGGCAAATTTGCAAACTGCCTCTGTGAAGTGCTATTTCTTCAGGCCCATGAAAAAGGCAGAGACAGTCACCATCTGGAGTCTAAAAAGATTTGGACAGAGAAAAAACTGTTGGCTAATTACAGTTTTTGATAGGAACTCAGAGAAAACAAGAGAGAGTGATAGTTTGCAGCTTATTTTTAAAGACATTGATCATGAGACAGACTTACCATTTGCACATCATGCCATATCTGGGCTTGGGAAACTGTAAGGTGAAGGGTATCACATGGTCAGTTCAAAACTATCTAGTGTATGTAGAGAAGTAATAGTGCCACTCTATTATGCTTTAGTCAGACCTCACCTGGAGTACTGCATCCAATTCAGGTTACCACCGTTCAAAAAGGATGTTGAGAAGCTGGAGCATGTCCAGAGAAGGGCAACCAAATTGGTGAAGTGTCTGGAAACCATGCCCTATGAAGACAGCCTTGTTGGCTCTCTCTATAAACTCACTGCCCATTTCACAAGCCAATTTTCAGCACAGTCTGCAGATGATGCACCTAGATGCAGCTCAACAATAATTTAGCAGATCACCGAAGCAAAAATCCAGATATAGGTATTAGCAATGCACTTACCACTTTCCACACTGAAAAATAACTCACAGACACAGTTGATTTCATCCAAGTCCTTGGAGGTTCTTTATCCTGAGTTACAATATAATACAAATATTTACAAACTATCCTCTTCGACCTCCATCAATTATTATTCCATCAATTATTATTCCCAGTCTGTTGTACATCAGCAATCCAACCAACTAAATCACAACAATCCATCCAATCAACCCACTCTGATCCACTTCAATCCACACCAATCCAACAATCCACATGTGAACTGTCTCCTGGTCCACTTATATACTGTGTTGATTGTGAGTCATAATCTGGTGCTGCACAGCATGATGCAATCTCTACAGTAAGTTTGCATCATGCCATGTGCTCTGACTCAGCATTCTATGGCACTCCCTCAGGATATGAAGCCAGTTGTCAATCAAAATATTTTCACAGTTGTGTAAAGGAATATTTTTCCAACAAGACTTAGGGAGCTGGGTATGTTTAGCATGGAGAAGAGAAAGTTAAGAGGTGATCTGATAGCTTTGTTTAAATATTTGAATGGATATCATATTAACGATGGAGCAAATTTGTTTTCTGCTGCTCCAGAGAATAGGACCCGGAGCAATGGATTCAAACTAGAGGAAAAGAGATTCCATCTAAACATTACGAAGAACTTCCTGGAACAGACTCCCTCAGAGTGTGGTGGAGTCTCCTTCCTTGGAGGTCTTTAAGCAGAGGCTGGATGGCCATCTGTCGGGGATGCTTTGATTGGGAGTTCCTGCATGGCAGGGGGTTGGACTGGATGGCCCTTGTGGTCTCTTCCAACTCTATGATTCTATGATAGCCTAACACAAGTGAAGTGCTGCAAGCTGGGGAAAGATAGAGTTGATTAATCTGAATTTTCTTGGTAATCCCAACTAGATTGTATCAATTGCTTAGCAGTAAGTGAACACTTATATAAGTCCAGTTCCTTATATAACTCCAGTCTACTCTACTTGAAACTACCAATATGGTTCAGATGGTGGAAATTACTATTGGAAAGAGGAGTCAATAGCAGATGTTGTTAGCTGCCTTGTGTCCCATTATTAAAAGATAGGCAGAATACAACTGAATGAAATGAGGACAAGGAGAAGGAGAAAGAGTAAAGTCAAGGGGAAATGAAGGCATAAGGACAGAAATCCCCCTCCCGGTGTGAGTCATCTGGACTGTGGGACACCCTGTGCCACAACTACCTACAGCAACACCTGTGGCTACACCACTGCATAAACAAACCCTATTTGGCTAACCAGATTGTAAGGAAATTTGGAATTACTCAGTCCAATGCTGATGGGTGAGGGCTGTTCCAACCCTTTATGATTTGCTGAGGTTTGTCAGCTTCTGCTGCCCTTTTTTGTGCCTTCTTCTGGATTTTGTTTTAGAGAATTGTGCCCAGCTGAGCAGAACACCATCTACCATGGAGGCCACATAACACCATATTTATTTTACTTACCTTTAATGACCTCAGCAGCATGCTTATTACACAAAGGAACACAAGTTTGGCTCTAGATTGTTCCTCTCTGTTGACAGGAAAGGAATCATACCTTGGTAACAAAGCTTCTTGTTTGTCTTTCTAGGTAAACATCATGGTTTACCCAGAAAGAACCGGTCAGGTGGCCAGCTATAATTAGAGTTAAGTAACTTGTATGATCTCTCTCTCTGTGTGTGTGTGCGTACATGCATGCTTTCCAGGAAGATAATGAAAGGGTGGGCAGAAGGTACGTGGAGACTCACTGGTAGATTTTAGGTTGAATTGTAGACTACAACATTTCTGACTCTCAGTTATTTAATAATACAAATGACATTTTCCACCTAGAGGAGGCTGCTGGGGTAAAAGAAGCTTGGAGTGGTCAGGGGTAGACTTTTGTGAGAAAGGACTGTGAGCCCAGTCAGTTGTGGTATTAAAAATAAATCCTTGGTCTTTTAATCTAAGTGGTGCCAGAAGCCTCTTGGTGACTTATTGGCAGCTAGCTTTTGTACAAAAAGCTATTGTAGTAGCTTTTTATGACACTGAACAAGAAGGTATCCAATCCGTGGATTCCCCCAGGGAATGCAACACTAGACAGATGACAGCCGGTCAGTAGCTGTACCCCTTACATTGATGACTGTGGGGGACTGTTGGAAAGCTCCTTCTGCACCTTTATCCAGCTTGCAGCCATGGCTCTCTGAGATCCCTGCAAAAATATTCTGGAAGATCTTTGTGCTGGCTTTGGTCAGAGAACCTTGAAGTTAAAGGGTTGTTGTTGTTGTTTTAAAGAAAACCAAAGTAGATCTGATGCATCTATCTCTCATGCAGGTTAACAGCAGAATGAAGTGCAAGCATGGTAGGTAGGATACTGCCCCTGGGAACTCACTCATCTGTTCAGGTGGTTATTTCAGTTTACAAGGTTATCTTATCAGCAAGTCCCTCTTTCCTCACAGCCAGCCAAAATGACATTTAAATAACTTGCATGTGCTGCTAAAGCACATTTAACAACCAATAATTCTTCCCACACAAGCAAACTGAGTTCTCATGTTTAGGTGAGTTCTTGGTTCCCCAGGAGCACTAGTTTCTGGTTCTGTTGGACAAAAGGGACATAAAGTTTTAGCTTAATACTAATACTAATACTATCAGATGAATATCATATTAAAAAGGACAGCCTATAAAGTAAAGCTGAATGGTGCTGGAGGAATATCACATGGTTCAAATGCTGGCTTGTGTTGAGATGACAATGAGGGGGATGACAGGAGATTATGTTTTTGCACTACAGGCCAGAAGCTTGCAACATTCAGATTTTTAGAGGATTTAAAAAAATTCAGATCTTTGGTTATTTTTGAGAGATGAGAAGTAAAGAGTTACCTGTAAATAATAATAATAATAATAATAATAATAATAATAATAATAATAATAATAATAATAATAATAATAATTTCCCAGCCAGGGACTCAAATGGATTAAAACAGATACAGATAAAAATTCACATCAGACAAAAGTTTAAAATGCAATTACAGTAACAAAATAATTTAAAGAAGAGGAAGACCATTAAAAAGACAGCAACAATACAGTAGATTCTGAAAAGCTCCTTCCTCCTGAACAGTCAGCCCTCAAAGACCTACTGAAACAACAACAACGAAAATATTTATCTGCTTCTAAAAATTTACCTAACTTTTCTAGAGCCTGGGAGCAGCCACCAAGAAGACCCTGCCTTGTGTTCCCACCAAATGTTTCTGTTAGGGTGTGGATGGTACATTTAGAAGTCTAACAGCAACCAATCAATTTTTTAAAAGCAACTATCTAGGCTGTGCAGATGTATGCAGCTTTCTGTAACCTCTGCATCAACATGGTGGTGACACACAGCTGTCTGGAGAAATATTAGTGCGTGAACAGGGGTGTAATTATGATTTCTGCAGTGAGGACCGTAGCCATTTCTGTGTTCATGTTAATCAAGGGGAGAGTAGCTGTCATGTTCTCTGGATATATATCTCAGGCTGTCTGAGGAGACTATCACAAAGCTAAAATAATACAGTTTACCTGAACTGAATTTAAACTTAAATCGGGCTGCATCTGGACCCTATCACAGCAATTTTGCCACCGAAATCACTGCCTGAATGCAGCCTGGGTCCATCCCCACTCCTAGGCACCTCTTTTCGAAACTGGGAATTTTCCAGCTTGAAAAATGGCCGCTAGAGCACTCCTGGAAGCGGGGATAGACCCGGGCCCCATTTGGGTGGCTATTTCGATGGCAAAATCGCTGTGACAGGATCCAGATGCAGCCCAATTTAAGATTAAATTTGGTTCAGGTAAACCATTTTATTTAGCCATGTGATAAGCTCCTTTGAATGATTAACAGTTCTATAATGCTACTGCTGTATTAAAAAGACATTGCTTAATATTCAAACAAGATTCAGAAGCTGTGGTTTAGAAGCTAAGCATCATTTCTTCATAGTCTAAACAAAAATCCAAATGGAGACAGATTGACATCATGGATAAATGAATGAACAGACATTCGTCAAAAGGTAAATGGCCCATTCAACATTAGAACTTTGTTGTTAACTGCCTGACGCACAAGAACCCTGTGGTTGAAACATCTCTTTGGAACCCTCTCCTCTACTACTCTGGTTAGATCCTGCAAAGTCGGGTCTGTGATCTTTCTGATCGAGTCCAGCCATCTGGCATGTGGTTTTTCCTCTCTTTCTACTACACTCCACCTTTCCTAGCATTATTGTCTTTTCTCATGAGTCGTGCCTTCTCATGACATGGACAAAGTATGACAGCCTCAGTTTCTTCATCTGGGCTTCCAGGAACAGTTCAGGCTTGATCTATTCTATTACCCATTTGTTTTGTCTTTTTGGATGTCCATGGGATCCTCAGCACTCTTCTCCAGCACCACATCTCAAATGAGTCAATTTTCTTTCTATCTGCTTTCTTCATTATCCAGCTCTCACATCCATACATGGTGATGGGGAATACAGTGGCTTGGATGATTCTAACTTTAGTGTTCAGTTGTATATCTTTAAACTTTAGCCTCTTATTTAGTTCTTTCATAGCTGCCCTTACCATTCCTAGTCTTCTTCTGATTTCTTGACTGCAGTCTCTGTTCTGGTCAATATTTGATCCAAGGTATGGGAACTATTAAACTATTTCAACTTCTTCATTATCTAGGTTCTTCATTTTCTAGGAGATCCTCCGTGATCATTATTTTTGTTTATGTTAGCAATGAGCTTGCCTTTGCACTTTCTTCTTTTTCCCCAAATCTATGGTGTTTTCCACTGGTATTATGGTGCCATCTGCATATCTTAGGTTGTTGTTATTCCTTCTTCCTATCTTCACTCCTCCTCCTTCTGAGTCTAAATCTGCTCTTCTTATAATATTTTCTGTGTACAAATTGAACAATGAGGGTGATAGCATGCAAAACTTTAGAACTAGGGGTGCTAAGTCTCAGTCTCAGCCCTGAATCTGGGCCCTCTTCCTCAGTCCTCAGGGCAAGAGGGAGGTATTTCAAGGTGTTTTTGTTTGAAAGGCATACTATGCATAACTATGTTTGGTGTTTAATGTATCGTGCTTTAATGATATCACCAGGGCCTGCCCCCTATGACATCACAAGGAGCTATCTCAAGTTTTGGCCCTGAAACCTGAGGGCCTGGAATAGTCCTAACCTGACAACCGTAAACTCATAACTGACTAATATGATGTTAGCTTTGGGTAAGGAAATCCTCTTATTCCAATGTTCTCTGATATAAAGTGTCTTCATGGAAAGCTAATTATTGTAGACCTCCTTGTATATAGATCTCCTGAGTACAGATCAAAAGGGCAATGGCAGGCAGCAACAAAGCAAATGTTGGTGAAAAACAGCTTCATTGTCAGGAGCAAACAGATTTCACAGAGCTTTGGATATTCACTAATTTAGCAGTTTGCTTTGATGGTGGACAAGTGGCAGATGGTTCTGGTTCAATAGCTCTCTGTCTTTCCAGCCTTGGAGATCATTCCCTTTTAATCTCCCACCCTATCTATGTCCCGCCCAGTAGGTTCAGGCAAAAGCAAAATAATGCAGCCTCTCCTAGTTCTTCCTCATTAATAACTTTAGCAATCTTGACTACTCTCTGATGTTGCTCAGCCACACATGTCCCAGTGCCCATCTGTGAAATGCACCGGGTATATGCACCTGTGGCAGGTTCAGGGTCCAATTTTGTTACACTGGAACTATTCACAGGTTGCTTAGCCACATATGTTCCAGTGTCCATCTGTGAAATGCACTGGGTATATGCATCCGTAGCAGGTTCAAGGTCCAGTTTTGTGCTGCTGGAACTATTCACAGGTTGCACAGACGGCCAGAAATGCAAAAACAAAAGCAGCAGTAGCAAAGAAAAGTGATGGAAGTCCAGTTGGGGTTTTCAAAAATGGGTATTGCTTAATGGAAAGTGAATTGCCATTCCTGGAGGCTTCAATTCACTCCCCCACCTTTGCCAATCCAAGGAGTCTAGGCTGGTTCAAATACCACAAAAATAGTCTTAGTGTTTCATGTTGTCCCCATTCTCTGTTTTGCCACTCCGGGTCTGCAGACTGTTAAGCTGCCTGTATGCATTATACACTTTATTGGGGAAGTAAGCATGATTGTGATCAGAGCCATTGACAGCAGGTTTGGGCCCTAGTGAAAATAATTTTTCAGGCCCTCCACATAGAGTTGACATGCCTTCCAAACAGCAATATGGGATAGCTCTCTCTCTTGCCAGGCCAGTTGAAATTTGGCTGGTACTTATGAGACAAATTTCTATAAAACATGCCTCAGGTCTTATGATAGGAGGGCCTCTTAGCAGAATGCCAAGCTCCTGCAAGATCTCTCTGGTCTTAAGAAGCCCTCCTCTTGTGAGTATCAGGGCAGCCTTTATAGAGAATAGCAATGGAATACATACAACCCCCAAAACCCACCCACCCACCCCTTAAAAAAATATTAAACTCAAACAATTAAAAAAAATTTTTTTTAAAAAAATAACCACAACATATGCAGGAAGCATCGCAATGACAACAGCACAGACAGGGAGAGAAAAAAACTAACTCTTGGGGCTGGGATAATTATTCAGGAAAGGCCTGCCAGAAGAGATCCATCTTAACAGCCTTTTTAAAGCTGTTTAAGGTGGTAATACGATGGATCTTGTCCAACAGGCCATTCCATAGTCTGGGAGCAGTAGCAGAGAAGGCCCTCTGGGAGGTTGCAGACAGCCTTGTTTTCATAGGCTGAAGCAAATTCCTCCCAGAGGACTCAAGTGTGTGGGGTCGATCATATGGAAAGAGGCGGTCCCAGAGATAGGTTGGGCCCAAGCCATGTAGGGCTTTAAAGGTAATAACCAACACCTTGTACTGTGCCAGGAAACTGATAGGCAGCCAGTGGAGTGATTTTAACACTGGTGTAATATGATCTCTCCTAGTTGTTCCTGAGACCAACCTGGCTGCCATATTTTGTACCAATTGAAGTTTCCGGGTCAAGCACAAAGGTAACCCCATGTAGAGCACATTACAGAACTCAAGACTAGAGGTTACCAGCACACGTACTACAGTTTCAAGATCCTTAGTTCCCAGGAAAGGGCGCAGCTGGCATATCATCCAAAGCTGATAACAGGTGCTCCTAACCGTCGCATTAACCTGGTTTGACTCTGAAGCGACAGATCTAGGAGCACCCCCAGACTGTGAACACAGTCCTTGGAGGGGAGTGTGACCCCCTTCTAGGACTGGATGTTGTATTCCCATACCTGGTTTCAGGCCTGCAACTGTTAGTACCTCCGTTTTATCTGGATTCAGTCTCAATCTGTTTTTCCTTATTCAGTCCATTACTGCTTTAAGACAGTCATTGAGAGGAGAGTCACCATCTGAAGTCAAAGCTGAGGACTGAGACATGGAGAAATATATCTGGGTGTTATCAGCATACTGATAACACTGCACCCCATGTCTCTGAATGATCTCTCCCAGCAGCTTCATATATATATATATATATATTAAATAGCATCAGGGTCAGAATGGTGCCTTGAGGGACTCCACAATTAACCTCTTTTCTTGTAGAGCAACTGTTCCCAAGCCTCACCCTTTGAGATCTGCCCGAGAGGAAGGAAGGAACAACTACAATGCAGTGCCTCCGATTCCTAACCCTCTCAGGTGATCCAAAAGGATGGTATGATCTATTGTATCAAAAGCTGTTGAGAGGTCCAGAAGCACCAACAGGGTCACACTACCCCTGTCGATGCCCAGGCGAAGGTCATCAGCCAGAGCAACCATGGCAGTCTCAACTCCATATCCTGTCCTAAAGCCAGTTTGAAATGGATCTAGATAATCGGTTTCTTCCAAGACAGCTTGGAGTCAATCACTTTGCTTAAAAAAGGTAATAGGGAGACTGGCCTATAGTTAATCATATCCAAGGGGTCCAAGAAAGTTTTTTTTTTTTTCAGAAGTGGCCTAACCGCCACTTCCTTTAGACACAATGGAACCAAACCTTCCTTAAGGGATGCATTGATGACATCCATAAGAAACGTCCTCAATTCATCCCCCCCCCCCCCGGACGGCCAGCCATGATGGGCAAGGGTCGAGAGGGTAGGTTGTTTTCCTCACTCTACCAAGGAGCTTGTCCACTTCATCGGTACTCACAGGTTGAAGCTGATCCAGTATAATTTCATCAACTGAGTTGCTGGACACCTCATTAATTGATTCTGTCATAACACTGGTGTCTAAGTCAGCTCTTATCTGAGAGATTTTATCTGCAAAGAAGTTGTTAAACGCATCACAGCAGGCCGTTGTCGAGTTAAGTAAAGGGTTCTGCGCAGGCTGGATGGGACTTTGCAGATGCAATATGTGCAGAGGAGAAATATTTCTGCGCTGCACGTATTGCCTCTCAATAGGAAAAAAGAAAGTTGCTATGACGAGTCTTGTTGGATAAGAGTCGAGTTTTCCGCCAGGTGCACTCTAGTCATTGCCCAACCTGCTTCATCTTCCTAAGCTCCTCCGTATACCATGGCTTGCGGTTAGGAGTGGGTTGGAAAGGACGCTTGGGAGTGATTGTGTCGATAGCCTTGGTAAGATCGGTGTTCCAGGAATTAACCAAAGCTTCAACAGAATCACCGGCATTACCAACCATTAAACCCTCTAAAGCTTTCTGGGATCTAATTGGTTCCATTAGCCTTCGAGAGTGGACCATTCTAATGGGTCCAGTGGGGTGGACAGTGGTTCTTAGTTCAGTCTTGACCAGGAAATGATCCATCCATGACAAAGCGGAGGTTTTAATAGCCTCCACCCATGGATATTCCTGTTCCATACTAAAGACCGCATCGAAGGTATGACCCGCACAATGAGTGGGCCCAACAACCAATTGGGGTAGGCCCATGTTTGTCATGCATTCCATGAACTCCTGAGCTGCACCTGCTAGATTTGACAAATTGGTCTCGAGTGGAATGTTGAAGTTGCGCAGAACTAAAAGTTTGGGTGACTCCAACAGCAATTTTTAGTGTGTTATTTGAGACCATTTTGCTGGGTACCAAAATGACTGGGTATCAGTTTTTTGTGAGTGAAGCTCACACATGCTGTTCCTGTCCTCACTGGATCAGAAAATACAGGATTTGGTGCTGCTCTACCCAAAGACAAAAATATATGCCAGGCCTTGATAACTCATACCAGCTTCCCCTACCCACCCTTGTATGGGCCTGATTATGATTTTTGCTGCTTGTCATGACATGCCACCTGACCTCTAAAGAAGGTGAGAGGGAGAGAGGGCTATCAGGGAGGCAGGTCCACTTTGGCTTTCTACTGTGGTGTCTAACAAGCCCAGTGCTGACTTGTGTTCAGACCTGTGGCAACTGGTGGCCTCCATGTCAGTGGGGCAGTGAATCTAATCCATGTTTCAGTCTGACCTTAGAAGCAGCTATCCAAGTTGGTGAATCTTGGCCCTAAAATAGGAGGTTAGAAGCCTCTTTTATGATTGGAACCAAAACACTGAATAGACTTACAAAGATTAAAACAGGTACAGCTAAAAATTAGCATTTAAAAATTAATGTTTGGTAAGATGGAAGGCAGCAGGAGAAGAGGAAGGCCACATTATAGGTGGATTTTGATTCAATAAAGGAAGTCATGAGTCTGCAAGGTCAGGTAACTTGAAGGTCTCTCATTCATAGGATCACCATCAGTTGAAGGTGACTTGATGACAATTAACAACAACAACAGAATTAGAATCATTTAAATGGAAGATCATTAAGAAGAAAATAACAAGCAATACAGCACATTCTGAACAGCCCTCCCCTACTCCAGCAGTCAATCCTCAAAAGCCAGCAAAATTAACAAGATCTTCACCTGCCTATGGAAGGACAGGAAGGGAGGCACCAATCTAACTTCTCTAGGAAGGGAGTTCCACAGTCTGGGAATAACCACTGAGAAGGCCCACGATGGAAGCCACTGGATGCTATTGGTTCAGAAAAAGGTTGCCAGAATGAGGGTTCCCCAGTGGTCCTTCCCTTCCTTTTTAACTAGGACAGATTCCCACCACACCAGAAGAGATTCCTTCTCAGAAGGGACCCTAGAAGATAAACAGTTATCAAGGCAAGGGGTCCACAACCACAATTAAGACTTTCCTACTCATTCTAAGGGGCACTCCTAGCCAAATGTTCCAGGTTGCCAAAATAAATAAATACCTGGCACTCATTTATCTGCTCTGCAGCCCTTATGAAGTCTGGCAAGCTTCCCAAACTGCATTGCTCATCTCCTCCTCTCCTCCCATCTTCCTGTTTTTCATTTCTCATTCTTTTTGTAAAAAAACAACAACCCCACAAACAGTTTTGAATGATTATGCAGAACCAAAAACTAGACATAATATGGGAGATCTATGCTCAGATCTTTCGGAGAATGGGGATGATGGTTTCAAAGCTACCATGTTTGGCTGTAAATTTGTCTGGGACAGTGGCCTTGGGAAATCAGGATCTTCAACCCTTTCCTCCCACACCATTTCATTGATCAAATAGCACTCCTGACATTAATAATAATAATAATAATAATAATAATAATAATAATAATAATAAAATTTATTTATACCCCGTCCCTCTGTCAACCAATCGGGACGGCTTACAACAATTAAAATTCCATACAGTATGATTCATCCTAAAATACAATCTAAAAATCCCCAGAACCCACTCACCCCTAAAAAAGTATTAAATCATGTATCCATTAAAACATGTGAAAATAAGATCACAAGAGAAAAATAAATAAAACAAGCAAGAGTACAAAACAAGCAGGGCAGTAATAATAATAATAATAATAAGTTTTATTTTTAACCCGCCCCTCTGCATGGCAATCGGGGCGGCTTACAACAATTAAAATACAATGGCTAAAAGACAATCCAGTAACCCAATCCCTCCCCCCACATCCCTCCCTCACCCCTTAAGACAAAATTAAACTTGAAAAAAATTAAAACAAATGATACATAACAATATTAAAATTACAATCAACAAGAGCTTGAGGAGGAGAAATCCAGTATTCATTCTCTAAGGCAGGGGTAGGCAACCTTTCCTCTTTAAGGGCCGAAGGACTTCAGCTCCCAGAAGCCCCAGCCATGTTGGCCAATAGTCCCATGTTGGCCAATAGCTCCTGGGATTCTGGGAGCTGAAGTCCCTCGGCCCTTAAAGGGGAAAGGTTGCCTACCCCTGCTCTAAGGAGAGTTATTCTGGGAAGGCCTGCTGGAAGAGATCCATCTTAACTGCTTTCTTAAAAGCAGTAAGTGTTGTAATAAGACGGATCTCATCTGGCAGGCCATTCCATAGTTTAGGGGCAATGGCGGAAAATGCCCTCTGCGAGGTCTGTGTAGACTTATTAGTCCTGTGGGGGATTATTATCTGTTTTCCTTCAACCCAGAAAAGTAAATGACAGCTTCAGAATCAACAGGGGACATTGTATGGGAAGAAGGGGTTAAGCCCCAGACCTGCATACCCTTGATCAAATTAGCTGCCTTCAGCAGATGCTGTGATATTTAAAAAGAAGGAATCTTAATCAGGTAGAAAATGTGGTAGGTCAGAGGGCCCATTTCATGTCCTTGGAACCTTCTGGGGTCTTCATGAATTGAAAAAAATACATTAAAAAAGAAGAAGAAATGGTCCCAAATCTTCTGGTTTTGTTTCTTAAAGTTATACAATGCAGCCCCCCCCCCCCTGTTTGAAAGGAGATTTGTTGCTCCTGGAGGGTTCCAGACCTTTTCACACCACCCAATTACAGCACTATGATTCTACTTTAACTGCTATGGCAACATCCTCTGGAATCCCAGGACCTGCAGATTAAGGAGGAACATTTAGAATTCCCATCAGAGCTCTTCTAACACCTCTTTGTGTTTGTATGTGTGTGCGTGTGCTTGCTTTCACATTGTCTGTCAATTTCACAGGGTTTTCTTCAAACTACAAATCCTAAGATCCCATAGGATGCTATCATGGCAGTTAAAGTGGAATTAAAGAGCTATAATGGCGTTGTGCGAAAGAGCCCCTGAAAAGACAATTGGCTCTATTTTTGCCCAGGAAAACAGTAATCTTTTTCTTCATTGACTGCCACAAAAATAGCCTTTGGAGCCACACATGGGGCCAAGGCTGCACTTTGTGTACGCCTGTCTAAGACTAATCACTGTGGACACTCCCTCCTCTACCATTGCAATGACATCTCTAACCACCAGCTCTGTTGATCCTACCTCAAACCTCCACTTTTCCTTGTCCGACACTATGAACGTTATCACATGTGGGCCACAAAGCGATAATAAACTGGAAATGACAAATTCCGAAAATAAACCGAAAATAAACCTTGATTCCGCAAATGGTTTTCACACGTAATTCCCTTAATTGCACAATTAAGGGAAGCTCCTGCTGAAACCGCATTTAACGTTCACACACAAGTGAGAAAATCCCGTACATGTACTAGAAATGATCTTCTAGCACATGCGCACTATGCTCGCCGCGGCTGTCACTTGCCGCGGCTGTCCCTCGCTGCGGCTGTCACCCCTTCCCCAGGTTGTCCTCGGAGCAGCCGGCCCTCCGCACGGCCAGCGCTCCGAGGAGGACCTCCGGCCACAGCATTCGCACACGCTACAGCGGGAGAGTTGCCGAAGGTGCGCCGCAGCCTTTTGCGCCGCACCTTCGCCGACTTGTGAAAGGAGCGCCAATTTAGCGCTCCTTTCAGGGGCGGCGAAGCTGCGCTGCGGGCCCGAGGTGTGGGGATACCTCGGCCCCACAGCGCAGCTTCCCGGGGCGGCTCACGTCCGCCCGTCCTTCAAGCCGCCGAAGGTGTGCCGCAAAAGGCTGTGGCGCACCTTCACTGACTCCTCCGCCGCAGCGTGTGCAAATGCTGTGGCGGGAGGTCCTCTCGGAGCGCCGGAGCACCAGCCATGCGGAGGGCCGGCTGCTTCGAGGACGACCTGGGGAAGGGGTTGGGGCGTCGATCATGCAGCTGCCCCTCCCCTTCCCTGCCCCCAAGACGGCTCAATTAGCCGTCTGCTGAGGGGGAAGGGAAGGAGACGCTGCCTCGAGGACCCCGCGGAACCATGGGAAAATGCGGGGAAATGCTTCCAAATGTGCATTTGCTTTTCACATTACGGCAAATGCGAATTTACCTTAATTGCGCATTTGCATTTCCTCCAAACAACCGAATTTCAAAAGATCTCCGTTAACACCAGTTTCTGTCCACTTTCTGTCCAGTTTCTGTGCAACGTCGTGTGAAAACACGAGGCACTAATCCAGTTTCTGTTTGGGTTTTGTGTGACAGTCCTAAATATCTTCTCTTTTTTCAGTTGTTGCTGGCACCTGGATACTTACTAGATTTACTTTTCATTCTTGTCTCTATATAAGGCTGTTCTTTTAGACCAGGGGTAGGCAACCTTTCCCCTTTAAGGGCCGAGGGACTTCAGCTCCCAGAATCCCAGGAGCTATTGGCCAACATAGGACTATTGGCCAACATGGCTGAGGCTTCTGGGAGCTGAAGTCCCTCGGCCCTTAAAGGGGAAAGGTTGCCTACCCCTGTTTTAGACTCTTAAACTCTACTTTGCATTAAGATCTGGCATAGCAGCTAGGCAATACATGTGATTATGATAAATAACAAAAAAAATCATTAAATACAGCATAGGATGTAAAATGCATATTATTTCACTTTTTATTCTCCAACTCCTGTAGATTAGTTTTTTTCTTTGTATTTGAAATAATACTAACAAACTATATCTTTAACTGCCCTGACTCAGTGCTAGGGAATCATGGGAACTGTAGTTTATTGTGGCACCAGAGCTCTCTGACAGAGAAGGCTCAATGTCTCAGAAAAACTACAGTTCCCATGATTCCCTAGCACTGAGCCAGGGCAGTTAAAGTGATCTCACTTTGCACTATTTCTGGCAGTCTGCAAAGACCCTGATTACCCAAGATTCCCTCACATAATGTCTCCCTCTCTTTCTCTGTCTCTTCCTGTGTCTTTATCACACTCATCTTTTAAACCGCAATTAGGACCTTAAAAAAGCAGCTTTGGTAATACTTACTGCACAATGCTCCCTCCATCCTGTCGCAGCTGGTTCCCTGAAGCACGATTAAGGCATCGCTTTTCATTGATGGGGAAACCTGTCAATGAGCTCACAGTGAGTCCCTGGGTGCAAAATGTTGTTTCTGGGGCACTTGCAATATTGGCAGTCACAAGGTATCAGTATCACTTCCTTTCCCCCTTCCACTTGCTATTTCCAAGCAAGTTTGATTCCCTTTAGTTTATTTCCTATTTCTTTTCTTTTCTTTTCTTTTTTTAAAAAAACTTACATTGCATTGCAGAGCTCTGGGACTGCATGAAAAAGTGAAAATAAACATTTAAAAATCAAAAGGCATGCTGGGTAGGGCACAGAGCAGGGAAGTGGGGTTAAGGGTCAATCATGCTGTTGAGAAGATGTGTGATAATCGCTGCTCATGGACAGATATAATTCCTTTTTCTGTAGCAAGTGTGATTGTGGCAAGAATGGGCTCAGTCTCTTTTTCTGTCTTTATTCTAACCTTACTTCCTATCTGACTTTCTCTTCCTTAGCTTCTTCCCATCATTCCCACAGCACTTCCCACTCTCATCCTGTCAACAACTTTTGTCCATATACAGATTCACCCCAATGAACATGCTACGCCTGCCAGTAATTTTTTATACATACACAGTATAATTAATGTCACACCCATCTCCCCTAGTGTTGTCTACACTGACTGGCAGTAGTCCTCCAGGTGTGAGGTGGAGGTCTTTCCATTTTCTTGCTGTCTTCACCTTTAATGGGAGACTGAACTTTCTACGTGCAAAGGATGTCCTCTGCACAGTGAACTGTACTTCTCCCATGAGTTATGGCCCTCTTGACAATATTCCAGAACTTTCTTCTGGAGCAGTGGTTCCCAAACTTTGGTCTTCCAGGTGTTTTGGACTTCATTTCCCAGAAGTCCTAGCCACCTTGGCCCACAGTCAGGAATTCTGGGAGATGAAGTCCAAAACTTCTGGAATACTAAAGTTTGAGAGCCACTGCTCTAGACTATTCTTCAGCTGGGTTGGACTGGGCTGGGACATCTGGCTAGTGTAGTCTTCATTCTCTTTCTGCCTCTCCAAATCTCCATGGTCTGCTGATCTATTTTGAATTCATAAGGTTGATTCACAAATTTGACATGTTCAGAACTTGACAGAAGTTAATGGCAGTTGAACATTACTTTGATACTGCTAATGTACCGGCACCAAAGATTAGGTGGCATCAGGCTAGTTTAGGTGATGCAATGTGGACCATGTGGCACCCACAATTCTATCCTTCATAATCTTTCTGTTAGTCCCTCTGCCTTTGAATCTGTAGCCTGCTGCATTTGCTTCATTCTGCCAACTGGACAGACAGATTCTGGAGAAAGAACATAGTTTATCTTGATCTCTCAATTAGCAGAGACATAGCTAAATGTTTTCTGATCTGGAGCATGTCATTGCGTAGGAACCCAAGATGCATCTTAATGGTTCAGGCTAGGAACCAGATTTGTTTTTGTTTGTTTTTAAATGCTTTTAAATTGCTTAAAATCAGTGTGTTTTGTTTAATGTACTAGCTTATTTGTTTTTAATTATACTTCTGTGTTTGCTTTTTAGTTGTATTCTCTTTTAATTCATATTGTAAACCACCATAGGTGTCCTGCACTTGGAGAGAGGCAGAACACAAAATAAAATAAAAATAGTTTTTAATCTATTAAATCTAATCTATAATCTAGTCAATTAGCATAAACCCTTTGGCTCACTGAAAACCTATTGGTGATCTGTCACTGGAGTGCACCCATTATGTGGAATATGATACTGCATTTTGAAAAGGTGGGTTATTGAGAAAATGAATGCTTGGACAGCTAGGCTGTTGTAATATTGTCTTATGTGCATTCAGCACCTGGAACTAAGATGTATGTAGTACCCTCAAGAGGATATTGTCAGTGGTTAAGGCCAGGGTTTTAGAGATCTTGATCTTTGCTGATTTAGATCTCTAAAATCCTTAAGCGCCTGGATGCAGTTCTTGTCCAAATACAGAAATCACACAGGAAGGTGTCTACCCCAGAAAAAATAGGCTCACTTTTCCTGGACACAGGTATACTCAAGTGCAAGCTTTGGTATTATAAAAGGTAAAGGTTGTCAAGTCACATTTGACTGTAGGGGGCAGTGCTCATCTCCATTACTAAGCTGAAGAGCCAGCATTGTCAGAGACTACTCTGTGATCATGTGACCAGCATGATTGCACAGAATGCTGTTTACCTTCCCACAAAAATGGTACCTATTTATCTACTTGCATTTGCATACTTGGCAGAAGCTGGGACTATTGATGGGAGCTCACCCCATCGTGGCATCTGGACCTCGAACTGCCAACCTGCTGATCTTGCAATCAACAGAGTCAGCATCTTAACCTCTTGAGCCACTGTGTCAATTATCATTGGTATTATAATGCCTTTTAATGTAGGGGAACACTTGGTAGCTCAGGTTAAGCCTGCAGACCAGTAGTTCGGATTTATCACTTGTTAGTTATAGGTACTTATTAATTTTTTTTTAATTGGACATAGACAGAATATCTGGGTAAGGACAGATTTTTAACCGGTTGTTACCCACTAAGAGAGAACAAGCTAGAACTCTATCAACAATCCATTTTGGAAATGAATGATATGAAGCTAAACTTGAATTTTAATTTGTGGTATCGAATGCTGGCCAAGTACTTTCTAAAAAGGAGTGAAGCTGTCACAGGAAAAAAAGTTTTTCATAAATATTTGTCCCAATAATGTAAAGCTGGCTGAGCCAATGAAAGACCTGAATACTCAGTGCAAGTCAGTTTATACAGTCAAAGATAGTCAATGTGGTCTAACGTGTAGAGTACTAGAGTAGGACTTGGAGGATCTGAAGTTTCAGCTATAAAGCATTATAAACTATGTGGGGCCAGTTATTCTTTCACCACCTAATCTATCCCAGAGTGTTACGGGAGCAATTATAATTATCAAGATTGATAAGAGAATGGCATAATCTTGAAAAAGTCTTGAGAAAATGCTTATAAAAATACTCCTTTGAGGTATTTTAAAGTAACTCAATATTGTTACTCACTACACCAGTGAAGTAACTTTGTTCTTATGCATTACATTGTTTTACAATGTGTCTTTGTTACATACTCATTCCCCTAATTAACTGGTAACAGGGAACTGAGTGACTTGGAACTGGGAAACAACACTACTTGTAATACATTATTTCCGTGCTTTGTCCTGTGTGGGTAACAGTTATTTCTGGTCCCTTTTCCCACAATTTCTGAGCATTTGTAGGATCAGTGGTCATCTGTTTCTCTCTTCTAATACAGAAGTGTATCTTTGCTACATTATTCAGCATTTGAGAAATTTTGTTGGAGATGACTGAATGCTCAGCATGTATTTTAATTACAGCAGGAACATCAATCATTCTTGCCATTGTGCACTGTTCCTGTAGCACAGTTGGCCTGTCATTGTGTTTGCCTGAACATGTTTGCATATTTATAAATGTAATAATTCCACAAACACCTAGTAGAACAGGGGTGGAGAACTTTATTAGAGTCAAGGTTAGGCTTCTTTGGTTCTTGCGTTGGTGTTACTAATGCAACCACTAACAAACAGAATGGAAAATAAAAGCAAATTAAAGCAATTCCTTTATACTTGGGGAGAGGATACTAAAAATTCTAAACACTGGCTGGCATCCTGTTGTTAGGGAGTTGTGATGTTGTAAAGTGGACTTACAACTTTGTAACGGTTTGGTATTCACTTTCATGATTGTGACACCATTGCCATGACTGCAGATGCCCCCCCCCCCAGCCCACCTTAAGCACCATTGGTGAGTGGAGCACTTAAGGAGAATGCATCCATTTCACCTGTCAGTGACCTACAGGATCTACAGTGTGAGAAAGAATTGCAACAATACTGCACTGTTCCTCAGTACAGCTGTCTAGATTTTAAGGTGGATTTGAAGCACAGGACTGGGAGACAGAGCATAGCCATGACATCATTCTGGTGCAGAATCTCAGCCTATACAGTTAAGATCAGAGCTTGGAAGTAAAGTTTTGCTTTAGAAACCTGTTATTTTTTTCAGTAATTAAATGAAATAGAACAATGAAATGAGGCAGGAGACAGTCTTGTAAGTTTGACCATTGTTGCAGCACCTGTGTCGGGAGCCATCCCAGTTCCTCATGCTTCAAAGGTAAGTGGAGTGGGACCGGGACTGGTGCCGCCTCTCAGGGTGCCTCCACCGGAGGCAAATGCCCCAATGCCCATTAAGTTGAGCACTTTAGCCGCTTGGTTGGTGATTTATCCCAAGTGGGGTTATGCACAATAATTCAAAGTTTCACACATGGCTTTCATATTCCATACTCCGGCCTTAGGGTTTTTCATTTTGCTCCTAATTCAAGATCGGTAAGTGAGTTACCAGGGGTGATGGGGGATAAGCTGGCAAAGGAGTTGGTGGCAGGCAGGCTATCCGGCCCTCACAAAGAGATACCTATGTTGACGTTGCGGTTGTCACTTTTGGCCATGTTCCTCAAGAAAGCACCAGGTGAGTACCAGTTGATCCATAACTTATTCTACCCTAAGGGAGAGTCAGTCAATGACGCTATTGACCCTGCCCTGGCCTCCGTAAAATATGCATTGTTTGATTCAGCAGTTCAGGTGGAGTGGGCCCTTGGTACAGGAGCCCTTATGGCTAAGTGTGACATAAAATCAGCCTTCAGGCTCCTTCCGGCTCACCCAGAGGACTTTAAGTTGCTGGGTTTCCAGTTTGAAGGCATGTACTACTATGACAAGGTAATGCCAATGGGTTGTTCAATTTCTTGCTCGGCTTTTGAGAAATTTAGTACCTTCCTTCAATGGTGTGCCATGCAGAGGTCAGGTAATGCTGCAATCACTCATTACCTGGATGATTTCCTGTTTGCCGGGGAGCCACCTCATCATTGTGCAGGGACATGCTTCGGGCTTTTCAGCTCCTGATGGATGAGTTGGGCGTCTCACTTGCCCATGAGAAGACCAAAAGTCCTGCCACTATGATTACATTTCTTAGTATTGAGCTGGATACAATAGGAAGTGTGTCTCACCTCCCTCAAGAAAAATTGAGATTGTTGAGACTGCAGCTGAGTGTTTTGGGAAGTAAGTGAAAAGGCACCCTGCATGACTTCCAATTGCTTGTGGGTTTGCTAAATTTTGCCTTCAAGGTGGTAACACCAGGGTGGGCATTTAGTGCCTGTTTATACCATTCCATGAAGGGAGTCTCCTCTCCGCACCACCACATACGGGTCAACAGTGGGATTCAGGATGAGTAGAGAGTATGGCACACTTTCCTGAGGGATTTCAATGGGGTCTCATTTTGGAGGGGTGAGGTGCTTCTCAAGGCAGATTTGGCACAGTGGTTAAATACCTGTACTGCAGCCACTCACTCATAAACCACAAGGTTGCGAGTTCAGTACTAGCCAGGGCTCAGACTTGACTCAGCCCTGCATCCTTCCGAAGTCACTAAAATGAGTACCCAGCTGTTGGGGGGCAATGAGCTTATAGTTGTAAACCACTTAGACGCTGCATAGCGCGGTATGAAGTGGTATATAAATGAAACTGCTTTGCTTTGAAGCTGCCTCTGGAGCGCATGACTTTGGAGTATACTGGAACTGCCAATGGGCTGCAGAGAGTTGGCTGCCATACTGGGTAAGTACAGGGGTGACAAAGGATCTCACCTTTCTTAAACTGTTTCCCAGGCAGGTGGTGGTTCACTTTTGGGCGGAACAATTTTCACATAAAACTGTCTGGTTTTGGTGTGACAACCAGGCAGTCATGCATGTCATTAATTCCCAGAGCTCAAAATGCCCAAGGGTGATGTGTCTGGTTGAATCCATGGTGCTTCAATGGCTGAGGCACAACGTGTTGTTCCAGGTCCAACATGTCCTGGGTTTACTGAATCCTCTGGCAGATGTCCTCTCACTTTTTCAGTTCAACAGGTTTTGGGAGCTTGCACCAGGAACATTGGCCTAGCCCCTGATGGTACCAGCCCATCTGTGGAACCTTGGCAGCTAGAGATTGATTGGGCTATTCTTCATTCCATTGTCCCTTCCACGCACAAGTCATATCAGTTGTTTCTGCACTCCTTTAGAGAATTCCTGGAGTCTGTGGGTGAGATCGAGACGTGGCCCCTGAAGGTGGAGACCATACTTCACTTTGTGGTCCATCTTAAATGGGAAAGTCTGTTGCCAGTCACCATTAGGGGAAGGGTAGAAGCCCTGTCATTGTACTCCCAAGAGGGTGGGTTCATGGACTCCAATGTAGATTTCCGGGTCAGGAGGGCCTTGGAGGGGTGGGCAAGGGAGCTCCCTCCTCCTTGGAACACTCGTATGCTTGTTTTGGATTTATTTCTTGCTCAGATTTTACATGCTCTCCAGACCATATGCAGTTCTCCTGGTAAAGTTACCCTCTTCTGGGCAGCCTTCACATCGGTCTTCTTCGCTGCCACAGAATTAGCGAGCTCATCCCTAGCTCCTACTTTAATACCTCTGAGATGGCCCTGCTGGTATCTGATGTGCAGGTTTTAGATCAGGAACTCCGGATCTGCTTCAGGTGATTGAAGACAGACCAGAAGGGCAAGGCTCAAACCTTAACACTGTCACAGGCCCCTTGGGCTATACTTGCCCCCTAACCTCTTTGCCTGCCTATCTGGGATCACATTATTTGTTTCTACATCCCTCGCACCTCCCCTTAACCCAACTCCAATTCAGGGTGGCGCTGCATGGGACATTGAAGCGCTCAGGCCTCCCAGTGACACAATTTCCCACTCATTCCTTCTGAATTGGAGCCGCCACAGCTGCTGCCTCTCATGGCCTGAACAGTGATGTGGTACGGTGCATTGGGTGGTGGCGATCAGGGAGCTTTAGGTCATACATTCACCCTCAGGCCAGGGGTCTCCTGGCTTCCCACATTGGGGATCCGAAGATTGGTTCCCCAGTGGTTTAATGTGCTGTTTTCTGTTGAGCAGGTGGATATCATGGCAATGTTTTTTGGGCCAAATGACATGCTCTACAGTCAAGCAGAAGTCAGGATCTAGGTCTGGCTCAGATGGCACATATTCATTGGTTTGGGCATCGAGGGATGTTATGGGGAGCTCTCATGCCATGTGTCATTGATCTGGCTGCTACACACCTGCACCCTCGCATTCTTCTGGTTCATCTTGGTGGGAACGATTTGGTCAAGACTCTGGGACTCCAACTAGTCAAAAGAATCATAACAAATCTCCACAAAGTGCAACACTTTTTACTGTATACAGTATTATGGACTAAGCTCCCACCAAGACGTGCCTGATCAGGAGCTATGAGTGAAGCTGCCATCAATGTGGCTCATTGCTAGGTGCACAGGGGCATTCTAAAGAGGCTGGACTGTGTGAGGGCTTCGTCTGCTATACATGATCAAATTAGGTTTGAATTGCCACATCTGTTCAGGGGCAACACGGTCCACCTCTCTCCCACAGGCTGTGATCCATGAACTCCATTGTCCAACACCTTAAGTGAGTCACTCAGGGGGAGGGGATGCCAAGTTAGGCTGGCCCCCTCCTGTGGTGGGGCATGAACCCCCACCCCTAGTGGCTTAAAATTGATCATTAATCTATATATTGTGATTTGCAATGGATGATTGATTTATGATGACAGCTTGTCATTTATGGCCATATTAACCAATATGAAGGAGTTGACCTATGAATGACTTATGGCATGATCTATGACTGAGTATTGACCTATGATTGATTTATGGCATGATTTATAGCTGGATTTATGACAAGATTTATGGTTTGATTTACAGCATGATTTATGCAGCGGTCGGCAGACTACGGACCGTGGGCTGAACCTAGCCCGTCGAGGCCTTGTAACCGGCCCATGGCTGGTCCTCCCGCTGTCAACACCATCGGCGTCATGCGCATGCGCTCGCAACACACGGCGCTGTTTTGCATTACAAAATGGCACCCGCCATTGTGCGCATACGTGCGCCATTTCCCCCCCCCCTTGCCAACAATCGGGGGACAGCAGAACTGGCTCCACCCCCAAAAGGTATGCTGACCCCTGATTTATGGTATGGGTGTATGCACATATGTCAAATGGATAACAAACAATACAATTGATTTATGGCTGTCAAACTGTGATTTATGACCCCTGTACAGATAAATAAAGTTGTGGCCTTTTATTACACACTAAAGGCAAATGGGTTCTTTTGTGCCGGTGTGAAAAGAAGGAGGGCTTTAGTGTGAAGTGGGGAAGGGAAGTGGGCTGCCTTGCTAGACTGGCTGCTCAAAGATCACACTTGTGAGGCTGGTGTGAGCTATTACACTAGGTAACAGGAGTTTTTGTCCATACCTGAGGCTGTCTCAGATGTGAGATATGGTGCAATTTTTTGAGGAAATAGGAGATGGGGAAGAGGGATTGGTGAGCAATTGCTTCTGCATTCCCATTCCATATGTACCCTGTTTGTGAGAACCATGTGATCTTGTATTCTGTACCTGTGTCAGTGAGTGAAGTGAGGCATCCCATGCAGAATAGTCCACTTGAAATAACAGGTTGAATATCCCTTATCTATTTCAGATTGCTTGGATTTTGGAATAACTGTATTTGCATATATGAACATAATGAGATATCTTGGAGATGGGACCCAAATTTAAACTCAGAATTCATTTATGTTTTATATATATATATATATATATATATATATATATATATATATAAATTATACACATAGCCTGAAGTTAATTTAATACAATATTTTAAATAACTTCATATAGGAAACAAGTTTGTGTACATGGAATCATCAGAAAGCAGCCACCCATGAAAAAATTTTTGGTTTTTGCAGTATTTTGGATTTTGGAAATCCAGATATGGGAGACTCAACCTTTATGCTAATCAGAGAAGGAGAAAAACCAAAGAGCATTTCCCTGCATTTTCCAATGGTGCAACAATAATATAACATGTTTGTAAGTAGTAATCTTGAGACCCAGTCTGGTGTAGTAATTTGAACATTGTACTATGACTCTGGAGACTAGGGTTCAAACGTCTGCTCATCAGTAGAGCCCACTGGGTGACTTTGGGCAAGTCACATTTTCTCAGCATCAGCCAAAGGCGATGACAACCCCCCTCTGAAGAAATTGTGCCAAGAAAACCCTGTGACAACTACTGATAGCTGTGATAACTTTAAGGTTGTCATAAGTCAGAAATGACTTGAAGGCACATAACAGCAAAATAGTATGTAGAGAGATCTTGTAGCACCTTTGAGTCTAACTGAAAGAAAAAAGTTGACAGCATGAGCTTTTGCAGACTTAAGCCTATTTTGAACAGCAAAATACTTATCAATATAACTATGTTTTGGGCTACAGCAGGGGTAGGCAACCTTTCCCCTTTAAGGGCTGAGGGACTTCAGCTCCCAGAATCCCAGGAGCTATTGGCCAACATGGGACTATTGGCCAACATGGCTGAGGCTTCTGGGAGCTGAAGTCCCTTGGCCCTTAAAGGGGAAAGGTTGCCTACCCCTGGGCTACAGTAATAGTAACATCATAACCTGGTGGGTAATCAGAGTAATAAGTAACATAACTAGTTGCCTTTAAAAACTTTTCAAGCTATCCCAAGATTTCTATATGCTAAGAACAGATCTTCCTATCATGGTAAACAATCACATTGTCCTTTTAATGTCTCGTTGTTTACACTGGTTTCAAACCATCTGTTTGCTTGCCATGGCATATGATAGAGGAGTAGCCCTTTACAACGAAGTAATAATCTACCTTGTACATGAGGAGCATAAAGATGAGTGAGATCCTCCAGCCTTTTGTTTTTGTTGTTGTTGTTGTTGCCTTCCATTTCCCAACTGGGGTTTTTTTAAACAGAAATTCAAAATTTTTTTGCTCTTTGGGAATATATTTGGAGATGTGCCCCTCATGACATAGGCAAACCTCAGCCAGTCAGTCATAATTTATTATAGTCCATAGACCCAAAATTTAGGCATTCAGTAAAGATATACAAGTTCAGTCAAGATATATAAGTACAAAATCCCTCACAATAAAATTCCCCACAGTAAAACAAGAGAAGAATTTGCTAACTATGGGGGGTTGCAGACTGCCAGAAATAGTGTGAATTCAGTCCACTTTTAGGGTTAGGGTTAGTGCTAGGGAATCATGGGAACTGTTATTTTTCTGAGACATTGAGCCTTCTCTGTCAGACAACTCTGATGCCACAATAAAATACAGTTCCCATGGTTCCCTAACTCTAACCCTAACCCTAAAAGTGGACTGAATTCACACTATTTCTGGCAGTCTGCAACCCCCCTAAAACTCTAATTCTAACTCTAATTCTATTTCTAATTCTAACTCTAATTGTCTCTTTATACGAGGAGGTATCGTAAAGTTTTAATTATCACCTTTAAATTTTTTTGATAGAATGTTTGTTTTGATTTATAGTTGTTAACTTATCTCTACATAGTCACCATCCAGGTTTACACATTTCCCCCAGTGTTTCCTAACCCTCCAAATACCTGATATTGTAGAAGTCTGCAGATTGCACCTTACAAGGGGGTATCATAAAGTAATAATTACCACCTGGAAATTATTATGATATATTGATGAAATTTGGCAGTGTCATCATTGGTCCCTAAGTACATGATGTTGAGAAAATCAGCTCATTGTGTCCTTTATTTTTGTGATAGGTTGTGCCAGAAATGACTAAAGTGTAAAATCCTCGTAAGGCGCAATCTGCCTTACTTCTACAATAACGTAAGGTTATTGCACTGGCATCTTCTTTTGACATAAAGAATACCAGTAAATCTACCACAAAGTAGTTCTATGGAATATACATTGCCCCTTGCCTTAGAGAAAAAACAGCAATACTTGCCTAGGGATAGGCTCACCAAATAATTGGTAATGGGAAAAGGCCATCATAGTGTATGTTCATCGTATTGGGGGAACAAGAGATATAAGAACGTGAGATCAATTCATAGAAAGATATCTCCAGTACCATAGGCAAACCTTATAGCATGACTACCAATATATTAGCTAATGAACTTTCCTCTCTGGTTCTTTCATTATTGCCACTCTTCTGGATTCTTTACTGATAATCAGTACCTCTGGTTCCAGCCTACCTTATTCACACAACCCAGCAGACTCTGATGTTCACTCTGAGAAGACTCTTAACATTAATTTCTAAAAGGACAGAACTTGGAACTTGTCTGTATCTACTTCTGTCAGATTCACTGACAGCAGAAGACTGTGCTGAGGTGGAAAGAGATGCTACTGCCTCCACTACCTTGCCCTCTGCCCAGCCAGGTACTTTGCTTCAAGGGACCTTTCTCAGAGCGAAGCATGGTGGGCAAGGGGGCCACAGAGTCTTAGCCTGTGCCATTGTAACACAGTTAGGCTGTCCATACATGCCAAATAAAACTTCCTCTCCCTGCCTCTCAGCAAGCAGTCTGGATGACACAGGGACTAATCCTGGTTTTGGTGCAAACTGTCCAGACAACATCTGGCCAGTTCAGCACCAAACCTAAGTGTATCATCCTTAAGATGGTTTTAAGTAAATCACTTTTTGTTCTGGATCTAGAAAAATGTGGAGCCCTACATTGCAATGCTGGGCAGCTGTTTACAACATTTCCTGCTGTGTTGCCCAGAGGGACCACCACTAGTGTAAATTGCTTGCTCTGAGATCAGAACAAGGCATCCAGCCATATGATCGATGTTGGGTACCTTATTCTGATCTCAGAGTGAGTGACATGGACTAATGGTGGTATCACCAACTGGTACAGTGGGACATAAATACAAACACACTGTATGGGACATGAATGCAAACATACTGAGTGGTGCAGTGGGTCATGAATATGAACAGCCTCTAAGCATCTCAACAGAATACCTTCAGACATCACTGCAAGGTAACAGGGAGATGTTGAGGCTGCTCCCAGAGTATTTTGGCCCATGCAGACCCAGCCTATGTGACATATACATGCACAAGTCAAGTTGTGTGGCATTAATTGTTCAGATGCCTTCTATTGAGAGTGGTGGAAGGAAAGTTGTGCATACTGCAAGACTATGCAGTTCAGTTGCCTATTGAGCATTGTGCAGCAGCACCTATAGTTGTCTTTGACATGCATTGCACCATGTTGTTATTTTGTGTGGAGGTTGTGTAGGGCTGGCATAGCGTATCTTCACATGTGGACATTTACAGTATGCAAAGGAGATGATGGATTGTAGCTATTGTCTCCTAGGCTACCTCGCCCACAATGGCTCATTCTGAGAAAGGACTATTGACAGAGAATTGCATTGGCTATTTTGTTGCTACAGCTTTTTCTATATCAGGAAAAGTGACCAATAGGACTCCCTGGAATATCCACCCAATGTTCTCTTCTGTAAGAAAGCATCAAGTCAGTTGATCCAGACAGCCATGCTGGCTGTCATGGCAAAGGCCACAGGAGAAAACTGATCAGCCCTGTTCTTCAGAGGCTTTGGGTGAAGGGAAGCCCTACCAACAGTGGAGGCAGCCCTACCAACAGTGGAGGGTGGCTTATAATTTATTGCTACTACTAATCCATCATTAGAGATAAGGGTATCACTCTCCTGCATGGAAAGGCCTGGTTTTATCATTTTGTTGTTATGTGCTTTCATGTCAATGCCAATTTATGACAATTCTGTCGCAAGGTTTTCTTTCCAAGATTTATTCAAAGGAGCTATGCCATTGCCTTTGAGAGAGTGTAAATTACCCAGGTTCATTCTTTTTGTATCCATATACCTTGATGGCTTTTAAAGAATTTCTCCAATTTTTGACCATTTTAAAGCTAGCTTCTTTGATTCTTCCCTTGCCAACCATTAGCAAGGATGTGGTACTTGTGGATTTCAGACACTGGTCTGAATCCTTTTGGTTAGGCCCAACTAAAGTAGACCAATTTAATCAATGGTTGAATGGCGAGTGAACATGCAGATAAGTCCCATTCATTCAGTGGGTCTACCTTAGCTGAGATTAACAATAGGATTCAGGCAACAGTGTCTCATGAGGACCAGTTTAAAGAACTCCTTCCAACTCTGTCAGATATGAGCCAGCCCATGCTTTGCTATCACTGATTACTGCAACCCAAGGCTAAGGCTCTTTTCCAAAGTCAGATATTTCAGTTATTAAGACTCAGTATTCTCAGCTGCAACCAATTTCATCTTCTCCTTCTCTTTGCAGTTTGTGAGAATTTATCTGTTTATATGAGCTAACTGTCATGCAACTGAGCAGCCCTTTTCTGTAAGTCCAATATTCTGGTTTCCCTCTGGGACTTATTCTCTAAACATCCTTTTTGACTTTTCAGGTTGTCCTTTGATCATACTCTGGCTCTTTTCAGTTATGAATTATGGTGCTAAAAAACCTAAGGCCTCCAACTGTGGCTTTGCTTCAAGTGAAACACTCTAGCCATCCACGTGACTTTCCTGTGAATACAGCCCAGTGGGATGCTGGGCATTTCTGCCAGTGCGTCACACTAGAGCCTCTTCCATTTGTCATCTAGTCCTTTCTCTGCAGACTGCATCTTTCACTAGTCTATCCAGTTTTATATAGGTGCTTATGGTTATTTCTTTTCACATAAATCATGTAGCATATAATCCCACTGAACCGGATCTAATTGATTTCAGTCCTTGTCTCTAATCTATCAAAGCTGTTAGTACATGAGCCTCATCTTAGCTCTCTCTTCCTTTGTGTTTCATTGTAACTATGGCCATTATTTCATTGCTGGGCAGCATATTAATCAATGTTACTACCACCTTTAACTTTCCTATTACCAGTTGTTACCTGCATTCATTGAACCAACTGTCATATAAGCTGGAAAGGTATTGTAAGACAAACCATCACAACCCCAGCCTTCTCTGCTAGTTAATGTTCTACCAGACAGAAATGAATATCTTTCTCTGACAGCAGGGGACTTAGACGGGACAAGGTCTAACCTTTGAATGGGCAGGGTATTCTAAAATTATTTCCTTTTTTAATTTTTTGGACTACGGCTTCTTAAAAACACCAGCCAACTTTAGCCACTGGGAACTGCAGCCCTATAAAAACAAAATGTTGAGCTTTGGGTTTTATTTATAGTCTGAAAACTGGTGTCAAAGGTGGTGTTTTTAGAACATGGACTACCTGCTCCCAGGGTGGAGACAAGTTTGATGGTGCTGAAAGACACATCAGTAGCATGGCAGGCTTCTCAGTGGTTGCCCAATACTGCAGAATACTTTGAACATTTGAGAGAGCTATGTTTTTGGATACCAAGGATGTAAGACACATGTTAGTGAGAAGGAAAGAGATTGGTTGTTGCTATTTTGCCTTTCTTTCTCTCCGCATACTAGATATAATAACACATGCATTGTATCATAGGTGAATTGCCACAACATACTCTACATGGAACTACATTCGATGGGTCTTTGGAAATGGTAGTTGGTCCAGATAGTACATCTATCCTGCAACTTTCTGACCTGGTTGCCAATTTAGTTTTGCTCAGAATTCAAATTGTGTGCTGGCCGAATGGTCGTAATAAAGAAATTGAATTGAAATTCAAATTGTAGTTGAAAATGACTTGCTTCCAGAATACCCAAAGGCTCGTCTCCTCTAAGATTTGAAGGAGAAGCCTTTCTATGGCTGAAGAGTGATGATGGGGGTTTCTCACTGGCTGCAATGTTCAGTTATTGGGATAATTTGCCTCATTCATAACAGTTGCCCACAAAAATGTTTAGAGCTCTGAGTGAGGCTGCCTTTGAAGAGAATTTAGAAACTTTGGCGGATACAAAGAGCTTCAACCAGAGTGTTTCCTGGTGCAGATAACAGGGGCCATAAAACTCCCTTGTTATAACAACTCCACTGGCTGGCTGGCTGTTTCCAGGCACACTTTAATCCTTGTTATAACCTATAAAGCCTTATATGGCTCACGTCTAGGCTATCTGACAGACAATACCTCCCCCTATAAGACTGTATGGGCCCCCGAGATCTTCAGAAGAGACACTCCTGTCACTCCCACCACCTTCATAGGCACAGCTGGCGTGGATGCAGGACAGAGCCTTCTCAGTAGCCGCCCCTAGACTCTGGAACTCCCTTCCCAGGGAAACCAGAATGGCCCCCTCTTTCCTGACCTTTCATTTTTCCATTTTTATTCTGACAGCCTTTTAGAACTGAAGGTGTGTGTGTGTGTGTGTGTGTTTTAAAAAGACATTTAAGAGGATATTGTATTGTTCTGGTTTTACTTAATTGTTTTTTATTATTTTTAATAGTATGTTTTCAATTGTTTTAATATTATGGATAATTTAATTCTGTTTTAATGTTTTTCTTTTGTATATATTTAGCTCTGTTGTAGCTCCAGATAAATTATTATCTTTATATTTTATTATGCTCTTCAATTATTATTATTATTATTATTACCAAAATAAGGGCATACTTCCCCCCCTCCCCAGAAAACACTAGTTCAGAAGACTTCCCACATCTCTTCTTTTGAAATTTGGCAGACTCCATTTTCTCAGAAGAAGCAATTATCTCTACAAATTTCATCCAATTCTTCCAACACACAAAAGACATTGGCAGTCCCCCCCCCCCCCGCACTTTTAATAAATAAATAAATAAATAAATAAATAAGTTTAAAGGTATGTAGCACAAATATCCCTGGCCCTGTTTTTCTGACATTTGACAGATGGAGGCCTGAATAAACGGTGTTATAGTGAATCAACTCTTACATAAATCCCATTGATTCAATGGGTCAATCAAGGTTATCAACAGGATTCAAGTGTATGGCTGCAAATGTCAGCTAGTTTTGACAAACAGAAGTTATTTGTTTGTTGATTTCCAGCTATAGCCTGTAGGAGGCAGAGCTGAATTTCCAAATCAAGATTTGAACCTGAGTCCAACCAGCCAATTTCCCAATCATTCAAGACTGAATACCATAATTGTTTTTCAAATTGTTGAACTAAGATCTGAAACAAATCTTGTCATTGGTATGCACATAACATTAAAAAAAATTATTGTAGTTTTGAATTTATCGTAATCTTCTCTGAGTGATTCATGGGCATTAGATGGGCAAGATCTAAAAGTAAATCAATCATTCAGTCAGTCATTATCCATTATTTTGTGAGCCTTCTCAAGACACTGATATTGCTTTTTACTTTTACTAGAATATTGTATAGTGCTTTCAGTCCACAGGTCAATGTAGGGTATAACTATGGGGAATACAAACCTATGCATAGTACTGTTGATGTATATATACATATTTTGATGCATGAGACTCCATAAAATGCTTAGAGCCAGTGAGGTGTAATGATTTGCACATTTGACTAGGATCTGGAAGTCCAGAGTTCAAATCCCTGCTGAGCCTCAGAAACCACTGAGTGACCTTGAGCAAGTCAAACTCTCTCAGCCCCAAAGGAAGGCAAAAGCATTCCTGATAGTTGCACAACTTTTCTACAGATCATCTGAGTGAAGCTTGAGCTGCAATTTGAAAACCTTTGATCTAAAGTAAGTATTTTCAACATTGTTGTTGTTGTATGCCTTCAATTTGTTGCTGATGTATGGCAATCCCAAGGCAAATCTATCCTTGGCAGAGGGGGTTTCCCTTTGTGTTGGTTGGTTGGTTTATTGGATTTATATACTGCCTTTCTCCCTAAAGGGGTTACAAGGCGGCTTACAATAATTTGAAAAAGATACTTCTAAAACATTAATTACAAAAGTTAAAAATGAATTTAAAAGAATGAAATAATGCTAGTATTATTTCTATGGCTGTGTGAGGATTTGAACACTGGTCTCCAGAGTTGCAGTCCATTGCTCAAACCATTGCACCAATGATGGCTCTTTCAACTTGAATAGATTCATTGAATAAACTGTTTAATGGTGAAACAACACTTACATAAATCTCATTGACTCAGTGGACCTGCTCTAATTAGGGCTACTAATAGGATTCAGGCAACATAAATTGGAAGCAGTTTGAAGGTACACACACAGAGAATGCTGAATAAGAGAATCATGAAATAGAAAGCAGACTTGACTCCACTGACTGCTTCCCAGTTCCTCAAAGTGGGATGGGAAATGGCAAAGCCTATGCCTCACTGATCTTATGAGGGCGCAACCATGTGGTAGATACATCACATGTTGGCCTTCCCTGATGCTTTGAACATGTGTTCTCAAGCCATGAACTTGGTGGTATGAATTATCACTTACTCAGCAGGTGAGAAGAGCTGTGACAGCTTTCTCATGCTGTCCTTCAAGAAAGACCAGAAGGAAGACATTTCTGTCAAGTGCTCACAAATATGTCCTGTTTGAGCAGGATGGTTTTACATCTTTGGTGAAGATGTAAGAGAGTTTGGAGTGTTTGCATTGATACAGTAATCCTAAACTCTGTTACAGCTAGGTGACAAAGCAGAGGATGTGCACCACATACTTGTGGTCCAACCATCCCTCACAGGGAAAGGACCTTTTTATTGTGGGAGATAGTGGGATGGGCATGGTTGGAACCTTGTACCATATCTTAGCAACTATCCAGGTAACATCAGCTGGCAAACCTTTTAAGCAAGTGGGCAATTTCCTCCTCATTGCCAACTTTTTCACTGGCTCTGCCCAACACACGCACAAATTAAGCAGATGTCTGTCAACTGACATTCATGTCAGGTAAGGTTTCACTCGTTTAATTTCTGCATGTCAAGCTGCTGTTATTAAAAGTGCTGAAACAAGGTCAATAAAAACAAAACATATGGTTAGCAAACTAACTTGGAAGGTAGTGAGGGTTTATAGTTTCGTCTTTATTGGTTTTATAAAAAACTTACAATACAGTTCATTAAACAGTACATTAATTGAACTTGAATGATTAATTAATTATTTAATTACTTGGCTAAAAATGATGATGAGAAGATACAACAAAATTATTTCAATGAATCTTTCCCTAAGGAGAAATGTGCTTTTGGAGGGAAAACGCCAACTTTGTTTTGTTTTTTATATGAGATTAATTAGAACCAGGTATCATAAAATTTGTCCATACCTCAAGGATTTCTTTATGCTCAGAGTCATAACTGGTTTGTGAGCCTTTCCACTAACATTATGGTTCTCATCTTGTCCATCCAATCATGAGGTGTTGGCTACTGATCAGATTTCGCTGTTTCTCAGACCTCAGCAATCTTTTCCCCATGATTGCACCTGTTTGTTTTAACCTTGGTATATGAATAACAGAACCATTTTTGGTAGTCTTTTGGTCACTGAAATCTTCTTTCCCACCAAAAAATTATCTCCTTCCAGAATTTTTTTCTGGGAGAGCATTCCTACAGGACATGAATAAGATCCCACCCCTCCACAGTTTTGCAGAGAATCTCTTGAAGTGTTTCTAAAGGTGTGGCTAAGTTTTACTGAAGTTCTACTATAGCATTATGAACTGTCTTAAACACTTTTCCTATGAGGGGACTCATTTTCATTGTAGATTTATTGCATAGCACCCTCCAATTGTATGTCAGATACTAGGTGGCCCAAATCCTTTCTCCACACCATCACACACTTCATATTAGGGCCAAACTGTGCTTATACTAATATTTCTTATATTTTTTATACATTTCCTTTGGGGGACCCATTTATTTGAATAATTATCTGCTGTATAGTTGTAAGTGGTCTTTTAATATGAGACCTGATTCCAGGGAGGACTATGATATTTTTAAAACAACAGTGTATCGGTAGCCAGATCAGTCTGCTCGGTTTCAATTGCTCTTTAATTTGAATTCTTGTATTAGAAAACAAACCTAGGAAAAGGTTTTTCGACCCTCATGCCCTCTTTTTCATATAGGAGAGTCACATGGGAACACTTCCAAACAACAGAAACAATTGAAGCTGCCATGTGAGAGAGCTGCCCCAGCCTCATTGCCTTTGACTACACTGGCTGGGTGGTGAATGAGTATGTATGTAGGGAAATGGGACTTTGATTGCCCATAATTTCTTGTTCGGGTGCATCTCCTCCTACTCTCCTTCTCATGTTAATTCTCGCTTTCTGTTTCTGGCTGGGCTTCTTTTGTTCTTTTAATAACATTTGCTGCCTGAGAGAGAAGAAATAATGTTTTTTTTAAAATGAAATAGAGAGTAAGGATTGAGCAGAATCCTGCACAACACTACCCAGAGCTACTTTAATGCTTCATGCAGACCTGACTGGGAAAAGTGTACAACTAGCAGAGCAGCTCTGGGGCCTCTTTGCTGGGCTGTGTGTGAAACAGAGGAGACATGTAAGGTATGAAAGGAGCACATTGAAACCACTCCTTTCCATTCCAATCATGTTAGATTCCACAGATGTGTTAAAATATTCTTTTACTGGAGGATGATGGGGAGGGGGAGAATCTGATGAAATGTTTGAAAAACAAATAAACTTGAGAGTGTGCTATATTTTTCACTGGCAGAAACCAAACTGGAATAATTTTGAAGCCTTGTGGTACATGAGGACTGGTGAGGTATGGTGAGATAGTAAGTCAAAATGTGAACAAGAAACATATTACTAATGTAATGTAATTCATTGATTTTATTTGGTTTATATCCTGTCTTTCTCCAGACCTGGGAAACAAGGCAGCTTCTAACATAATTAAAAAGGCTTCCAGTAAAATCACAATGCGTTATACATATTCAAGTGCAAATCAAATCAATTTATACCATTAAAACAGAAAGTCAGTTTAAAAAATCTACACTAATAATAGATAAGATTTAAACTATAGGAGATTCTAGCACACCCATTTAAAACTCCTCCCAATAACAGACAGGGAGTTGCTGAAAGTCTGCCCAACAGAAGATTCCTTGCCTGTCACCATAGGCAAAACTCTCCCATGTATTTTTTTTTAAATCTGGAAATCGTGTTTGTACTTGACACTGCTTCAAGTACAGACCACCTTTGAATAGAGGACAGTCCCGTGATGCCCTATCAAATAGAGATGTTCTTCTGTATAACTTTGACATTAATGGCTGGCATCCTGTTGGTAACAGACACAGTTTTTACTGGTTGTTATACATTCACATATGTGGTTTTGCTTTTGTAACACAAGTATTTATTATGTAGTCACAGACAATTAAAATTTTACCATTTGAGGTTTCTGCCTTCAACAAAGAAAAAAAAATCTAAAATATTTGAACCACATTTGGCATTTTTTACCAACATGCCACAACAAGACAACCACAACACAACAAGTGGTGTAGTGGTTTGAGCATTGGACTATGACTCTGGAGACTAGGGTTCGAATCCCGGCTTGGCCATGTAAACCCCACTAAGTGACTTTGGGTAAGTCATACTCTCTCAGTCTCAGATGGCAATGGCAAACCCCTGCTGAATAAATATTGCCAAGAAAACCCTATGATATGGCCACCTTAAGATGGCCATAAGTCAGAAATGACTTGAAGGCACACAACATCCCAAAACAGAACCTATTTTTTTCCTAATGCAAAAACAGGGAGGGCTTCTTTAGAAATTCAGTGCTCTCTGCTTAACAAAGGAGCTTGTAGTTGTAGCTTCACAGAGGCAACTTGGATCTCAAAGTGCATCGCTTTTTGTCTTGCAAATGAACTTAAATTTTATTTCCTGGAGTACCACATGGCCAGAAGGAGGAGGAGCCTGCCTACATGAATGCCCCTTCACACCACCTGAGCTGACAACAGCTACATTTTGACAAAATGCAGGCCTGTGACTAACATCATCCAAAAAAAAAAAAAATTCTCCTGTTTGATTTTTTAAACAGCTTTGCCTTATAAAGCAGCCAGTGGAGCTTTTAAAGCTTGCAACATATATTTTGTGCATTGTGGTCAGCCCAATAAATATATCACTGTTTTGTGGATTTTGGATGTTATTGTACTTTGCTACATGGCCAACACAGCTACCCCTGGCTATATCATTAAAACACAAGATATCATATAAAATATAATATCAAAGATAATATGAAACAGACAGAACAAGTAACAGTTCAGTAGTTTTTAGACATATAAGCATGATATAATCACAAAGGGGGAAAACGGATATTACATATATGTCTGAATGATAATTTTACGGATCTTAGCAGCAGAGAAAAGAAATGTTTCAACCTTGTCTATTACATGTTTATTAGCATCTACTAATAAGCAAACTAAGTGCCAAACAGAAGATCTTCTAGGGAATTTATTTAAGAAGGATGCATAAAGATCAGGGTTCAATTCCCCGCTTGGCCATTGTTACCACAAGGTCCAGCCTCTCTTCAGCCCCCCTCTTTTTGGATATTGAGTTGACATCAAAGGGGATGTTTGAAGCATGTAGCCACAAGAGCGCCCTCAGTGTGGGAAAATAGCCATGCCAAATAAGGAGATCCAGAACCTAATTTGGGCAACCAGGAGGCTCAGCCTGGGGGATCCCAAGAGCACGTAACCAGGGATAGATCGATCAAGATCAGAATCTGCATAATCCCTTCACTGATAAGTGTGTGATAGACCTTGTGTTTACAAGTGAACAGAAATCCCAGTGTACTTCCCTTTTGGAGTGATATTCGTTTGTCTAAGGACATCTGCAGTTATTGTCTGGCCATTCCCAACTTCCCTTCCCATTCTTCTCTCTTGGAAACTTCACTTTAATTCTGCCCAGGATAGGTTTTGTCCTATAAATAAACCTGCTTAGGCACCAACAATTTGGTCTTGCTTAAGGTCAGATAGACACTCTGTTCATATCTCGCTTGACTCCTCAGCATTTCTGGCAATGCCATAATGCCCAAGCAGCTTGCTGAGACACTTCTCTTCCTGGTATCCTCTGATTGGAGCTCTGCATCTTCAGTTGGTACAGTATTGCCCCCTGCACCCCCTTAAGTCACTATCTGCTACTACCTTTAATTTTGTTAGTTCTTGAATGTGACTGAGTATCTTCACATGAATTGTGATTCCCTTTGGTTTATAAATAAAACTATTTTTGGAACTTGCACTCTGGGGTTGTGTTTCTGTGTTTATACACAGGCTTGATCAGCACTTTGAGTTGCCCAAGGCCTCTCTCTTGATTTAATTGAACTAATAAAATTCCCCTATTGAATTTTTATACCCTGACCCTACCCTCATAAGCATCTCAGAACCTGTACTACCTCTATTTTTTTCTATAGTCCCTCTCAAAATGACATTAGAAAGTGCATTGCCTCCTGTCACCATTTTGAGTGGGACTGCAGGGATGACAAGGTACTTAGGCTTGCTCAGGGAGAGGGTGGCCCATAGGGAGTTTGGGAAAAAATGGGATGTGGTTCCCATAGAGTTGCCCACCTCTGCTTTAGCTAATAATTCATATAACTTCACACAATTTGAAATGTTACTAGCCTACCCTGTTACTGTTGTGTTAGCTTTATTTATACACTCACCTTTCTCCCCCAAAACTGGGACTCAAAGTGGCCTACAATTTAAAATGATTATAATATACTTAAAATATACAAAAGGTAAACATTGAAATGGAATTAAACTCTTGCTCACATAAGTGATCCCTTGGATCTCTGCCATGAAGCTTTTTCTGAATACTGTCCAATCTCTAGGTTCTCCCATGCCCCACCTTCACTTTCACCTCTTATTCCTTCCTCCAGGAACTATTTAGTCTTACTCCACAGAAACAAAAAATGTGACAGGTCTTGTTTCAGAGATGAGAAAACTGAGTCACAGGGCAATCTAGACAAACATTTTGATGCACCTAGTGAAGCTGTTACTTTAAAAAGATATTTAGAGGTGGTGGGTGTCAAAGCAGGCACCACCTAATGAAAGAAAACATCAGGGCAAATGAAATGAGATGGACAAAATATGGGTTAGTGTGCCTGTGAGCCAATGTGGTTCACATGGAGTGAGGTTCACATACATGATTGGGTGTGGGGGAAAATAATTCCCCTTTACCCTTACAAACCTTATTCTATTTCTGTAAAATCAATTTTGTCCTGAGTCCTTGAGAGGTGGGAGGAAAGGCTTCCAAACAAATGAGTGATAGCATTCACTTCTTTTTTTTTTTTAAAAAAAAGTGTTGTTTTACTTTCATCTCTATCAATGGATTCCATCTTTATTAATGGATTTGAGTCTTGGATAATATTTGCATCAAACCCTTTTTTTGAAAATTGTTTGAACTAGAACACAACTGTAAATACACCCTAGTATAACCTGGACCACTTTCTGGGGAGTGATTATTATTTTAATTTAGCAGAAACAACATGCTAGATACTGTATAAAGCATAATGCAATGTTATTCATTACATAGGATCTAAGAAACATGAGGGCAAGAGAAAGTATGACAAGAAGATGGTAATTAATAAAAGAAGAATAGGTAAGTGGATGTGGTAGGTCAGAATAAAGGAGGTGAATATGTGATGAACAAAGAAAGATAAATTTAGAAGTGTGGCTCTAGAACAGGGGTAGGCAACCTTTTTGAGCTGGGGGCCAGGTTGCTGTCCCTCAGACAACTGGGGGGGGGGGCAAAGCACCAAACATAAATAAATAAATAAATAAATAACATATTTTTTTAAAAAAATAAAAAAAATAAAAAAAATGCATGCACATTCTCTCAGCCCCAGAAAGCCATGTGGAGATTTTGCCAAGAAAACCCCAAGAACAAGTAATAACAACAATAATATCATCATGGCGGGAGGCTGCGGCGGCGGGGGGCGGCAGCAGCGGCAGGACCGGCCTGGGGCCAGTCCAAAGCCCTCGGGGGGGGGGGGCGCATCTGGCCCCTGGGCCTTAGGTTGCCTACCCCTGTTCTGGAAGTTGGTCCTCTATGGTATGGATTTCAACTCTCTGGCCATTGGTCATGCCAGGCTTTTGGGAGTTGAAATCCAAAACATCTCCATAAACAGAGCCTATTTGAGAGGGAAATGTTTCAATATGCTTCCCTCCCACGCCTCTTGAAACATCTCTTTATTTTGCATTGTTATTGTTTGGGGAAACATTTTCAGTTTTTCTAAGGAGCATCTGACAGATTATTGGAAAGATATCTAATTTTTCCCTTCAGCCTTTGATCGGAAACAAAAGACTGGAATGAGTCTTTAAGATTGCATGAGAAGGAAATCAAATTAGGCTTATGTATTTTAATTCTTCTGGTGCATAGTTGTCCAAACATATCTCTAGAGGAATACAAATTAATACAGAGATAAGGATGTTTAGAACCAATGAGGAATTTATAAGCAGATGGCATGCCATACTCAGTAAGTGTTCCCTAGATTTAATTATTTTAGTAATTGATACTTCTCATTGACTAGAAAGTGACACAACTGACAGAAAAATACTGTCAGTTGACTGGAAAACACTGGGAATATTGAAGCTCAGCAGGATTATTGGAACTGGAAAAAAGACTTAAACACACTTCACACCAGAATAAAAGATCAGAATCTGCAAACACTACAAAGAGAAAGAATGGACTGTAGTAACAATGAAGTACGCACATGACTTAAAGAAAAATCTGCATGTAAGGACAATTTTATTTTGGGATTCAGGTGAAGAACATTTGAGCTGGGCTTATGAGGATACATGAGAAAGTAAAAGCAATTAAATAGTTATACAGTTAGCCCTCCACATCCATAGATTGTTTATCCACAGATTCAACAATCCAAGGCATGAAAATATTAAAATATATATGTATAAATTTCAAAAGCATACCTTGATTTTACCATTTTATATAAGTGAGACCATTCTACTATGCCATTATATTTAATGGAACTTGAGCATCCATAGATTTTGGTATCCATGGGGGGTCCTAGAACCAAATCCCAGTGGATACCAAGGGCCCACCATATTACAAAAGATTGTTACTTTGGAAAGCACAGGTAAGCAGCTTTCTGCTGCATCAGTGATTTTTCCTTCACCACCATTCAGCTTGACCATTAGAAATGAGTACAAATGATGACTGAAATCAAGAAAAAGACTTTAAGACACAATTTAACCAATCAACAAGTTACAAATGTAGAGGGGTACATTTTAAAATCAGGACTGTTGTCTGACCCACTCTGAAACTCAACAGAGTACAAGCCAAGGATAGACCTTTTCCCCATTTTTTTATAAGTCTTAGATCAAAACACACTTTTAGAGATATCAAGGAAAGCTTTGATCCTAGAGACTCACCTTTTTGATCAAAGTCAGCCTTTTCCCACTAGACCATTAATCCTGCCATCAATTATTTTTGGAATTAATGTTGAAAGATCTTCAGGAAGTGGAATAAAATCTTCCCTTGACATGAAACAACATGAGCAAGTTTGAAAAAGACTTCTTACAGGATCTTGCGAATTATACCTATATATTGTTTATGGAGGCTGATTAAAGTGTCGTTGTAGTAATCAGGAATAGACAAGAATACAAGGCAGGTGTGGAATGACAATTGTGTACTCACACAGCCTACATCTTTAGTGTTATATTCAGAACAAATATATTCAATGTGATTTTCCCTCTTGCTTATAACTGATTTCCAGTTCTTCAGAATAATGTAAAACAATACCTTGTGTCTGAATTAACTTGACTATTACTAAATAAATATAAAAATGTTAAAAACCCTATTTCCTCTCTTTTTAAAATCTTTACTCTTCCACAACATTAATTTGGCAATTAAGATTGCAATCTTATGTTATGCTTTCCTAGAATTCCCAGTGAATACAGTGCAACTTACTTCTGAGGAAACATGCAAAGGATTGTACTGTAAAGCGTAATTCTGTGGCAATCAGGAGTTTGAGTGATTCTTAAAGAATGAAAAATAATAGGATACAATGTATGATATATCTTTCTCTGAAGATGCCAGCCACAGATGCTGGTGAAACGTCAGAAGGAAACTCTTCTAGAACATGGCCACACAGCCCGAAAAACCCACAAAAAACTATGATATATCATTTTTGGAATAATAACTGGGCCAGATACTCCTGTTTTATGAGTTATTTCCTGTACTAATTCCTCCTATACATTAGGGCAACTTATTATTTAAGGCAGAACCGATAGCATTATATTTCAAAACCAATACTTTAGTGTTACTTTTTCCCTGAAACACCTAGTTGCAGCACTTGTTAGTCTACAGCACTTGTTAGTTCCTAATCCTCACTAATCTTAATATTTAACCTTATTGGTTGGTAGTTATTATTAATATGTTACTTTTAAGTGAAAAACAATTTAAAAACACAAAATATGGCATTTAAAAAAACTGTATAAAAGTTACATGTGTATAATTTTTACTTGTTGCATATCAGTGTTAAGATTCATATAATATAATTTGACTTTTTTTTGTCCTTTCCCATTACTCCCCAAAGTAATTTGTTACAGTTAATGTGTAGTAATGTCAATAGTTATAACATGTTACTTCCATGCTCTCTACATTGGACTATTTATCCAATGAACTTTGTCAATGGCTACTCCCAGACTATGAGCCTTACCACATGAGAAAACAAAGCTAAAATGGAGCCGACAGTAGCATCTTTCTCCATGTCTTACCACATGACGTTATAGTGCTTCAGCTCTTTTCCTTGGAAAGGCAGTTGTAAAAGCACGTCTTTTATCAAGCTGGAAAAACCCATTTGACAAAAGACATACTTTTACAACCGTCTCCCACAGGAAGAGAACTGATGTGCTATGATGTCATGTGGTAAGGCATGGGGAAAGGCACTACTGTCCAGCTCCATTTTCGCTTTGTTTTCTCATGCGATAAAGCTCTGAAGCATTTCCTCCCATGAAAAGTTTGGCTGGCCTCCTTCGCTCTCTTCCCACCTTTTTATTTATATAAGCTTTTGGTTCTTAAATTAGGTAGCAGATGGGTGTTTTCATGTGGTATACTGTGCTTTTTTCTTTTAAAATATGTTTTAAATATGCTTTTAATTGTGTTAACAATTTTCTCTTTAAAATGGGTTTGCATATATATATATATATATATATATATATATATATATATGAGATGCGGTGGCTTAGTGGTTAAGGTGCCAGTTCTGATGATCGGAAAATCGGAAGGTTACTAGTATGAGGCTCGAGTGCTGCATGATGGGGTGAGTTCTTGTCACTAATCCGAGTTTATGCCAATTTAGCAGTTTGAAAGCATGAAATTGCAAGTAGATAAATAGGTACTTCAGTGGGAAGGTAACAGGGATCTGCGCAGTCATGCTGGCCACGTGACCACTGGATTCTTCAGACAATGCTGACTCTTCAGCTTAGTAACGGAGATGAGCACTGCCCCTTACAGTCAATTATGACTAGACATTCATGTCAAGGGTCTGCCTTTACCTTATATATATATATATATATATATATATATATATATGAGTTTAGCTGGACTTTGTTTTAAATTGTAGGCATATGCCTTAGGCCAGTGGTCCCCAACCTTTTTATTGCCGTGGACCGGTCAACGTTTGATAATTTTTCCGCGGCCCACTGGGGGGCCCTGCTGGATCCTCTGAACAGCATCAGGGACATCACTCATCATTCACTAAAGCCGCGCACAGAAGCCCCGCCCCCACGCTGATCAGCTGGGCCGGGGCACGTCGGCAGACGCAGGAGTCCCGTCCCTGCACTTATTATCGGGACTCGCAGGACTCGCAAAAGTTGCAGGACCCGCCGCTGCACAGAAGACGCAGTAGCAGGGCGGCCCGGTACCATTTGTTCTGCAGACCGGTACCGGGCTGCGGACCGGGGGTTGGGGACCACTGCCTTAGGCCCTGTAGTGGGAGAAAGACAGGATATAAATGAAATAAATCTAAATTTCTTGTTCCTTAAAGTCCTCACACTTCAAATAAAATTACATTTCAGATTTCTGGTGACAACATCCAAAAATGCAGACTTTAGATGCAATATATGAAAATGCTGCAATTAGTTGTTCTTGATAATTTTCATAGAGGAGCATCTCACAACAGGATGCATTTAAAGTCACAAAAATTACCTACAAATCAAAGAGCTAAGCTGACAAAAAGAACCAACCATTTCTCAATAACTCTGCTGAGGTAGCTTTAGCAAAGAATTGTTTCATTTTTTAAAATAACAACTTAATTTAGCAGGTGAAGGGCCATGTGGTGTTCACCGCCCATTGAAAGACACCTTTATATAGTGGAGTTTAAACCTCCATTTCTATAACCTTGTGGTGTGGTTGTAATGTATTAACAATACCTTTATAACACTGGGGTAGGAAGCTAGAAAAACTGTGTTTTTTTTAACCCTGTTTCAAAGTTAGAGATATCAGCATTGCATCTGAAATTACACTTAGCACCAAGAGAGCCAGCATGGTGTCATGGTGTGGGTGTTGGGCTGTGACTCTGGAGACCAGGGTTCAATTCCCAGCTTGGCCATAAAACCCACTGGGTGACCTTGGGCAAGTCATGTTGGAATAATGTTCCAGGGAAAATGCACAATGTGGTGAATGGCAGCAGCCATGATGACTAAGCATTTGGCCACTGCTGAGTCATGCAGCATCAAGGCTGATGAAACAGGAGGTGATATAATGACAGGGAGTCACCTGGTGCTGTAAAGGACAGTAAATGCTGAAAAAGGGCTGCAAAGATGATGTGTCATACTGATGATTGACAGGTGTCCAAAAGGAAGAGGCAGGGCCAGAAAGCCATGTGGAACACTGGCTATATAAGGGACAAGTCTCTGGACACATGTGAGGGTTGATTGTGGAAAGTGGAGATTGTTGGACAGTGTGTTGGTGTATCGTTGTACATAGCCTTTGTACATAGAACATCTGAAGATTAAAAGCCTCTTAGTGAGACATCTGCTGAGTCTCTCTCTGCTCTGTCTGGAGGGGAAAGGAGTTTTCCTGTAGCTGACAACGTTGCCTACTGCATCGAAGACAGTCTGGATCCTGGTGCTTCACGCTACGTGGTTCCCACGCGCTGCGTCACCACGCTAACAAGTCACATGCTCTCAGCCTCAAGGGAAGGCAATGGCAAACCACCTCTAAAAAATCTTGTCAAGAAAACCCCATGGTAGGGTCACCTTAGCATCACTGTAAGTCGGAAATGACTTGAAGTCAGACAACAACAACCCAAGAACATACTCCCCCCCGAAACTGAATGTTTTAATAATAAAAACAAGAGTGTAGACCAGGGGTAGGCAACCTTTCCCCTTTAAGGGCCGAGGGACTTCATCTCCCAGAATCCCAGGAGCTATTGGCCAACATGGGACTATTGGCCAACATGGCTGAGGCTTCTGGGAGCTGAAGTTCCTCGGCCCTTAAAGGGGAAAGGTTGCCTACCCCTGGTGTAGACTAACAATATCTGTGTTTCGAAAAACCAGAGAGAAATATATATCCTCTGCTATGCTCATCATCACCCTGAAGAAATAATTTTTTTACACAAACAATTTATGCATACCAGGAAGAACTATTCCAATGTATCATATTTGAATTCAGATGCAGAGATAATAACTCACCACTTGCACAGCAGGGGCCAGATGGCAAATCTAGTGAGACCAACACAAAGGAAAGCAATAGGCCTCAGCAGGGAGGTTTTACTGCTAGTGAAAGAAAAAACAAGATCTAATAGGTTCATGTGTAGCCTGCCTTTTGATAATTTTAATGCAGCTTTGGCAGTGGTAGCGGCGGCGGTGGAGGGGGGGGATATATAAATAGACACCGTTATATTTTAAGAAACATTCTCTTCAGTGATATTCATGCTCACCTCCAAGAGAAGGATAGGTAATACATTTCTGATATGTTTGTTAATGAAGTGGATGAAATTACTGGCTGGTATATTTCACCTAAATTTGCCAGACTGAAAACTAGAGAGGGCTCCTGTTCCTTTTATGATTGAGTAGAAGAGGAAATTACAGTATGCATTGCTTTTTTCATAAACTGGTAACATGCAACACCTTCTTTATTTAGCCCATCTGAAAATGAACAATACTCCTTTTTCCCTGTCTGTGTCCTATCTTGTCCTTAGCTGATCTGGAAAAAGTGATAAATTTTCCTGTGATTCTCTCTTTAGTTGTCATTTCGTTTCATCTTCAAAGCTGGCTGACCTCACAGCTGTGAATTCACTGTAGCTGCAAAATTCTATCCTGGGGTCCATGAACCAAAGTTTTTCTCATCCTGAGTTCACTGGGCATGGTCAGACGTGGCCTCAGACTGCATTTTCTATTGCTTCTTGTACTCTAAACATGCAAGGAACACAGTCACATTCATATTCTCCAACATCTTCACACAAGCAACTGACTATTAGTCAAATCTAGCAATGCTCTTCATACATAAGTGGTAGTGGTGATATTGTTGTTGGTGGTGTTGCTGGTGTTGCTGTTTTAAAATGGTGGACCATTTGCAAACTGTCCCCACTCCACACCTCTAGTTTTGACACAAGACCTTGCTACTCACAAAAGAATGTTTGGGTTCTAACACTTAATACATTTTTTTTCCACCTGCAGATTGCTTCCATCCCTTTTCCGCACCAGAAATGGAGAAGACCCAGGATAGCTAGCAATTCCACTCTGTGAGAAAGGAGCAGAGATGTCTATGCACAGTTCTCACACTTTGTTGAGCACATAGAAAACTCTCTTGTACTGACTCAGAGCCTTGGCCTATGTAGCCCAATGTTGTCAACTCTGGCTTGCAGCTACTGTCCTGGTTTTCATTCAAAATACTTTTATAGTCTTATCTGAAGATCCAGTGTATTACCTGGTGGTCTGTTAGACTAGCATTACTCAAAGTGGTGGTCGCTGGTCCTTGAGTCATTGATTGTCAGTCCCTGGTATGTTGCCAAGAAAGAGACAATTGTACCCATTGGGCACAAATTTAGTGCTGGTCCCTGGCACATTAAACCAAAATAAATAAATTACCAGTCTCACACACCAGATAGCCCGAGAAACATTGTGCTTGGCCCTACTGGCTTCTGAAAGGGTGAAGTGATCTTTCTGTTTATTTTAACCTGTTCCTCAGAAGGAGAAAGTAGGAATGTATCTGGCATACTGAAGGTAAATCTTTTGAGGAACAAGAGGATTCTTCTGTGGATAGGGCTGGAAGCTTCTCACGGTGATAAAACTCTGCATCCAGAGAGACTGGTAAGACTAGACAATAGATTTATCACTTTTTTTGCAGTGGTGCTTGACAAGTAGTGAGAAACATGTTTGTCATAGCCTATTATTGTCCTCACCTACATACCCTGCATTTACTTACTTTCTTTGTGATTGGTCATTGCACAGTAAACACAAACTTAATTTGCAAGTGCGATTGCTGAGGCGCATATCTCTGAGGAAATCCCATGGGGGGGGAGGGACTGGTTAATTGTAGAGAATACACATTTCCCTTAACATCTAATCTGACTCAATGTCTACAGCAAGAATAAACTATCCTTTTATGAGGTGGGGTTAAGGATGAGACTGGAAGAGAATGTGAGAGGCCAGCAACAGCCCAATCACACTAATGAAGGAGAATGTGGTAATGCTCCCAACCAGTATGTATGCACTTCCCTTCATTAACCTGATCATGGTGAGAATGGAGGTCATGTGATGATGTCCTAAATTGATGGAATAAGTTTCACTCAATTCAGTGAACTGATGGCACAGTTTTTACACTACCCAAGTCAGGTATTCCACTGTGACCACAGATTAGTGGGCTTCAACTATGTGATAGTAAGGCTTAATTCTATCCATACATTCAGCCAGCTCTTCATATAGTAGTGACTAGTACATGAAAAAGTCACTTTTGTTGGTTTACAAAGACATTGGGAACAGTACTTTTAAAAAAACAACTTCAAGGTCTGAGAGTGAATTTCAGTGAGTCTCAATGGAATACCAAGGATTGAAGCTTACCTTGGAAGACCCATGAATCCTGTGGGGCTTCCTCTCCATTTCATCAGTGCACTTGCACAAGATACCACTGCAGCTTATACATGCTGAGGAGCTAGTCTTATTTTCCTCTTGATTTGTAGTTGTAATTAATTTCTTTAGTCACATTTACAAGTATGGGGTTTAATGGATTCATCATTTCCTTTTTGGGTAGGTTAAGCTTTGTTTGAAATTGACGCAAATGTTAGTATGATAGAGCACTACAGTTGCAGTCCAATAAATAATTCTTTGTTTCTCTCTTGGAGGATGGGACAGGGAGGAAAGAGGGAGGGAATGCAAAGGCCAAGGTCTTTTAAAGCTATGCAGTAAAATAGACAGATTGCTTAAAAAGAAGTGTTTCAATATTTATTTGAATAATATAGCTAAACACCACAAAACAAAACAATAGGAATGGATTCTTTCAGATCCCAGTGATGAATCTGTTTTGAGACCATTATGCTGGATTATACTAGAGCTGTGTTAGCAAATCTGTGGCACACATGCCCTCTCTGGCATGCTGCACCATCCCCAAGGGCACGCGGTGGCCACATGAAGTAGGGGCAGGGTAGGGTGCAAGTGCTTGGGCGGGCCCAGCACCTTGCCATGACCCAGTTTTGGATGTCAGGGAGGCTTTGCTTGGCTTCTTCCTGATGATGGGAGAAGACTCAGAATGGGCCAAGGGATGGATGATGGGTTCCCCTTCAAGTAAGGAGCATGCTGCACGTAAAGCCATGCCAGGCAAGGAGGGAGAGTCCCAGGGCACTCTTTCCTCCATGTCCGGCATGGCTTTATGTGTGTCTAAGGCCATGCCGGGCAAGATAGGAGAGTCCCGGGGCACCTCAGTTCAGGACACCACTGTTCTGGTGGACCCTTTCCCTCAAGGGTGAAGGAACGTGGGGGGGGGGGTGGTTGTCTCTTTTAATGGTTGTGGGTTTCTGATTTATGTCAAACCTATCACAGCCCCTCCTTGGCATGGGGCTTTCTTGGCAAGATTTCTTCAGAGAAGGTTTGCCATTGCCTTCCCCTAAGGATGAGAGAGTGTGACTTGCTCAAGTTCCCCTGTGTGTGGTGTGTGCCTCCAAGTCATTTCCAACTTATGGCAACCCTAAGGCAAACTCATCATGGGGTTTTCTTGGCAAGATTTCTTCAGAGGAGGCTTGCCATTGCCTTCCCCTGAGGCTGAGAGAGTGTGCCTTGGGTTCCCCCCAGAAATCCCGCCCCTGGCATCCGGTGACACCCAGTGTGGGAAGGCCACTGATTTTGTGCACTTAGTATCTAAAAGGTTTGCCATCACTGTACTAGAGCATATTCAGGCACTCAGTAAACATGTAAATCAGGCATGTAGATGTGTGTAGGCTTTTGGATATCCAGACTGGTACCTTGGGTAGTACATAAGAGTCTATGATTTTTTTATGTATGGGGACCCATGAGTGAAGGAAGCCTAACAGCTAGCAGCCCTGATGGCCATAGGTTCATTCATGAAGAAAAAGGAGACAGGCATCAGGATGCTGAAAGGTTGTCTTTATTTGCTTAAAAGCCTGATGTGTTTCACCATATGAATGTACTTAAGGCCTTCTTCAGGGGAGTATAGAAAAAATCACAAAAGGATAACACATGAATACATGACATCCATTTTACATGAAAGTGTGAATATATTTATACATTGCTTACAGATTGTATGTACCCATTCATACCTCAGTGAAAAGAGCTAACCACTATGCTATAGCACAAAGTTCCCATCCAATCTGGGCCTATCCTCACCTTAAAAAAAGCCAAAGGTATACACAAGTACTTTATTTGGAGGTGGGGCGTTCTCCAGTAGTGGGCCAGATTGAGACATTCTGCTCCTGAGGTTAAGAACAAAATTGTGCCCCCTCCCATTCTATGTACAAACACTGACTGGACTGGCAGCTAAATCTTGGTTCAAGGCTAGTGGTAAGACAGTCTCTTCCACTACACCTGAAGGACACCGGTTAGCATAGGGGTCAATGGGCAGCCCATATGGCACACAGAGCTCTCTTCTCTAAACCTTTGGCTGAGATCCTAAATCAGAAGCTATCCGTTGTAACTTTATGCTGTATCTATATTCCTGACATGACATGCAAGCCTTGTAGTGAATTGCAACAATGTGTCTTGGGGAGGTCTGCACTGTGACCTGTTGCACAAAGGAGTTCCCCTCCCACAAAGTAGGGCGAAACATGCCCCTTGGTTCACTAGGGAGCTGGCAGTGATGAAACAAGTGGGATGGAGACTAGAGCAATGATGGCAGAAGACTTGGAGTGAGTCCGACTGAAAACAGGCTAGGGCTCATTGGAAGGCTTATGGCAAGGCAATGGAGGCAGCAAAGAAATTATACTTTCCTGCCACCATTGCATCTGCACAGTGTCGTCCAGCAGAGCTGTTCTGAATGGTCGGGAGACTTTCACATTCTGGCCCCCAAGAAGAAAATGAAGACCATTCAACTGCCCACTGTGAAGAATTTGCAAGACACTTTGCAGACAAAGGAGCTTATTGCATTGGTTAATAACATGACTTACCTCTCCCACTTTAAATTTTAAATCGGGTGACATCCTGATGTTATTGCAAAGATTTTGCTGCCGAATTTGCTGCCTGGGTCCATCCCTGCTCCCAGGGGCGCTCAGCATGCCTCTTTTCAAAGCTCTTTTCTGACTTGAGAAAATGGCCGCCGGAGCACTGCTGGGAGTGGGGATGGACCTAGGATGGACTCAGGTGGCAAGTTCAGCAGCAAAATCCTTGTGATAACATCTGGATGCTGACCAATTTAAAATTTAAACCAGGAGGGGTAAGTCACGTTATTAACCAATATGATAAGCTCCAAAATCGCTCAGATTCGCTGACTTGGATGCTATAGTTGACACAGGTCCAGTGGATGTAATCTTGGCACCTGCTTGTCCTGTTTTGCTGGATAAGTTTCAGTTTGTGCAGCCTGAGGATGTGGACAGGATCCTTGGAGAAGTGAAGGCCACCATGTGCATACTGGGTCCTTGCCCTTCCTGGCTTCTGAAAGCAGCCCGAGAGGAACTGGCTAAGTGGGTAAGGGGAGTGACAAATAACTCAGTGCAGCAAGGGAGATTTCCATGCTGTCTAAAGGAGGCTGTGAGAGGCCTACTGAAATAGACCGCCCTGGATCCCACTATTTTGTTATTGTTTTTTTTTTTTAATAAAGTTTATTAAAGAAATATAAAATAACAATCTGACAAGCAAACAATTAACCAAACAAGCCACTATACAAACACAGAAAAACATAAAACCAACTAAAATCTTACATGATTACTTAACATGTAAACATATACAAATAAGACTTCCTAAACCAGAATGTGAAAGAAACAACTACAGGCCAGTCTCCTTGCTCCCTTTTTTGAGTAAGGTGATCGAGAGGGCGGTCGCTTCCCAACTCCAAGCAGTCTTGGATGAAACCGATTATCTTGACCCATTTCAAACCGGCTTCAGGACAGGATTTGGAGTGGAGACTGCCATGGTTGCTCTGACCGATGACCTCCGCCTGAGTATCAACAGGGGTAGTGTGACCTTGTTGGTGCTCTTGGATCTCTCAGTGGCCTTTGACACCATAGATCATGCCATCCTCTTAGATCGCCTGAGGGAGCTAGGAATTGGAGGCACTGCTTTGCAGTGGTTCCGTTCCTTCCTCTCAGGCAGATCTCAGAGGGTGAGGCTCGGGGACAGTTGCTCATCTAAAACTGAGCTTAATTGTGGTGTCCCTCAGGGTGCCATGCTGTCCCCGATGCTATTCAATATTTATATGAAGCCGCTTGGTGAGATCATCCGGAGGCATGGAGCTCCGTGTCTTCAGTACGCTGATGACACCCAGATATATCTCTCCATGACCAGATCATCGACTCAGACTTCAGATGGCGCCTCTCCTCTTGATGACTGTCTCAGAGCGGTAATGGGTTGGATGAGGAAAAACAGGTTGAAGTTGAATCCAGACAAAACGGAGGTACTTGCAGTTACAGGCCCGAAACCAGATCTCGGAATACAGTCTCCAGTCCTGGATGGGGTCACACTCTCCTCTAAGGACTGTGTTTGCAGTCTGGGGGTGCTTCTAGGTTCATCGCTTCACATGACTAGTCAGGTGAATGCGGTGGTCAGGAGCGCCTGTTATCAGCTTCGGCTGATATGCCAGCTGCGCCCTTATCTGGATAGAAGGGACCTGGAAGCTATGGTACATGCCCTGGAAGCTATGGTACATGCCCAGTCTCCTTGCTCCCTTTTTTGAGTAAGGTGATCGAGAGGGCGGTCGCTTCCCAACTCCAAGCACGTCTGGATTTCTGCAATGCACTCTACATGGGGCTACCCTTGTGCCTAACCCGGAAACTTCAATTGGTACAGAATATGGCAGCCAGGCTAATTACGGGAACATCAAGGAGGGAGCACATAACACCTGTGCTTAAATCCCTCCACTGGCTGCCAATTAGTTTCCGGGCGCAGTACAAGGTGTTGGTTTTGACCAGGGGTAGGCAACCTTTCCCCTTTAAGGGCCAAGGGACTTCAGCTCCCAGAAGCCTCAGCCATGTTGGCCAATAGTCCCATGTTGGCCAATAGCTCCTGGGATTCTGGGAGCTGAAGTCCCTCGGCCCTTAAAGGGGAAAGGTTGCCTACCCCTGGTTTTGACCTTTAAAGCCCTACATGGCTTGGGTCCATCTTATCTTAGGGACCGCCTCTCCCCATATGATCCCCCCTGCGCCCTGCGGTCCTCTGGGAGGAATCTGCTACAGCCAATAAAAACTAGGCTGTCCCAGACCTCCCAGAGGGCCTTCTCTGCAACCGCTCCCAGACTCTGGAATGGCCTGCTGGATGAGATCCGTCTTACTACCACTCTTGCTGCTTTCAAGAAAGCAGTAAAGGCGGATCTCTTTCGGCAGGCCTTTCCGGATTAACTGTTGGCCCATAAGGGGCCCCAATTGTATGACTCCTCTGAAAAAACTTTGTTTTTAATTAACTAATTTAACTAATATAGTATTTTAACTATTCCTTGGTTTAATTCTATTTTAAGGGGATGGGGTGGGGGGAGGAAGGGATTATGGGGACAGGTATTGTTTTAATGTTGTTATGTTTTAAATCCTGTTGTCCCCTGCCCCGATTGCTCTGCAGAGGGGCGGGCTACAAATAAAATTTATTATTATTATTATTATTATTATTATTAAACTGTACATACAGAGATTCAACATCCTACAATATTACATATAACTATTTTCCATCTAGAAATTTAATCTATTTATGCGAGTTATCCACCGGGGGTTAATTCATATTTTATATATTATGTTACTATCTGTCATTAAATGAGGAGTATATATACTTATAACGTCTGACTTATACATGTAATTTTATACATATACCTTACATACCTATAATACATTTACATGTATCTATTACTATAAAGTGTAATATCAAACCTACCTTAGTATTTATCAAACTAAAATCTTTATCAATATCAAGTTTATCTAGTACTCTTATAAGATAGAGTCATCAAGTTCATGTACACAGATTTTATTCTACCAGGGCAATACTTCTATATACATTACCATTTTGTTGTAAAAAAAAAAACGTCCATGGTTCCCAACTTTTATAAAATCCTGTTAAAGTATTGGTTTTCATTAACTGCGATAACTTATCTATTTTAAAAATCTCATACATTTTTAGTCTCCACTCTTCTAACATAGGTGTTTTCTTCCTTTTCCAAAATTTTGCATAAATTACTCTGGCTGCAACTACCGCAAAGAATATTAATTTCCCGGGCTCCTTTTCTAATTTTTTGTCCTCAATGATATTCAACAAATAAAATTTGGGATTTAAATGTGTTTGTATATTAATTTTTTTCCCCATCTCACCATGAATTATTTTCCAAAATTTTGTTGCTACTGGACATACGTAAGTAGGTACCCTGTTCAATCTGGCATTTCCAACAAGTGGGGTTACATTTTTTGGACATTTTAGATATCTTAAATGAAGTTAAGTACCATCAGAACACAGATTTATATAAATTTTCCTTAAGATCAACACAAACCGTGTATTTTAGCTTTCTCTTCCACAACATTTCCCATTCTTCTAAGTCACGGGTAGGCAACCTAAGGCCTGGGCGGCCCCCGCCGCCGCCAGCCATAATGATATTGATTATTGTTATTATTACTTGTTCTTGGGGTTTTCTTGGCAAAATCTCCACAGGGGTTTTGCCATAGCTTTTCTGGGGCTGAGAGAGTGTGCATGCATATTTTTTTAAAAAAATATTACTTTTTTAATTTTTTAATTTTTATTTATATATTTATTTATTTATTTATTTATTTATTTTTGGTGCTTCGGCCCCCCAATTGTCTGAGGGACAGCAACCCGGCCCCCGGCTCAAAAAGGTTGCCTACCCCTGTTCTAAGTGAATAGACTGATTAAGATCCTGCACCCATTTAATCATATAATTCTTTACTGTATTCTCCTCTAGTTTCCAATTTCGCATTAAATTATAAAATTTCGATATCACTTTGATAGGTTCACCCTCCAAAATTTCTTCAAAACCTGAATATGCTTGGCCTATTTCTTCCAATTTATTGTCCATTTTAAATCTCTCTTTCAATTGTCAATATGTAAACTAATTAATTTCAACTCCCAATTGTCATATTTCCTCTTGTGATTTAAAAACCCATAGATGGGTATCTTTTTTTATCAGGTCCTTATATCTCAACCATACCGTATCACTGTAAATTTGCTTTTTTAACATGGCTTCTGCAGGTGAGGCCCATAGGAGAAGTTTAGAGCACCAACTTTTATTATATTTTAAACATACTCTCATAAATGCTTTCCATACATAATGATCTTTAAAGTTTCTATCACTTTTGATCCTGTCATAGAACAGATAGGCATGAAAAGATAGAGAAGAGAAAGAGAAAGAGGTTTCTGCCAGGAAAGAAAGCTTTCCAGGCCAATTCCTGCTAGGAGAGAGGAAGAAAACAGTTCCAGGCAGCCATCTTGAGAGGGTAAGTTTTTAAGTTCTTTTTAAAAACTCTTGGGGGAAGTGTGACTGTGACTCAGCGGGTGGGGCTTTGTTAAGAGCATTTGCAAATCAATAGGGGGTGGGCTAGGCAGTTAGCTCTTTACAACTGCTCCCAGAGGTCAGTTTCAGGTCAGTTTCGGCCAGGACAGGGAAGGAGGAGGAGGAGGCTCTCCAGGCCAGTTTCTAAAAGAGAAGAGAAAGAGAAAGAGGTTTCTGCCAGGAAAGAAAGCTTTCCAGGCCAATTCCTGCTAGGAGAGAGGAAGAAAACAGTTCCAGGCAGCCATCTTGAGAGGGTAAGTTTTTAAGTTCTTTTTAAAAACTCTTGGGGGAAGTGTGACTGTGACTCAGCGGGTGGGGCTTTGTTAAGAGCATTTGCAAATCAATAGGGGGTGGGCTAGGCAGTTAGCTCTTTACAACTGCTCCCAGAGTTTTTATAACCACTACCAATTGTAGAAAACTTTTGGTCATCTGCAGACTTTAACATTGGTTTTAGCAAGAGATTTTCTTTGAGGAGGAAAGCCATAGTCCTTTTTAATACTTAGTATGGATACTGAAGGAACTGCTGCCATCACCTGCAATACCTGTGGTATGTTTGTCTTCCTACCTACAGAGGTCGGGGACTACACATGCTCCAAGTGCAAGTTGGTAGCTCTCTTGGAGGAGAAAGTACAGCAGCTGGAGGCGCGGGTAGCTACACTTCAGAATATTAGGGAGCAAGAGGCTTTCCTAGACAGAACGGAACGAACGGTCTTGGACGGGGACCACACAGTGGAAGTTGCTGGGGAAGAGAACGTCACATCACATACACAGGAGGTAGACAGCTGGAGGAATGTCACACGTAGAAGTAGGGAGACCAGAGATCGTTCTGGGAGCTTGCAGCTACAGAATCGTTTTCAAGCTCTTTCCCTTACCATGGAGGACGAGGAAGAGCAGCATGAACAGACTTCAGGGAAAGAGCTGGGAGTACCACCACAGGGAACAGTCGCTGCTAAGCCTCGTAGGAGACGTGTGGTCATGGTGGGGGACTCCTTGCTGAGAGGGACAGAAGCAGTGATTTGTGGGCCTGACAAGATGTCTCGGGAGGTGTGTTGTCTCCCTGGGGCAAAGATCCGAGATGTGACAAAGAGGCTGGGAAGACTGGTCAGGCCTACCGACCAATACCCCTTCCTTTTGGTTCACGTGGGAACGAACGACACAGCAAGACACAGCCTTCAAAACATCAAAAGGGATTACGAGGCTCTAGGAAAGAAGCTGAAAGAAATGGAGGCACAGATTGTCATCTCGTCTCTACTGCCAGTTGAAGGGCACGGTCCAGGAAGAGAGAGGAAGATAGCAGATGTCAACAATTGGCTCCGCAGATGGTGTCGTCGAGAACGATTTGGATTCTTGGATCATGGGCTGCGGTTCCATGAGGGCGGACTCCTGGCAAGGGATGGGCTGCATCTCACACCAGTTGGAAGAAACGTTTTTGCCAACAGTCTGAAGAATTTGATCAGGAGGGCTTTAAACTGAGTTATGTGGGGAAGGGAGACAGCACCCTGGAAGACAAAAGGACTGGAAAAAATAGTCAAACTGTCATAGAGGAAACAAAGCAAACAGTAGAGGGACCCAACAGTGGGAGGCAAAAAAACGTGCTAAGGCAGCAAGTAAAGGAGAGATATGGTCTTAGATGTCTCTACACTAATGCACAGAGCATGGGAAATAAGCAAGATGAACTTGAACTCCTAGCGCAACAAAGCAAATACGATATAATAGGCATCACTGAAACCTGGTGGGATGAGTCTCATGATTGGAATGTAAAAATACAGGGGTATAACCTCTTCAAGAGAAACAGGCCAAACAGGAGAGGAGGAGGAATAGTATTATATGTCAGGGATATTTACACCAGTGAAGAAATCCAGGACAACAATCCTGGAAGCCAGGTGGAGAGCATTTGGATAAAAATTAAAGGGGAAAGAAACAACAGGGATGTTATTGTGGGAGTCTACTACAGACCCCCGACTCAGGCAGAAGAACTGGATGATGCCTTTCTAGAACAGATGGCCACACACTCAGAAAGGAGAAATATAGTAGTGATGGGTGACTTCAACTTTCCTGATATTTGCTGGAAGTCAAACTCAGCAAAATCCTCAAGGTCTAGCAAATTCCTCACTTGCCTCGAAGACAATTTCATTGTCCAAAAGGTGGAAGAGGCAACGAGGGAGTCAGCTATTTTAGATCTGATCCTAACTAACAGGGAAGACCTAGTTAATGGGGTGCAAGTGGTTGGATCCTTAGGCGGGAGTGATCATGTCCTCCTCGAGTTTATTATACAGTGGAAAGGAGAAGCCAGGCATAGCCAGACACACATCCTAGACTTTAGGAAAGCTAATTTTACTAGACTTAGAGAAATACTGGGGGTGATCCCATGGACAGGAATACTAAAAGAGAAGGGAGTTCAAGACGGATGGGAGTTTCTCAAAAGGGAGATACTGAAGGCACAATTTCAAACCGTGCCAACGAGGAGGAAAAATGGGAGGTGTCTCAAGAAACCAGGATGGATGACTAAGGAACTTGCAAGTGAACTATGTTTTAAACGGAACATGTATAAGAAATGGAAAAATGGGGAAATCACCAAAGAGGAATTCAAACAAATAGCTAGCACGTGTAGGGATAAAGTCAGAAAAGCTAAAGCACAGAATGAGCTCAGGCTTGCTAAAGGCATTAAGGACAATAAAAAGGGCTTTTGGGGGTATGTCCATAGCAAAAGAAAGAAGAAGGAAATGATAGGGCCACTGTGCAGAGAAGATGGAGAAATTCTAACAGGGGACAAAGAAAAGGCAGAATTACTCAACACCTTCTTTGCTTCAGTCTTCTCAGAAAAGACAAAGGGTGCTCAACCTGAGGATAATGGAGCAGAGGACAGAATAGGAGAATTTCAGCACAGAATAAGCAAAGAGATAGTACAGAAACATCTGGTTAATCTAAATGAATATAAGTCTCCAGGACCAGATGAATTACATCCAAGGGTATTAAAAGAACTGGCAAATGTAATATCGGAACCATTGGCAATAATCTTTGAGAACTCCTGGAAAACAGGAGAAGTCCCAGTGGACTGGAGGAGGGCAAATGTTGTCCCCATCTTCAAAAAGGGGAAAAAAGAGGATCCCAACAATTATCGTCCAGTTAGTCTGACATCAATACCAGGAAAGATTCTGGAGCAGATCATTAAACAGAGAGTCTGTGAACATCTGGAAAGTAATTTCATAATAACAAAAAGTCAACATGGGTTTCAGAGAAACAGGTCATGCCAGACAAATCTGATCTCTTTTTTTGATAAAATTACCAGCTTGGTAGATGAAGGGAATGCTGTGGATATAGTATATCTTGATTTCAGTAAGGCCTTTGACAAGGTTCCCCATGACATTCTTGCAAACAAGCTGGTAAAATGTGGGCTGGACAAAGTAACTGTTACATGGATTTGTAATTGGTTGACTGGCCGAACCCAAAGGGTGCTCAACAATGGCTCCTTTTCAACTTGGAAAGAAGTGACCAGTGGGGTGCCACAGGGCTCTGTCCTGGGCCCAGTGCTATTCAATCTCTTTATCAATGACTTGAATGACGGTATTGGGGGCATAGTTATCAAATTTGCAGACGACACCAAATTAGCAGGAGTAGCTAATACTCCAGAGGACAGGATCAAAATTCAAAATGAATTGAATAGACTAGAAAGCTGGGCCGAAGCTAACAAAATGAAATTCAATGCGGAGAAATGTAAGGTACTGCACTTAGGGCGGAAAAATGAAAAGTACAGATATACGATGGGGAACACCTGGCTGAATGAGACTACGTGTGAAAGGGATCTAGGAGTCCAGGTAGACCACAAGTTGAACATGAGTCAACAGTGCGATGCAGCAGCTAAAAAAGCCAATGCAATTTTAGGCTGCATCAGTAGAAGTATAGTGTCTAGATCAAGAGAAGTAATAGTGCCACTCTATTCTGCTTTGGTCAGGCCTCACCTGGAATACTGTGTCCAGTTCTGGGCACCACAATTCAAAAAGGATGTGGAGAAACTGGAGCGTGTCCAAAGGAGGGCAACTAAAATGGTGAAAGGTCTGGAAACCAAGCCCTACGAGGAACGACTTAGGGAGCTGGGGATGTTTAGCCTGGAGAAGAGAAGACTGAGAGGTGATATGATAGCTGTGTTTAAATATTTGAAGGGATATCATATTGAGGAGGGAACAAGCTTGTTTTCTGCTGCTCCAGAGACTAGGACCCGAAACAATGGATGCAAGCTGCAAGAAAAGAGATTCCACCTCAACATTAGGAGGAACTTCCTGACAGTAAGGGCTGTTCGACAGTGGAACACACTCCCTCGGAGAGTAGTGGAGTCTTCTTCCTTGGAGGTCTTTAAGCAGCGGCTGGATGGTCATCTGTCGGGGATGCTTTGATTGGGAGTTCCTGCATGGCAGGGGTTGGACTGGATGGCCCTTGTGGTCTCTTCCAACTCTATGATTCTATGATTCTATGATTCTATGATTCTATGAAAACCAAAATGGAGGTCTTCACCCTCTAAGTTCAGATTTCTCTTATTCTTCAACATTAACCAATCTTCCAGCCATTCTAATGCACATGCCTCATAGCACCATTTAAAATTTGGGAGGGCAAGCCTTCCCCTTTCTACTGAATCCTGTAGGTTACTCATTTTAACTCTAGATGCCAAATAAAGTTGGATAAATCTTTATTCCACTTATGGAATGGTTTGTCATTAAGAATAATGAGTATATTCTGAAAGTAATACATCAATTTAGGGAGAACAGCCATTTTAATAGCTGCTATACGCCCTAACCAAGATAGGTTTAAATTATTTTTAAATAGATCCCTATTTCTTGCCGTCAAGCAAATTCCTAAATATTTAACTTTATCTACCCTTTTAAAACCTGTACAGGCAATTATACCTTCTGCCTCTTTATCAGGAATATTTAACAGCAGCATTACTGTTTTGAATTTATTAATCCTATATCCAGACACTTCCCCATATTGCTTAAGTGTTGTCATTAATTTTCCCACACATTCAGCAGGATTTGAAATTGACAAAACAACATCATCCGCATAAGCTCTTAGTTTATATATTTGCTTCTTCATTTCAAATCCAAAAATTGAATTATCATTCCTAATTTTATTTAATAAAATCTTGAGGGTAACAATGAGTAACAGTGGAGCCAATGGGCAACCTTGACGTACCCCTTTACCAATTTTCAAAGGAGTCGATCTTTCACCATTGACCAAAATACACGCATCTTGATTTGAATATATTTTTTTAATCCAATTTAGAAAGGTTTCACCAACATCCATTTTTTCCAGGACCCCAAACATAAAATTCCATCTTATATTGTCAAAAGCTTTCTCCGCATCTAGAAAAATCAATGCTAATTTTCTATGCAAATTTTTTTTGATGGATTTCAATTAAATTTAACAAATTCCTGAAAATTTCCTAACTTTTTCTATTTGGGAGAAAGCCATTTTGATCCATATGTATCCAATTATCTAATATTTTTAAAATCTTTTTGCCAATATGGCAGCAAATAATTTATAATTCGAATTCAAGAAATTGGCCAAAAATTACTAGGTTCTAAACAATCCTTTTCCTGTTTTGGAATCAAAGTGATATTTGCCGAATTCCATGTCTGGGGAACCTGACCTTTAAATATTCCATTCATTGTTTCTAGCAGAGGTGCAGTTAATTGGGCCTCAAAGATTTTATAATATTCATTTACGAATCCGTCTGGACCAGGGGATTTTGAAGATTTAGAATTCTTAATTACCTCTATTAGTTCACTGGGTGAAATCGGTTTATGTAACTACTCTTTTTGAGCCTCCGATAATCTTACGATCTCATTTTTCTCTAAATATTTTTGGATTTCTAATTGTTTTTCAGAAGGTTCTTTATATAATTCAGTAAAATGCCTTATCAGCACTTTCTGAATCGCTTTTCTGTCCCTAACAATATTAGTCCCATCTTTTATTTTATGAATTGTTCTTCTAGCCCTTTCCTGTCTCAGAACATAAGCTAATAATTTCCCAGGTTTATTAGCTCCCTTGAAATATTTATGTTTAACAAATTTAATTTTCTTTTCAATTTCTTCCATTGTTAATATAGATATCTGTTTTTGGATATCCTCAATTGCTTGGGTTGTTTCTCTATTACTAGGGTCGTTTTTCAAAATATCTTCCAATTTCTTGAGCTCATCATACAACTTTTTCTCTTTTTCTCTCCTCTTCTTTTTCCATTCTACAGTTTTTTGTATTAAGTATCCTCTAATTACCACTTTTGAAGCATCCCAGATTATATGAATAGGTGTATCTTTGTTCATATTTTCACTGAAATATTTTCCAATCTGTTTTCTCAAATCTGAAGAGACTTTCTGATCCTTCAATATATTCAAATTTATTTTCCACTTGAATTGAGCCATTCCAAATTTTAATTCCATTGTCACTGGGTTGTGATTCGACCATATCTTGGGTAAAATTTTGACATTCATTATTTTAAACAATAAATGCTGAGAGATCCAAATCATATCGATTCTGGACATTGAACTGTGCCTATTAGAATAAAAGGTGTATTCCTTAGAATTATCATATTTAAACCTCTTTAAATGCATCTTTTAATGACATTAGAGGCCTTTGCAGACTGCTAGAAATAGTGCAAATTGAGTCCACTTTAACTGTCCTGGCTCAGTGCTAGGGAATCATGGGAATTGTATTTTTTTCTGAGACATTGAGCCTTCTCTGTCAGAGAGCTCTGATGCCACAATAAACTACAGTTCCCATGATTCCCTAGCACTGAGCCAGGGCAGTTAAAATGGACTCAATTTGCACTATTTCTAGCAGTCTGCAAAGGCCCTAAGTCAACCAATTCAAAAAATTCTTTCGGGAGTTCCCCCTGATTTATCTTTATCGACTTATCAGACAGTCGATCAATGTTCAGCTCAACAACACAATTTAAATTACTCATCATTATGATATTCCCATGATTAAATTCAGTCAGTAAATCTCTTAATTTTTTTTTATAAATTTCACCTTTATTTTCTAAGGGGCCATATATACCAATTACTTAAAAGGTTTTCCCTTCATAATGTAATTCAATAATTAAAAAGTGTCCTTTTGGGTCATCAAAAATTGTTTTTGTCTCAAATTTGGGATTAACATAGAAAATCACTCCTCTCTTTTTAAAGTTTGAAGCCGAAACAAATTCATTTCCAAATTTTGGACAACGTATGTCTTTAATGTCTCTTTTTCTAATTCTAGTTTCCTGAATACAATATATGTCCAATCTTAATTTTTGTAGATAATAAAAAAAAAAATTCCTCTTTTGTGGAGTGTTCATTCCTTGAACATTCCAAGTACCAATTTTTAACACATTACTTGACCCCATTTTCATTTAATTAAGTGTTTTTATCAATCCAGAACACTTGGGAAAGGAAGGAAAGCAACAATCACAATCAATTATCAAAATATTCCTCTATTCCTAGTTTAACAGAGGATGTCAATCCTCCAATACACCCCCCTTCTCCCTTGTTTCTCCTCATCTAACTCTATATTACTCTTCACCACCTCTCCTTCTTCTTCATCTTCTTCATCCTCTTCCTCTCCCTCTTCTACCTCTGAGCTCTCATCTTCTATATCACTGCCCCTTATAATAGTAGCATTCTGAACAGACATGTCAACATTCTCCTCCTCCCCTTGTCCCTGTGCCTCTCTATCTCCATCTCCATTACTCTTTTTGGACTTTTTATCCTGACTTCTTCGGTTCCCAAGGCATTGCTTTAAAAAAATTATTGGCCTGTTCAGGGGATGTAATCCTAATTCTTCCCCCCCCCCCACCAAAATGTTAAACCCTCAGGTGTCTCCCATCTATATTGCACCTTTTCCTTTCTCAGAAAGGCTGTCAAGCTGGAATAAGCTCTTCTCCTCCTTAGGAACCGAACTGGGACATCTTTCAACACTTTCAAATCTTGACCATCAATGGAGAATGGTGACTCATTATGCTTACTGAGAAACAAATCTCAAATTCATTTTCTGACAAAAAAAGACAGTCACATCTCTAGGAAGACCCCTTTGCTTAGCAACTGAAGAGTTCACACAATATAATTTATCTATCTCCATCTCAAAATCCTCCAGTTTTCTACCCAAAAACAAGGTGATTTTAGGAATTAATCTCTCCATTAAAGTTTCATTTTTTTCTTCTAACAAACCCCTTATTTTAACTGCTTTTTCTTTCATTCTTAGTTCCCAAATGGCCTTGTCGTCTAGATCTTCTTCTCTTTTATTCTCCAATTTAGCTACATTCATTTCTAATCTATCACTTTTAAATTCTAGAATATCAACTCTTTTTTTTTTTGTTGATGGCAGAAGACTGGTTGATGGCTGCCTTGGGGTCGTGGAATGCTCTTCAGCTCCACCGTGAAGCCCTGGCAAGAAGCAGCAAAAATCCCCTTCTTACCTACGGGCAGACAACCCGGCTTTGAACCTCCACCGAGCCCCCTCTGCACCCCCTATACCTAGGGAGCAATTTTGGGACCCTGAGAGGATACTCAAGGGCCCAATTAGCCCAAGACATGAGATGGTCCCTAGGAGTGATCTGGAGATTGTCTCAACGGAGTACCATAGTCAACCGGAAGTCCCTGGATCCCACTATTTTGGATAACTATCGGCCAGTCTCTAATATTCTATTATTAGGCAAGGTTCTGGAGCAAGTGGTGACCTCCCAGCTTTAGGGGTTTCTGGATAAAACAGATTATCTAGATCCATTTCAATCTGGCTTCAGACCTGGCTATGGGATGGAGACGGCTTTGGGAGCTTTGCAGGACACCCTCTTGGCACAGCATGTGTATACGCTGCACCAAAAGGGCACAAAAAAGCTGCCACTCTTTTGGGGGTGGCAAAAGGAAGGATTGGGGCCGTGTCATGCAGTTGCTGCGGCCCTGATCCGCTGCTCCCAGGGGCGGCTCTATGCCACCCCTTTAGGCCAGTCTGCATCGGCCCTTGGTCATCTTGGTGGATGACCTCTACAGGGAACTGGACAGGGGGAGTCTCTCAATGGCATTCAATACCATCGACCATGGTATCCTTCTGGGCTGCCTTTCTGAATCTCTCAGTGGCATTCAATACCACTGACCATGGTATCCTTCTGGGCCACCTTTCTGGGATGGGACTTGGGGGCACTGTTATGCAGTGGTTCCAGTCTTTCTTAGAGGGGTGAACTCAGAAGTTAGTGTTAGGGGACTCCTTTTCAACTCCTTGGCCATTGGCTGTGGGGCCCCTCAGGGTTCTGTTCTGTCCCCCATGTTATTCAACATTTATATGAAACTGCTGGGAGAGGTCATCCAGAACTTTGGGGTGCAGTGTCACCAATATGCAGTTGACACCCAACTCTATCTCTCCTTCCCATCTGATTCCAAGGAAGCTGTCTCTGTACTGAACCAGTGTCTACTGTCAGTAATGGACTAGATGAGGGCAAACAAGCTGAAGCTTAATCTTAGACAAGTCAGAGGTTCTCCTGGTCAGTCGTAAGGCAGATCAGGCAATAGGGATTCAGCCTGTGCTGGATGGGGTTATACTCCCCCTGAAATCTCAGGCTTGGGTGTGCTCCAGGAATCCACTCTGAGCCTGGATGCCCAAGTTTCAGCAGTGGCCAGAAGTGCATTTGCACAGTTAAAACTACTGCGCCAGCTGTGCCCATTCCTTGAGACATCAGATCTGGCTACGGTGACACATGCCTTGGTTATATCCCATTTGGACTACTGTAATGCACTCTCCATGGGACTGACTTTGGAAATGCCCTTCCTCAGAAGGCTAGGCTGGCCCCCTCCCTGTTGGCCTTTTGCCGGCAAGTAAAAACATTTTTATGCAGGCAAGCATTTTGTATATAATGCATAGCAGGGCAATTTTTATGGAGCAGGTGGGTTTTTAGTTTGTTTTTAACTTTTGTATATTTTATGTTATTTTATACTGGGTGTAGATGTTTTAATTGTTTTGAATTTTATTGAGATTCTAAATGTTTTATCTGTGGGCCACCTTGGGTCTCTCCGGGGAGAAAGATGGTATATAAATGAAATAAATAAACAAATAAATATAAATTATTATTTTTATTTAAAGGCCCAGATTGCAGGTGATGAGCAAAACCCTTGCCTGCTTGAGACTCTGAACAACCACTGTCCATCAGAACAGACCATAGTGGGCTAGCCAGCTAGATGAACAGTCTGACCCAAAGCTTGGAAAAACTTTTCTTATCCTTTTGCTTATTACACCTGGTACCCTTACACTTTGGGACCATTGCCCTAACATTTACACATCACAACTTGAGTATGCTGTGCCCCATTTAAAACTCTACACACTAGCTCACATCTGGAAACTTAGCCATGGGCACTGGCAAAATTTCCAGATATGAAGAAATGTAAAATACTTCAAACCAGGTAAGCAGAACAGCACATCACACTGCCACAGGAAACAACAGGACTTAGGGTCCCACATTTTTTGTTATCCATGGGAAGGGGGGTCTGGAACAGATCCCCTGCTGATACAAAGGGACGACTGTATATACTATTGCTACTTATCTGAAGCCCTTTGAATCCAAAGAAGGCAAGGAAAAGAGTGAATGGTATGTATTGGAAGAAAAAAGATTTCCCAGATGATGGTTCAAATCAAAATGAGACCCTTCTACACTAAATTCCAGAACCCCTCCCTCGTGAAAACAGAAAATTGCCAATATTCAAGCCCCATTGGCTTGAATGGCAGCACACAGCCCATTTTGTCCCCCTCTATTTGCCACCCATGAACGGGTGAGAGACACAGACTCCAAGTCGACAAAAATGGAGGGGCGACTGTATATAACATTCACCACAAGGCATACACTCAAACTTGTCCATAGGTTCATAGAGCCTCAACTAAACCAACCAAGTAGCTTGAGATCAGCTTGTTGAAAAAGCAGTACATATTAAGTAGTACATTTTCAGGGACATGTTTTAAGGTGCATCACCACCTGAGCACTGCTTTCAGTGTTTGGACTATGTGCTTTAAAATGTACTGTCTGAAAAATTTCAGGACATGTTCAGAATAGAGAAAAGCAAGTTTATCTGAGCCACTTGTTATTGTTGCTTTTTTTCCTGTACCACTCTTGATTGTTTTGAAGTGCAATCATATCTCAGTTAACAAAACCTTTGGCAGAGAAGCTCCTTTTTACAAAGGCTTTTTATGCCCACCCAGTTCCACATTGGCTCCTCATTCTATGTTTAGATGAATGTTTTTAGAAGCATCAGCACAGGAAGAACAGTGATGGAGAACTGGAGAAACAATCTTTCAGTGCTGGATTCCAGGCATGTCTGCAGTAAACAATGTGATAAACCAAGCTTGAGCTGGGGAAGAGTGGGATGCTGCTCTAGCCCAATGGTACCCAAACCCAAGTGTTTTGGACTTCAGCTCCCAGAAGCCCCAGCCAGCTTAGACAACTGTCAGGAATTCTGGGAGCTGAAGTTCAAAACATCTGGAGGACCAAAGTTTGGGAATCACTGCTCTAGCTGATTCAACTGTAGCTTTGTGTGACTGCCTACAAAAGACAAGGTAAACAGCAACAGTCTCCAGAATCCTTTACTAAGCATGGCGTGGATAGAAAAAGAGAGAGAGAGAAGGGAAAAGGAAATAAGCCTGCCTCACAGCTATCCCAGCATGTTAAAACAACAATAACAACAACAATAACAACAAATCTATCACCAAAACTGAAAGAAAAGTGGAGGCTGGTGAAAGAAAGTCTGTGGCTACATTTTGGAAGAGCCCTTCAAGTATTCTCTAAAAGGTTCAAAATATTTTTGCTCACTTATGCAAGACTTAACTGACCTGGTTGTCTCATTTCACATGTGCATATTGTTAGTTTTGGATAAAATGTCTGACAAAACATGTTGAATTGCTGTGACATTGGAACATAACCTCTTTTTCCCCATGTTATTTCTGTGTCTAGTACCAAATTTTCTGCTAAAGAGGTAACGCCCATGAGTATATCTAGTTTGTTAACTGAGGTATGTTACTTTATATATTTTACATGTTCTCACAACAACCATGGCTGTGGAAGGATAGCTTGGACCAGATCACACATATTTGTGGCTGAACCACAGTTCTCTCACAAAGCCAACACTTTTTCCAATGTACTAGATTGCCCCTTAAAAAGAACATGTCCAAACTGAAGCAAAGGAGATTTCCTACCACTAGACAGATTGCTTGACCGACCCTCTCCCCACACCCCCGCTTTCTAATTCTCATGTGAAATCTGGCCTCAGCTGGCCATGAACAAGTTTCTCTAGAATGAGATGAAATTCATAAGGAGCAGATTTAGCTATTTGGGGGTCAAAGAACAATAACACTCAGTCAAGCAGGTAGCAGATTCAGTTGTATAAAGGTTTTATGGGAGAAAGCTCAGGATGACAACCTGCTCCAAAGCATTCCAAACACTGACTGAGTTCTTTCATCTCTATATACTCTATTATTTTCCCCAGGGCCGATTCAGACCAGCCAAAAGGGTTGGCCTGGGGGTGAAGTTGGGATGGGGTGACCACACGCTGGCCATTCCGATGCTGCCCCAATGCCACCCGATACCGCTGTCATGCTGCATGTCTGACCGCACAGCACGTGGTGTCAGGGTGCTCTATTGGCGCAGCGTGCAGACACGCTGCACCAAAGGGGTGCAAAAGAGCTGCTGCGGCATCGCTAAGGACAGATGCACAATATATTTGTTGCAAGCTTTTGAAGGTCCATGGGCTTCTTCATGTTCAAGATGTTCCAAACCAAACAGAAGAAAAACAATTGGAGATGTTACTCAGATGTCTTCATGATTCGGTCTTTAGTTAAGATGGAGTTTCACCTTCAGCAATTTGCTGCTTTAGAGCCCCTAGTTCCTTACAATTTGCAGATCGTTGGCTGATTGCTGTGAATAGTGGAAAGACTTCAGTATGCTACTGGTCTCACTGGGTATTTGCATACTGCCCATGTTTTACTGGTCCCCCCCCCCCATGGAGAAAAACACAGCCAGTTTGGGCAGAACAAATTATGATTAGTGCTAGTGTTGGCAAATTAGGAGAAGCAATTTGGGCAGATGGGCCAGGCAAATCAGGAAGAATAATGATGGGATGGAAGCAAACATGGAGTTAAGGCCACCGGGCTGGGCCCTAATAGGGATCAAGAGAGCTGTGAGCAATGTAGACTCAGAAGGTAGAATTCATCACCAGTATCTGTACACATGGAGAATTCAGGTGAGACAAAATTCCACAAGCAACCAGATGGACTGAATTTCTAACATATGCTTCCCACTATTGCTGCCCTGGTCTTTTTGTCTGTTGTTTGGTAGTACCAGATCTGCTGGCTTTCACTCTCATGATTTCCTAGTGTGTTGTGTGTGGGTGTGTGTGTGGCTGGGACAGCAGCTCTGGTATCACCCAGGAACACTTTTAAGTGGGGGAAGGGGTCATAAAAGGGTTCTGGAGCTTCTATGCAGCAACACCATTTCAAGTCACTAATATAAGAACTGTTCTGAAAGGAACAATGTTCATGTCATTTATGTTCCATGTATTCTTGTGTTCTGTTCCCTCTTCTCATCATTTCCATGGCAAGGTATTGAGGAACCAGTTGGGACAGAATTAGAATTTGTTGGAAAGGCAAGAAACATTGCTTTTTTGGATTACAACTTCCAGAATCCCTCTGCTAACATAGAACCATAGAATCATAGAGTTGGAAGAGACCACAAGGACCTTCAAGTCCAACCTTCTACCATGCAGGAACTCAAAATCAAAGCATCCCTGACTGATGGCCATCCAGCTTCTGTTTAAGGACCTCCAAAGAAGAAGACTCCACTGTGCGTTCCACTGTCGAGCAGCTCTCGCTGTCAGGAAGTTCCTCCTAAGACTGAGGTGGAATCTCTTTTCCTGTAGCTTGCACCCATTGTTCTGGGTCCTGTTCTCTGGAGCAGCTGAAAACAAGCTAGAGACCTCCTCAATATGTCGTCCCTTCAAATATTTAAAGAGGGCTATCATATCCCCTCTTAACCATCTCTTCTCCAGGCTAAACATACCCAGTTCCCTAAATCGTTCCTCATAGGGCATGGTTTCCAGATCCTTCACCATTTTAGTCACCTCCTCTGGACACACTCCAGTTTTTCAACATCCCTTTTGAATTGTGGTGCCCAGAACTGAACATAGTATTCTAGGTGGGGCCTGACCAAAGTAGAATACAGTGGCACTATTACTTCCCTTGATCTAGATACTATACCTCTATTAATGCAGCCTAAAATTGCATTGGCCTTTTTAGCTGCAGCATCACACTGTTGATTCATGTTCAACTTGTGGTCTACTAGGACTCCTAGATCTCTTTCACACATAGTCTCATTAAGCCAGGTGTCCCCCATCTTATATCTATACATTTCATTTTTATTTATTTTTTTTTTTGCCCTAAGTGCAGTACCTGACATTTCTCTGTGTTGAAATTCATTTTGTTAGCTTTGGCCTAGCTTTCTAATCTATTAAGGTAATTTTGAATTTTCATCCTGTCTTCTGAGGTATTAGCTATTCCTCCTAATTTGGTGTCATATGCAAATTTGAGAAGCATGCTCCCTATTCCTTCATCAAAATCATTGATAAAGATGTTGAATAGCACTGGACCCAGGGCCGAACCCTGTAGCACTCCACTGGTCACTTCTCTCCAGGATGAAGAGGAGCCATTGCTGAGCACCCTTTGGGTTCGGTCAGTCAACCAGTTACTAATCCAACTAACAATTGGATTGTCTAGCCCACTTTTTACTATCTTGTTTGCAAGAATATCATGGAGGACCTTGTCAAAAGCCTTACTGAAATCAAGATATGATATGTCTACCATATTCCCTTCATCTAGTAAACTGGTAATTTTATCAAAAAAAGAGATCAGATTAGTCTGGCATGACTTCTTTTTGAGCAACCCTTGTTGACTTTTAGTGATTATAGCATTCCCTTCTAAATGTTCACAGACTCTCTGTTTAATGAACTGTTCTAGAATCTTTCCCGGTATTGATGTCAGATTAATTGGGCGATTGTTGTTGGGATCCTCTTTTTCCCCCTTTTTGAAGATGGGGATAATGTTTGCCCTCCTCCAATCTGCTGGGACTTCTCTTGTTCTCCAGGAGTTCTCAAAGATTATTGCCAGTGGCTCTGAGAATACATTTGCCAGTTCTTTTAATATCCTTGGATGTAGTTCATCTGGTTCTGGAGACTTACATTCATTTAGGTTAACCAGGTATTCCTGTACTTCCTCTTTATTTATTCTGTGCTGCATTTCCCCTATCCTCTGGACCATTTTCCTCAGGTTGAGCACCCTTTTCCTTTTGTGAGAAGACTAAGGGCCTTTACAGACTGCCAGAAATAAGGCAGCTCGAGTCCACTTTAACTGTCCTGGCTCAGTGCTAGGGAATCATGGGAACTGTAGTTTTTTTCTGAGACATTGAGCCTTCTCTGTCAGAGAGCTCTGGTACCGGAATAAACTACAGTTCCCATGATTCCCTAGCACTAAGCCAGGACAGTTAAAGTGGACTCAAGCTGCATTATTTCTGGCAGTCTGTAAAGGCCCTAAGGCAAAGAAGGTGTTGAGTAGTTCTGTCCCTTGTTAGAATTTCTCCATCTTCTCTGCGCAGTGGCCCTACCATTTCCTTCTTTTTTCTTTTGCTATGGACATACCCAAAAAAGCCCTTTTTATTTTCCTTAACCCCTCTAGCAAGCCTGAGCTCATTCTGCACTTTATCTTTCCTGACTTTACCCCTACATATGCTAGCTATTTGTTTGAATTCATCTTTAGTGATTTCGCCCTTTTTCCATTTCTTATACATCTCTCGTTTAAAACTTAGTTCAGTTGAAAGTTCTTTTGTCATCCAACCCAGTTTCTTGAGACATTTCCCATTTTCCCTTCTCATTGGAACAGTTTGAGATTGTGCCTTCAGTATCTCCCTTTTGAGAAACTCCCATCCATCCTGAACTTCCTTCTCCTTTAGTATTCCTGACCACGGGATCACTCCCAGTCTTTCTCTACGTTTGTTGAAATCAGCTCTCCTAAAGTCTAGAATGAGTGTTTGACTATGCCTAGAGTCTCCTTTCCACTGTATAAAAAACTCCAAGAGAACATGATCACTCCCACCTAAGGATCCCACCACTTGCACCCCATTTACCAGGTCATCCCTGTTGGTTAAGATCAGATCTAAAATAGCTGATCCCCTTGTTGCCTCTTCCACCTTTTGGACAAAGAAATTGTCTCCGAATTTGTTAGACCTTGAAGTACTGAGTACTGAGTTTGACTTTCAGCAAATATCAGGATAGTTGAAGTCACTCATCACTACTACATCTCTCCTTTCTAGGTGTGTGGTCATCTGCTCTAGAAAGGCATCATCCAATTCCTCCATCTGACTTGGGGGTCTGTAGTAGACTCCCACTATAACATCTCTGTTGTTTCCTTCCCCTTTAATTTTTATCCAGATGCTCTCCACCTGATTTCCAGGATTTAAGTCCTGGATCTTTTCACAGGTGTAAACATCCCTGACATATAATGCTATTCCTCCTCCTTTCCTGTTTGGCCTATTTCTCTTTAAAAGGTTATACCTCTCTATTCCTACATTCCAATCATGAGACTCATCCCACCAAGTTTCAGTGATGCCTATTATATTGTATTTGTTTTGTTGTGCTAGGAGTTCAAGTTCATCTTGTTTATTTCCCATGCTCTGTGCATTAGTGCAGAGAAATCTAAGAGCATGTGTCCTACCCACTTGGTGCCTCTGTGAGGTTTTTTTTCCTCCCATTGTTGGGCCCTTGCATCATTTGCCTTGTTCCCTCTATAACACTTTGACTATTATCTCCAGCCCATGATATACTCCTGCCTTCTAAGGTACGTTCCAAGATACTGTCTCCCTCCCCCACATGACTCAGTTTAAAGCCCTCCTGATCAAATGTTTGAGACTATTGGCAAAAATGCTTCTACCAACTGGTGTAAGATGCAGTTCAGTTCTTGCTAGAAGTCCATCCTCATGGAACCGCAGCCCATGATTCAAGAATCCAAATCGTTCTTGGCGGCACAATCTACGGAGCCAGTTATTCACATCTGATATCTTCCTCTCCCTTCCTGGACCATGCTCTTCAACTGGGAGAAGAGATGAGATGACAACCTGTGCATCCAGCTCTTTCAGCTTCCTATCCAAAGCCTCATAATCCGTTCTGATGTTCTGAAGACTATGCCTTGCAGTATCATTGATTCCCACATGGACCAAGAGGAAGGAGTAATGGTCAGTAGGCTTGACAAGTCTTGTCAGCCTCACTGTCACATCATGGATTTTTGCCCCAGGGAGACAACACACCTCCCGGGACATCTTGTCAGGCCCACAAACCACTGCTTCTGTACCCCTGCTCCGAGGCTTAGCAGTGGCTGTTTCCTGTGGTGGTACTCTTAGGGTCTCCTGCACTGTTCCTAAGGACTGTCCCTGCTGCTCTTCCTCTTCATCCTTGATAAGGAAGAGAGTTTCAAATCGATTCTGTAGCTGCAAGCTCCCAGAACGATCCATGGTTTCCCTACTTCTCTGTGTGACGTTCCTCCAGGTGTCCTCCTACTGTATGCATGAAATGACCTCCTCCTCAACAACTTCCTCTGTGTGGTCCCCGTCCAAGACCATTCGTTCTGCTCTGTTCAGGAAAACCTCTTGCTCCCTAATATGCTGAAGTGTAACTACCCGGGCCTCCAGCTGCTGTACTTTCTCTTCCAGGAGGGCTACAAACTTGCACTTGGTGCAGGTGAAGTTCCCCACATCTCTTGGCAAGAAGACAAACATCCCCCAAGTGTTGCAGGTGACTGCAGCAACTCCCTCAGTATCCATATTGAGAAATCTTAAGTAAGCACTGAAACAGGACTGTGGGGTTCTCCCTCAAAAAGTCCCCTGGTAAAGACCCACGTAAAGGGCCCCTGTTCTCTTAGGGGGGTTGCAGACTGCCAAAAATAGTGCAAATTGAGTCCACTTTTAGGGTTAGGGTTAGTGCTAGAGAATCATGGGAACTGTATTTTATTGTGGCACCAGAGCTCTCTGATAGGGAAGGCTCAATGTCTCAGAAAAAAAAAAATTCCCATGATTCCCTAGCACTAACCCTAATCCTAAAAGTGGACTCAATTTGCACTATTTCTGGCAGTCTGCAACCCCCCTTAGTCTTTTCACCAGGCTCTGTCAGCGAGCTCAATCAACTGGGTTTCTAACTCTACAGTTTCTGCACTTTTTATTGTTTATTGCTTTTAATGTTTTATTGTATTGTGGTATTTTAATCTTCTTAAGTTTAATCCTGTTTTAAGGGGATGGGAGGGTTGGATCAGGGGATGAGGGAATGTTTTTTAACTTTGTTTGTTTTAAATGCTGTAACCCGCCCCGACTGCCGTTCAGAGGGGTAGGCTATAAATAAATTTTATTATTATTATTATTATTATTATACAGAGAGCTCCTGGATGCTACCTTATTCTGGAGGCAAGTCTCTGTCTCTCTTCTTCTGAGCAAACAAACAAACAAACCCAACAACCTCAAAGCCCCACTCAAAATGGATGCCCAGAAACTGCTTTCCTTCTCCTTCCTGGCAGAAACATGACCATGCTGAGTTGGAAATTTTGGGAATTAGAGTCCCAAGGTAAATTTCCTCCTGTTCTGCATTCATAGAATCATAGAGTTGGAAGAGACCACAAGGGCCATCTAGTCCAACCCCCTGCCATGCAGGAACTCCCAATCAAAGCATCCCCGACAGATGGCCATCCAGCCTTTGCTTAAAGACCTCCAAGGAAGGAGACTCCACCACTCTCCGAGGGAGTGTGTTCCACTGTCGAACAGCCCTTACTGTCAGGAAGTTCCTCCTAATGTTGAGGTGGAATCTCTTTTCCTGGAGCTTGCACCCATTGTTCTGGGTCCTAGTTTCTGGGGTGGCAGAAAACAAACTTGTTCCCTCCTCAATATGACATCCCTTTAAATATTTAAACAAGGCTATCATATCACCTCTTAACCTTCTCTTCTCCAGGCTAAACATCCCCAGCTCCCTAAGTCATTCCTCATAGGGCTTGGTTTCCAGACCCTTCACCATTTTAGTTGCCCTCCTTTGGACACACTCCAGTTTCTCCACATCCTTTTTGAATTGTGGTGCCCAGAACTGGACACTGTATTCCAGGTGAAGCCTGACCAAAGCATAATAGAGTGGCACTATTACTTCTCTTGATCTAGATCATAGACTAATCAGAGGGATGAATGGTCAGAGCTGTTGATAAATGTGAAGGCATTCCAGCAAACAGCCTTGAAGAATCAACCATGGTGGGAAAGAGTACAGATGTGTAAGAATACCCAAAAGACAATAGTTCCTGTCTTCTTTTGGAGGCTAAACAGGGTCAGCCCTAGTTAGTACTCCTTTCAGAGGAAAGAACTGGCAAAACCACCTCTGACTATTTCTTGCCTAAGAAATCCCTATGAAATTCATGGGGTCACCATAGGCTGACTGACAGGCAACATACACATAAAAGCCAGAGAAACACTGGTTCTGAGAATGAGAATCTGAAAATCTTTTTTTAAAAAAGCTTGTGTGTTTATCATAAGTATTTCTGCAGTGACTTTTAGGACCAAAAACTTTCCGAAAGTGGCTCATACACAAAATCAAATTAAAAAAAAACTGTTGTTTGTTGTTAACTGTCTTTGAATCATCCTCGGTCCATGGCAACTCTTCTTGTCTTTCTCATGTCTTCCACTTTTCCTAGCATTATTGTCTTTTCATGAGTCATGCCTTCTCATGATGTGGCTAAGGTATGACAGTATCAATTTAGTCATCTTGGCTTTCAGATAGAGTTCAGGCTTGCTCTTTCTAGGACCCATTTGTTTGTCTTTTTGGCTGTCCACAGTATCCTCAGCACTTTTCTCCAGCATCTCAAATGAGTATAGGGGGGTTGCAGACTGCCAGAAATAGTGCAAATTGAGTCCACTTTTAGAGTCAGGGTTAGGGTTAGGGAATCATGGGAACTGTATTTTATTGTGGCACCAGAGCTCTCTGACAGAGAAGTCTCAATGTCTCAGAAAAAAACAACAATTCCCATGATTCCCTAGCACTAACCCTAACCCTAAAAGTGGACTCAATTTGCACTATTTCTGGCAGTCTGCAACCCCCCTTTATTTTCTTTCTATCAACTAATTTCTAAAATCAACTACACTTGTCCCTCCTGGTTTGCAGGCTTACTGTCCGCAGTTTTGATCCTTCATGAACGGCAACCCAGGAGGGACAATGGTGTGCATGCCCATGGTATGTGCACGGCAGCACACACAGGAGTGCACCTCCATTAAAATGAATGGGGCTTGAATATCCACATTTTTCCCCATTCATGGGGGGTGGGGGTGGTCCAGAACAGATTCCCCCATGAATAAGGAGGGATGACTGTAATTTAACAATACAAAATGAAAAGAGTAATCTCAAATACTTTCTAACCAGTCCCAAACAAGTTCCTGCATGCAGGGGGTTGAACTGGATGGCCCTTGTGGTCTCTTTCAACTATGATTCTATGATTCTATGTCAGAGGCAGCAGCAATATAACAACAACAAAAATCTAGTCCAGCATTTTCCACTACAAACAGGCCAATTTAAAGTGTGACGATGTGCGTTTCAAGCACTGCCAAGCATTCAGCTTTCTACCTAAATAAGCGCTCTAACCTACCACAAACTGTTAGTATTACCTGATGCAGAGCAGATTCTGCCCCATTCTTTTAGCTAGGACATCATCTATACTCCCCTTGGATATAAATGTGAATATCCAATTTTTAAAGAAATATCTCATAGTGAAAGCATATGCAAAAATCCTGACTAGATTTGACCCAAATGCTCATCCAAGAATGCTGTGTTCTGGACTATTTCCAAATATAGATTTAGATGTGAGACAAACAAGCAATTATGGAGAAGCAAGTAGGAGGGGGCATAGTAAGACACAGAACTAGTCCTACCATTAGGGAGAATGAAGCAGTCCCTTCAGGCAGCAGATGTTGAGAGGTGGCAGCAAGACATTGGACAGGACAGCCATTTGCAACATGGCCTGCAAACTAGATTGCTGCCTAGTGTGGTGGGGCTGTTGTCTGTCACCACTACAGTTTCCAATCCAGTTGGCTTTTAGGCCACTTAGGTTTCATCTGCACCCCAGAAATAATGCATTTTGACACTATTTTAACTCCCATGACTCAATGCGATGGAATTCTAGGGCTTAGTTTTGTGAAATATTTAGCCTTCCCTGTCAGAGACCACTGGAATACAAATTCCAGAATTCCATAGCATTGAGCCATGGCAGTTAAAGTGGTGCCAAACTACATTATTTCTGCATTGCAGATGCAGGCCTAGATGTTGGAGAGAGAGAGAGAGAGAGAGAGAGATGCATCTCAAAGAAAAAAACATTTGCGTACACAAATGCTGGTGCTGAAGATTCCTCATTACTAAAATCTAATGCACAGTACTACAATTGGGAAGACTGCAAGTGACTTGTATGCCTGCTCAGACTCCTATCCAGGTGAGAACAATTGCTGGACACTTTCAATGGTTCTTTGCCTTTAATGTAATAAAATAAAGGAAGTGCCCCCCCCCCATCAAGGTACCAAATCTTGTCTGATTTTGGAAGCTAAGCAGGGTAAATCTGGGTTAGTATTTGGCTGGGGGACCACCAACAGATACCAGGTGCTGCAGGAAATATTTCAGAGGACAGAACTGGCAAAATCACCTTGCAGTATTTCTTGCCTAATAAAACCCTATGAGATTCATGGGGTTCCCCTAAGTCGACAGGCGACCTGAAGTCACATACGTGTGTACACACACACAAGGTAAGGTATGGTAATTTATCTTTAATTCAAAACTCAACTGGAAATCCATTAAAGTGGGCCACAACCACAGTTTGGGGGTGAGGGGGAGTTTGTCCAGGAAAGCAACCAGCAGTCGATAGGAAGCAAAAGAACTTCCCAATTGTAGTACTGAAGTAAGGGCAAAGCAAAAACAGCAACAAAACACAACATCTAAACAATGCAAGTCCTGAGTATCAGACGACAAGAAGTTAGAGCAAACAAAGAGTTCCAAAAGCAAAGTCTGTAGCCAGTTCATTAGCCAGTCAGGGTTCAAGCAATCAAAGTAGTCAATCAGTCCAAGGGTTAGAGATTCCAACAAGCAGAATCATCAGTCCAGAGTCCAAAGGTCCAATCCAGGAAGTCAGGCAACTGGGTACTTTCACCAGAGAATCACACCCACAAAGAGGCACAGAGTCCACAAACTGGGTGCTTTCACAAGCTTCTGATAAAGGTTCTAATGTTCTTCCCAGGCTTTTATCTCCAGTTCTCAATGGTGCAGCTGTTCCCTAATTGCTTGACATTTGTTATAAATTATTTGTGAGGAACACTCAGCTTCTCTTTTGGATCTTTGTTGGCTGAAGGAAGGCACGGGTAAGTTTGCCTCCTCCTTCTTCTCAGTGCCCAAGCTGACAGGAACCTCTGCTGCACTGGCGCTGGGTTCCTGCCTGTCCTCATTGGCAGCAGTTTCTGCTGGCACAGGCACTGAGAGTCAAGACTGCGTTCCTCTGCTTCCTCCTCCAAATCTCCAACTTCTTCACAGGGCATGACAGGTTTGGGTCGCCCTGACCCACTGTGCCTGTATGTTGGTGTGATTTTTTAAAACACACATACACACATTTTTTTCAATTTTTTTGTGTGTAGAGGGGGTTCTTAATCTTTTAAAAAATTGAGGGAGAGCCAGGGAGCCTTGGAGGTTCAAAAACAGCCTTAGGGGTTGCATTTTGCCACTCCTACTTGAAAGAGAGGATGCCTTTATTTCAGGGGTATACCCATGGGGGCGGGGAATGAAGACAGTGTACCACCAAATATGAATGCTGCCTCCCAGAAATGAAATGGTCCCTGATTCCCCAAATTTCTAGCCTTTCAGACAGCGAGGCAGTGAAATCATTCCCATCTAGAACTCTTCTGTCTGCTGAGTTTGCATTCCTTTGATCACTTTGCCTGCAGCTTTTCTTTGGATGCCTAACCAATATTTCGAAAAGCTCACCTGGAGCTTTAAATTATTGCAACAGTAGAAATTTGGGAACAGAATTCTTATGGGGAGCAACACCCTCATTTTAGCCCGCCTATAGCTACACTATGGCTTCACAACCCTACAAGCAGTAGATTGTCCTCTGGAAAGAAGGACAGATGGCCACCCTACAAAGCATCTCAGAGTAGCTAGGCTTTTGTGATCTACTCTGTTCAGTAAACCTGGAGGGGAATGGCCTTGGTATAAGAAGGAACAAGACTCCCTTCCTGTGCCTATTTAGAACTACAGTAGGCCATTTTTATCTACTGGGATTTGATTCCAGGACCCCCTGTGGATACCAAAATCTGTGTATGTTCATTAAATACAATGGCATAGTAAAATGGTGCCCCTTATATAAAATGGTCAAATCAAGGTTTGCTTTTTTGAACATTTTCAAGCTGTGGATGCTTGAATCCATGGATAAAAAAAATGTAGATACAGAGGGCCAACTGCACCATTGGAATGGACCTTGGCCAGTTTTGCAAAGATTGTTACAAGTACTCCTGCATCTCCTGAACATGAACTGAAGAAGGAAGAGACTCCACTGTGCTGAGGCTGTATGTGGGGCCCTATCCCTATCCCTCAGTAATTCTAATGGAGCTTACTTTGATTATTAACTAAGTAGTTTCTTTCTTGGTTTCCTCTCCTTCTTTCCCTCCCCTACTCTCAAGTTTACAAAAAGCAGAGTGGCTCCTGCATTGTCTGAGGCAGAATGATCTTCAAAAAGGCTAAGGACAAGGTTCAAATGCACAGGAGGAACAGGGCAAGTGCCATTAAACATTATTTCCTCCAAACAATTTCACTGTACTTAGTTCCCTGCAAAGCAGAGTGAAAAGTGCTCTATAGCCACATGAAAGAACAAACCAATCCTCCCTCCCCCTCTAAATTGAAACAGAGAAATACAGGACTCCATGAATGCCTCAGCCAGCAAGAAATGTGGTATGGCTCAGAATGTTCTTTCGCAAACCTTGGCCAGTTTCACCACTCAGCAATAGTTATTTCCCCCCATGTAACAAAATTTCAGCTAGTTATTTACTGTTGCCAGGTGCAAAGTAGCTTGTTGTTGTGTGTCAAGTCATTTCTGACTTATGGCAACCCTAAGGCAACCCTATTGTGGGGTTTTCTTGGCAAGATTTATTCAGAGGAGGTTTGTATTGCCTTCCTCTGAGGCTGAGAGCTTGTGACTTGCTCAAGATCACCCAGTAGGTTTTATGTGTAGCCAAGGGTCTAATTAAAGGGGAATTTATGATTTGCGAGATGGGCCGGCTACTGTGCCCCGCGGTACCGTCTTCCCTAGGTGTATACCAAGAAGACCAGGGAATCCCAGAAATAGGACTGAGGCAGATGCTTCCAATGAATATATTTTTATTATGAGTCAAAATCACACTAACATGCACTCACACACTCACTCAAGGCTCAGGAAAGTCAAGGTTGGAGGTTGGAATAGATGGCAGGCTTTGCTAAGGGAGATGCTTACCGAAATGTAGTCTTCCTCCGGGAAACGGATGGGACGAGAGGCGATGGGGGACAAGCCTGACTCCGCAGCGTGGGTTTGAGCAGGCTTGCCGGTAACTAACTTCAGAGGTCAGACTGACGTGGAGTCGTTTAGACCATGAAGATAGCACACAAACTGGCTAAAATCTGGGGCTTATATAGGGCCAAACGGGCCTTGAGGCTAAAGGTGATGATTGCGATGATGGCACCCTGCTGTATAGGGTCCCATTGTATTTGGTGGTCTTAATCCGTGGGTCTCATGTCCTGGGGGAATGAATGAATAGGTGACACCAAGCACCTTCCGATGGGTGGGGGTGTGTGAGACTGGGTGGCACAATACACACATTACACCCTTGATGGCTGAGGGTGCTTGTGACTGGGTGCCATAATACATTCGAATGATTGGGATGATTTGATCAGGGGGAAATCCCATCAGCAACTCTCCTAGACTATCTGGGGCTATTCAGCAGGGATTAAGGGTGGTGGCCCATGCCATGGGCGCAGAGGATATTTGCCTCCAATTCTACTGCCAGAGTTCATCTGGAGGTCATTATGGAATTTCATATTTTTGATAGCAAGGGAACCATGGGTCATATTTGGATATTAAGGACTATGGGTAACATATGGACTGGGAATTGAACCCTGGTCTCCAGAGTCATAGTCCAACACTTAAACCACAATGCCACACTGTGACTGTCCAGCTAATACTTTAATATATAATATGCAACCCAGTTCATAAAAAGCACTCAAAGATTTGCTATGAGTAAAATGGGTGGTTCCTGACATTCTATGGTACTTATAATTTTGATTATCAGAAGATGTAATGTGACTGAGAAATGGTAAGAAAGAGAGAGAGAATGATTAGAGAAGTATTTTTCTGTCAATGTGTGAAATCAGAGATTTTTGTTTTTGTTTCTCTCACCCCTAAAGTAAAAACGCCTGATTATAAACAAAATATCCTATCACTGTTAACAGCAAACAATATAGAAAATTTAGAAAAATTTAGAAAATTTAATGACCTAGCCATGTTAGTTTGGAAAAGCAGTATGCAAAGGGATCTCATAGCACCTTTGAGACTATGAAGAATGAAGCTGGTAGCATGAGTAATCCTTGAACAGAAAAACTACAAAGGAAGATTGGAAAGAGACATAGCAGAATTGGAATGTATCTATAGATTCCAATCCATAAGCAATGGGTAGAACAGATGCAATGGTTTCCAGGCACAGTCTACACATTATAACAGGGATAGGCAACCTAAGGCCCGGGGCCCGGATGCGGCCCCCCCGAGGCCTTTGGACCGGCCCCAGGCCAATCCTGCCGCCGCCCCCCACCGCCACCCGCCATGATGATATTGATTATTGTTGTTATTACTTATTCTTGGGGTTTTCTTGGCAAAATCTCCACAAGGGGTTTTGCCATGGCTTTTCTGGGGCTGAGAGAGTATGCATGCATATATATTTTTTTAAAAAATTTAAAAAATATTTTTTTTAATTTTTATTTATTTATTTATTTATTTACTTATTTATTTTTGGTGCTTCAGCCCTCCAATTGTCTGAGGGACAGCAACCCAGCCCCCAGCTCAAAAAGGTTGCCTACCCCTGCATTATAACATTAGTGAACCACCCCAGCCTCATAGGGCTCTCTTGGCCAGTTTGTCACATCTTCTTTTTGGTTCTCACACTACATCCCAATATTCATTCATATGTTATCTATGGGGCTGTACAGACAGCCCCTAAGGGGCGGCTCTGTGCCACCGCCGGGAGCGTCGGATTGGGGTCGCGGCAACCATGCACTGTGGCCCTGATCTGGCTTTTTGGAGTGGCAAAAAGCTGCCCTTACCACCGCAGCTGCAGCTCTCCTGCGTTCCTTTGGTGCAGCCTGTCTACATGCTGCAGCAAGACAGCACCCTAATTCTGCGCATTGTGCGGTGGGGGGCGTGGCGTGATGGCAATGTCAGGGCAGAGTCAGGGTGGCCAGCGTGCAGTTGCCCCACCCCAACTCCACCCCCAGGCTGGCCCTTGTGGTCCCTCTTTACAGGCCCTATATGTCCTCATTATTCCCAGTTTCTGCAGATTCATACCAGTGACCTCCTTAATTGAGTCCATCCATCCAGCATGTGGTCTTCCTCTCTTTTTAATTCCCTCCACTTTTCCCAGCATTATTGTCTTTTCTAATGACTTGTGTCTTCTCATGATGTGGCCAAAGCCCGAGTTTAGTCATCTTTGCCTCCAAGGAAATTTCAGGCTTGATCTCACATGCAGCCTGCTTATATAGGTCTGTTTGTGGACCATCCAGTTCTTGCATCTGAGAGAGTAATAATAATAATAATAATAAAACTTTATTTATATCCCGCCCTTTGGAACCCAATCAGGGCGGCTTACAACCATAAAATCATACATGAATCCTAAAAACAGACAACCCCTCCCCCCCTTAAAACAGTATTAAATCCATAGAAATTAAAACCACAATTCAAAAATTAAAACAATTAAAACATTTAGACATTATAAAAAAACAAAAACCCGATATTAGGCCTATGGCAATGATCCTCATCCATCGTTCAGATGGGGCCATGCGAAGATCAATGGGGTGGGAAAGCCCGAGGCCGGGATAATTAATCTGGAAAGGCCTGCCGGAAGAGAGCCATCTTGACAGCCCTTTTGAAGCTGTCTATTGATGTTAACTGACGGATCTCATCCGGCAGGCCGTTCCAGAGTCTGGGGGCAACAACTGAAAAAGCCCTCTGGAAGGTCGCCGCAAGCCTTGATTTTTGAGGCTGCAGCAAATTCCTCCCAGAGGACCGGAGAGCGTGGGGAGGATTGTATGGGAGAAGGCAGTCCCTGAGATAGCTTGGACCCAAGCCATTTAGGGCTTTAAAGGTAATAACCAACACCTTGTACTGGGCCTGGAAGCTGATAGGCAGCCAGTGGAAGGACCTCATAACCGGGGTAATGTGGTCCCTCCTAGAGTAGACTTTCTCAGACAAGTAGACAGGTCTGTGAAAGTTCATGCTACCAGCTACTTTCTTTTAATTAGTCTCAAAGGTGCTACAAGATACCTTTTGATATAGAAAATGATTTGTAATGAAAAAAAATGTTACAGGTATGGATCTTTGAATTGTACCTAGTCTTCACAAAATCAATAAAAGGGGAACAGTCAGTCCAACAAACCCTGTAAACAGTGACTGCCAATCTCTTCATTATACATGTTGTGACATTTTCACTTTTTTAGTCAGCCGTTCCTTCCTTGTAGGAGAAGGTTCACACCACTTTTTTGCAATCAATATTTTTGCTGCTTTAATAGATTTCTGTGTACATTTCTGTTTGAATATATCTTCTAAGTGTTCCAGTATTGGCTTTGCAAAACCTACATGGTATTCTGAATCCAATCCCTTTGGAGATTATCGCA